>CM065596.1:11634468-12303478 GCA_033119425.1 Bufotes viridis | reverse complement strand
TATTCAGTGTCTGCCCACAGGTCACTGTGGTGAAATGCAGTCAGGGGTATTATCTTCACATCTGGCACTGTACAATTATCTGATGTAGTTAAAAACTAATAGACCCCTGCATACTAGACATTCCCCTAAACCATTATAGGCGTGCCTCATTCGACAAGCTTGAATCAGAATTATGAATGCAGCTCTGAAGTATAATACAGGCGGTAACTCAACCACTGCACCTGAACCTGGCATAAGGTAAATTGCGCTATTACAAGTTGTAAGATTAGAAGGAGGCATCCGTACTTATGAGATGGAATCATCTATGGAGGAGACGTCTTTCGGTCTCCTCTGGACTCTGACCCGTGATGTCAATCAAATCAGTGGAGACCGTAATAAGCCTATAATGTACGCGGTCTGACACGCCTCCTCCATGAATAATTGAAGGTGAATCTCTCCCATCAAGGACGACACATTGGAGACCACGTATAATACAGAGTGTGGGAGACACTGGGTCATTGTACAGGAATGGCGGCAAAAACACGACCGTGAAAAAACATCAATATTCAAGTCGATTTATTTCATCTCTGCCAGAAAAAGAAATAAAAGGAGGAAACAAAAAAATAATTTCCACAGATGTCAAACAGTGAAACAGGTTTCAGCGCCACACAGAAGAACCGCAGGGAACCAACCGAGGCTTTTAAAAATAGCCGTCCTCTCTCTGCTCGCTAATTAGCCGCCAGACCGGTTGCGAAGAAGAAAAAAAAAAAAAAAAGCAGCAGAGGTGGCGACAGATTTGTAGGATTTCTTTTTTAACCGCTTCTAAACATTTACATACGAAATTTAATGAAGACGTTGCGCTGACTGCATCTCTCGGGGAAGTAGGGGCCGCTGCGTCCTACGGGCATCATGATACCAGATTAAATGGAAGTGAAGAATCTGTTAGGCCGAGTTCACACTTCAGTTATTTCCAGTAGTGAAGCTTCCGCAGAGATCAGGTGTAATGGAAAGATTTGCACCTGTTCGGTGATTTTGACCCGGACACAATAACTGACCAAAACACTGAAGTGTGAACTCAGCCTTAGGCCTCATGCACACGGCTGTGCGCGGACCGTGGTATCCCGGCCTGGAATCCAGCTGACGGCAGGAGCGCACGGCGTCATTGGTTGCTATGACGCCGTGCGCTTCATGCCGCCGCTGGATTACAGTAATACACTCGTACGGGTGTATTACTGTAGTCCAGCGGCGGCATGAAGCGCACGGCATCATAGCAGCCACTGCCGCCGTGCGCTCCTGCTGTCAGCTGGATTCCAGGCCGGGATACCATGGCTCGCACGTCATGTGCATGAGGACTTACCTAACGAGTCACTTGGTAATCAATTTATATGACAGGGTTGGGGGAGGAGAGCACAAGAGGACGCTGGAGGGGCTATGGCATAGGTATTAATGGCAATGAGACGCATCGCTCAACCTCATCAGAGCCAGATAAACAGCTCATTCTACTGCTGACAGTCATACAATGAGTGAGCAGCGCACACAAATCATCTTTACTTAAGGTTTTGGAGTAAGGCCTCGCTCACACGGGCGTCATGTTTGACGCCCGGATAAGAGGCGGGTGCGTTGTGGAATATGCGCGATTTTCCGCGCGGTGCAAACGCTTGTAATGCGTTTTGCACGCGTGAGAAAAATCGCCATGCTTATACCCAGACCCGAAGCCGACTTCATCACTGAAGTCCGGTTTCAGGTCTTCTGAGAATTGATTATTTTTCCTTATAACATGGTTATAAGGGGAAATAATAGCATTCTTAATAAAGAATGCATAGGAAAATGAGGATGAAGGGTTATAAATAATAAAGTTAACTTACCTTAGCCACTTGATCGCTTGTTGCGATCTCTCTCTCTTCTCTGCATCAGCTAAGAACTAAAGGACCTGTGATGACGTCACATCACCATGGTAAGATGGACCATGTGATTGGACCATGTGATGTGACGTCATCACAGGTCCTTTAGTTCTTAGCTGATGCAGGGAAAGAGAGGAGAGATCGCAACCACGCGATCAAGTGGCTAAGGTAAGTTAACTTTTATTATTTTTAACCCCTTCCACTTCATTTTACTATGCATTCTTTATTAAGAATGCTATTATTTCCCCTTATAACCATGTTATAAGGGAAAATAATAAAGATCGGGTCCCGTTGCTAAGCAACCATGCGGGAAAATCGCAATGCATCCGCACTTGCTTGCGATTTTCCCGCAACCCCATTCACTTCTATGGGGCCTGCGTTGCGTGAAAAACGCACAATATAGAGCATGCTGCGATTTTCACGCAACGCAGAAGTAATGCGTGAAAATCACCGCTTATGTGCACAGCCCCATAGAAATGAATGGGTCCGGATTCAGTGCGGGTGCAATGCGTCCTCCTCAAGCATTGCACCCGCGCGAAAACTCGCCCATGTGAAAGGGGCCTAAGACATTTCACCTCCCGCCATTATAGGAGCTCAGCTTAAGCTGTAGGTGTGTGCCTGCTAACAGGTTTGCTGCATGGAACACTAACCTGCAGAATAGTGATTGCAGCTCAGGAGTATTACACAAGAGGGAATTTAGGATCAGTACAGAATAAGTAAAGAGTGCAGCTCTGAAGCATACCACAGGATGTAACTTAGGATAAGTAATGTGTGAACATAGTGAATCCATCAGCAGAATAGTGAGTGCAGCTCTGGAGTATAAATGTAACTCAGGATCAGTACAGGATAAGTAATGTATGTACACAGTGACTGCACCAGCAGAATAGTGAGTGCAGCTCTGGAGGATAATACAGGATGTAACTCAGGATCAGTACAGGATAAGTAATGTATGTACACAGTGACTGCACCAGCTGAATAGTGAGTGCAGCTCTGGAGGATAATACAGGATGTAACTCAGGGTCAGTACAGGATAAGTAATGTAATGTATGTACACAGAGACTCCACGACCAGAATAGAGAGTGCAGCTCTGGAGTATAATACAGGATATAACTCAGGATCATACAGGGTAAGTAATGTAATGTATGTACACAGTGACTCCACCAGCAGAATAGTGAGTGCAGCTCTGGAGTATAATACAGGATGTAACTCAGGATCAGTGCAGGGTAAG
This sequence comes from Bufotes viridis, assembly GCA_033119425.1. Classification (NCBI taxonomy): domain Eukaryota; kingdom Metazoa; phylum Chordata; class Amphibia; order Anura; family Bufonidae; genus Bufotes; species Bufotes viridis. The sequence goes on along the minus strand of CM065596.1, from coordinate 12,300,370 downwards.
TAATGTATGTACACAGTGACTGCACCAGCAGAATAGTGAGTACAGCTCTGGAGTATAATACAGGATGTAACTGAGGATCAGTACAGGATAAGTAATGTATGTACACAGTGACTGCACCAGCAGAATAGTGAGTGCAGCTCTGGAGTATAATACAGGATGTAACTCAGGATCAGTGCAGGGTAAGTAATGTATGTACACAGTGACTCCACGACCAGAATAGTGAGTACAGCTCTGGAGTATAATACAGGATATAACTCAGGATCATACAGGGTAAGTAATGTAATGTATGTACACAGTGACTGCACCAGCAGAATAGAGAGTGCAGCTCTGGAGTATAATACAGGATGTAACTCAGGATCAGTGCAGGGTAAGTAATGTAATGTATATACACAGAGACTCCACGACCAGAATAGAGTGCAGATCTGGAATATAGGATAAGTAATGTATTTATATAATTATTTGGTTCCTTTTCAAGCACAAATTTATACAATCTTTAGTTGTTTGTAGAAAGCAGACGGATGAGCAGCTGAAAACTGGGACTTGCTGAACTGCTTCCCCTCTATATGGGCACATGAAGCTCTTATCTATAGATATGGTCGGCAGCCAAGCTTCAAATGATAAAGTTGGATTAACTGATAATTAATGAAGGATTATCATTATCTATATCCTCCCGGCCTATAATGTGGCCGCCTCCACTGAATTGCATCTCATAGTAAAGAAACCACGTCACACAGTGATGACTATTTGAAAAGCATTAATAAATCTTCATAATAGGAGGTCGTTACAGTGATGCGGCTGACGGCGCGGAGTCAGTCTAACGACACACATCTCACACACGCGCTGACAGCTTTACGTTTACCTTTAAAGGGGAATTCAGGTTTCAGCAAATGAAAAGCTATTCTATATATCATGAATAGTTCTAACATTTTCCAATACACTTTTTTAATCAATTCCGTGCAGTTTTCAATAACTCTGCTCGCTGTTATTCCATAGGCCCCTTTACTGTTTCCTTCCAGTCTAGCCCTGGTCGTGTGATGCTCACACAGGTGCACGGCTCATTACTGTAAAGCTATCAGAGCCGTATCTTGTGACACCCGTGCTTTTGTCATACAGCCAGGACTACACAATGATGGCTCCAACTGAATGACAGCAAGCAGAGATGTTGAAGACTGTAAGGAATGGACAGAGAAAGTATATTGGTTCATAATAGAAAAGAATACCTTGTGTTTGCATAAATCAAAATATCCCTTTAATAATGAAAGGGCTTGTTCAGTTATATGGTTTCCAGCCAGGCATCTGCAGTAGCCTATCAGATCTCCCCCGAATACGTTGCGTACTGCTCCCACATGGGATGTATCCTGGTGAGATCCTATAGGGTTACCAGATTTAATGCATAAGCGCGGCAAGGTATCGGAGCGCTCTACGAGCAGGACACGGACTGCGCTCAGCACTCCAGCCCCAGACTGCCCAGCAGCTGCTCTAAAGCGTCCAGTCGCTGGTTCGCTTCTTCTATGGCGCTATACGTCTGCACGTTGCTAGTGATGTGGAAGCGTATTTCATCAATCAGCGGGATGGAGTCTGTCTCCTGGCGCTCTTCTACCTCCGCAGCGTCTTCACGTACTGCAGAAGCAAACTCATCCGAATCCACCAGCTGAGGGATGTAAGAAAGGAGAGGGCACTTCAAAGGGATTGTCCACAGTTACAGATAGAAAGCAGAATCACTGGGCAATGAAAAGTTCAGCAACTTTGTAATATACTTTGTGTTTACATTTTTTACCATTTCAAGGTGTTATCCAAAGTCTAAAAGATCTCCCCCAAAGCCCGGGCCCTTCGTATACATTATACTTAACTGCTCCCCGACACGCCGGATCTCTGCACAGCCGCCAAAACATCCGGCGATAGGGGGAGCAGCCATTAGCAGGCTGCGATGGTGACGAGCCTCTCTAGCTGTTAGTGAGGCTCGTCCCAGTCGTGGCCTGCTAGTGGATGCTTGTAGCCGGATACGCGACGGGGATATGTAGTGACGGCTGTGCAGGGATTCGGAGTGACGCGGGTGGAGTAGAGCAGGTAGGTATAATGTATATGAGGGGCCCGGGCATTGGGGGTAGATCTTTTAGACTTCAGATAACCCCTTTAAGGCCTCTTTCACACTTGCGTTCTGAGGATCCTGCAGGCACTTCCGTCCCGCCGGATCCGTCAGAACGCAAGTCGCCTGAAAGCATTAGAAGACTGATCAGGATCCTGATCAGTCTTCGAAATGCTTTCAGGTTACTATGGCAGCCAGGACGCTATTAAAGTCCTGGTTGCCATAGTAGTAGTGGGAAGCGGTATACTTACAGTCCGTGCGGCTCCCGGGGCGCTCCAGAATGACGTCAGAGCACCCCATGCGCATGGATCACGTGATCCATGCATGTAGGGCGCCATGACGTCACTCTGGAGCGCCCGGGAGCCGCACGGATGGTAAGTATACTGCTCTCCGCTCCCACTACACTTTACCATGGCAACCAGGACTTTAGCGTCCTGGCTGCCATGGTAACCATTGAGAAAAGCTAAGCGTCGGATCCGGCGATGCGCCGAAACGACGTTTAGCTTAAGGCCGGATCCGGATTAATGCCTTTCAATGGGCATTAATTTCGGATCCGGCCTTGCAGCAAGTGTTCTGGATTTTTGGACGGAACAAAAAGCGCAGCATGCTGTGGTATTTTCTCCGACCAAACAACGTTCCGGTCCTGAACTGAAGACATCCTGATGCATCCTGAACGGATTTCTCTCCATTCAGAATGCATGGGGATGATCCTGATCAGGATTTTTCCGGCATAGAGACCCGAGGATGGAACTCTATGCCGGAAAACAAAAACGCCAGTGTGAAAGGACCCTAAGGTAATCTCTGCTTGCTGTCAGAATGAAACTATTCTTGGTTATTTCCAGAAGTTAAAACTCTCCCCAAACCTAATGCTTCTCACAGCAGAGTGTTTGCGACAATTGTATCCAGTCTAACGAATCCTCTGTGAGCTAAACAGACCGATACATTGTAACAAACTGTCAGGGCAGAAGAGAGATGTGTGCTGCTGATGCGTTTCTGTCACAAAGGATTGTCTAGACTGGATACATTGTAACAAACATCTGGCTATGGGAAGTATTAGGTCGGAAGGCAATTATTTTTTTCTTCAACCACCGCAAGTAAGCATGAGTGTTCCCGTTCACAGACATGAAGCAGAGGTTTATACACCTATGGATAGTGTGGCACAATGTATCAGCCTATCAAAGGTCTATTTGTGTAGTGCACAGGCTTCATGTCTGTGAATGGGAACACTAATTTTTACATATGGTGGTAGGAAAAAAAAATCCTAACCTAATACACTATTCGCAGAGGGACCACTGACCAGCCTTCAGCATGTCCAGGACATCGTGGAATCAGTCCTACTGCCTTTTGTCACTCTGTCAGGAAACGTGGTGTCCAACAAGATAACGCCGCCACACACAACGTGCTCTTCGGGTTTTCCAGCAGCTCCATCAACACATCTCTCATCCCATCAAGAACGTCTGGGACTGAACGACAGATCTCCCATGCTCAGCAGCTGGCAACCACCTTGGCCCCAAGATGAAATTGCTTGGAATAACCACAGGAGGATATCCAGCGTCTGTATGACCACCACCATAACAGAGGGGCAGCCTATATCACAGCAAGCGGAGATGCCACCCAGTATTAATGTGACCTCATCATACACCCTGCTGCAGAACCCAAAATAACAGGGGCACCAACTTTATGCTTTGTTAATCTCATCTCGATCACATTTAGGCCTCATGCACACGACCGTTGTTCCGGTCCGCATCCGAGCCGCAGTTTTTGTGGCTCGGGTGCGGACCCATTCATTTCATGGGTGCCACAAAAGATGCGGACAGCAGTCTGTGTGCTGTCCGCATCCGTTGCTCTGTTCCGTAGCCCCGCAAAAAAAATATAACATGTTCTATTCTTGTCCGTTTTGCAGACAAGAATAGGCGTCTCTATAATGCGCCGCCCGTTCTGTTCCGCAAATTGCGGAACGCACATAGAGGCCATCCATGTTTTGCGGATCCGCAATTTGCGGACCGCAAAACACACGATTGTGTGAATGTAGCCTAAAGGGGTTCTCCAGCATTTTGAGGTTGGCCCTCAATATCAGATCAGCTGTTTCTAGAGGAAGCAGCGGAGCGCTGCGGCCTCTTCCTAAGTCCGGTGACGTAAATTTTCATTGGTCAAGTGAATAGTCCTGAGCTGCAGTACCAAGCACAGCCACTATACAATGGTCGGCGCTGTGCTTCGCAATCTGCAAGGAGGCCACAGCGCTCTCCAGAGAGCCACAGCCTCTTTAAACAGCTGATAGAGGAGCAGGAGTCAAACCCCCGCCGATCTGATATTGATGATCCTAAGGATTGGGCCAATACCAAAATCCTGGACAACCCCTTTAAGCTTTTCAGGTGTTCTTTTTCATTTTCTCAGTTATGTACTTTTCATAGCGAATTGTTTGTTACAATGTATCCAGCCTAGACAATACTCTGTGAGCGAAACACATCAGCTGCACAAATGTCTCTCTTGTCCTGATAGTTTGTTACTATGTAACAGTGCAGGCGACAATATCACTATTTCTTACTGAAAGGAAATGGAAACCTTTTCTATTTCGTAGTGAAAAGCTCATCCTGACCTAGTTCTACTCAGACAGCCGAAGGTTTGTTACAGTGTGTCAGACTATGCAGCCCTCTGTGAGCTAAACACAGCTGCGTAACTATATTGTGTCCTGGACGCTACTCCTTTAGCTGCGCTGCCACACTGTAACAAACTGAAACGACCACTGGGTGAGTAGCACTTGGTCAAGACAGGTTTTCAGACCAATAAACGCTGGCAGCAAGCAGAGGTAATGAAAAGCAAAGTATATGAAAGCTGCATAATGCTAGGTGGAATACTTTATATGAATAGACCAATCTGTCTGGGGTTAGAATTGGCCTTTAGGCCCTTGGCAGAGACAGATGTAGCCTTGGGTCCGGCAGGTTCTGTACCTTTTCGATAATTCTGGCCATATACTCCGTGCACTGATCCTCCAGCCGCGTCAGCTGAAAAAGCTTCGCCGTCTTCCAAATTGTAACCACATTGTCCTCGTCCAGAATCTGCGCCAAGATCTTTCCGCACAGCCGCTTCAGCCCCGGGAGGAGATACATGTCCGCCACACAGAGCACCTCGTATGCGTTCTCCGGAGAAAGCTGCAAAGAGAGCGGACAGAGGGGTCAGAACAAAGGGTCAAAGCGACCAAAAAAGAAAGAAAATGAGAGAAGCTGGAAATGATGTTATGAAGTTTCCCAGAAACGGCCGGACCAACCTTTCCCACGACAGATGTGTGCACGGGGGGGGGGGGGGGGGGCATCAAGGCATCACACATAGCTCACTGCTGCCACCTGCTGGTAGAACAGAGTTGCGACTTTTGGTGTATTTTTTGTTCCTAGATGTACATCAGCCGCAACATCACAACCACCTGCCTAATATTGTGTACTCTCCTCGTGCTCTGACCTGGCGTGGCCAGGACTCCACAAGACCTCCGAGGTGCCCTGCGGTATCTGGCCTGTAAATCCTGTAAGTTACTCGGTGCGGCCTCCAAGGATCAGACTTGTTTTCCAGCAGATCCCACAGAACTGGGGTTCTGGAGACAAGTCATCACCTTCATCTCTTAGTCGTGTTCCCCATTCCTGGACGGTGTTTGCAGTGTAACCGGGACCTTATCCTGCTGATAGAAGTCACTGCTGATAGGGGACACTGCTGCCACAAAAGGGGGTACAATGTTAGGTAGGTCGTACGCGTCGCATCTGCAGGATGCCAGGACCCAGAGTTCCCAGCAGAACATTGCCCAGAGCTTCACACTGCCTCCGCCAGCTTGTTTTTATCCCATAGTGTACCTGGTGCCATCTCTTCCCCAGGTAAGTGACGCATGCACCCGGCCGTCCACATGATGTAACCTGATTCATCAGACCAGGCTGCCTTCTTCCCATAGTGCACCTGGTGCCATCTCTTCCCCAGGTAAGTGACGCATGCACCCGGCCGTCCGCATGATGTAACCTAATTCATCAGACCAGGCTGCCTTCTTCCCATAGTGCACCTGGTGCCATCTCTTCCCCAGGTAAGTGACGCATGCACCCGGCCGTCTACATGATGTAACCTGATTCATCAGACCAGGCTGCCTTCTTCCCATAGTGCACCTGGTGCCATCTCTTCCCCAGGTAAGTGACGCATGCACCCGGCCGTCCACATAATGTAACCTGATTCATCAGACCAGGCTGCCTTCTTCCCATAGTGCACCTGGTGCCATCTCTTCTCCAGGTAAGTGACGCATACACCCGGCCGTCCACATGATGTAACCTGATTCATCAGACCAGGTCGTCTTCTTCCATTGCTCTATGGTCAAGTTCTGATGCTCATGTGTTCATTGTGGGTGCTTTTCGGGTTGGTCATCATAGGCACTCTGACCGATCTGCGGGTACACAGCAAGCTGCAATGTCCCATGTGTCCTGAGACCTTTCTATTATCACCAACAGTAATGTTGTCAGAAATTAGTGCTACATGGTGTAATCAGACCAGATGGACTGGCCATTGCTGCCCACATACATCAGTGAGCCTTGGGCACCCATGACCCGGTCACCGGTTTAAAGGGGTTGTCTCACTTCAGTAAGTGGTATTTATCATGTAGAGAAAGTTAATACAAGGCACTTCCTAATGTATTGTGATTCTCCATATTGCCTCCTCTGCTGGCTGGATTCATTTTTCTATCACATTATACACTGCTCGTTTCTATGGTTACGACCACCCGGCAATCCATCAGTGGTGGTCATGCTTGCACAGTATAGGAAAAAGCCCCAGCCTATGTGCACTCCCACGGTCCCGACCAGCAGAGAGGCTGACGCTTTTTCCTATTGTGTGCAAGCACGAACACCACTGATGGATTGCAGGGTGGTCTGTAACCATGGAAACGAGCAGTGTATAATGTGATAGAAAAATGAATCTAGCCAGCAAAGGAAGCAACATGGACAATCACAATGCATTAGGAAGTGCCTTGTATTAACTTTCTCTACATGATAAATGCAACTTACCCCTTTAAGGTCCCTTTTAAGAAAAGTTCTGCTACATAAGTTGTCGCAAAAACATAAATGTGGCGGTGTTGCATTTCCAACATAGCGTCAGGTAAACAGTAGAATACTGTAGAAGAAAAGCCAAAGGGTTTAAGCGATTGGACCCCCACCCGCCAGACCGTAGCCATACGCTATCATACGGACACAGTGTGGAGAGCTCACCTCGGTGTCGTCAGTGTAGATGTAGTACAGCACCCGGGTAAACGTCTCCTCGCTGATGTTGTGCAGGGTGATGACCGGGACGCTCGGCTGCGTCTGCAGCTTCTGACTCTCAGAGAAGTGATCCTGAAGAAGGGCTTTAAAGTAGTCGCTTCGACCACAGAAAAACAACTGCAATGGAGGAGAAAAGAGTTAACGGGAATCTGGAGCTGCAGATTGGCCAAGTGAGGGTGTGTGGGGGCAGACACAGACAGAAATGGGGCCCCTGTGCAAGAACAGTGGCCCCACTGGCATCCAGTAGACCATGATAGAGCATCTCCTATATCCACTACCTATTGGGCCCCCATGCAGCTGCACATGCAGTACCATATGTCCGACCCTGGCTGCACCCATTAGCACACTGATCTCCCACCTGTGGCTCTCTGGCTGTGGAGAAACTACAACTCTCTGCATCTCCTCAGAGCCTGCAGCTGTCAGAGCATGCTGGGGGTTGTAGTCTCACCATAGGCTGGAGACCACTGATGCCTTAGTGTAAGAGGAGAACGAAGACAAACACCCGGAAGACGCACACGGCCATTACCTTGTGACAGAGGAAGTTGTAGCCCATGATCTGGAAGCAGACGTCGGGGTAACTGGAGAAATTATCAGTGCTGTCGAAGGGCAGCTCCCCGAACCCAACCTGCAAGGAATAGGCCAATAAGAGATGACGTCCAACCGTAACAAGCCATGCACCCGCATCCCTTGCGTAAGGCTTCTTTCACATCTGCGCTTTGGTTTCTGGTTTCGAGATCTAGCAGAGGATCTCAAAACTGGACCAAAATGGTTCCGTTTGATTTAGCACATCAGGATGCATCCGTTCCGTAAGGATGCGGTTGTGTTAAATTACCAAAAACAACGCAAGTCACTAAAAACAACGCAAGTCAATGGGTGATAGATCAGATTTTTTTAGGATCCAAAAAAACCTGGATCTGTCACCAATGACTTAGGCTACATGCACACAAACATTGTTTGTTTCCGTGTCCGTTCCGTTTTTTTTTTCCGGATAGGATGCGGACCCATTCATTTCAATAGGTCCGCAAAAAATGCAGTGTGCTGTCTGCATCAGTATGTCCATTCCGTAGCCCTGCAAGAAAAAATAGAACATGTCCTATTCTTGTCCGTTTTAGGCACTGTTACAATGGATCCACAAAAAAAAAAAAAAAAAACACGGATGGCATACGGATGTAATCCGTTTTTTGTTTTTTTTGCGGATCTGCAATTTGCGGACCCCAAAACACATACAGTGGTGTGCATGTAGCCTTACATTGTTTTTGGTGATGGATTCGCTTCGTTCTGTTTCAATGACCGGACACAAAACCGCAACTTGCAGTGACTTTGTGTCCGTCCACAAAACAGAACAAACCGGAACGGAACGCATAATGATGGATCTTGAACATAGCATACCCCATTCAGAATGCGGTGGCCCAAAACGGAACCGTTTTGGCCTGGTTTCAAGATTCTCTGGCGCTGATGTGAAGGTAGGCTTAGAGGGTTGAGCAAGGTGGAACATTGGTTTTATGATCTGCTTTTTAATCGCTTTTATCTTAGGACATATAAAAAAGGAGAATAATCAATATTGAGATCCTGCACACGTTTTGGGTATTTTGCCTCCCGATGACCCAAATAGGAGGAGAGCATCGATGCAAGAGTGGACTTGCGCTGGGCTAAATATTGCTGAGAAGCAGGTTGCTTCAGTATCCATAGGGGAGATCACAAGGCAGGGGAAACCAACCCGGGATCCAGCCGGTGCGTTTCTATACAGGCTCGTCGGGATTGGCAATGACGAGAACTGAAGTGCGGTGAGGTAATATAGGAATCTCTAAAAGCTGACATTAAAGTTTCCTGCAGATCCAAGTTCATCTATATTTTATGCAATCTGTATCAACTGGAAGAGATTTCACCAGCCTGCCACTAAGAATACCACTTCCGTTCACTGACAGCAAGAAGAAGTGTTAAAAAATGTGAGTAACAGAGACACAAAGTACGCCAGAAGTTTTCAGAACTGTTGTCATACAAAGATTATGTTAGTGATTTACATAAAACCCCTTTAAAAAGAGGATATCCCGTCTGTCGACGGCTAAGGGTGGTGACATTTTCCTGCAGCGCCCACTACAGGAAAGACATGGTATTATATGGCATCCATTCAAATGACTTGGAGACTAGGTAATACATTGCCCCGCTGACTCTTTCTCTTCCAGCTCCTCCACAGCGGGGTCACATTTTAGTAAGGCATATGGACAGGGCACAACCCCTTTAATCTTTGTTAAAGGGAGTCTGTCAGCAGTTTTGACCATGCTATACTGCTGACGGCACTAGCTAGTGATTGGAGACAGCAGTACAAACAAAGCTTTTCATATCAGGAGTAGTGTTAATATGAAGTTATTCTGCCAAATCCTGCTCCTGCAAGTAGATAGGAGGCGGAGCTTCAGTGTGAAGCGCTCTCTGCGCCGTGCTGCTTCACAGCCCCTCCCCTTTGTTCTGAGTGACAGCTGTAGTGGACTCCGGGTTGGACGCTACAGCTGTCACTCAGAATAGAGGTGATGGGCTGTTAAGCAGCTCAATGGAGAGAGACTATGTTCACACGGCGTCTTCAGCAGTGGAATTTTGGGGCGGATTCCCCCACTGAAATTTTGCTAGCAGCAGCGTTGTTTCACCAAAATCGAGTCCTTTCTACCTCCCATTCATTTCAGCCGCAGCACCGAGACACATCCGTTCTTGGTGCCGTCTTGGCTTTAAACCGCCGCTCTGAGACCTTCAGCGCCGCCTCCCATTGCCGGTGGGATTTTGGCACGGCTGTCGGCTCCATAGAAAAAAGTCCTGTGAGAACCACCCCTTACAGTGAAGCTCTGCCTCCTGGGCACTTGAAGGAGCAGAACCTAGCAGAATAAAACCTCCTATTCACACCACTCCTAATAGTAAAAGCTCTACAAAAGGTATGTTCATCCTGCTCTCCCCAGCCCCTACCTAGTGCTGTCAGCAGTTTAGCATGGTCAAAACTGCTGACAGGTTCCATAATTTTGTAAATGCTGTTTCCCGGCACTCTCCGCAGCTTTCCAGCAAAATAAGACAAATATTAAAGCTGTGCTGAAGAAAACGTGAGTGCGGGATCGTGAGCGGGAAGAAAAGCAGCTTCATAAAGAATAACACAACGTACATGATGTACGTGACGTCCTGATGACAAGAAAATAGGTGCATAAGGTGCAGGGAAGAAGCAGCGGGGTAATTACACGCTACGTGTTCCGTAGTCACGAGGACGCTGCGAGTCGTGCAGGAATCACGTGTCGGGATTATCACAGGGGATTTAAATGTGACACTGCAGACTTCTATTTAGATAATTCAGATTTTTTTATCTGCAAAACTACAATCCCCAGCATGCTCCCACAGATGCAGTAGTAGTCTTGCAACAGGAGGAGACCATTGACCTAAAAGAGAAAGCCGTAAACGTGAAAAAGACGTTCCCCAAGGGGGCGCACCATCGACCAACTAAATGGGGACAAGACAATAGCATAGCACATAGGTCCCTCCCCACTGAGGTCCTTCCTCAGCCACTCAGCAAAGCAGGGAAGGGTCACATGACACACACTACCATTCAGTCTTGTTTTTCAAGAGTCCAGGGGGCGGTGCCATCTTCTACCCTCTGATTAAAACCTATGGGGAGTGGGGGTGATGTTTGAATAAACAACTGCATCCATTAATACTAAAATCATAAAAGCATGGCTAAAAGAGCGCCCATCCTGCCCACAGGCCAGATGCGGTATTGCAGTTCATTCCAATAGCAAGTAATTGGGGCTGCAATACCAGACGTAAACTGTTGACAGAGGTGGCACTGTTCCGAAAAAAAAAAAAAGGGAACAAGACATTAAAACAAACAAAGCGGTCATCTCGCCCAGGCCTTAAAGAGGTTGACCAGGATTAAAGAAAAAGCCTGCTTTCTTCAAGAAATGGCGGCACACCTCTCCATAGTTTTGTCTGGTACTGCGCTTTAGCTTCACTAAAGTGAATGGAGATGAACTGCAGTTCCAAACGCAACCTGTGGACAGGGGTGGCGCTGTATTTGGAAGAAAGCAGCCATTTTTTAAGCCTGTATGGTCCAGTTTGATGTAAATAAGGCTCGAAGAATGATTAATCTAGTTTATGTTTAAAACTCCTTTGCATCGATTGCTGTCAGTGAATGGAAACACAGAGTGACACTGAAATCCCAGAAGGTGACACCAAGGGCGGTCACTCAGCTTTCTTAGTAAGAAATAGCATTGTGAAGGGGAGGGGAGGATACGGGTGACAAATTCTGCACAAGCCGCCACAAAGGCCATATTGGTTGTCGGAACAGAATTTACTGGCCCTGAGGATAAACACGTTCTGTGCCCGACTCGCCGGCCGGGACGTTATATTTAGAAGCCGCCCCGGGTCAAAGGGATCCTGCGGACCGGACTCTGAGGTAAAACATGGCAGGTCCTTATAGAAATGCAGGAAAAAGATACACGGGGACTTTATTCCGTAGAGTGAGGTGGGCACAAATGGCTGCCAGCTGCGCCCGACCCCTACACACACACACACACACAGCATAGCCCAAGGGGTCCCGATTATGGCCAATACCTAATCCTAAAACTATCCATCCCCCCTAGACTGTTGTCCAGTTTTGTGTCAATAAAGTTTAATCAGAGTGTCATTAAACAGATACCACAGAGGTGACTTATGAAACTGTCCATTGCAACCAATCACAGCCCAGCTTACATTCCTCACAGTGCTCCTGAAAAATGAAAGCCGAGATCTGATTGGTTGCCGTGGGCAACAGACAGATCTCACAAACCCGACACTACGAGTTTCACGTTCTAACTGCTTTGAGCATCTCTGCTTGCTGTCATCAGACGGAAACATTCTTGTTTGTTGAAGACTCCTTCTGACCAAAGCCTTAGGGCTCATTCAGATGGCCATATGCTGTCCGCAAAAATGCGGATCCGTTTTTTTGCGGATTAGATGCTGTCGCATTCACTTCTTCTTCCATCGCACAGCTCAGCAAAAAAAATGAAACATGTCCTATACTTGTCAGGGAAAATCAGAACATGGCCCTATTGAAGTCTATGGATTAGCAAAAAAAACGGAATGCAATCCGTTTTTTTGCAGACAGGCTGAACTGTCTGCAAAAAAGACGGATCCACATTTTTGCGGACAGCATACGGCCGTCTGAATGAGCCCTTCTTCTACAGTTTGTTACAATGTATCAGTCCAGACAGCTAAACATGACGGCAGTAAAAATCTCCCCTCCTGTCCTGGACTCCACGCGCTTACCTACACTGATATAGTGGGACAAGGGGGCGGGGTTTATCAGGAGGGGGCGTGCCTGCCCCAAACCAACAGATTTGCTATAATTTGCACTAAAAACACGATACAAATTACAGCACGTGTAAATTCCAATATTCCTGTGCAGGCGTTTAAATAAGTTTTGTGCTTCTTACTCCACTGCATTTCTGTATATTCCCACCCACGGCATATTAGAAAGCTGCTTGTGGTCACCGACAGGTTAAATTAGACAGAACGGGATTTCCTGCTGTAAGGCCTCTTTCACACGAGAGAGTTTTCCGACTGGATGCGATGCGTGACGTGAACGCATCGCACCCACACTGAATCCTGAACCATTCATTTCACCGGGTCTGTGTACATGAGCGTTTTTATTCACGCATCAGTTCTGCGTTGCGTGAAAAACGCAGCATGTTCTATATTCTGGGTTTTTCTCGCAGCCCTGGCCCCATAGAAGTAAATGAGGCTTCAGTGACAAACGCATTGCATCCGGAAGTGCGGATGCAATGCAATTTTCACTGATGGTTGCTAAGTGATGTTGTTTGTAAACCTTCAGTTTTTTTTATCATGCGCGTGAAAAACGCGTCAAAACGTATTGCGCCCACGTGGAAAAAACTAAGCAACTGAACGCAATCGCAGACAAAACTGACTGAACCTGCTTGCAAAATGATGAGAGTTTCACTTAACGCATCTGGAGCCAATCTATATCATTCGTGTGAAAGAAGCCTAAGACCCCTTGCAGACGAGCGTGAGTGGATTATGTCCGGATGCGTTCAGTGAAAACTGCAAGATTTCGCAAGCAAGCACATTCAGTTTTGTTTGCGATCACGTTACGTTGTTCAGTTTTAACTGCACGGGTGCAATGCGATGGAATGAGTTTTGCACGCGCGTGATAAAAAACTGAATGTTTAGGAACAACATCTCTTAGCAACCATCCGTGAAAAACGCATCGCATCCGCACTTGCTTGCGGATGCGATTTTCAAGCAGCCCTATTCACTTCTATGGCGCCGTGATAATCGCAGAATATAAAACATGCTGCGATTGTCACGTAACGCTCATGTAAACCGCCCTATTAAAATGAATGGGTCCGGATTCCATGCGGGCGCAATGCTTTCGCGTCACGCATTGCACTCGCGCGGAAAACTCGCTCGTGTGAAAGGGGCCTAAAGTTGCTTCTATAGGTCATGGTTCACATTACTGGGGAGGAATCTCACCCGGAGCTCGGCGGGCAGGGCACAGTCAGCAAGCATGGCCAGGTCCTCGTGCAGCCGTCCGTTCCCAGAAGGCTCTACGGTCAGGACCTTCACACATGTCCCCGGCTTGGAAGAAACTGGCGGGAAGAAAGAGATGTAATATTACTAGAATACTCCAAAGTTTTTTGTAATTTTTTATTTTATATTTTTTAACAAAAATTGCAGTGTATTGCTGTACGGACAAAAGGACGAAGGGTTAAGTGGTTACAGTGATATTCGTGCGCAATAACGCAAATTCCCTAAAGCATGCCATCTTGGCTCCGCCTCCTGACTTGCTGTGGTCACATGGGCCTCTCAACGCCACCCACAACAGTCCTGCTGACCCAGGGGATAGCGATTCTGCAGATGCGTGTCTCGGATCCCCGCCCCATTCCATAAATTTAAAGTGACGGTTTTTCTCTATTATAAATGGGGGTCCGATTTCGGGGACCCGCACTGATCCTGAAAGCGAAGAGGCTGCAGCACGGTGTCCGTTCTACTGTTATTACAGCGTTCTGGCTACCAAGTGAATGGGGTCGTGTTACTGTGACTTCTAACACCAGGTGGCGCCAAAGTGCAAGTTAAACTTAAAGGGGTTCTCCCATGACTAATGTAAAAATTGTAAATCAGACATCATATAGCACATGACAATCTCTGTCTAACAAAGCTAGAACCAGCCCTGCATCTCACATGGATCCAGAGATCTCCACATCCATTGCTCTGCTAGATTGACATCAAGCTGACAGCTCAAGGGGGGTGTCCTTTTTGCTGCAGCTCAGGGGCGTGTCTGTGCTCTTCCTATCACCGCTCAGGGGGCAGTTGAAGGATGAAACTGAGCATGTGCGACCATCTCAATGAGCAGGACAAAGAAATAAGAAAAATACAAACAGCAGGTGGCGCTATACAGATACATTTTATGGAATAACTCAGTGGCTATGCTAAATGTTTAATTACATACAATTACAAGAGTATTCAGATGCAGGGGCAGGTTTGAAAACTGTAGAATATTTTTCATGGGACAACCCCTTTAAGTTCTAAGGATCCCAGCTATGATAAAGGGACGGCCATATTTTATATGACTGGAATAGCCTTTTAAGGGACCGCTATATAGCGACCATTCCTTTAACCGCCTACCGAATTCATAGACTTTTTTGCACTTCTCCTCCAGCTCTTCGATCAGATCCTGCAGTCGGCACTGCTTGGACAGCCGCTTACAGTCCTCCACGTGTTCCACATCGATGTCCATTCGACCTGGAGGAAAAAGAACAGGCGGCACTATGGTCAGTGAATAGCAAATATAGGTATTCACGCCCCCTGCTGATCTGCATTGGTAACTACGCAAAACTTTAAAGTGTATCTGTCATTCTTTTTTTTTTTTTTGTAATGTGGTGGGGCAGTGATACTGACCATTTTTGTGATATACTTTAATTACCAAAATCTTACATTTCTATTAGAAAAATCTCTAAAGTAGCCTATTTTGTGCATTAGCAACGCCCCCCATCTTCTGTTTACTTAACTGCAGAGATGTGCTCCACACTGACTGCTGCTGCCCTCCCTTGCTCATATATATATTATATACACACACACACACACTAGCAGAAGGACCCGGCTTCGCACGGGTATATTTCATCTATTTCATTGAATGTTTGTGTGTGTCGTTAAAAGATAATCGACAGTAGACCCCTACAGCACCCCGGCCCCTTAACAGTGAACTCCACAGTCCCCTACCCCTTAACACGGACCCCCCCCCTTTCCCACAGTGCCCCGCCACCTTAAAATGGGACCTCCACAGCAGCCCATCCCCTTGACTTGGACCTTCACAGCAGCCCATTCCCTTTACAGTGACCTCCTCAGGGGCCTACCCCCTTAACAGTGACCTCTACAGCACCCTGCCCCTTAACACTGACCTCCATAGGGGACCGTCTCCTTATCTGTGACCTCCACTGTTCCTTGCCCCCTTAACAGAGACCTCCACAGCACCTGTCCCTTTAACAGTGACTGCCACAGTACCCCCGTTCCCTTAACAGTGACTGCCACAGTAATCCAAGATGAAATTTTCTGCGACTGTCACGTCGCAGTGCAACAGCATAGACCATCATTAGAAAAATTGTACATGACACATGTAGCAATCTAGTTGTGCCCCATGTGTCGTGCGACTTATTGTTGCGCGACACATGTCATTGTGTAGCTCTAGCCTAAAGCTGACCTACAGCAGTGAAGAAAAATGGCTGGGTTGTTATTGAAACCTGGAGTAAAACTGTGTGTATGTGACCGTGTGTATGACAGTTGGGATATGAGGAGAAAGACTTGCAGGCTTCTATTAGCTAATGCAGGTCATTTTGGGGGAATATCTCAGAAACGGTACGTCATAGAGACCTCAGACCCGGTCTAAAACCTCCCCGGACCCCTGATGTACCCGTGTGCCAAATTAGGTGAAGATTAGTCCAGTCATTTGGTCGCACATAAAGAACAGACAGACGGACAGAAACTAATTTTTATATATTTAAGAGACTAGCAGAAGGACCCGGCTTCGCACGGGTATATTTCATCTATTTAATTTAATGTTTGTGTGTGTCGTTAAAAGATAGACAGTATCCCCCATAACAGTGAACTCCACAGTACCCTGCCCCCTTAATAGTAAATTCCACAGCCCCTCACCCCTTAACACTGAGCCCCCCCCCCCCCGTGCCCTGCCTCCTTAAAATGGGACCTTCACTGCAGCCAGCCCCTTTAACAGAGAGTTTCACAGCACCCCACTCCCTTGACATTGACCTCCATAGGGGACCGTCCCCTTATCTGTGACCTCCACTGTTCCCTGCCCCCTTAACAGAGACCTCCACAGCACCCGTCCCTTTAACAGTAACTGCCACAGTACCTCGTTCCCTTAACAGTGACCTCTCAGTACCCTGCCGACTTAACAGTGACCTCCATAGTGCCTGCCCCTTTAACAGGGACTTCCACAGCAGCCTGCACCCTTAGGCTATATGCACACGACAGTTGTTTTTCTCGGCTTCCGTTTCAGTTTTTTTTGCGGATAGGACAGGAACCCATTCATTTCAATGGGTCAGCAAAAAAATGCTGACCGTTCATCCGTGTGTGTTCCGCGTCCGTTGTCCGTGTTTCCCTTTAGCAAAAAAAGTAGTGCATGTCCTACTTTTTTCTCATTTGCGGACGAGGATAGGCATTTATTGCAGGGGATCTGTGAAAACAAAGGAATCCTCCAAAAAAAACTGATGGACCATCAGTTTTTTTTGCTGATCCCGATTTGCGGACAGCAAAAAACAACTGTCGTGTGCATATAGCCTTAACAGTATCATCCTTAGTGAACGCCCCTTTAACAGTGACCTCCACAGCACCCGTCTCTTTAACAGTGACTGCCACAGTACCCAGTTACCTTAACGGTGACCTCACAGTACCCTGCTGACTTAACAGTGACCTCCACAGCAGCTGCCCCTTTAATAGTGGCCTCTGCCTCCTTAACATTGACCTCCACAGGGCCCTGCCCCTTTAAGGCTAGGGCTACATGACATTTGCCGTACGATATTTTTTCGTACCAATGTCGCACAACAATTTTTATACTGATAGGCCCTGGTGTCGCGCTGCGGCACAACAGTCGCAAAAAATCCATCAGAGATGGATGCATGTAGCAGTGTAGTGCCCTATGTGTTATGCGACTAATTGTCGTCGTGAAGCCCTAGCCTAAAGGTGACCTACAGCAGTGAAGAAAAATAGCTGGATTGTTACTCAATGTTTTTTTTTGGGGGGGGAAGGAGTCAAAAAAAAAAAAAAAAAAGAAGAAGAGGCAAATCGTGTGTTTTTTTTCCCGTTACGGCATTCACTGCAGATTTTTTTTTTAATAGTTCATACATTTTTGGACGCGGCAATCCCTGATATGTTTATTTTAATTAACATATTTTTATATGTCAAATTTTCAAAAAGAAGGGGTGATTTAAACTTTCATTATTTTAACTTTTCTTTTTTTAACTTTTTATTTAATAACTATTAGCCCTCTAAGGGGGCTAGAACCTAGTATCTTTTGATCCCTCGTCCTATATACCCTAAGCGTCATGCACACGACCGTATGTATTTTGCAGTCTACAAAAAACGGATCTGCAAAAAATATGGACGACGTCCGTGTGCCTTCCTTATTTTGCGGACCGGAACAGCCGGCCCCTAATAGAACAGTCCTATCCTTGTGTGCAATGCGGACAATAATAGAACATGTTCTATTTTTTTGCAGAACGGACATACGGAAACGGAATGCACACGGAGTAACTTCTGTTTTTTTTGCGGACCCATTGAAATTATTGGTTATGCATACAGACCGCAAAAAAACAGAACGGACACGGAAAGAAAATACATTCGTGTGCATGAGGTCTAATAGAGATCCTTTAGGGGGAAGAGGATTTTCACGTGCTCCCTGCTGCACTGAGCTTACCATGGCAGGGGACCGGGAAGGCTTCACAGGCGTCCAGGCTGCCATGGTAACCGACAGGAGCCCCACGGTTTCACTGCGGAGGTTCCGATCGGAAGGCAGAGGGAGACGCATCCCTCTGCCTTGCCTCACGGATGCCGTGATCAGTGTTGATCGCGGCACCTGAGGGGTTAGATGACGGGGTTCGGCGGGATCGCTGTTCCCAGTCATTGTGGCCGGGTACCTGCTGTATGATACAGCTGGCACCCGCCGCGTAGGGAGCGGGCTCACTGCAGCAGGCTGCTCCGTATATTGAGTCAACCACTGTGACGTACAGGTACGTCATGGTGGTTGAAGGGGTCAATCGGTTATCCAGGTGTTTAATACTGATGAGTATCTGATCGTTGGGGCCCAACTCCCGGATCCCCCGCCGATCAGCTGTTTGAAGAGATTGCATCGGTCTGGTGAGAGCTGCGTCCTCTTCCTAGGCCAGCGACGTCAGGTTCATCAGTCACATGGCTTTGGCGCAGCTCAGTGCCATTCAAGTGAATAGGGCTGAGCTGCAGTGCCAAGCACAACCACTGGATGGCGCTGTGCTTGGTGAGCTGCGAGCACCACGGCCTCTTCAAATAGCTGATCGGCGGGGGCCCCTGGTGTCAGACCCCCATCGTTCAGGTATTGATGACCTAACCTGAATATTTAAATCATCCCTAGGACTCAAACACATTTGTGACACAAATCTCTCTCCTGTTTTGATAGTCTGCTACAATGTATCAGCGCAGGGACGATGTATCAGTTCACACTGTTTAGCTCACATAGGATTGTTCTGGCTAGATGCAACTGAAGCAAACCCTCAGCTGTAAGAAGCATGAATATAATCGTATCCCTGCCACCAGCAGGTCTGTTATTGTGTGATGCAGGTCATTAAGCTCACTAACCCGTGTACAGGTACTGAAGAATGGAGCCAAAGGCCGCTGGATTGATCTGCGAAAAAAAAAAAAACTGACATTTTAATGGACAATGAAAGCAGCGCAGGGGTAACACGAAGCTCCTGAGCCCCACGGTAAAATCTGTAACAGGGCCCTCACCTACCATGTGCCAGCAGCCTGCCTGTCTTTTGGATGCCACTTATAATGCTGGTGTATTCTTAGGTGGCAGAGGGGTCTTTGGCCCCAGGAACTGGGTGTGAAAGCTGCCTCTGCCCCCCTCCCTTATAGCTACACCCCTGTAAATCAGTACTTGTTATACATGGATTGTACATGACTTACATAGTACAGCAGGAATTAGGCTCAAAGTGACATCTAGTGGCCATAACTTGGTACTACACAAGCAGTATTTTTTATTTTATTTTACATTTTAACTTCAATATCTCCCATTTTGTTCTTTTCTTTTTTGGGCTGCAATATTTCCTTTTAACCCCTGCCCCACTGACACCTCATCTTACCAGCGGGTGCTTCAGAGCAATCATTTTTTTCCCCTTCCACTTGGTTTCAAACATTTCAGCAAAGTAGGGGCTACGAGCACTGAGGATGCAGCGGTGTGCACAAAACGACTCCCCATGGACGAGAAACATGGTGTCGCTATAAGAGCCTTGCTCCAGGAGTCTGCCGAGACAGAAAACGCGAGATTAGAGAAGCTGAGCTGCAGACGTTACAGCAGATGTGACGTCTCAAAAGATAAAACTGTAGGACATTTAAAGGCTATGGACACCTTTGGGGGCATTTTATTATGATTGCATTTTACTCATTTTGGGCTAAAAAACTTTTTTTTTTTTCCCCAATTAGTCTTTAATAAAAATATCTAGCTGTTTCTGAGTTACAGGGGTTAAAAATCAGTGTGGTTTCGCTGAATAACATCATCTGATGGCTCATGTGTAGCTCTCATCTCTGATCTTTTGACGTCAAACAATTATTTTCGTATCAGTTTGATAAGAACTGAGTGATCATGTGCATTCATGCGGTCAGGACATCAGAGATAAGAGCTACACATGAGTTGTCAGATGACAAGATTCAAAGAAAACAGACTGATTTTTAACCCCTGTCTCTCAGAAAAGGCTGTACATTTTTAATAAAAACTGAAAAAACGATCTTACGCAAAAATGAGTCAAATGCAATCATAAATAAAACTGCCCCAAAGGTATACACCATGTGGCAGAATGAAAGTCCAGAGCATCAGGGTTTCTGGATTGTCAGATGCCAGATTATATTGGGTAAATGCATGAACTCTCTGCCCGGTTACCTCTGCAGGAAGTCATCGTAGTAATCTCTTTGCATGCACTTAGCCGTGATCTGCTTGTAATCTTTCAGCATTCGGCGGATGGTATCGCTCAGGGCTCCGTACAGACAGCGCTCGCCATCAAACGTGTTCACTTCACACTTTGCTCCTGAGGCCGGGACAGAATAACAAGGGGCAAAACATTAATGATCCAAAGACCTGAAAAACGCTCAATCTGAACGATAGTATCTTTTTATAAACTGGCGTAAAGGGATATTTTTGTATTGATGGCCTATCCATTCTAATCAGCGGGGTCCGCACTCCAGAACCTCACAGCGCCAAACATGGTGTAGTGCAGGCATCCTCAAACTGCGGCCCTCCAGCTGTTGCAAAACTACAACTCCCAGCATGCCCGAACAGCCTACAGGTATCAGCCTACAGCAGGGCATGGTGGGAGTTGTAGTTTTACAACAGCTGGAGGGCCGCAGTTTGAGGATGCCTGGTGTAGTGGGTTACGGCTCACTTCAATGGAAACAGAACTGCAGTTCCCAGCTCTGTCCACTGCACAATGGATGGCGCTGTGCAGTTCTGGAGTCACTCAGGAACAGCTGATCGGCAAGGCGCGGGGTGTCGGTCCACCGCTGATGAGATATGACCTATCCTGAGGATACACCCTCAATATATACAATATCCTGTAAAACCCTCTTAAAGGGGTTGTCCAACCTAAATTAAAATCCCCCCAGTCCCTAAAAAAAAACATGAACAGCTGAGGTCAGTGACTGGTTGCATCGGTTATGGATTGTGAATGGCTACGTCACGGCTGCGGTCTGTAAACACGCGTGTTGAGCATATCCTCTTATTATTTGAATACATTTAGGGGATTTTGGGAAGGTGTTAACACAAGTCTGACCACCCCTTTAACACTGTTGATCAGTTTTCTAAAATATCATTATGGGGGTCGGAGCTCCACTCTTCTGATACAAAGCTCCAAAGCCCCAGCTTCCTAACTACAGAGTCACACAGAAACATTCTGGCTGTCTGCAGCCGCCACTAGGGGGAGCTCCTCCCGGTCAGGACCTCAGGCAGCTGTGCTTTCATGACCATCGGTCCTGCAGACTCACCATTGGCTAAAAGGTAGCGGACAAGTTCTTCATGTCCACAAAGACAGGCGTAGTACCTACGAAAGAGGAAAATCCGGAGTCACATACGTCTTCGTACAGGGGATGGAGTGCGCAGTTATTAAGGGTCTGCAATATCCATCCACAGAGCATCATAAACAGGCCCCTTCCTGCACGGGATCCAACCCCAGGCCACAATGGGACAGAAAATCGCAGCCCCAATCCATATATACTCTTTTGGGTAAAAAGATATCTGCTTGCTTTCATTGAATAGAAACATTCCTGTTTCTATACAGAGGCTGTCCCCACTTACAGGGGGGTACTGTCCCACTTACAGGGGTGTACTGTCCCACTTACGGGGGTGTACTGTCCCACTTACGGGGGGGTACTGTCCCACTTACGGGGGTACTGTCCCACTTACGGGGGGGTACTGTCCCACTTACAGGGGGGTACTGTCCCACTTACAGGGGGTACTGTCCCACTTACAGGGGGGTACTGTCCCACTTACAGGGGGGTACTGTCCCACTTACAGGGGGTACTGTCCCACTTACAGGGGGTACTGTCCCACTTACAGGGGGTACTGTCCCACTTACAGGGGGGTACTGTCCCACTTACAGGGGGTACTGTCCCACTTACAGGGGGGTACTGTCCCACTTACAGGGGGTACTGTCCCACTTACAGGGGGGTACTGTCCCACTTACAGGGGTACTGTCCCACTTACAGGGGGTACTGTCCCACTTACAGGGGGTACTGTCCCACTTACAGGGGGTACTGTCCCACTTACAGGGGGGTACTGTCCCACTTACAGGGGGGTACTGTCCCACTTACAGGGGGGTACTGTCCCACTTACAGAGGGGTACTGTCCCACTTACAGAGGGGTACTGTCCCACTTACAGAGGGGTACTGTCCCACTTACAGAGGGGTACTGTCCCACTTACAGAGGGGTACTGTCCCACTTACAGAGGGGTACTGTCCCACTTACAGAGGGGTACTGTCCCACTTACAGAGGGGTACTGTCCCACTTACAGAGGGGTACTGTCCCACTTACAGAGGGTACTGTCCCACTTACAGAGGGGTACTGTCCCACTTACAGAGGGGTACTGTCCCACTTACAGAGGGGTACTGTCCCACTTACAGAGGGGTACTGTCCCACTTACAGAGGGGTACTGTCCCACTTACAGAGGGGTACTGTCCCACTTACAGAGGGTACTGTCCCACTTACAGAGGGGTACTGTCCCACTTACAGAGGGGTACTGTCCCACTTACAGAGGGGTACTGTCCCACTTACAGAGGCGTACTGTCCCACTTACAGAGGGGTACTGTCCCACTTACAGAGGGGTACTGTCCCACTTACAGAGGGGTACTGTCCCACTTACAGAGGCGTACTGTCCCACTTACAGAGGGGTACTGTCCCACTTACAGAGGGGTACTGTCCCACTTACAGAGGGGTACTGTCCCACTTACAGAGGGGTACTGTCCCACTTACAGAGGGGTACTGTCCCACTTACAGAGGGGTACTGTCCCACTTACAGAGGGGTACTGTCCCACTTACAGAGGGGTACTGTCCCACTTGTCCCGGACGTTCAGTTCCACGTCTCTCTGCTCCACAAGGTATCTACAGAGAAAACACAAGAGAAATGGGCAGATATTGAGCAACACAATCAGCAGGGGAGGACGCATGCAAATGAGTGCAGTGAGTGCAGCTCTGGAGTATAATACAGGATGTACCTCAGGATCAGTACAGGATAAGTAATGTAATGTATGTACACAGTGACTCCACCAGAAGAATAGTGAGTGCAGCTCTGGAGTATAATACAGGATGTAACTCAGGATCAGTGCAGGATAAGTAATGTATGTCCACGGTGACTGCACCAGCAGAATAGTGAGTGCAGCTCTGGAGTATAATACAGGATGTAACTCAGGATCAGTACAGGATAAGTAATGTATGTACACAGTAACTGCACCAGCAGAATAGTGAGTGCAGCTCTGGAGTATAATACAGGATGTAACTCAGGATCAGTACAGGATAAGTAATGTATGTACACAGTGACTGCACCAGCAGAATAGTGAGTGCAGCTCTGGAGTGTAATACAGGATGTAACTCAGGATCAGTGCAGGATAAGTAATGTATGTACACAGTGACTGCACCAGCAGAATAGTGAGTGCAGCTCTGGAGTATAATACAGGATATAACTCAGGATCAGTACAGGATAAGTAATGTATGTACACAGTGACTGCACCAGCAGAATAGTGAGTGCAGCTCTGGAGTATAATACAGGATGTAACTCAGGATCAGTACAGGATAAGTAATGTATGTACACAGTGACTCCACCAGCAGAATAGTGAGTGCAGCTCTGGAGTATAATACAGGATGTAACTCAGGAACAGTACAGGATAAGTAATGTATGTACACAGTAACTCCACCAGCAGAATAGTGAGTGCAGCTCTGGAGTATAATACAGGATGTAACTCAGGATCAGTACAGGATAAGTAATATAATGTACACAGTGACTGCACCAGCAGAATAGTGAGTGCAGCTCTGGAGATTAATTCAGGATGTAACTCAGGATCAGTACAGGATAAGTAATGTATGTACACAGTGACTGCACCAGCAGAATAGTGAGTGCAGCTCTGGAGTATAATACAGGATGTAACTCAGGATCAGTGCAGGATAAGTAATGTAATGTATGTACACAGTGACTGCACCAGCAGAATAGTGAGTGCAGCTCTGGAGTATAATACAGGATGTAACTCAGGATCAGTACAGGATAAGTAATGTATGTACACAGTGACTGCACCAGCAGAATAGTGAGTGCAGCTCTGGAGTATAATACAGGATGTAACTCACGATCAGTACAGGATAAGTAATGTAATGTATGTACACAGTGACTGCACCAGCAGAACAGTGAGTGCAGCTCTGGAGTATAATACAGGATGTAACTCAGGATCAGTACAGGATAAGTAATGTATGTACACAGTCACTGCACCAGCAGAATACTGAGTGCAGCTCTGCAGTGGGGTCCCAGCAGTGACATGACATTTACTATAGGGGCCTGGGTTATGATCAGGTATTTACAGGGTGACAACCAGGATAACAGCCTGGCCTGAATCCCTGGGTGGACACAATCCTCACACTGCATTTTGTGGAAGGATAACCACCCCCAGTGCTCTGGTAGAAGGCAACTGATGTGCATATTTTAAACAGACATCAATGTGAACTGGGACTTCTGTGGAGAGAGGTCAGATGATGATCACATGGGAATCTCCATCTTGTGAGACAAGTTGTGCGACTATATTGTCGCTATGAAATCGCAGCATAATTCAACCCCTCACAGAGTATCTGCTCTTCCGGAGGGGAGACCCCCACCTGTGCCCTGATGTCACAGGCAGTGCCCCTAGTGGCCCCCTCCCCCCTGAGGCTTTCACTCACCGCACTCTGAAAATGTCGCCCTTCCTGCAGCTGCTAAACAGGTCGCTAGTGTCCATCGGCCCGGGCCCGGCGCTGGGCGGAGCGAACGGCTCATTGACCCGGCGGGTACGGAGCGCAGAGACTAGAAGCACCGGGAAACGGCGGTGGTGGCGGCGGCGGCGGCGGGACGAGGCTCCGGTGACAGGCCCAGGAAGAGGACGAGCACAGCGGATCCGAACCACAGCTGATTGCCGCACTGACACAGCACGGTGACCTCGCCCCCACCACCACAACCACGCCCTGGGAACCTAAACCACACCCACATTACTAAGAAATAGCCAAATAGGAGACATCTGCTGTAAAAGAGCTTTAACCACGCCCACAATCTCCTCCCACTTTCATTAAGACCCGCCCCCAGCTGGAGACTTACATAAAGTAGGCGGGAACAATTGAGCCCCGCCTCTTCTGTGTGAAGCCTGCAATGTAAACACGGCTCTCCCGGCATCACGTGACCTCCACATGTGACCTGACCCCATGTGCCCAGTCAGAGTGACTACCGGGACAATACAGTCCTCAATTACTGTCCTTCTCCACCACTCCTGTGTTAGGATGGAGCTACACGACGACATTTGGCGCGACAATTTTTATAATGATAGTCTATGACGTCACACTGCGACATGCTGTAACTGCGACACGCCAGTAGCAAAAACTCCATCCCAGATGGATTTTTCTGCGATTGTTGCGTCGCAGTCACAGCATGTCGCAGTGCGACACCATAGACTATCATTATATAAATTGTCGTGCGACATCAAAGTAAATATTTTATTCTATCTTTTCGTGGGACAGCACTGAAGATCTGAAAGTAGTCAGTGTACGGCTTGTAACAGTGTAAATTGGGCGTGCCCTCAAAACAACTCCGCACACAGCCATTAAAGAGGACCTCTGGGGAATCCAAGATGGCACCCGGCTTAGACTGTGTAAAATCGCTCGAGTTCTCAAGAATCTCGCGAGAACTCAAGCTTCTTCTCCCTGGCTGAGAGCGGGGCACGCTAATTGGATGCGCTCCGTGCCAGGGAGAAGAAAGCCACGCCCAGGAGAACTTTTGCAGGACCGCCCAGTTGAGCTGAATGGCTCATTTGCATATGAGGCGCGAATTGTTGCGGGGGCCACTGCGGACAAACGGGGGCACATTTTGGAAAATGAAAAGCTGAAACAGCACCACCGGGGGCGGCCATGTAAGTGGATATATGTATTTTAATGTGCATTTTCAGATGAAAGGTCCTCTTTAATGTCTAAACCACTGTCAACAAAAGTGAGAACACCCCTAAGTGAAAATGGCCAAATTGTGCCCCATTAGCCATTTTTCCTCCCCGGTGTCATGTGATTCGTTAGTGTTACAAGGTCTCAGGTGTGAATAGGGAACAGGTGTGTTAGATTTGGTGCTATCGCTCTCACACTCTCTCATTCTGGTCACTGGAAGTCCTCATGGTAAAGATTCAGAACTCTCTGAGGATCTGAAAAAAGAATTGTTGCTTTACATAAAGATGGCCGAGGCTATAAGAAGATCGCCGACACCCTGAAACTGAGCTGCAGCACGGTAGGCAAGACCATACAGCGGTTTAACAAGACAGGTTTCACTCAGAACAGGCCTCGCCATGGGCGACCAAAGAAGTTGAGTACACGTGCTCAGCGTCATATCCAGAGGTCGTCTGAGTGCTGCCAGCATTGCTGCAGAGGTTACAGGGGTGGGGGGGTCCGCCTGTCAGTGCTCAGACCATACGCTACACACTGCATCATATTGGTCTGCTGTCGTCCTAGAAGGAATCTTCTTCGAAAAACGATGCACAAGAAAGCCGCAAACAGTTTGCTGAAGACAAGTAGACTAAGGACTTGGATTACTGGAACCATGTCCTCCGGTCTGATGAGACCAAGATCAACTTATCTGGTTCAGATGGTGTCAAGAGTGTGTGATGGCCACCAGGTGAGGAGCACAAAGACAAGTGTCTCTTGCCTACAGTCAAGCAGGGTGGTGGACAGTGTCGTACACATGCTCTTATCAACAGGAATATAACTACTATAATACTGCCTCCTATGTACAGGAATATAACTACTTTAATACTGCTCCTATGTATAAGAATTTAACTACTATAATACTGCCTCCTATGTACAAGAATATAACTACTATAATACTACCTCCTATATACAAGAATGTAACTACTATAATACTGCTCCTATGTACAAGAATATAACTACTACAGGGCTCCAGACTAAAAAAAATGACAAGGAGCCATTGGCTCCTAATCTGAAAAAGTTAGGAGCCAAATGAATTTTTTAGTCGCCAAATGCATATTATAATAAAAAATAAGACTTGTCCTTACAGAGCGGGGGAAGTGGGCTAGGGTGACAATACACAGTCCGGCATGCTGCCCAGGTGTGTGGCACGGCACAGTAGGGGGCATTCCTTGCGGATCTTCAGCGTGTAGGGCCCCTGTGAACACTGAACAGAGTCGTTTCCACTCTGGGGTTCACCTGAACCCCTACTTCTTTGGTGTATGAGCGGTTCAGCCTCAGCTGGCTGAGCAAGGCCTTCAGCTGAGCCCACCGGTAGTTTATTATCCAGGCAGTCAAAGGGAAGGGCAGACTTCATGGGCCCCCTTGTAGGGAGGCTAATCCTGTAGGGCCCTGGGTTTGTAGAGGGCTGCTGCCAGTAAGGCTTCGTTCACATAACCGTTTGTCTTTCCGTTCTCAAGCTCCGTTCAGGAGCAGGAGAACGGAAGGACGGATGCTGTACATAACTGACACCTAACTGACACCAACGGAGCCTAAAGACCCCATAGACTTTAATGAGGTCCGTTTGGTGTCCGCTCAGAACATGATTTTTGAGCGGACATGAAAGTAGTGCATGCAGGACTTTCGTGTCCGCTCAAAAATCATGTTCTGAGCGACACCAAACGGACCTCATTAAAGTCTATGGGGTCTTTAGGCTCTGTTGGTGTCAGTTAGGTGTCAGTTATGTACAGCATCCGTCCTTTCCATTCTCCTGCTCCTGAACGGAGCTTGAGAACGGAAAAGACAAACGGTGATGTGAACGAGCCCTAAGTTGGCCCATCATAGTTCAGGGAGGGTACATGATTCCAGCCATGTCAGATCAGAGTGTCCTGCAAGGAGCAGGTGGGCTCGCGCGGCTGCCCCTATATCAGCCTGTTAAGCCCCTTGCAGACGAGCGTTCCTCTCGCAGCGAGTCTGCAATGGAGCTCGGCCCGACCTTCCTGCACTCACAGGATTCACATAGCATTATACTGATTTATGATGCTATGTAGCCCTACAGCTCTGGAATGTATTGGATAACACTGGCAGCATTATGCCAGTGTTATCCAATACATTCCAGAGCTGTAAGGGTTACATAGCATCATAAATCAGTATAATGCTATGTGAATCCCGTGAGTGCAGGAAGGTCGGGCCGGGAGCTCCATTGCGGACTCGCTGCGTGAGGAACGCTCGTCTGCAAGGGGCCTTATAGCAGGCTCCTTACTTTAATGACCGGCAGCCCTGCAGCCTAACCCCTTCACTACCAGCCACACCAAAGCCTCCCCAGCATGGTGACATCTCCGCACTTACTGACAACTAGACTGATGGCACCCCGGTCCCTCATATGCACGTGCGCCAACAGATGGGACTGGTCCCAATCGCACTTCGAGCTTACACCTGAGAAACCCCTCCCCCACACTTCAGCATAAAATTGGAGGTAGGTGAGGGGATTAGCGGCAGCATAAAATTGTTGGCGTGCAGAGAGAGAGAGAGAGTTGGGGGTGGGATACTGGGCAGCGGCAGCCAGCAAGTGAAGTCTTAGTGGCAAGCTAACCTGTTGGAGAGAGCAGTCGGCGTGGAGCAGTTTCATGAAGACAAGCCTCTGCAGGGTTCAGCGCGGAAGAATGGGGGTGGTGTGAGGGGAGCAGCAGCAGCCAATGGCAGGGCAGCCCGTGGATACCATGACCAATCAGCAGCCTCCTCACTAATAACAGAGCTCTGTACTGTGCGAAGCTCTGTTATTGGTGTCTGCTGCATGAAATCCCGGTTCTTCTTAAAGTGGCAGAGCAGCGGAGGGACTAGGCGCAAATGGCGACAAGACTACAAAGTCTTGTCGCCATTTTGCGACCCCAAAATCGCATTGGCGACCATTTTGGTCGCCATCTGGAGCCCTGTACTATAATACTGCCTCCTATGTACAAGAATATAACTACTATAATACTGCTCCTATGTACAAGAATAGAACTACTATAATACTGCTCCTACATACAAGAATATAACTACTATAATACTGCTCCTATGTACAAGAATATAACTACTATAATACTGGTCCTATGTACAAGAATATAACTACTATAATACTGCCTCCTATGTACAAGAATATAACTACTATAATACTGCCTCCTATGTACAAGAATATAACTACTATAATACTGCCTCATATGTACAAGAATATAACTACTAGAATACTGCTCCTATGTACAAGAATATAATTCCTATAATACTGCTCCTATGTACAAGAATATAATTCCTATAATACTACCTCCTACAGGAATGTACAGGAATATAACTACTATAATACTGCCTCCTATGTACAAGAATATAACTACTATAATACTGCTCCTATGTACAAGAATATTACTGTAATACTGCTCCTATGTACAAGAATATAAATACTATAATACTGCCTCCTATGTACAAGAATATAACTTCTTGCTCCTATGTACAAGAATATAATTCCTATAATACTGCCTCCTATGTACAGGAATATAACTACTATAATACTGCCTCATATGTACAAGAATATAAATACTATAATACTGTCCCCTATGTAGAAGAATATAACTACTATAATACTGCCTTCTATGTACAAGAATATAACTACTATAATACTGCTCCTATGTACAAGAATATAACTACTATAATACTGCATCCTATATACAAGAATATAAATACTATAATACTGCCTCCTATGTACAAGAATATAACTACTATAATACTGCCTCCTATGTACAAGAATATAACTACTATAATACTACCCCTATGTACAAGAATATAATTCCTATAATACTGCCTCCTATGTACAGGAATATAACTACTATAATACTGCCTCATATGTACAAGAATATAAATACTATAATACTGTCCCCTATGTAGAAGAATATAACTACTATAATACTGCCTTCTATGTACAAGAATATAACTTCTATGCTCCTATGTACAAGAATATAACTACTATAATGCTGCTCCTATGTACAAGAATATAACTACTATAATACTGCATCCTATATACAAGAATATAACTACTATAATACTGCCTCCTATGTACAAGAATATAACTACTAGAATACTGCTCCTATGTACAAGAATATAACTACTATAATACTGCCCCCTATGTACAAGAATATAACTACTATAATACTGCCCCCTATGTACAAGAATATAACTACTATAATACTGCTCTTATGTACATAAATGAGTCAAAAATTGTAAGTGTGGAAAGGTTTGAATATATTTCTGACCATCTTACTTCCTCCAGAGCAGGGGTCAGCAACCTTCGGCACTCCAGCTGTCATGAAACTACAATCCCCAGCATTCTCTGTTCATTGCTATGACAGTTCTGAGAAGAGCAGAGCAAGTATTCATGCTGGGAGTTGTAGTCTCACAACAGCTGGAATGCCGGAGGTTGCCTATTTCTGCTAGAGCATATGTTGTTGGTAAATATGGGCGATGTGAAGGTTTAACATTTGCACAAATCATTTGAATATTTAGGAATTATGATCACATTGTGTTTGGGAAGATCTGTGTCTTTAAATATCCTACAGAATTGCCCTTATTAACCCCTTAGTGACCACCGATATGTGTTTTTATGGCGGTCACCAAGGGGCCTTAGGCTGGGCCGCCGCTTTTTTACGGCGGCACTGCTCTAACAGCCCAGACCGATCTGGGCTTTTTAACACTTTACATGCAGCGGACAATGGCTCCCGCCACATATAAAGCGCTTCAAAAGGTCAAAAGGTGGATCCAGCACTACCAAGTCCAGCTGAATGATGGGTGCTCGTCTCACAGGGGTGGTAAAAAGTCCCTGCATCCATAAACTACATGGAAAATTCAGAAAACAAAAAAAGGTGGAGACAGCACTTCCAAATGCAGATTGATTTTAATCCAGATGCAACGTTTCGGCTTAGAAGTCAGCCTTTTTCAAGCCTTTTTCCCTCTGTCTCCCATCCAAATGCGATCGCGGAGTGCCAATGTGTGTGAAGGATGGCTGGGGTCTCATATAGGCCCCAGACCAGCCTTGAGTAGTTTCCAGCAGGCTGTGGGTCTCTGGCGCAGACAGAGGGGAGTCCTCCTCTGCATAACGGAAACAGGACGGATCCGTTAAGCAGCCTATAGACTTCTATTATGACCTTATGCATTCTGTCATCGAATTGCGTTATGGTCCGTGGTAACGGAATCCATAACCTAATTCTGCTTTTACCACCAAACGAAACGAGCCATGTATAATGGGATGGAAAAATGAATCCAGCCAGTAAAGGAAGCAATATGGAGAATCACAATACATTAGTAAGTGGGTTGTATTGACTTTCTCTACAGGATAAATGCCGCTTACTGAAGTGAGAGGAGCCCTTTAATGCTAATCACAATATGGGGCAATTTACCATATTTTTCTCTTTATAAGACGCTTCTGATGTTAGGACGCACCCTAGGTTTTAGAGGAGGAAAATAAGAAAAAAATATTTTTCATCAGACCTCATATAAGATTCTTAGATTAGACCCCCATAAATATCAGGTTTCACATCAGACTTCAGATAAGCCCTTAATGTCAGACCCCCCAATCAGAGTTCCTTGCTAGAACACCATCAGATTTAAATAAAAACTCTTCTTACCTCTCCTGCTCTGCAGCTCGTCTCCAAGTCCGGCGGTCTCTGCAGAGGTCTCGCTCCCCTGTCTTCTCCATCCCGTGCTGTCAGGACGGTGCAGCGCTGAGCCCAGGAAGGAAGACCAGGGAGGGTGAGTACTCCCGACACCTAATGCATAGCAGTGAGTGCATCCATAATGGAAGCTCTCACTAGTATTCGCTTTATAAGATGCACAGTAATGTGCATGTACAGTAATTTTATCCACCATTCCATGTTACTCCAGCAACAATGATTAAAATATAGCTGCCCCCGTGGTGATCACGAGTTTATACATATGTGTTGGTCTTGCGGGGGTGTTAGGAAGTTTTGGCGAAGAGTCTGTGATAGTATCAATCTTCGACTCAATGTGGCGCTTCAGTATAATATTCGGGACGCAATTCTGAATGACTTGCATAGCTCTATCTGCTCTGACAATAAGTTAAGCCGTATTTTTAAAGGGCACTTTTTGGCTTGTATGATCATTGCAAGAGGATGGATGGCCAAGGACCCCCCCGACCCGGTATATTGGTCAATAATGTGAAGGTTTATAAAAAATAAAGTTACAAGCGTGCAATAAACTGTAAGTATGGACTAATATCTGGTCATATTGGAATTCAGGGCTTTTTGTTTTTTTTCTCTACCCATCCCCATCCCCCTTCGAATGGGGTTTATTGTGGTTTTGAAATGATTTTTACAGAATGCATTAGACGACCGAAGTTTCTTCTGTGGGTCGCTTCTATACAGATTAGTATTTAATCGTGAATTGTGATTGTAAAAATATAGTCCTGCTTTTCTTGTTTTTTTGGATGAATATGAAATAAAGGGATAAAAAAAAAAACTGACCTTGACAGTACGTTTGTGAAAGTGACCTCAGGAGAAGGGTTGTTGATGCTCATCAGGCTGGAAAAGGTTATAAAAGTATAGTGACCATATTTTTGTTTTCAAAAAGGATGACATTTGGGGCAAGATGGTGGTATGATGCCTACACACAATACATCCTGATGCTGTATGTGGTTGAAGACAGAGGCAGCGTTGACACGTGCAAAAGAGGTCAAGGGAGCGGTGGGTAAAGCATGTATTCACCTCTACCTGAGGCCTGTCCTCTAAGGGTGCTGCCAAACGGTGCTTCGTTTTGCATGTGTCCAAAACCACATAAAACAATATGCATGAAGTTTTTCAACATACCTGCATTTATGGTGCATTTTCTTCCAGAAAAGGTAAAACACACAGCAGACTTCAATTCTATTAATGTGTTTTCCCTTTCCTGGAAGAAAAGTGCAGGTATGTTGTTGCAAAAAAGGCATGCAGTGTTTAGGTGTGTTTTTTCCCCCAACCAGAAATGCAGCACAGCCCCCCATAGTGCCTTTAATTTTGCTGGAATCGAAAAAAACAAATACTCGCCTCTTCCACTTGAATGCACTGATGCTCACTCTGCAGTGGAGGAAACAAGGAGGATGTGACGCTCCAAGCGTCATAACGGACATTGAGTTTGGACGCCGTAGCAGCTGCTACCCCTGCTTCCATGGTAGCTACACCCCTGATTGCTGCCCGTCTGCATTTTGATAAAGATCACCTGGACAAGCCATAAGATTATTGGAACAATGTTTTTTGGATTAACCCCTTCTCGATATCCTCTGTGCTCCCAGGACCGGAAAAGCTCCCCTGAGCGGGGATTGCGGGAGCAGTTGGTTGTTCCTGATACCCTGGGTCTCTCCGAAGAAACCCATGGTAAGGAGGAAAAGACATTATGTGCTGTGTAAAATCACAGTAGAATGTAACGAATACAATCTAAAGATCTTGCATGTTCAAGGCCTCTAGGGGGATTTAAAAAAGTAAAAAACATTTTTTTTTAAAGTTTTAAGAAATATAAAAATTCAAATCACTCCCTTTCCCCATAATAGAAAATAAATGCACAATAAAAATATAAATAATCACATGCGTCGTCGTGTCCCAAAATGCCAGAACTATAAAAATAAAAACATGTTTATCCCATCTGGTGAACACTATCGAGGAAAAAAAATCTAAATAGATAAAATGTTATCATAAAGTCATACACACTCCAAATTGGTATCAATAAAAACTACTGATCGTCCAGCAAAAAATGAGCCCTCACACAGCTCCGCAGATGTTAATATGAAA
Organism: Bufotes viridis; assembly: GCA_033119425.1. Lineage (NCBI taxonomy): Eukaryota > Metazoa > Chordata > Amphibia > Anura > Bufonidae > Bufotes > Bufotes viridis. The sequence continues at coordinate 12,266,272 of CM065596.1, read as the reverse complement.
AATTTATGGGGATTAGAATATGGTGATGCAACAAAAAAATCGTTAATTTCTAACGATAATTTGTTTTCCCTTAGTCCTAACAGCAGCACAGATGGGGTTAACCACCCCCCGTGGACTGGCAGGACCGGCGGAATGTTTAATGAGCCCAAGACTAATAACTCAATTTAACAATTAAGTATCTGCTTAAAAGGAGGAAGTCAACCCCCAGCCCACTGTGTTTATAGCAAGAATAAAACTAGACTTACTAGGGTGGGAAATTTGTGTGCTGCTGTTAGGACTAAGGGAAAACAAATTATCGTTAGAAATTAACGATTCCCTTACGTCCTACCAGCAGCACAGATGGGGAGATAGCAAGAAGAAACCCCTAGGGAGGGCCTTCCTGCCTGGCAGAACTAAGAAAAGTCTGCCCAAAGGCCGAAACTCAGCTAGACTGGCATCTAGTCTATAATGGGAGATGAATGTCGATTCAGAGCTCCAGGAGGCAGCTTTGCAACTCATGTTGAGAGGCAGAAGATTCCTCTCGGCAAAAGAAGTAGCCACAACTCTAGTAGAGTGGGCCTTCACGAATCCTGGAGGTCCAGATTGTGGAGACAAAGGATTCCTTAATAGCCTCCTCAATCCACCGACTGATGGAAGGTTTGGATGCCTTATAGCCTTTAAACTTACCGGCAACAGGATTAGCAGATTCTCATCTTTCCTGAACTCCTTGATCTATCCACATAGATCCGGAGACATCTCGACGTCCAGAGGATGTCTAGCAGGTTCCTAGGAGGAGGTGGTAGATGTCGACAGAACCGGGAGGAATCTCACCTGGTTGATGTTCTGGAAGGAAGGAACTTTAGGCCTACAATACGGGAGGAATCTAAGAAGGTCCCGGTCATGTAAGAATAGGGCTCATGTGCTGAGAGAGCTTGAAGCTCAGAGACCCTCTTGGCCAAAGTCACTGCAAGGAGAAACACAAACTTCCAAGTGACGAACTTGATGTCCACCTCCTCTAACGGTTCAAAGGGGGAGATGCTAACCCCTGAGAACTACTGAAAAACCCATTGAAGAAAGGGGTCTCAGTACTGTAGGCTTTTATCTTTCAGCTCCTTTAAGGAACCGTTTGATCAGCGGGTCCTGAGAAAAAGCCTGTTCAAGGCAAGCTGAGATGGCTGAAACTTGAACCTTCAGAGTAGTAGCCTCTATCAAGGCCGTCTTGCAGGAACTGAAGGATAGCGGAGAGGGGCGGATCTGCAGACGCCACCTCAGTTGAGGTACAACAGGATGAGAGTAGGCTCTCTTGGTAGAGTCCGCTCTAGAATGAGACAGCGTTCTCAGGACCGACTCTAAAAGCCCTTCCACTCTGGGAAGGGACTGATCAACCTCCAGGCTGTCAGGTTGAATCTGTGCAGATCTGAGCAGAGGTGAGTGTCCCACGACACCAGGGTCTGCTGTGGGGAGCCTCCAATATTGTCCTCGACTCAACTGGGTGAGCTAGGTAAACCAGGATCTCTTCGGCCAAAACAGTATGATGGCTATCACTGAGGCCTGATCCTGACGGATTTTCATCAATACCCTCGGTATCATGGAAAGGGAGGGAAGATGTAAGCCAGCCTGAACCTCCAGGATATTGACAGAGCGTCTAACGCCAGGGGGTTGTCCTCCCTGTAGAGGGAGCAGAACCTCTCCACCTTGGCATTGAACCTTGTTGCCATGAGATCCACCTCTGGCATACCCACTTGAGGACTATCTGCTTAATTCTCCGGATGTAAAGACCACTCCACCGACGGAAGACCGCGGCTCAGCCGCTATCATATTGAGGGAGCCTTGGATGTGGATTGCAGATAAGTGGGAAGGTACAACTCTGTCTAATCCAGAATCACCCCGATCTCTGACAAGAGGGGAAGTGATCTCGTGCCTCCCTGCTGGTTGATGTGAAGTACCGCAGTCACATTGTCTGACTGGACTTTCACCGCTTGCCCCTGATCTGAGGGGCTAAGTGAAGGAGGGCTAGCCGGATAACTTGAATCTCGCGGAGATTGGATGAAAAAGCCACTCCTGAGGAAACCAGGTCCCGAGAACTGGAGAGTCGTCTAGGTGAGCGTCCCAGCCTACTTAGGACGCATCCGTAGTCAATATGACCCAGACTGGCTGGGTCATAGACTTCCCGTCTAAAAGATGGCACCACCATCTGAGGGAATACAGAGTTTGCCAAGTCAGGGAGCACAGGGAGTTTAGCCCAGCAGGGCTGTCATTCCATTAGGAGAGGACCTCCGACTGTTTAGAGGGCGGAGGTGCCATAGAGCCCAAGGGACTGCTTCCGCAGACGCTGACATGAGCCCCAACATCTTCATGAGAGTCCGGATTGGAACTCGCGGGAAAGGAACTTGCCGTGTTCTGAACCCGGAATCTTCTTTCTGAATCAACTGGAGCGACATCCCAGTGGAGTCGATTATGAAGCCTAGATATCTTACTGAAGTCGACGGGCTCACGCTCGACTTCTACCAGCTGATGATCCAACCTAGGTGGAACAGAAAGGAGATTATTACCTGAAGACGTTGGGTTAGGACCGCTAGAGCAGAGGCTTTCAAAGCCAGTCGTCCAGATAAGGAATGATGGTCAGTCCTTGAAGCCTCAAAGCCGCCACCACAGAACCACCACCTTGGTAAAGTGTGAGGGGCAGAAGAAATGCCAAAGGGAAGGGCAACAAACAGAAAATGCCTGACGACACCGGACACCTGGACCGTGATCCTGATATACTTCCTGGAACCAGGATGGATCAGGATGTGCAGATATGCATTATTGAGGTCCAGGGCTGCCATCACGTCTCCAGGATTGACGACGTGAACTACTGACCTGATAGTTTCTACACGAAACTTCACCTTCCTTATAAATCGATTGAAATATCTCAGATCGATAATCATCCGGAGATCTCCTGAAACCTTGGGAACCAGAAAACTGGTGAATAGATCCCTAGGCCCCGCTTCTCCTGCCGGAACCTCCTCCAGAGCCCCTTTGCAAATGTAGTCCTGAATGTAGGCCTCTAGGATCGCTCCTTGGCAGCTTGTAGAAGGTTGATCTTGACAAACCTGTCCAGAGGAATAGAGGTGAGGTTGACTAAATAACCGTTGTAATGATATTCAGGACCCAAGATCTCTTGGATCCATTCTTCTCAGAAGTGGGAGAGACAACTCCCGACGGGTACATGAAGCTTAGGAATGGAGAAGCTTATTGGCAGGACGGCAGGAGTAACAGGAATTAACCAAGAGACTCGCAGAGGCCGGTAGACAGGAGGTGGATTTTCCATCTTGGCTCCTCCACGAGAGCACCTCAGACCCTTTCGCTGTGCTCTCCAGCCACTACAAGAGCTTGTTTGCTGGCCAGACCCCAGGGCCATGTTATATATATAGGCCCCTGACACTATTTGATAGTATTGTTACAGGGTGCCAAAGGCGCACTTGGTCTCCCATGAGCCACAGACCTGCTGCTTAGCTTCAAGAGCAAGGATCTGTGCTTGGCCTCGTTCCCAGGACTTGCTTTGCTAGTGGGGAACTTCTTCGCTAGCTTCAACTGGAGCTGTGCGGTATCGCACAAGAAGTCCGTAGCTAGGTTGATGGTCTTGAAAGCAGCCAGTATGTCGCCCTGAAAAAACCTCTGGTTCACATCAACTTGAATTTGATCCATACGAGAACGGAGGAACGTAGAGACTTCAAAGCCGCTATGGCTATGGCTGTGGAAGCGGAAGCCGCAGCTGCCGTAACACCCCGTCTTAGTGTGCACTCTGCAAGGGGGTCCTGCAGCTAGACCCATCGCCTGCAGGAACCAGAGTGCGCTTGGACAACTTGGCGATAGCCATGTCCACCTTGGGAATGGATCCCCACGAATCCACCAAGGGTTAAGCCATCAGAAACATGGATTTAAACTTCTTTGTTAAAACCGACCTTTTCCAGGTTTTTTCCACTCTATATCATGACAGAGAGGAGGGTCTCATCCGCTTTAAAGACACGAGGTGCCCGAGCGGGAACGGAGGCTCCCACAGTCAACATCATGGTCCCCCGACCTGATGGACTTAAGCAACTTCTGTGTTTTTCCAGGGGAGAAAACACAACGCCAGCTCCTCCTCGTCCGAGGAGGAAGAAACTAAGGAGACCAAGAAGGTCTCTACTGGGACAGAGGTCTCCATAGGGGCCTGGGCACAAATAGGAAGCCTTTCCATCCAGCAGGCCTATGACTCCTTTAACAAAGCATTGATACATATCCTGCAACGTAGGTTCACTAGAGGTCCGAACCTCTAACGGCAGCTGTAACACCTGGTGTAGGTTAAGTCAACATACCCAGGGATTCCCAACCGGTCTCCCAAGCTGGTCTTAGCCCAGCCTTAAGCTGTTTAGCTTCTGCGGTCTCACGAGTGCAGGTATGATCAGCTTACAATAACCGCTGACTGCTGCAATGGTAGCAGGATAGATGCTTCCTCTTGGATCCACTTTCCTGCTCTTCCGAATCCCGCGGCATCACTGCGGGAAAACACAAACAAAGGGACAAATAAAACATTTGTACACCACCTATCTACACAGGAAAGGTAGAAAACAGACCGGAGGCAGCTGAGGAAAAAACACCACAAGAGGAACAACACCAATTTTAGGACTCTGGGATCTAGCTGAAAAAGCATATGTAGCCAGAGACTGAACTGGAGCACACAGCCTCCCAAAATAGGGGAAAGGGAGGGATAGCCAATCCACCCCTCCCCAGCAAATCCTCCACAGGAAGATGCATAAAAATCGCATCTATGAAAAAATCGTGCCCGTGAAAAATCACGGCAGGATTACCCGGAGGTGATGCAAAAGGAAAGTCCCCGCATCACCTCCGGAAGATGGCGGCGCACAGGACCGGGAATCCTGGCCAAGGGCGCCGCCAAAATACCCAGCCAGGCGCACTCAGACGGGGCCGGCAGCAAATAAGCTGCCGGCCAAACTGACAAGGTAGAAAAAATAACGAAAAGAAGGCTCCCCGCACTTTCCATAAGAAAGGGGGGAACAAAACCGCCTAGTCCACCTGTCCAGGAGGACAGAAAAAAACACAGTGGGCTGGGGGTTGACTTCCTCCTTTTAAGGAGATACTTAATTGTTAAATTGAGTTATTAGTCTTGGGCTCATTAAACATTCCGCCGGTCCTGCCAGTCCACGGGGGGTGGTTAACCCCATCTGTGCTGCTGGTAGGACGTAAGGGAAATATTTTTTTCCAAAAATTTTTTCCCCCCAGTATTAAAATACAAGAAAACCTATAAAAATGTGGCATTGCTGTAATCTTACTGACCCGGAGAATGGAGCTGACAGGTCAGTTTTACTGCATGGCGGATGTTGTAAAACAAAACTGTGGCGCAATTGCGTTTTTTTCAAATTCCATCCCATTTGGAATTTTTTTTCCAGCATCCCATTTTTTCTGCATCAAATTTATGCAGAAAAAAAAAAAAGTTCTGAAGGCTTCAAAAACTTTCAAGCAGCACTGTATCTGTATGGCACTGTTATTTTGTAAGTATAGTATAAGGGGAGCACAGTGGGTACAATATTGGGGGTGGCAGCAGGATAACACTGTAGGGGCACCAGGAGGAGGAGGATGATAGAAAAGTAAGAAACCACAGATGTCTGTGTGGCAAACTCTGCAGAGATGAAATGTGGCTGAAGGAAGTTGTCATGGTGGTCTGCTCTGAATGGAGAAGATAAGGAAAGCAAATGTCTACATCAGGAGGGGACATCAGTGGATGTAAGAGGTATGTGGCGCTGTATTCTCCTGTATGCTTGATGTTATTGTTCACCCAAATATGCGGCTGGGGGGTTGGATCAGGGTTGCAAACCATAATTTTTCTTTTTTCTGAACAAATTATCCCAAAATCATCCAACATTTTTTACGGACAAATTGGAAAACCATAATGAATTATAAACATTCTATGTAATACATGTCTACAGCTCAATATATTGATAGTAACTCATTACCAGCATTTACTGTGAGCTGTAAAATTTTGATAATTACCACCAAATTAATCTAATTAATAGACGCATCTATTTTTTTTTGCGGACACAGGCAAACAAGTTGCCTATTTTTACGGACTGTTCATAAATTTCTGGACGGTTGGCAACCCTGGGTTGGATTGAGAATACGACACATATGCATTGGGGCGTGGGCTTTAGATACCCTAAAAACGCCCCTGCCTCCTAGTGCTTTATACAGACGCACTGAAATATTTTTTATATATATATTTTTTTATTAATTTTATTTTTTACGTTGTGTCAAGCTGTAAGGATCCATATTGCATGCGGGTGGAATCAGAAAGCAGACGAGTGGAGGAGGCGACAAAATTCTGCTCCTACATCACGACACGCAGAAAAAGAAGAAGAAAAAAAAATACGACAAAATTGTGCTCAGCCGAGGCCGAACTGGAATGCAACGGCAGATAAGGTTCACACCAAAGAGCTGGCTCTTGATATAATCTTTGGACGAATAAAGTGCAAGCATCTCAAACGTTGTAAACTGGAGAGCGACTGGAGGGCGACGGCGAGAGCGCGGGCACTCACTGACACTGTGTGCTAACTGGACTTCTGTGCTGCTACAGGCCAACAATCCATTGTGTCAACCAATCTACTTACAGGAAAAGATTGTAAACTAGACATTTATAACCAAACTTGTCCAACAATTATAAAAGAAAAGTTTGTCTCGGCCCCCTGGGATCGGCCCCTTTGGTCCCTACAGGTGAGTATCTTCTTCCATGGTGTCCGTCTCATCCTTGCTTGTCTTGTTAATTAATGTCTCCCAGCCGTCCGCCCGGTGAGAGGTGCCGCCATTAAGGCTTGTTTTCTTTTCTTGCATTTCTGATTGGCCGTCCATCGCCACGTCCAGGGTGGGATTGTCATGACAGCCGTTCTCCACGAAATGCAGCTCCTGATAGAACAAAAAAGAGAACAGAAAACGAATCACTGAGATGAACACGCGTTATATGAACTGCCCAGAGACGTGGGTTGGAAGGAACATGACAACTGCTCTGAGAATATTTCAGGCCTGCTAACATGGTTGTCAGTTCTGCTAATAGACTCAGAAATGAATCATCTGTTACTGCATCAGAATTAAAGGGGATTAGTCCCCATCAAGTCAAGTATTGTGATACATCTATAGTGCGCCTGCTGACAGGTAAGTAATTTGTATGTCGATACCCCCCATCATCCCGCTGTTCACTCGCAAACCAGCTGTGGGATGCATAAAGAGGACTTCTCCAGGAGTCCTAGCCATTATGTGCGCATGCACAGGAGTCCTCTCAATGCAATCCATGGCTGGTTTGTGCTCGTAAAGCAGTACAACGGGGGTAGCAACAAACAAATTATCGATCTGGAATCATTGGCAGGTGTTCTATACAGATATTACTATACTTCGTAGGGCTTAAACAAGGTAACAGATTACCTTTAACTACTATAATACTGCTCCCATAGAATTATATAACTACTATAATACTGCTCCTATGTACAAGAATAAAATTACTATAATACTGCTCCTATGTACAGGAATATAACTACTATAATACTGCTTCCTATCTACAAGAATATAACTAATATAATACTGTTCCTATGTACAAGAATATAACTACTATAATACTGCTCCTATGTACAAGACTATAACTACTATAATACTGCTCCTATGTGCAAGAATATGACTACTATAATACTGCCTCCTATGTACAAGAATATAACTACTATTATCTGTTTCGGGCCCTTGGCCCATTTGTTTGTACACATATGTGTTGGAAATTAACAAATAAAGATTTGATTAAAAAAAAGAATATAACTACTATAATACTGCCCCTGTGTACAAGAATATAACCACTATAATACTGCTCCTATGTACAAGAATATAACTACTATAATACTGATCCTATGTACAAGAATATAACTACTATAATACTGCCTCCTGTGTACAAGAATATAACTACTATAATACTGCTCCTATGTACAAGAATATAACTAGTATAATACTGCTCCTATGTACAAGAATATAACTACTATAATACTGCTCATATGTATAAGAATATAACTACTATAATACTGCCCCCTATGTACAAGAATATAATTACTATAATACCATCCCCTATGTACAAGAATATATCTACTATAATACTGCTCCTATGTACAAGAATATAACTACTATAATACTGCTCCTATGTACAAGAATATAACTACTATAATACTGCTCTATGTACAAGAATATAACTACTATAATACTGCCTCCTATGTACAAGAATATAACTAGTATAATACTGCTCCTATGTACAAGAATATAACTACTATAATACTGCCCCCTATGTACAAGAATATAATTACTATAATACCACCCCCTATGTACAAGAATATATCTACTATAATACTGCTCCTATGTACAGGAATATAACTACTATAATACTGCTCCAATGTACAGGAATATAACTACTAGTGTTGATCGTGCTTGGGCCGAACACATCAGGATGCTCGGGTGCTCTGTAGTATAATGGACGTCAATGGGAAAACCCGAGCATTAAACAAGGCACCCCCTGCTTTGAAGAGAGGAGGGTGTCTGGTTCATAGGAAAAGGTCAGAAATTGATGGAAACACCACCGAAATGGTTCGGGAACAGCATGGGGAGGATGTCTGGATGCATCTTGGACTCCCAGGTCGCTGCTGGAAACCATGTTGTCCGAGTAGTACGCCACTTTTACAGACTGACAATAATGCGCACAAAACAAAAGATAAAATCGATTTTAGAGGAAAAATTGTTAGTAAACATTCTTTCCTGTATATTTACCTGTATATAAAGTGCAAGTGCTACCAAAAATTACAAGGAAGAGGCACTCCGATACAACCTGTATATCACATAAAGAAGGGCTTCATTCACATTGTGATACAATTGTTCAGGTAGTGGGACTCCTGCACTCATAAAGGCTGTGCACTAAGTGAAAGGGCTGCGAAAAATTACAAGGAACCAGCACTTCAATACACCCTTTGTTACACATAAAGGAGGGCATCATACACACCCTTGAAAAATTATGATTGATGGCCTGCTGGTGACCCTCAAAAAGATTTGGAGCAAGGGCCTGCTGATCTGACCATCTAAAACATTAGGGGCGCTGGCCTGCTGCTGAGCTGACCCTCTAAAACATTAGAGGTGAGGGTCTGCTGGTGATCTGACCCTCTAAAAGGTTGTAGGTGAGGGCCTGCAGGTGAGCTGACCCTGTAAAACATATGCGAGGGCCTGCTGCTGAGCTGACCCTGTAAAACATTATATGCGAAAGCCTGCAGGTGAGCTGACCTTGCAAAAGATTGTAGGTCAGGGCCTGCTGGTGAGCTGACCCTCTAAAAGGTTGTACGTTAGGGCCTGCAGGTGAGCTGACCCTGTAAAACATTATATGCGAGGGCCTGCAGGTGAGCTGACCCTGTAAAAGATTGTAGGTGAGGAACTGCTGGTAAGCTGACCCTCTAAAAGGTTGTAGGTGAGGGCTTGCAGGTGAGCTGACCCTGTAAAACATTATATTTGAGGGCCTGCAGGGAGCTGACCCTGTAAAACATTATATGCGAGGGCCTGCAGGTGAGCTGACACTGTAAAACAATATATGCAAGGGCCTGCAGGTGAGCTGACCCTGTAAAAGATTGTAGGTGATGGCCTGCTGGTGAGCTGACCCTCTAAAAAATTATATGCAAGGGCCTGCAGGTGAGCTGACCCTGTAAAACATTATATGCGAGGGCCTGCAGGTGAGATGACCCTGTAAAAAATTATATGCGAGGGTCTGCAGGTGAGCTGACCCTGTAAAATATTATATGCGAGGGCCTTGGCTACTGAGACTGGACTTGGTGGAAGACAGGCTGGTGCTTAACCGACTGGTCTGACTTCAAGAATGGTGTCCTGCACCGCTCTACAAACTGGGACATTAAGCTAGGTATCGTGGATGAGTGTTTTTCTCGTGCTCTTGCAGCAGGCACAGTTTCCACGTGACCAGGGCCACAGCCTCTGCATGCACCACGGCCACTTCCCCATCTTTTACTGCTTGCCTTTTTCATATTAAATGTTATATATGCTTGAAAGTATGTCACACGTACAGTAGCGCAGGATTTTGAAGTGTATGCGCAATTTTTTTTAAAAAGGTATTTGGGATGTGGAAACGTCACACAGGAGATAGCCCGCAGATCATGTCAATGCTGTCACCAGCGGCTAATAAAAAATGACAGGGAATGTCACAGGTATTTGGGATGAGGAAACGTTATACAGGAGAGGTACCATCGGTAATGTCACTGTCCGCAGCGTCTACGGAAAAAGTACACTGTATGTCACAGTTTTATGCGCACACGTTACACTTTAGATGTGGCACTGGTAATGTCACTGTCACGTCTATTGACAAAGTACACTGCATGTCACTGATAAATTTTTTCAGTGCACACGTTACACTGGAGATGTGGCGCTGCTAATGTCACTGTCCGCAGCGGACACCGTCTACGGAAAAAGTACACTGGATGTCACAGATATTTTTTGGGATGCGCACACTTTACATAGGAGATGAGGCGCAGACAATTTAACTGTCCGCAGCAGCCTATTAGATGCTATTTAGCGCAGGATGCGCTAAAAAAATATATTGCTGCTGCCACACACAATAGTGCTTAAAAGGACTTTTGGGTCTGTAAAGTTTTAGCAATTTAGGGCAGGTTGCGCTACAAATATATATTTCTGTTGTTACACACAATAGTCCTTAAAAGGACTTTTGGGTCTCTGAAAAGTTTTTCTAATAAAAATAGTCCAATATCACTCCCTACACTGTCTGTCCCTTCCTCAGCACAGCTCTCTCTGACGCGTTCCGGCCAGCCAATCACTGTAATGCCAGTAACCAACATGGCTACGGCATTACAGTGAGGGCGGTACTTACCTGCACGTTTACATGCGGGGAGGAGACTCGAGGTGTGCGCTCGAGCACATGCGGTATTCGGCCGAGCATGCTCGCTCAACACTAATAATTACATTAACATTGCTCTCGTGTACAAGAATATATCTACTATTATACTGCTCATATATACGAGAATACAAGCGCTATAATACTGCCCCTATATTACACCTGTACAAATTTTCTGATATAAGTAATGGTTATGATATAATGTTCTGTGTGTCACTCACCATATTTTTCAGTTTCGGTAGTCTTCTCTGCCAGCATATGTAAATGATTCCCGCAATGATGATCATTACACAGATGGAGCCAATAATGACCAAAACAATGAAGAGTTTTCCGTAATCGCTGCGGGGAGGGCTGGCCCGGGACTGACAGTGGACGGTGCTGGAGTAGCTCTCTATCCCAATCTGTGGGGAAGTGATCAAAGGACTGATATTTTAGAAATTCCATGGATTTTCTACCATTTGTGATTTAACTCCTTAGATCTACTCAATCTAATCTTGCTTTCAGGTGGGGGCGCTGTTGTATTAGTGTTTAGGCAAAATATTTGCTTTAGGCCGTGGTTTATACTTGTAGTACACAAAACAAAATAAAGATGCCGCATATAACATGATTCTGTTCATAATGCTACTAATAAACAATAATCTGTAATACAGCATCAGTATTCATCCTTTTTAGCAATGGTTTTATATTTTCAGACACAGTAAGTCTCATTTTTATGTGGTTTCCTTTTTTGTGGTGGCTGCAGTTAGATTTGTGTATAAATCCATATACAGTGAGCTCCCCCTAGTGGTGGCTGCAGGCAACCAGACCTTTATCATATGACTATGTATAAATCCATGTACAGTGAGCTCCCCCTAGTGGTGGCTGCAGGCAACCACACCTTTATCATATGACTATGTATAAATCCATATACAGTGAGCTCCTACTGGTGGTGGCTGCAGGCAACCAGACCTTTATCATATAACTATATATAAATCCATATACAGTGAGCTCCCTCTAGTGGTGGCTGCAAGCTACCAGACTTTTATCATATGACTATGTATAAATCCATATACAGTGAGCTCCCCCTAGTGGTGGCTGCAAGCTACCAGACTTTTATCATATGACTATGTATAAATCCGTAAACAGTGAGCTCCCTCTAGTGGTGGCTGCAGGCAACCAGACCTTTATCATATGACTATGTATAAATCCATATACAGTGAGCTCCTACTGGTGGTGGCTGCAGGCGGCCAGACTTTTATCCTAAAACTATGTATAAATCCATATACAGTGAGTTCCCCCTGGTGGTGGGTGCAGGCAGCCAGACTTTTATTATATGGCTATATATATAGATCCATATACAGTGATCGCCCCCTAGTGGTGGCTTCAGGCAGCCAGACTTTTAGTATATGACTATGTATAAATCCATATACAGTGAGCTCCCCCTAGTGGTGGCTGCTGGAAGCCAGATCGTTATCATATGGCAATGTATATAGATCCATATACAGTGATCTCCCCCTAGTGGTGGCTTCAGGCAGCCAGACTTATAGTATATGACTATGTATAAATCCATATACAGTGAGCTCCCCCTGGTGGTGGCTGCTGGAAGCCAGATCGTTATCATATGGCAATGTATATAGATCCATATACAGTGATCGCCCCTACTGGTGGCTTCAGGCAGCTAGACTTTTAGTATATGACTATGTATCAATCCATATACAGTGAGCTCCCCCTAGTGGTGGCTGCTGGAAGCCAGATCGTTATCATATGGCAATGTATATAGATCCATATACAGTGATCGCCCCTAGTGGTGGCTTCAGGCAGCTAGACTTTTAGTATATGACTATGTATCAATCCATATACAGTGAGCTCCCCCTAGTGGTGGCTGCTGGAAGCCAGATTGTTATCATATGGCAATGTATATAGATCCATATACAGTGATCTCCCCCTAGTGGTGGCTTCAGGCAGCCAGACTTTTAGTATATGACTATGTATCAATCCATATACAGTGAGCTCCCCCTAGTGGTGGCTGCTGGAAGCCAGATCGTTATCATATGGCAATGTATATAGATCCATATACAGTGATCGCCCCCTAGTGGTGGCTGCAGCCTGACTTTTAACTTTTGACTCTATGTCTATGATGTGGATCAAAAACAAATGAGCTCTGAGCACTATAAAGATTTATGATGAAATTAATCTTTAGATAAAATAAGAAATATAATAGGTACAAACTCTGCATATAGGACTAACCTCTGCCAGACTCCTCTTGATGTCTCCAAGTGCTGTGAAGACGTCTTTTACAGGGACCACACCTTAGAGAGCAGACAACTTTGTTAGCCGGAGGCAGTTTTTGATTCATAAACACAGTTTTCCCCCAGTCGTGTAACGCCCTAATACTTCTCACAGCTGAGGGTTTGTTACAGTTGTATCCAGTCTCGACAATCCCCGGGCCGGCACAGTTTACCTGCACTGATACACTATATCAAAATAGGAAAAAGTTTTGTGTTGCTGACAAAAACTGTCAAGACTTGATGCAATTGCAACAAACCCTCAGCTGTGAGAAGTATTAGGTCTATACCAGTTTGCAGCCTGGTTCAGTTCACTGCCTGCAAGCAGAGATCTTGATAGTTGTAATAAACAGATACATTGGAAAGTTGCAGAAATGGAGACGTGTAGGAGGGCACCCAGCACTTGACTGGACTTTTTTCCACCACGTTTCCTACACATGGTATTCATAGACGCTTGCTTTGCCCTGATGGCGGCTTTATACTCACGCTCCTCGTCTGTGATTGTCATTAGCAGATGGTTCTCATTCTCGTTAGGTTTGCTCAGGAAGATTACCCAGTCCCTCTGATGCGGGTCCGTTTTCCATGACAACGCCCCCTCCAGCAGCGACACCAGATCTACCCCCCTCTGCATTCGGAACTCCTCCTACGAGGAGCAATATTGCAGTCAGATGGCGGCATTTCTACCTCAATCCTCCGTTACTGCTTATCAAATCCTCAAGATGAAACTAAGAATATCACAATGGACATAGAGCGGGGAAAGACCATGGCCGGAGGCATTACACCACATCTGCCTAAAGGGCCGGGTCATGGGTAAACAAAATGGCCGCCTTAGGGTACATCACCTGTTCCTGGAGTATAGCATCCATATGGCACATATTCTAGAGAGAAGAAGCTGTTCTAGCGGAAGAAGCTGAAGGTGAACTCCCCCTTTAAAGCTGATCGCCTAGGTCACACCCCCAGCACCTGCAGTAAAAAGCTGATTTCGCTGTGGCAGCCACGGGCAGCCTGGCATTCAGATAAATGTCCATCCTTATAGAATAAGAAATGAGGCGGCTCTCCATTCTGGCTCATAGAGGGGACGTTCCCCGCTATGTCTATGTGCCCCAGAAGGGCATATGGACAGGGGTAGTCTTCATGAGACCATCCCCTTCCAGGACTGGGGTTGTCATATCTAAGCACCTCAATGCCAAGTAGTATCCCGATTGGTGTAAAGCCGCCGCCATCACCTCAGGGATCAGCGTAAATGTCATCTATGGGGGGATCAATGAGACTTCTCCATCTGACAGATGAATCTGGGTTTGGCAGATGCCAGGACACCACTTTGTGCCCCCGCCCCCACCCAAAATGGCCACCGTAGAGTCTGATGGAGGAAGGGTGGTCTACAACTGTTCTTCATGTTCTATAGACTGGCCCTGTTCATCAACACCATATCGATAGGGGGGGGGTCACATACTTCTGTATAACCAAGGAATGTGGACAATGTGAAAAGGTTGTGGATTCATTATCACAACGTGACTTAAAATGAAGGCTGCCCCCGGTGGTCACCAGTGAGGTCTGGAAGTATTCCCGTACCCAGCAACGCTTCGTGGTCATGAAAGGGTCGATGCCTTACGAAAAAGGTCACCGAGCACGATCACATTCCTCCCTCCTGCCAGGCAGGCTGTCTAATCCCAGCTGCTGTTGCCATAGTAACGCGGAAACCCTGGAGATGGTTAATAAAGACAGTCGACAGTTGTCATGGCGACGACTAAATCTCAGGGCAGGCTCCGGCCTGCGCTTCCAACAGCACAAATTGGAGGCTGAATCTGTCACAAAAATCCAGTCCTCGGCACAGCTATAGAGGCGATGAATCGCTATGCGTCCGCCTGTGTCGTACGGTTATAACTCTGAGGTAAATGCAGCCTCATAGCGCCCAGCGGACAGACGGGCACCAACATGGACGCTTGCCCCAACCCCTTCTTTCCATTGTAGCCGGGGTCAGCAGCCATTTTAAGCAACTATGATTTTAAGTCACTCAGTCACCCTGGCCTTGTAGAAATGCACCGCCCCTGCCAAAAACAGGCAAGACCCTAGTGTCCTGCGGCTGTCACGGCACTCTGAGAGTTGTAGTCCCAAAAGAGCTGTCAATCTGCAGGCTGGAGGTCCCTGCCCTAAAATGTCTGCTTCCAAAAGTCATATCGGAAAAGTTGGAGAGCTGGCCTAATGGTGCTGAGATTGGCGCTATCAGAAGCCGTCCACACTGAGGGGGCGGGACATACGGTTAAAGGGGCGTGATGGGAGAGTCACATCAGTAAAGGGGTTGGGGTTTATTGTAAAAGGGGCATGGTTGGTCCAAAGGGGCGTGGCAGCTCATGCCGCTACCCCCTACCCTCCAAGATCGCCATTACGAGAAGTTAGCGGGTCTTCATCCAAAGTCCCATACATAAAAAATTTGATTACGACGCAATTTTGTGGGGATCTGCTGATTTTGGGAGGACTCTACAGAGCGCCCCATACAAGGCAGGCACTAGGACCCATTCAGCTCTGTCCGACCAACCTCATGATGGCGGCGGCTATTATACCGCTACAGAGGGGGACAACACGAACGGTACTTACGCAGTCAATATCATCGGACATGTTCAGTATAACGTAGTTTTTTCCAGCCAAATTGATCCAATCCTTGCAGATGACCTGGAAATACACACAGTATAGGTAATACATACTGGAGATGGGATGACGTACGGACTGGCCCTTTAAGGGGTTGTTCCGTAAAACAGCACCGCACCCAAACACGAGTTGTTAGTGGTATTGCAGGACAGTCCCATTCACTTCAGTGGAGCTGAGCTGCTGTTTCTGGTGGACCGTAGCCATGTTTTTCTAACCACCCCTATTGAAGAAGCCGATAGCACACCCACACACTGGCTACGATGGCAAATTTATGAAATTATTACTGATTGGGGAAATAATCCTACATAGGAATTAAACCCAGCTGAAAGCTTTACTGGTCGACCTCAGACGAGGATCTGAGATCTACAAAAGACCTGAAGATGACATCAGACTATACATTCAGGTTTTACGACCATCTCAGGACCTCTGCACTCACTGTATCCCCCAATCCGGTCTCAGTGATTCCAGGGCTCAAGACACATAAGCAAAATAGGACTGTATTTTCTAATACCTGATGTGACGCCATTCCTATGTCACAGGGGACCGGTGCTTGGATCAGATATTCATCTTGTTGGGTGGAGAACCTTATCTTTCCATCTTCACTTGTGATAGGCAATGACTGAGTAGATAGGTTTTCATCTTCATGATACCCAGGTCCTGCTAGGGAATGTCCAGCAGGAAGGCCCCATGAATCTGCTGGAGGTGCAGGCCTAGAGTCTGATTCAGGATCGTGGTTGACGTGGTGGTCCTTGGACCACGAATCCTTCCTGTTTTTTCTGGGAGCCTTGGTCGTGGTGTGAACAGGAGAAGTGGCTTCCATCTTGGAAAGTGTCCTCTCCTCAATATTTAGTAACGGCTCTGTCCTGTCAATCTGTGCTGTCGCCTGGATTGTTTGTTCCTCTTCTGGGACCTTAGTGTTTGGAGATGCCAGTTTGGAGGTCTCCTCGATATCTGTGGACCTTATCATCGTAGCTGTTTCTACTACATGAGGTGAAGGGCTGCTGTCTGTAGTGACTTCTTGGTGGACACCATAGATTTTTGTGGTATCGGATCCATCTGTGAAAGGAAACATCATGTTATCTTCTCTAATGGTTCTTATTCTCACTACTCCAGATACATCCTGGAGGCATGATAAGCTGTCCGTACACATATAATAGCTGCTGTGTCATTTGTCTCGCCTATACACATGCATGCTTGATTCAGCTGAGTGCGCATGAGTGTTCAGTGGTTAGGGGGCTATAACACATCTCTGGCAGAAGCTTATCTCTCACTGGAACAAAGGATCGGGCATGTTGAAACACCACATACTTGATCCTTTATTTTGCAACAGAGAGAGACAGACTTGTTACAGGTATGATGGTGTTGACCATTTGTAAACAGGAATTCTGGTATACTCCAGAGCTGCACTCACTATTCTGCTGGTGGAGTCACTGTGTACATACATTACTTATCCTGTACTGATCCTGAGTTACATCCTGTATTATACTCCAGAGCTGCACTCACTATTCTGCTGGTGGAGTCACTGTGTACATACATTACATATCCTGTACTGATCCTGAGTTACCTCCTGTATTATACTCCAGAGCTGCACTCACTATTCTGCTGGTGACTGTGTACATACATTACATTACTTATCCTGTACTGATCCTGAGTTACATCCTGTATTATACCTCAGAGCTGCACTCACTATTCTGCTGGTGAAGTCACTGTGTACATACATTACTTATCCTGTATTGATCCTGAGTTACATCCTGTATTATACTCCAGAGCTGCACTCACTATTCTGCTGGTGGAGTCACTGTGTACATACATTACATTACTTATCCTGTACTGATCCTGAGTTACATCATTTATGATACTCCAGAGCCACAATCCCTATTCTGCTGATGGAATGAGTGCAGCTCTGTACTTATCCGGAGTTACATGCTATAGTATATTATAATCCAGAGCTGCACTCACTATTCTGCTGCGAGAGTCGCTGTGTACATACATTACATTACTTATCCTGTACTGATCCTGAGTTACTGTACATCCTGAATTATACTCCAGAGCTGCACTCACTATTCTGCTGGTAGAGTCACTGTGTACATACATTACTTATCCTGTACTGATCCTGAGTTACATACTGTATTATACTGCCAACAGAAAAGTGAGTGCAGCTCCAGAATATAATACAGGATGTAACTCAGGCTAAGTACAGGATCAGTAATGTATGTACACAGTGACTCCACCAGCAGAATAGTGAGTGCAGCTCTGGAGTATAATACAGGATGTAACTCAGGATCAGTACAGGATAAGTAATGTATGTACACAGTGACTCCACCAGCAGAATAGTGAGTGCAGCTCTGGAGTATAATACAGGATGTAACTCAGGATCAGCACAGGATAAGTAATGTAATGTATGTTCACAGTGACTCCACCAGCAGAATAGTGAGTGCAGCTCTGGAGTATAATACAGGATGTAACTCAGGATGAGTACAGGATAAGTAATGTAATGTATGTACACAGTAACTGCACCAGCAGAATAGTGAGTGCAGCTCTGGAGTATAATACAGGATGTAACTCTGGATCAGTACAGGATAAGTAATGTATGTACACAGTGACTCCACCAGCAGAATAGTGAGTGCAGCTCTGGAGTATAATACAGGATGTAACTCAGGGTCAGCACAGGATAAGTAATGTATGTACACAGTAACTGCACCAGCAGAATAGTGAGTGCAGCTCTGGAGTATAATACAGGATGTAACTTAGGATCAGTACAGGATAAGTAATGTAATGTATGTACACAGTGACTGTACCAGCAGAATAGTGAGTGCAGCTCTGGAGGATAATACAGGATGTAACTCAGGATCAGTACAGGATAAGTAAAGTATGTACACAGTGACTGCACCAGCAGAATAGTGAGTGCAGCTCTGGAGTATAATACAGGATGTAACTCAGTATGAGTACAGGATAAGTAAAGTAATGCACCAGTGGAATATGATGCCTACTACGCGATGTGCGTTGCCAGTTAATACACATAGGAGGAGAGTGAGAATAGAAGAACTTATATATTAATGTTGTCCTTGTTGATAAAGTTGTGTGAGAAGCACGCAACGTATTATACTCCAGAGCTGCACTCACTATTCTGCTGGTGGAGTCACTGTGTACATACATTACTTATCCTGTACTGATCCTGAGTTACATCCTGTATTATACTCCAGAGCTGCACTCACTATTCTGCTGGTGCAGTCACTGTGTACATACATTACTTATCCTGTACTGATCCTGAGTTACATCCTGTATTATACTCCAGAGCTGCACTCACTATTCTGCTGGTGCAGTCACTGTGTACATACATTACTTATCCTGTACTGATCCTGAGTTACATCCTGTATTATACTCCAGAGCTGCACTCACTATTCTGCTGTATGTATGTACACAGTGACTCTACTAGCAGAGCTCTATGTGTGACCACTTCTCCATCAGGAACAGGACTGGTGGGGATCCCAGTTGTCTGAGACATTATATGGGGATCTTTATGAATATTAGGAGGTGTCGCGCCGACCTGTCTGATCTCTGCTGTTATCGTCGCTGCTCCCATTTGATTTCTTTGCTTCATCGTCCCAGATATATTTTGGTGACTGAAAGATGGTGATTTCTTCTGTCTCTTGGCTGGAAAAGCCGGAGCCCTGAGGTGCATTCAGGAGGGGCTGCTGAAAGTCAGGATCGGGGAAGCCGTCAGTGCCGTGCTCGATGGAGTCCATGCTCTCCAGGTTGGACAATGTTGAGACGTCCAGTAGAGATGTGGAGGAAAGTCCTTCCGAATGTGGGTCCTCACTGGTGACTAAGAGGAAGCAGGAGAACCCTACGGAGAAGGAGCAAGCGATAATACACACCAGTTATTGCTGGATTACGACCCCCAGCAAGCTGCGAAACAGACTGATCCCACTGGGAGCCTGAAATGTGTCAGTCTTGTGAAGAATTATTTAGCAAAATGGAAAGAGGTCCATCAGCAGGGACCACCCCAGTCCTGAGGCTGCATTACTGGTTAATGCTGCACACTAGCGCTACAACTGCATTCACGTGAATGGGGCCACGCTGCAGTTTGTAGCTGGAAAGTCTGAGAAAGTGCTGCAGCACTCCGTGAGTTCTGTGTCCCCTCCATTCTCATGGGTCCTACAGGCCAGCCCCCGACTGATTATAAAGTGATGTCATATACCCCTTAATAACAGTCCACATAATACCGCCATATTGTACTTACATAATAGTGCCATACAGTGCAAAATAAAATTGTGCAATAACACAATATGGTTCTAAATATTACACCACAGGTGCCATAGCATGTCTCGGCCATGATGGGGGCAGACTGACAGAGTCCCCCAGGGCTATTGCGCCCTTTGCCCTTGATGGCAAGGGTCCTTGTGGGACTGAAGTCCCTTGGGCCCACCAGAGGAAATGATTCTGAGGGCCTTTGTATATTGGAACCTGAAGGGCTCTGTTTTGTTATGGGTCCATTAATGTCAGAGGTCGGGCTAACCGGAGGATCCTGTAGTAGGCCGGTCCGACCCTGATGGGAGTCATTGGTTACAGACTGGCAAACACTATCTGTGCCCATGAAACGGCATCTTCTCAATCACAGGAGCGGCGTACGACCCCCTAATGGGAGACGATACGCGAGTGTCACGTCTGAACAGGACTTAATTAATTACGTGATCCTCGGGGGCCTGTTTAGCGTGATGAATGTCTAGCAGCCGAGACAGATTCTTAATCTCATTACAGCAAACAGAACTCTCGAAAACAGACGGACGTGTGCCAAATGTCGCCTCCCTAATCAGCCAGAGGGACGCCAGGTCAGCCAGTGCCTAGTCTCCAGGAGCTTGCCATCTAATGAAGGTGCACCACATGGCAGGACCAGTCTGCCCGCACACTCGACCTGTTCTGCACAGCTCCTGCCTTCAGATGCCTAGATTTCATGAGTGGAGGTGGTGGGCATGAGATGCAGCGACTGACAGGCAGGCCTCCTCTGGACGGTACCCAAGGTGCCATTGTGAGACGTGCCCTCCCTTTCGCTGCATGAATTTTTAAAATAGTGTGCATGGTGTCAGACACTGCGACACAAGACTGCAGAAGGAAGCAGAGAAATGAGCAGATCTTACCCAACCAGAGGTGCCAGGCGCGCAGCATCTTCACGTTAGTACGGTATGTACAGCCTTGCAGCAGAGGACATCCCTATCGCCCAGGACTGGATGAAGGGCACCGGAGTGCCAGCTTGCTTCTTTTTTTTCCCCCTCTATGCCCGGGTCTCTGCAGGGCGAGATGAAGGAGATCTACAGGTGTCCAAGAGGGACTGCCCCCTTTAAAGTGTCACGTTGCAAATTCCTGTTGAGAGAGAACCCTCAAGTTGACTAGGATATTTGGCATTTGCTGGAAAGAACTACAAAATGCAACCCTGCAGTGGGTACCCCCTGCCGTCCAGCACAGAAAATGTGGGCGTCAGAGCAGGGTCAGTAGGATGATGGGGCGAGATCTCTCAGTATAAGGAGAACAGGAGTCCAGGAGCAGTGTGATACTATAGGGGGTAGGGGCAAAGCCTAATGTGTGCCAATGACCATGCACAGGGGTGCATATTCCCTGCCCTGCACTGACTGATACATAACCCTCTGTCTCCTCGATACATAGTATCCAGATACAGATACATTGTCACTCACCTCCTCCCTGCAGGGCTGGCGCAGTGTCTGTCTGCAGATCTCCTCTCGCCCTCATGGTCCTACTGCCCGCACTCTGCTTCTAGCTCCTCCTACGTCAACCCCTTGCTCAGCCAAGGACACCTCAAGATAATCTCTGATGTCAGAGCCTTGAGGATGAGGATGCCAGTACAGGATGTTACTCGGTGTCATAGGAGGGGCTGCAAGTGCAATCAGACCACGGCCCCCGCCTCTGTATAGTGTATGTATACAGTATACTCAGTATAGTGGGTTCTATGGGGTGTGTAGAAGGTGGATTATAGCATTGGTGGTGAGCAAAGGGTGCAGGCAGGTAGACAGCGCAGACAAAGCCACGCTTGTGATGTCACAGCAGCTCACCTGATTGAAATCAACTTGTGATGTCACATCTTCCCTGGCTAAAGGCCATTTGTGATGTCACGGACGCTCTCCTGACTGAACCTCACTTGTGATGTCACGGCCGCTCTCCTGACTGAACCTCACTTGTGATGTCACGGCCGCTCCCCTGACTGAACCTCATTTGTGATGTCACGGCCGCTCACCAGACTGAATCTCACTTGTGATGTCACCGCCGCTCATCTGACTGAACCTCATTTGTGATGTCACGGCCACTCACCTGATCGAATCTCACTTGTGATGTCACGGCCGCTCCCCTGACTGAACCTCACTTGTGATGTCACGGCTGCTCATCTGATCGAATCTCACTTGTGATGTCACGGCTGCTCATCAGACTGAACCTCACTTGTGATGTCACGGCCGCTCACCTGATCGAATCTCACTTGTGATGTCACGGCCGCTCATCTGACTGAACCTCACTTGTGATGTCCCGGCCTCTCTCCTGACTGAACCTCACTTGTGATGTCACGGCTGCTCACCCGACTGAACCTCACTTGTGATGTCACCGCCGCTTTCCTGACTTAACCTCACTTGTGATGTCACCGCCGCTTTCCTGACTTAACCTCACTTGTGATGTCACGGCCGCTCTCCTGACTGAACCTCACTTGTGATGTCACGGCCGCTCACCTGACTGAACCTCACTTGTGATGTCATGGCCGCTCCCCTGACTGAACCTCACTTGTGATGTCACGGCCGCTCCCCTGACTGAACCTCACTTGTAATGTCACGGCCGCTCCCCTGACTGAACCTCACTTGTAATGTCACGGCCGCTCCCCTGACTGAACCTCACATGTGATGTCACCGCCGCTCATCTGACTGAACCCCACTTGTGATGTCCCGGCCTCTCTCCTGACTGAACCTCACTTGTGATGTCACCGCCGCTCTCCTAACTGAAAATCACTTGTGATGTCACCGCCGCTCCCCTTACTGAACCTCACTTGTGAGGTCACCGCCGCTCACCTGACTGAACCTCACTTGTGATGTCACCGCCGCTCTCCTGACTGAACCTCACTTGTGATGTCACTGCCGCTCAGCTGACTGAACCTCACTTGTGATGTCACCGCCGCTCACCTAACTGAAAATCACTTGTGATGTCCCGGCAGCTCCCCTTACTGAACCTCACTTGTGATGTCACCGCCGCTCACCTGACTGAACCACACTTGTGATGTCACGTCTGCTCATCTGACTGAACCTTACTTGTGATGTCCTGGCCTCTCTCCTGACTGAACCTCACTTGTGATGTCACGGCCGCTCCCCTGACTGAACCTCACATGTGATGTCACCGCCGCTCATCTGACTGAACCTCACTTGTGATGTCACCGCCGCTCTCCTGACTGAACCTCACATGTGATGTCATGGCTGCTCACCTGACTGAATCTCACTTGTGATGTCACGGCCGCTCTCCTGACTGAACCTCACTTGTGATGTCACGGCCGCTCTCCTGACTGAATCTCACTTGTGATGTCACGACACCTCGCTTAACTGAAATCAGTTTGTGATGTCACGGCCGCTCATCTGACTGAACCTCACTTGTGATGTCACGGCCGCTCTCCTGACTGAATCTCACTTGTGATGTCACGACACCTCGCTTAACTGAAATCAGTTTGTGATGTCACGGCCGCTCCCCTGACTGAACCTCACTTGTGATGTCATGGCCGCTCCCCTGACTGAACCTCACTTGTGATGTCACCGCCGCTCATCTGACTGAACCTCATTTGTGATGTCACGGCCGCTCACCAGACTGAATCTCACTTGTGATGTCACCGCCGCTCATCTGACTGAACCTCATTTGTGATGTCACGGCCACTCACCTGATCGAATCTCACTTGTGATGTCACGGCCACTCCCCTGACTGAACCTCACTTGTGATGTTATGGCCGCTCATCTGATCGAATCTCACTTGTGATGTCACGGCTGCTCATCAGACTGAACCTCACTTGTGATGTCACGGCCGCTCACCTGATCGAATCTCACTTGTGATGTCACGGCCGCTCATCTGACTGAACCTCACTTGTGATGTCCCGGCCTCTCTCCTGACTGAACCTCACTTGTGATGTCACCGCCGCTTTCCTGACTGAACCTCACTTGTGATGTCACCGCCGCTTTCCTGACTTAACCTCACTTGTGATGTCATGGCTGCTCACCTGACTGAATCTCACTTGTGATGTCACGGCCGCTCATCTGACTGAACCTCACTTGTAATGTCACGGCCGCTCACCAGACTGAATCTCACTTGTGATGTCACGGCCGCTCATCTGACTGAACCTCACTTGTAATGTCACGGCCGCTCCCCTGACTGAACCTCACTTGTGATGTCACGGCCGCTCATCTGACTGAACCTCACTTGTAATGTCACGGCCGCTCCCCTGACTGAACCTCACTTGTGATGTCACCGCCGCTCTCCTAACTGAAAATCACTTGTGATGTCACCGCCGCTCACCTTACTGAACCTCACTTGTGATGTCACCGCCGCTCACCTGACTGAACCTCACTTGTGATGTCACCGCCGCTCACCTGACTGAACCTCACTTGTGATGTCACCGCCGCTCACCTAACTGAAAATCACTTGTGATGTCCCGGCCGCTCCCCTTACTGAACCTCACTTGTGATGTCACCGCCGCTCACCTGACTGAACCACACTTGTGATGTCACGTCTGCTCATCTGACTGAACCTTACTTGTGATGTCCTGGCCTCTCTCCTGACTGAACCTCACTTGTGATGTCACGGCCGCTCCCCTGACTGAACCTCACTTGTGATGTCACGGCCGCTCATCAGACTGAACCTCACTTGTGATGTCACGGCCGCTCTCCTGACTGAACCTCACATGTGATATCACAGCCGCTCACCTGACTGAATCTCACTTGTGATGTCACGGCCGCTCTCCTGACTGAACCTCACTTGTGATGTCACGGCCGCTCTCCTGACTGAATCTCACTTGTGATGTCACGACACCTCGCTTAACTGAAATCAGTTTGTGATGTCACGGCCGCTCATCTGACTGAACCTCACTTGTGATGTCACGGCCGCTCATCTGACTGAACCTCACTTGTGATGTCACGGCCGCTTTCCTGACTGAACCTCACTTGTGATGTCACGGCCGCTTTCCTGACTGAACCTCACTTGTGATGTCACGACACCTCGCTTAACTGAAATCAGTTTGTGATGTCACGGCCGCTCACCTGACAGAAGTCAGTTTATGATGTCACGGCCGCTTACCTGACTGAATCTTATGGGTGATGTCACCTCAGTGTCTGTTGAGAATGACAAGTGCATAGTGTGTCCATAGACTATATGGCGACTCACTGTACTGAGGTTTAGACCTTGGGGATGATTGCTTGCAGGATAATATAGCTGATCAGGACAGTGGAATAGGTTTGTAAGGTGACAACCACTTTTGAGAAATGCAGAAACGCGCTCCAATTAGTTGTCACCCCCCCCCCAACCTCTTACAAAGTGCATTACTCAGCGTTTTATGAATCAGCACAAGTTGCAGTTTTTTGGAAAAACTCATTTACTTCATCGCCCATATGAAATCCTGCGCCACCTTCTGGCTGCTTTATGGTACTACATCACAGCTCTGTGGTTTGCAGCTAGAGGCTTTCAGAAAATACAAGTCAGGGAATATCTGGTGTAAACTAGAAGCAAAAATCATTGCAGGTGACATCCCACAGGACATGCTGCTGCTACAGAACGACAGCTTCTTATGCCCATGGTTGCACAGCTGAGGGTTTGCTCCACTTATCTTTAATCTAGGCAGTGCTTTAAACGAAACCATCTGGACGCCACACTGATACCTTATTGCAGCACTGATACATTGTAGCAGAGAGATTTGAGCTGATGTGTACTAGACTAGATACAATTGTAGCAAACCCTCTGCAGAAATTAGGTGTGTATCAGCGCTCAGCAAACTAAGGCTACTTTCACACTTGCGTTGGTGCGGATCACAGACGGATCTGCACCTATAATGCAAACGTTTGTATCCGTTCAGAACGGATCCGTTTGCAATAACTTTAAAGAAAAATGAAAAAGTCCAAAACGGATCCGTTTTTACATGCATCAGATTGTGTCATTGACAACGGATCCGCCCCCATTGATTTACATTGTAATTCAAAACGGATCCATTAGGCTCCGCCTCTTCAGACGGACACCAAAATGCTGCATGCTGCGTTTTGGTGTCCGCCCAAAACGGAATAGAAGCGGAACGGAGCCGAACTGATGCATTCTGAGCGGATCCTTATCCATTCAGAATGCATTGGGGCTAAACTGATCCGTTTTGGACCGTTTGTGAGAGCCCTGAAACGGATCTCACAAACGGAATCCAAAACGCTAGTGTGAAAGTACCCTAAACTATAAAGTTGTATGATTAAAGGAGATCACTGGGGGTCCAACCAGCGCAACCCCAGTGATCAAGAAAATATCATGGAGTGACCACCACTCCATTCACTGCTAGGGACGACCCCTAGAAGTAAATGGGGCGGTGGTCATGCATGCGCTATTCCACTCCATTCCAGTCCTAGGGGACTCTAGGACCTCCATCTTTGTGATCACTAGTAGTAGTAGGATCAGACACTTCTCCCCCCCTATATGTGTATAGCAGTTATTAGCGGTGTAACCTCTTTAAAAACTTTCATTACATAAAACCGCACCACCCCTTTAAGGAGGGTAGTAGTGAATCTGTATTTAAGGCACTGCATATACCTCGGAGTAAACCTTGAACCAGACTGTAAGGAAACAGTCAGGGCCAGCAGATGCCGGTCTGACCTGATTTAGCAAATCTCTGTTAGTTCACCTCTAATTACCCATCTGCTAACTAGAATCTTTCCAGCTTAAGCTGCGCATCAATCTGCTGCCGAGAGTCAGACGTCAGCGGTCACCGATATTCTCTACGCCAGTGTTTCCCAACCCCAGTGTGCCTCCAGCTGTTGCAAAACTACAACTGCCAGCATGCCTGAACAGCCAAAGGCTGTCTGGGTATGTTGGGAGTTGTAGTTTTGCAACATCTGGAGGCACACTGGTTGGGAAACACTGCTCTATGCTACACCCGGCCCTCCCATAGACCTCCCCCATTACTGAGCTCAATGCACCGTCCACCAACACTCAGGTCATTAGGTGGACGTGCACATTGCTATACACTGTCAACACCAGGTCACGCCATAATAGGTAAGCGAACCGCAGGCGGCAAAGTACGATGCAAGTAAATAAGTTAGGCCTGTTTCACAATTGCATTGTGAAATTAAACTGATTTATGCCATTTAATACATCCGGATGCATCCGTTTCGGACAGATTCGGTTGTATTAAGTCAAAACTGAACAAACTGGATCTGGTATGAAAATCATTGAGGCGTCTCACAAAAGCATTGCAATGCCGGATCCGTCTCTCAGGTTCTCATCCGGAAAAACGGATCCGGTATTTATTTTCTTCACATTTTTAAGAGGTCTGCGCATGCGTAAATACGGTAAGTTTAATGCCGGATCGGGCACAAATACATTTCAACAAAAATGCATGCCGGATCCGGCAAGTGTTCCGGAATTTTGGACGGAGACAAAACTGCAGCATGCTGCGGTATTTTCTCCGTCCAAAAACCGTACAGTGACTGAACTGAAGACATCCTGAACGGATTTCTCTCCATTCAGAATGTTTTAGGATAAAACCGATCCGCTTTTTTTCCGGTATTGAGCCCCAAGGACGGAACTCAATGCTGGAAAAGTTTAACGCAAGTGTTAAAGTACCCTAAGGCTACATGCACACGACAGTGGTTTTTCGCAGCCTCCGTTCCATTTTTTAGCGGATCCGATGGTTTCCCATTCATTTCTATGGATCTGTTAAAAATGCAGATGCCTCTTCCGTTGCCTGTCCGCATTTCACATCCGCAAGAAAAATGTGGCATGTCCTTTTCTTGTCCGCAAAAAACGGTTTGCGGACCCATAGAAGTCAACGGGTCTGCAAAAAATGCTGATGACCAACGGAAGACATCCGTTTGTCATCCGCATCTGTTTTTTTTGCGGATGGTTGCTTGGAAACCAGGGCACTTGTACAAGTACTTTTAGAAACTGGTTCAAGCCTTCCGTTTTTTTTTTTTGCAGATCCGCAAAAAATAAATATCAGAAGACACACGGAAACACCCTACAAAATTTGCGGACACACGGAACGGATGTGAAAAAAAATAAAAATAAAAAAATATATGGATCCGCGATTTGCAGACAGCAAAAAACAACTGTCGCGTGCATGTAGCCTAAGTCAATGGACCCGTTTTGTTTGTTTTTTTGCGAATAAAATATTGACTTACATGGATTTTTTATGCCGTGTCCAGTTTGCTCTGATTCACAGACCGGACACTAAACCGCAGCTTTTGGCGGTTTTGAGTCAAGTTAAAAAAACAAAACCGAAAGGAATGGATCCTGATCAATGTTGTCACCAGTGACAACGGACACGGAAAAATTATTCAGTTTTGGCCCGGTTTTGAGATCCGGCAGAGGAAAGCCACAACGCGCCTTACTTGGCCGTTTTTTTACCGGCATGTAAATGTAAATCTAGACAATGGACATATTTATTGGTGAGAAAAACCTGAGAATACCAGACGAGTACCCACACAATGTTTTCTCTTCCCGGTAGCTGTGGCATCAGATCAAAGGGTCCAATATAAACTGTGACCAGGGCACGGATCAGGCACTGTCACCTAAGGGCGGGTCCTGTGGGTGCGGTCGGTATCAGTGCAGACTGCGGTACTATGGCAGCTATTTGGGCCTTGTGGTGTCTAGAACGATCCAAGTTGGGTTCGGCCAAACCATAGGAAGGAGTTCCTGTGATGCGGCTGTTGGAACATGGCCATACTTCTACCAAAGGTGGGTGTACAGACCCCGTACGGCAGCAATTACACCCTCCATGGCACACCGCATTAAACCTCGTTCACATTTCCGTTAGGCGACCTGTGCTGGACCATCCTGCCGGATCCTCTACTTCTCCGCTGGATCCACATTGAATAAAATAACTTCTGGCAGTGATCCAGCCCCTTGCCGGCATAAATGCCGGGTATTGGCCAAACAAAAAAAAACAAAAAAAAAACAGGTTTTTGGCCTGCGTTAGCGTCGGATCTCCTTAACGGAGACGTGAACGTAGCCTTATCCCCTGTAGATGCTTCTAGGGAAGAACATATTTTGCTAATGACACCATATAATTAGGTTTCCATCCCATCAGAGATTTTTTTTTCCTGCTAAAATAACCATGACGCCAAATAGCAAAGAAACTTCTTATATTTTACTACAAAATTACACAATGCATCACTTTCAAATTTACAAAAGCACTACGGAGGAAGAGTCTCAGCGCGCGGCTCGATGTCCAAGAGGCAAGGTCTGCAATAGTCAGGGCTGGGCACCAGCAAGCGAAGTGAATCAGACGACGAGCAGATGCGGCAGAGAATTGCTTCAGACACGAGGTGAACCAGTGATAAGGGAATTCGTTTCTTGCCGCCATAAAGTAACAGGTCCGACCACGGCACTGAGATCTCAGTCACTTTTGATAGAGGACAGCTCAGGCATCAGCGTCACGCGCCGGGTACTGCCCTCGGTTCATTTGATTCGACAGCAGATTTTATTACAAGATCTTTTCTCACTTTCCCTCATCATGTGCAGACAGTGGTCAAAGTGTTCATGTGTCCCGCATCACACCCCGCAGAGCACGCGGGCTCAGAACTGCTGGATGATGAGTTTCTTCTTCACGTCATGCGTGAACCGGTTCAACTTGAACAATTCGCTGTCGTAAAATGCTGACAAGTTGTGGATATTAATCTGCCGAGCCTGAAAATAAGAGACGGAGGATTAAACTGAGAAAAGGTCTAATTGGTATTACCATCGCTTTAGGACTGGTGGAGGGGACACCATGCTGATTTTCTGATGTGCCCCATTCTCTGCACTGCAGCGCTCCAGACTGCTGTATATTGTCTAGATATCTCCGTTATGGGACGCAGGCAGTGACTGGCTTTTTGATGACCCCCTTTAAAGCAGCCCTGCATAAGGCCAGTTTCACACAGCAGTCGATGTTTGTTTCAGCTTTACCATAGGAAGGGGTTCATGTGCTGCCGTCATAAATGGATGGCGTACACAGTGTACAGACCCAGTATGGCAGCGACACATCCACCCTTCAGCTGCCCCCAATAACTCGAACAGAGCAGTGCCACTGTTCAGAGACAAATGGTGAAGTGGATGCCGTGTCCAGTCAGCGCAGCAGCCCCTCCATTCTCAGGACCTGCTTAGCCCACCCTCTGCACAGGGGGCTGCAGCTGGTTCCATTCAAGTCACCTCTCCTTAATTTGTACCTACAATTAAAGGGAAACCCTTATGTTTTCATTTAAAAATTTTTTTTTAGCATATACTGCTGCAGCAGCATTATGCATAAAGCAATCTTTGAGTTTTTCCCTTAGTTACGGCTGTTTAAACATTTACAATATGAGGACCTTCTCAAGATGGCTCCTCTGCCAGTTCTCTGAGGCCAAAACTGCTTTCCCTCACTTCCCACACACACTTGCTGTAGCCAGCAGCTCCCTGCCAGCCAATCAGATTGGATTACTGAGAGACACGCCTCCTCACACTAAAGCCTAATGCAGGCCTGCAGTGTGGAGGACCGCCCATCCGTCTTCATGTACATGAAACAAGTCTCGTGTATGACCTCGCCCACACTTGCCTTATCAACAAGGTCTTTCTCAGACACCTCTATCGTGTCCTGCTGCGCGCCGTATCTGTTCCTCTGGTAGGTCACCTGTTCGGCCACCAGCTGTTTCAGTATGAAGAGCAGAAGCTCGTTGTTGTCTCTTCTGAATGCCAGGTATCGGGCAAATGTCTGCAAATGCAATAGTCCACATTAGTTACGTATAGACACAAACCCTTTTCATACATTGGTCCAGTGAAAATACTGGAGACCACGATCCATTTTGGCGATGCAGCTTTGCAGTGCATGCGCGCCTTTGCACCTAGACTCCGGTTGTGTTCAGTGGGACGTACCTTTCTCATGCTTCTCATAACGCTGAATTTCTGTGTGTCAATGAAACTCTCCAGCATCACTCTTATGGCCATATTGACATCGTCTTCAACCACGTAATCCCGCAGATGCATTCGTGCATGCGCCTCTGCCATACGAATCATCGATTCGATGTGTCGTACGGTAATGGGGATGCTGCCTGTTGCCTGCAGGAGGCAGAAAAAGGTTCAATGGGAGAACTACAGATGACCGCATTCTATAATAAAGCAGCAGTAAACTATAGAAACTTAAGGGACTACAGCGCCACCTTGTGGCGCAAAATTAGAATACAGTCGTGTCACTTCAAGGAGGAGGAAGCTTACCATGGACTCTTTCCTCAGGTCACTGTACATTTTCGCCACTTTATCCTGATCCATCTGGTTCAGTTTTGGGTGGACCTTTTCCTTGGAATACATGATGTATTTCTTCAGCACTTCTTGAGGCAAAGGGTCCACACCAAATGTATTTGGCAGAACGTGTTCTTCCAAATCACCATTAATAACATCTTTGTTGCTTGGATGATGCTTAATATGGCTGCCGACCACAAACCTTGCCAGCATCTCATCCTAAGAAGTGATAGAAGCCAGATTCTCATTACACAACACAATAAATAGGATATACAAAAAGATTAGATTGTGCTAGAAAAGTGAAATAAAAACTTTAAAACGAGAACCAGACTCTACGCTTCTGCTGCAGGACCACTAAAGGGGAATTGGGTGCCAGCGCTGCTCGCATTCTATTCATTTACCTCGGAGAAAACGATGTACAGAAAGGCGTTTTACCTGAACGGGGTCCACCGTGTCTCTCACCACACAGAGGATGTCAAATCGAGACACAATAGGCTCAGTCAGATCCACGTTCTCAGAAAATGTCAGTGACGGGTCGTAACGTCCGCCTATGAGCATAGAGATAAATGAATATGCAACTTCTGAAATCCGAGTACAATTTTTTTTTCTTTTATCTGAAAAAAAGGGTTTTACCAATGGGGTTGGAAGCAGCAATGATGGTGCAGCGAGCCTGCAGAGAGGTGACAATGCCCGCCTTGGAGATGGAGATGCTCTGCTGCTCCATGGCTTCATGGATACTTGTTCTGTCTTGGTCATTCATCTGCAAATAAGAAGAAGGACATGATGAGAGCCGTCAAACAAAAGAAAAAGGAAGGGTCTAGAGCCAAATCTTTTGCTCCACAGCTCTAGACTAACTTTTGTTGCATTGCCATTTAAAATAATTTCCCTATTGTATAATGCAATAGAATATCGCTAAAATATGGCATCACTTTATGAGGGTGCAGGCCAGACCTCTGGAGCAACCCTCAAACCCGAGAACAAAAGGGCTTCAGCACTGAGTCATCTACAACGTTTTGCCATGCAAAGTGCTACCCTGCTTTGCAAGAAACTATAGCATGGACCTATATATGTGCATGCTACCAACTGCAGTTCCTTGCACAGACAGATGGCCAGGGTGCTACAGTACAGGGAACGTTAGAAGTACAGTGCTTGACCATCATCCCCTTAATTCTCAGGATCAATGAGGGTGCCAGAAGTCAGACCCCCCAATGACTGTAAAAAGGCGTACTCTAGCAATATTCCGTCACTTTGATGCACAGAAGCTACTGACCTTATCGAACTCATCGATCAAGCACACGCCTCTGTCAGCCAAGACCAGCGCTCCTGCTTCCAGCGTCCACTCCTTGGTCACTGGGTGGCGCTGGACGTAGGCCGTCAAACCCACAGCGGAAGCTCCCTGGCCAGTTGTGAACACGGCTCTGCTTGAGACTTTCTCCACGTATTTCAGAAACTGGGATTTTGCCGTCCCTGGGTCACCGCATAGCAAGACATTGATGTCCCCACGGACTTTGTGCTTTCCACCTTACAAAAGAACAAACACTTAGGTTAATAGCTGCACAAATCAGACAATTGTAACGCATGTACCGCAAGATCCTCTAAACTGAGGACACATGGGACGCAATGTGGCGGCATGGAGACTCAGTAAAATGGAGTGCCAGCAACATATCCAAATAACCAAAGTGACCAAAAAAAAAAAAGTCAAAAGCAAAAATGTATGAAGTGCTGCACATCTCGAGAAAATCAATACATATTTAATTGAGAACCACAAAAGTTAAAATATTGTATGCAATAGAAACCTTGTGCACATTAAGTCCTAAATATGGGCAATCTAATATGGCCAGGTAACACCACATATGGTAAACATTAATAGTTACAACATGACATAAAATTGCAGTAAAATAGGCAGTAATGCCCACAGTAATAAAGGGTGTCCTGGCAAAAAATAAAATAGAATCAGCAAATCTACCTGGGAATACCCAGCTTCCTCAGGGGTCTCTGACCCCTGGGGAAGCTGGGTAATCCCAGTGATACGAATGGAGTGAGGTAGATGTGCCAGGACACCCTTCATCACTGAGTATTACTTCTTTTTGCACGCACCTGGGTTCTTCGGTTCTCCTCCAAATAAAGCTAAAGCAAGGCCTCTCTTGATGTCCTCGTGTCCGTAGATAGATGGTGCAATGCTGGCAAAAATCTGCAATAACCCCAATACAGATGTTACAGATCGGTTCCTAACGATCCAGTTATTAAGCACAGCTCATTAACCACTTATCGCCCTCACCCGTTCTCCAATCCGCTCGTCTTTGGAAAGGGCCACAATGGCTTTGACGTCCTCATCTGTCAGTTCTCCCACAGCCACTTTGTCGTCTTTCTTTGTGATGTGATTGGCAAGAATGACGGTAGCAAAAACCGGGAAACCATTGGCCACGTTGAGGGATCCATCATAGTTATTGTGATAAATGCCAGTGAGTTCCTATCAGAAAGAAAAAAAGATATTAATGAAACCGACCTCAAATTAAGTACCAGACCTTCAAGACACTAAAATCTTCAGTTTTACACCTGCAGAGCGCTGCAGAACAGCCTCATTTACACGCGGCCGAACGCAGTTTTCTGCACTGTGGTGGTCTCAGAGCCGTGTCCTATATTCCTGGGATTGCAGAAGTCTAAGGTTGGACCGCCAGCAATCAAAGGGATGGCAAAACCTAGTCATATAATGAAAAAAATTCCAGAGCACAGAGGGATTCCGCCGGATCCGTCAGAATGCAAGTCGCCTGAAAGCATTAGAAGACTGATCAGGATCCTGATCAGTCTTCGAAATGCTGTCAGTGTTACTATGGCAGCCAGGACGCTATTAAAGTCCTGGTTGCCATAGTAGTAGTGGGGAGCGGGGGAGCGGTATACTTACAGTCCGTGCGGCTCCCGGGGCACTCCAGAATGACGTCAGAGCGCCCCATGCGCATGGATCACGCGTGGGGCGCCCTGATGTCACTCTGGAGCGCCCCGGGAGCCGCACGGACGATAAGTATACTGCTCCCCCGCTCCCCACTACACTGTACCATGGCAACCAGGACTTTAGCGTCCTGGCTGCCATGGTAACCAGTCAGAAAAAGCTAAACATCGGATCCGGCGATGTGCCGAAACGACGTTTAGCTTAAGGCCGGATCCGGATTAATGCCTTTCAATGGGCATTAATTCCGGATCTGGCCTTGCGGCAAGTGTTCAGGACTTTTGGCCGGAGCAAAAAGCGCAGCATGCTGCAGTATTTTCTCCGGCCAAAAAACGTTCCGGTCCTGAACTGAAGACATCCTGATGCATCCTGAACGGATTTCTTTCCATTCAGAATGCATGGGGATGATCCTGATCAGGATTTTTCCGGCATAGAGCCCCGACGACGGATCTCTATGCCGGAAAAGAAAAACGAAAGTGTGAAAGAGCCCTTAGTCTTTCAAATATACAACAAAGAAGAAGCAAGTAGCCGGCACTCACCAAAAAGGGGATATTCTTTATTCCAAAGGTCATATACATTCAGCGATGTAGGCATGGGACGGACCAACACACAGCGCAGGCTAGTAGCTCGTGGTGAAGGCCGCTTTGCGCCTCAGCGCTTCCTTAGGCCACTACTGAATGTACATGACATTTGTAATAAAGAATATCCTCTTTTTGGCGAGTGCCGCCTAGTTGCTTCTTCTTTGTTGTATAACCTAGTCATATGCCATGAGAATCCCCCTTTAAATTTAGGCAATACTCACTATTTCATCCCCCGGTTTACAGCTGTCCACCAAATCTGCAAGAAGTATGGCATCTTTGGATCGGGGAAGCCTGCCAGCTGCCACTTTTCCCGGGCTCTCCTGGATGGTGATACGCTGGTAGTTCTGGTATACAGTCTGAAAACAAAAGCACATAAAATTAAGTATGAAAGTCACAAATATAAAAGCATAAGAAAGGAAACCTTCCCCCATAATGTTCAATGTGCACAGCAAGAGCCGAGTATGTATCGTACCTCTTCCATGTTGATTTCAAACGGTCCCAGGGACTGACACTCGGGGCAGGATCCCGGCTTCACCTCCTGGTTCTGAGACTGGAAGAAGGGTCCCAAGATAAAGTTGCACTTATTGCAGTTGTATTTCACCATGCTGAGCTGCGGCAGGACCCCCGTACAGCAGGTCACCACTCCGCTGGTGCGGATCAGCTGATTCAGATGCAGCTGCCTGAACGAACATAAAAAAAAAAAAGGACTTGCAATCAGATGACCGTACGAGACTCATCCTAAATCCACTGGTCACAGAGATCCGCCGGACTTACCTGAGGGACCGCAGCTCTTCTACCAGAGGGAGGTGGGAGATGCGGACGTGGATTTCATGGGCAATGCGGTCATACTTGGGATACATGACCAGAACGACCTCCTTTGCGGCCTCGTCAAAAATTTTTAACATTTCGGCAGGGGCTTCTGGGAGGAAGTAAGCCAAGACGTGCTCTCGGGCGGCCAGGTCCTCGTAGTTCACCACCAGGCTCTCCTTGTTGTCTAGAAGAGAAAATTATATAGATCTCTATTAGGAATTGCATCTATACCCAGCCTGCAACGTGGAAACACTCCGTATTTATAAAAAAAAAAAAAAAAGTTGTCAGATCAGGTTCTCTCATTTTAGGGTGTCAGAGGCCATTCTGTCTCCCCACCATGGTATAGCTCATCTGGAGATCCCCCCCCTTACCTTTGCACATGTCGCTGATCTTCTCCTTGAAGACGTTGTGTCCGTGCTCATCGACATGAGTCCTCAAGAAGTTTTTGAACCGATGGTAGATCTCCAGGCGCGTCGCCGCCATCGACACCCACTCCCTCACTGTGTGACCCTTCATATCCTCCAAGTTCTCAATGCTTTCTATCATCTCTTCATCTTCGTCTGCTGCACCTTCCGCAGCACGTTCGGCCAGCCTACGTTTACGTGCGGGGCGATCCTCCTCTTCTTCGTCACTGTCTAGATACACCATTTAATAAAGGTTTAGCGACTTCTGTTACAATCGTGTGCACAATACACTGGGGTTACGTACAGAATTCGGGGCTAACTGGTTTAAGGAGAAGACCTATTGTCCAGATGGGTAATCAATGTCAGAGCAGTGGGGACCCGACACATGGCACCCTTACCAATCAGCTGTTTTTGGAAACCGCTGACGCTGGAAATAACAGTGGACGAAGCTGAAAGCCGAAGGGTCCATCCATCGTGCACTGGCCGTAAACAGCTCCATTCACTGCACTGACAGATGGGTAAGCTCTGGTGCCATTTCCGATGCAAGATGTCGGACTGTCCACTGATCCTCAGGACAGGCCATCGGCAGAAAAATCCTAGAGCACCCCTTTATGCTGTATCCCTTTGCAATCACCCCGAAACAGCTGTCTGCAAATGTGGTACTTGGCTATAATCCAAAGTTATGTCTCAAGGCCTGTTTAAGAGGTCCAACATTGGCTTACAAGATAGCTACCGGTCTTTTTCTATAGATTGTAAGCTCCTGTGAGCAGGACAACCATTCCTCTTGTTTAAATTGTTGACTTGGTTGTTGTGGAGTAATTTATGACTCTGTACTTGAACTTCCCGGCTGTAAAGCGCCATGCTGGCAGCTATATAAATAAAGACCATTATATGCCTGTTTTTTAGGGACATTGCACGGTCTATAATACACATGGGAATAGCGCTCGGCTGTCTCTGGCGGCCCACTGCATTGAATGTGCGTCTGTTGCTCCACGGTACCCTGCCATTCCTCCCTATCGGAGACGTATTTGCTATCCCAGGGATCAGCATCCTCAGGCGCTCCAGCTGTTCTGATACTACAGCTCCCAGAATCCCCCTTTCACTTCTGTGGGAATTACAAGAACAGCCAAGTGTGCATGCTGGGAGTTGTAGTTTCACCACATCTGAAGTGCCGAAGGTTTGCTGTTCCCTACGCTATCCTATGGATAGGTTCTTCTAATGGGGCACTACAATAGAAGTGTTAGGGTACTTTCACACTTGCATTGAAGGATTCCGACAGGCAGTTCCGTCAACGGAACTGCCCGACGGATCCGTTAAAATGTTTGAAAACGGATTTCATTTGCAAACGGATCCGTTTGCAGATCCATTTGACAACTGTATTGAAATAACGGATCCGTCTTTCCGTTGTCATCCTGATCCGTTATTTATTATTTTACCATTTTTAAAGGCCTGCCCATGCGCAGAGTGGAAGAACGGATGCGTTAATGCGTCAATTTTCAATGTCGGATCCGCCCTTAATACATTTCAATGGAAATTAATGGCGAATTCGTCATTCCGTCAAGTGTTTCTGCATTTTTGGACGGAGATAAAAATACAACATGCTGCGCTTTTATCTGCGTCGAAAAAACGTGAAATGACTGAACTGATGCATTCTGAATGGAAAGCAATCCGTTCAGTTTGCATTAGGATAAAACTGATCAGTTTTTTTTCCGTTATTGAGCCGCGAGGACTGAACTCAAACTTTGACGCTAGTGTGAAAGTACCCTAAGGCTATACGCACCGAACCGTATAAGTTTTACATTCCACAAACCAAGGACCTGCAAAATACAGATATCGTCCGTCCGTGCGCAAGTCGCCAATTATAGAAAAGCCTATTCACGTCCACAAATCAGACCATAACAGGACGGCCACACGGACGCAATAGCAACTCAGCATTTCTTATAGGGTCTCCGATGACGTTACGGGCATGTTTAAAATGAGGACGGGGGTACGGGGTCGGCAGGCATAGGTTCCGGTGAACCTCCAAGATGGGACTGGTCCCACAACTCACTGGTCTGGCTGCCAGCGTAAATTTTGGCCTAATAAATCAGATCTTCATGGCTTTTTTTGGGGT
Source organism: Bufotes viridis (assembly GCA_033119425.1). Taxonomy (NCBI): domain Eukaryota; kingdom Metazoa; phylum Chordata; class Amphibia; order Anura; family Bufonidae; genus Bufotes; species Bufotes viridis. Next base: position 12,228,121 of record CM065596.1, on the reverse strand, counting down.
GGGGTCCCTGGAATTAAACTGGAGGCGCTTCAGTTGCCTATAAAGAAGGGTGGGCCGACAGTCCGAAAGCCACAAATATTTCCTGGCTGCATAAATGCAGTAATTTAAAGGGGTTGTCAAATTTGTTTCTTCTTTAACCCCCCCCCCAACAGGGGCACATGGGATGAAGACACGTCAGTCATCATGGGGTTAGGAAGGTCAAACTATGAGGTTCGTTGAGATCCAAGTATCACATCTAACAAGCTATGACCCTGACAAGGATGCTTCCATTCAGTGACACCAAGCAGAGATCTGAAAGGCGGAGAAATTGGTGCAATGTACCGGTTTTCATCCCATAAGGATTGCACCTACCGTACAGCAGTCCTCTGCGCATGCGCCCCAGGTCCCGGCCAGTCTCCCGGTCGCGCACCCTCATTGCCTGCTCGGCCGCGTCTCTCTGACTGGCGGTCAGCTCCTCCATGTCTTCATCGTCCAAGCCTTCAGCCTCATACGTGTCCAGCTCCGATATCGGACGGTAATCCCTGAAATCCGCAGAAGACAGCGTTAGATGACTGAACGCGGCGGACGGCAATCCGCCCCGGGGCCAACGAGGGGCCAGTTTTCAGTACCTTTCCATGGCGTCTCCAATCAGTTCCTCTCCATCTTCCTCCTCCTCCACCGGAAGACCCTCGTCTCCCAGGAGGCCTTCAGACTCGTCCTCGAAGGGCGGAAGATCCCGGCCCGGACTGGAGGTGAGCGCATCGCCGCGCCGGGAGCCGGTCCTCGGGCTTGTGGCAATGGTGAATGATTCTGAGGAATCCTGCAATGCAAGGGTTAACACAATCAGCAACAGCGGCAAACTGTCAGAGCATGCTGGGAGTGATAGTCCCACAACATGGCATTATATAGACGAAAATCTGGAAATATCAATCGCTAGAATAGCAATTCCATAGCACAGGATGGGGAATCTGAGGCACGGGGATATGACACCTTCCATAAAATACAATGGAACAGTCCTATGACAAGAATGATGGGTGTAGTAGTCAATTACGACTTTTATTGTAAGTCCATATTAGCCTCTGGGTATGGAAATACATACATAATAGTAGAGTGCTCTACAGCTCGTGCCCCGGTCAATCTCTAGGCCATGCTGGGATTTATAGTCCCACAGACCGTCATCACACGGCTATTAGTTCCCCACAGCCCGGGTATAACCCCTCACATCCCCTCTCACCGCCATGACGATGCTGCAGCCGGAGTCTCCACACACGCAGCTAGCTCTTTCTCCTTCCCGCGGTTTGGCGCGAAAATACCACGTGACAGACTCAAGCCCGCGAAATCATCTTCGTTTGCATAAACCCCGCCCTCTCCGTTGTTAATAGGCAGCGGAACTGGGCGGGCTCTAGCTGGTGCGGGGCTTCCAGTTGGTCACGGGAGGAGGCGGGGTTAGGCGGCTCATTAATAAGTGAGTGATATTGAAATGAGAGGCTGTGGCCGTTATTATTTTCCGATCTCCAGCATGTGCTCCTCTAGCTGTCGTGGCACTACAACTCCCATCATGCCTAAGCTGTGGTTTCCGACCTGTGCCTCTCCAGCTGCGATCAGACTACAACTCCCAGCATGTCTCAGCTGTTTGTAAACAGTGGGTTCCAACCAGTGTCCCTCCAACTGCGGTGATACAACAACTCCCAGCATGCCCGGGGTGCTTATAAGCAGTGGTTTCCAACATGTTCACCTCCAGCTGTGCCGACACTACAACTCCAACCTGGTAACACTACAACTCCCAACATGCCCAGGCTGCTTATAAGTTGTAGCTTCCTGCCTGTGCCCTTCCTGAGCTGTGGTGACACTACAACTCCCAGCATGCTCGGTTTCCTGCCTGTGCCCTTCCTGAGCTGCGGTGACACTACAACTCCCAGCATGCATGGACTGCTTATAAGCAGTGGTTTGCATCCTGTGCCCCTCCCGCTGCCACATAGACCTGTTCCCCGAGGCTTGGTTCTGGTTCCTTCGGGCCACCACCACTTTCATTGCTGTGTTCTGGTCCCCACATGTACATTTCTGACACAGACTGGGGGACGTGGCCTGACATTGGCTGCAGCGGTGCACGTGACCCCGTCTGTGCTGGAGGAAGCAGGTAAGTGTGTCTGACTCCGGCAGGGAGCAGGTAAGTGTGTCTGACTCTGGCAGGGAGCAGGTAAGTATGTCTGACTCGAGCAGGTAAGTATGTCTGACTTCAGCAGGGAGTAGGTGAATATGTCTGACTCCAGCACGGAGCAGGTAAGTGTGTCTGACTCCGGCAGGGAGCAGGTAAGTGTGTCTGACTCCGGCAGGGAGCAGGTAAGTGTGTCTGACTCCGGCAGGGAGCAGGTAAGTGTGTCTGACTCCGGCAGGGAGCAGGTAAGTGTGTCTGACTCCGGCAGGGAGCAGGTAAGTGTGTCTGACTCCGGCAGGGAGCAGGTAAGTGTGTCTGACTCCGGCAGGGAGCAGGTAAGTGTGTCTGACTCCGGCAGGGAGCAGGTAAGTGTGTCTGACTCCGGCAGGGAGCAGGTAAGTGTGTCTGACTCCGGCAGGGAGCAGGTAAGTGTGTCTGACTCCGGCGGGAGCAGGTAAGTGTGTCTGACTCCGGCAGGGAGCAGGTAAGCTGTGTCTGACTGCGGGTACTGACCGGCAGGGAGCAGGTAACTGTGTCTGACTCCGGCAGGAGCAGGTAACTGTGTCCTGACTCCGGCAGGGAGCAGGTAACTGTGTCTGACTCCGGCAGGGAGCAGGTAAGCTGTGTCTGACTCCGGCAGGGAGCAGGTAACTGTGTCTGACTCCGGCAGGGAGCAGGTAACTGTGTCTGACTCCGGCAGGGAGCAGGTAACTGTGTCTGACTCCGGCAGGGAGCAGGTAAGTGTGTCTGACTCCGGCAGGGAGCAGGTAACTGTGTCTGACTCCGGCAGGGAGCAGGTAACTGTGTCTGACTCCGGCAGGGAGCAGGTAACTGTGTCTGACTCCGGCAGGGAGCAGGTAACTGTGTCTGACTCCGGCAGGGAGCAGGTAACTGTGTCTGACTCCGGCAGGGAGCAGGTAACTGTGTCTGACTCCGGCAGGGAGCAGGTAACTGTGTCTGACTCCGGCGGGGAGCAGGTAACTGTGTCTGACTCCGGCAGGAGCAGGTAACTGTACTGACTGGCAGGGAGCAGGTAACTGTGTCTGACTCCGGCAGGGAGCAGGTAACTGTGTCTGACTCCGGCAGGGAGCAGGTAACTGTGTCTGACTCCGGCAGGGAGCAGGTAACTGTGTCTGACTCCGGCAGGGAGCAGGTAACTGTGTCTGACTCCGGCAGGGAGCAGGTAACTGTGTCTGACTCCGGCAGGGAGCAGGTAACTGTGTCTGACTCCGGCAGGGAGCAGGTAACTGTGTCTGACTCCGCTGAGCAGGCGGAGCAGGTAACTGTGTCCGACTCCGGCAGGGAGCAGGTAAGTGTGTCTGACTCTGGCAGGGAGCAGGTAAGTGTGTCTGACTCTGGCAGGGAGCAGGTAAGTGTGTCTGACTCGGCGGGAGCAGGTGTGTCTGACTCGGCGAGCAGGTAAGTGTGTCTGACTCCGGCAGGGAGCAGGTAAGTGTGTCTGACTCCGGCGGGAGCAGGTAAGTGTGTCTGACTCCGGCAGGGAGCAGGTAAGTGTGTCTGACTCCGGCAGGGAGCAGGTAAGTGTGTCTGACTCCGGCAGGGAGCAGGTAACTGTGTCTGACTCCGGCAGGGAGCAGGTAACTGTGTCTGACTCCGGCAGGGAGCAGGTAAGTGTGTCTGACTCCGGCAGGGAGCAGGTAAGTGTGTCTGACTCTGGCAGGGAGCAGGTAAGTGTGCCTGACTCTGGCAGGGAGCAGGTAAGTATGTCTGACTTCAGCAGGGAGTAGGTGAATATGTCTGACTCTGGCAGGGAGCAGGTAAGTGTGCCTGACTCTGGCAGGGAGCAGGTAAGTGTGCCTGACTCCGGCAGGGAGCAGGTAAGTGTGTCTGACTCCGGCAGGGAGCAGGTAAGTGTGTCTGACTCCGGCAGGGAGCAGGTAAGTGTGCCTGACTCTGGCAGGGAGCAGGTAAGTGTGCCTGACTCCGGCAGGGAGCAGGTAAGTGTGCCTGACTCCGGCAGGGAGCAGGTAACTGTGTCTGACTCTGGCAGGGAGCAGGTAACTGTGTCTGACTCCGGCAGGGAGCAGGTAAGTGTGTCTGACTCCGGCAGGGAGCAGGTAACTGTGTCTGACTCTGGCAGGGAGCAGGTAACTGTGTCTGACTCCGGCAGGGAGCAGGTAAGTGTGCCTGACATCTACATACAATCTCCTTTATACCTCACGGACATCCCGCTCACACCCGCAGAGGGTTACGGACGCGGCTGCTCCTCCTTGCACGGCCGATTTCATACAGAGGCATGTGGAATCTGAGGAGATACATGGCGGCATGCTCCGCTGAATGCTGATTGGCCGATAGCTATCCCTCCTGACCTCCCCATAAACATGCATGCTTAATTCTGCCGAGTATGCCTGTGTTTTCAGCAGGGATAGAGGAATAGCAGCTTATCTCCCTAAAACAGAAGGATTGGGCATATTAAAATCCAGATGCCCGACCATTCCCTTATTTTATTTTTTTTATATAGGAGAATATGTGCCCCCTGTAATGTCACTTCCTCTGCAAAAAGGTTTTTTCCTGGTTGAGATGATTTTAAAGCACGTGCCCGCGGCCTACTGAAACAGACGATTCATTGCTCCGCGCTGCAGAATACATGGGGATTATCCTGATCAGTATCTTTCCGTCCTAGAGCCTCGATGACGGAAAACAAAAACGCAGATGTGAAAGGGGCCTCAGAGACTTTTTGAAATCATCACTGGGGTCCTCTTTGAGTTTGGTGTAGTATTTAGTATCTGAGAGGATTCTGAGGGCTTCTATGTCATAAGCATCCGAGTTTAGAATAACAACCCCCCCCCCCTTTATCGGCACTTTTTATGACTATGTCCGTATTGGATCTAAGTGAGGAAACGGCTCTGACCTGTGCTCTGGTAAGGCTGTGTAGTTCCGGGTAATTAGTCTGCTTAGACTCGACAAGGGTTTTGAAATCGGTGAGGACCATATTATAAAAGGTCTCTAGGTGGGGGACACCGGTTCTAGGTGTAATGGCGACGCCCCCGTTGCTCCTAGAGGCTCATTTGCATATATTAAAACATAATTTTTCTCAGCAATGCGGGCACATATGAACATGGGACCAACACAGACGCCTTCAGCTGCCGAGCGCACATGTAACAGGTCAGCCAGTGTCATAGGGACGAGTCTGCTGACAGATGCCCTTTAGGCTAGGTCTACATGACGACATTTTTCGTGCGACAATTTTTATAATGATAGTCTACATGCTGCGACTGCGACACGACCGTCGCAAAAAATCCATTCAAGATGGATTTTTCTGCGACTGTCGCATGTCTCAATGCGTCACCATAGACTACCATTATAAAAATTGTTGCGCGACATTAGTTCAACATCAGTGTCGCACGACACCTGTTGCAGTGTAGTTGTGCCCTATTTGTTGTGCGACCTTTTGGCGTTGTGTAGACCTATGAGCTGTGCGCTGCGATTGGCCAGCGCTGCAGCAAGGGACACGCCTAATACAAAAACTCCGCACAGTACAACAGAGGGAGCTGCAGACACCGGAGCCTATACCGGGTGAACGGAGCGGCGCCCAGACATACTAGTAAGTGCAGGGGCCCACACGAATAGTTAGTTTTTAGTTTTTAAATTGGTGAAAGGTCCTCTTTAAGGGTGGGTTCACACCTAGGTTTTTTCTTTTGGATTTCTGCACTGTTGTGTTTTCAGTGTTTTTTGCGCCTGCATCTGTTTGCAGTAAAAGCTCCAGATGTTCGGCTTCTTTCCACGGCGTTGTGGCGCTCTTGGCGTTTCCACATCACTGTCTCTATAGTGGAAACCACCATGAAGAAAACACTAGTGGGAGGACAGCGGGGGAGTCTTTGGTCGCCCTGTGCCGCTGGATGATAATATCATAAATCAGGCTAATCTGAAGGGGATTTCAGGCGTCATTTAGGGTTCGGCTACATGGTGACACAAACATACGTGCGACTTGTCCGCAGCTCGCTGTCACATGACTATTTCAGAGCTGGGATATGGCTGTGAAAACACAACCGTGTCACGTGTCGCGAGGGACTTCTATTAAAGCCAATGGTAGAAGAGATTTGCGCTAATGCGACGAGCGGCACAAAGTCCGAAATGTCGATACCATAGGCAAATATCACATGAAATGTCGCCGAACCCTTCTACTAGCAAACTGGTGTAAATGATGATGGCCCCGCCCACACCAGTCCCCCTTTTCAGAAAGTGGTGAAGGCCAACGCATACGCCTAAATTTACGCATTCAAAAAGTCACAAACGGCGGGCTTGTGACTTTTTTTTGCATCGGTTTCTGGCCTAGGCGGTCATAACAATAATAATAAATGACCCCCACTGTGTGGGGGGGGAAAAAAAAACAACATAAAAACGCAGGCGCCGCACACGCCTTTTCTGGCGTTTTTTTTTTTTTTACAGATAAAAAGAAAACGCCAGACAAACTTCGTATGCAAAACCGCCACCAAAAATGGCAGGAGTGGGTCCTGTTTGTCAGGCTCGCGCTTGCTCAGCTTTAGCGTCACATGACCCTCCTGACAGCTCAGGGCTCCTCCCCACCACTGGCAGTCACATGTCACGTGCCCGCGCTCAGGCTCTGCGATCCGGAAGCGGCCGAATCCATCGCTCGGCGCGGTCCTGCCAGAACCCAGACGGATTGCCGAGTTGTCGATCACGGTGAGACCGGATCAGAGGATTACTGACTACAGGGGGCGGGACGGAGACCCCCGTGATCATCTGTCAGGTTCATGAGAGGTAACTGTGGGTAATGCGTGTGTACGGCGGAGGGGGGCGGGGATGTAAACAGTGGAGGTCTGTGCACGGTAATACAGGGGAACATAGCAGAGGAAACTGGTTTAGGGCTGAGGAGTGGGCACAGAGGAGATCGGTTTGGGGCTGAGGAGGGGGGCACAGAGGAGGCCGGTTTGGGGCTGAGGAGGGGGCACAGAGAAGATCAGTTTGGGGCTGAGGAGGGGGCACAGAGAAGACGGTTTGGGGCTGAGGAGGGGGCACAGAGGAGACCGGTTTGGGGCCGAGGAGGGGGAACAGAGGAGACCAGTTTGGGGCTGAGGAGGGGGCACAGAGGAGACAGGTTTGGGGATGAGGAGGGGGCACAGAGGAGACTGGTTTGGGGATGAGGGGGGCACAGAGGAGACCGGTTTGGGGCTGAGGAGGGGGCACAGAGGAATCCGGTTTGGGGCTGAGGGGGTCACAGAGGAGACAGGTTTGGGGCTGAGGAGGGGGCACAGAGGAATCCGGTTTGGGGCTGAGGGGGCACAGAGGAGACCGGTTTAGGGCTGAGGGGGTCACAGAGGAGACCGGTTTGGGGCTGAGGAGGGGGCACAGAGGAATCCGGTTTGAGGGAGGGTCACAGAGGAGACCAGTTTGGGGCTGAGGAGGGGGCACAGAGGAATCCGGTTTGGGGCTGAGGGGGGTTCACAGAGGAGACCGGTTTGGGGCTGAGGGGGTTCACAGAGGAGACCGGTTTGGGGCTGGGGGGGGGGTCACAGAGGAGACCGGTTTGGGGCTGAGGAGGGGGCACAGAGGAGGCCGGTTTGGGGCTGAGGAGGGGGCACAGAGGAGACCGGTTTGGGGCTGAGGAGGGGGCAAAGAGGAGGCCGGTTTGGGGCCGAGGAGGGGGCACAGAGGAGGCCGGTTTGGGGCCGAGGAGGGGGCACAGAGGAGACTGGTTTGGGGATGAGGAGGGGGCACAGAGGAGACCGTTTGGGGCTGAGGAGGGGGCACAGAGGAGACTGGTTTGGGGCTGAGGATTGGACATACAAGAGACTAGAACGATATTTGGAACGTGTCTTAACATCCTGGGAGCAGAACTGGTCACCATGGGGTTAAGTCCCTATAATACCGCGCTCCGCCCTCACTTCATACCTCGCCGGTGGTTTCCTCATTCCTGCCGGATATGATTACAGTTTCATTATTACTTACCTCGTCCACATCGCTGCCGCAGGTGAAGGGTTCACTTTAAGACCCGGACTCCCAGGTTCCCCTTTTTTGTGTGTTTTTAGTTACTGACTGGGGGTGATCTGCAGTCCCGGGCGCAGCCTATAGGCAGGGGAGGCGCTGTTACTGGGGGTGATCTGCAGTCCCGGGCGCAGCCTATAGGCAGGGGAGGCGCTGTTACTGGGGGTGATCTGCAGTCCCGGGCGCAGCCTATAGGCAGGGGAGGCGCTGTTACTGGGGGTGATCTGCAGTCCCGGGCCCATCCTATAGGCAGGGGAGGCGCTGTTACTGGAGGTGATCTGCAGTCCCGGGCGCAGCCTATAGGCAGGGAGGTGCTGTTACTGGGGGTGATCTGCAGTCCCGGGCGCAGCCTATAGGCAGGGAGGTGCTGTTACTGGGGGTGATCTGCAGTCCCGGGCGCAGCCTATAGGCAGGGGAGGCGCTGTTACTGGGGGGGGATCTGCAGTCCCGGGCGCAGCCTATTGGCAGGGGAGGCGCTGTTACTGGGGGTGATCTGCAGTCCCGGGCGCAGCCTATAGGCAGGGGAGGCGCTGTTACTGGCGGTGATCTGCAGTCCCAGGCGCAGCCTATAGGCAGGGGAGGCGCTGTTACTGGCGGTAATCTGCAGTCCCGGGCGCAGCCTATTGGCAGGGGAGGCGCTGTTACTGGGGGTAATCTGCAGTCCCGGGCGCAGCCTATTGGCAGGGGAGGCGCTGTTACTGGGGTGATCTGCAGTCCCGGGCGCAGCCTATAGGCAGGGGAGGCGCTGTTACTGGGCGTGAAAAGAGCAAAGTATTTCTACTAGTCCAGTGCAACCCTCTAATGAAAGAAAGCAGAGGTATTGCCACACAAAGTTTCAGAATCCTTCAAACGTGGCTTCTGATGGTTTTTTTTGGGGGGTGGGTTGTCGCTCAGACTCCCCTTCAGCCCCGGGGCTTGTGCTACAGTCTCTCTTATCTCTGCAGGAAGTGAAGATCGGCGACTCATTAGGCTCGTGCTTGTGTCCTTATCACATCACGCTCAGGATGTTCTTGGAGACTTGGAACAGCTCGGTCCCCAATGTCACCTCCTCACCCTTCACCGCCTCATATCTGACATCAGCGCCGCCAACCACCACTCCTGGCATCAGTGGCGCCAATGTAACTGTACCACATGTGTGTCTGGTCATCCTGTATGAAGACATTGGAAGCTCCAGGTACAGGACATATCTACATGTAGTATTATACCACTGTCTGAATCCTGTATTGTACTCCAGAGCTGTGCTCACAATACTGCAGTCTTCAAAGATGACATCAGCTCTGGAGTATAATATAGGATGTAACTCAGGATCAGTACAGGATAAGTAATGTATGTACACAGTGACTCCACCAGCAGAATAATGATTGCAGCTCTGGAGTATAATACAGGATGTAACTCAGGATCAGTACAGGATAAGTAATGTATGTACACAGTGACTGCACCAGCAGAATAGTGAGTGCTGCTCTGGAGTATAATACAGGATGTAACTCAGGATCAGTACAGGATAAGTAATGTAATGTACACAGTGACTGCACCAGCAGAATAGTGAGTGCTGCTCTGGAGTATAATACAGGATGTAACTCAGGATCAGTACAGGATAAGTAATGTAATGTATGTACACAGTGACTGCACCAGCAGAATAGTGAGTGCTGCTCTGGAGTATAATACAGGATGTAACTCAGGATCAGTACAGGATAAGTAATGTAATGTACACAGTGACTGCACCAGCAGAATAGTGAGTGCAGCTCTAGAGTATAATACAGGATGTAACTCAGGATCAGCACAGGATAAGTAATGTATGTACACAGTGACTCCACCAGCAGAATAGTGAGTGCAGCTCTGGAGTATAATGCAGGATGTAAGTCAGGATCAGTACAGGATAAGTAATGTATGTACACAGTGACTGCACCAGCAGAATAGTGAGTGCAGCTCTGGGGTATAATACAGGATGTAACCCAGGATCAGTACAGGATAAGTAATGTATGTACACAGTGACTGCACCAGCAGAATAGTGAGTGCAGCTCTGGAGTATAATACAGGATGTAACTCAGGATCAGTACAGGATATGTAATGTATGTACACAGTGACTCCACCAGCAGAATAGTGAGTGCAGCTCTGGAGTATAATACAGGATGTAACTCAGGATCAGTATAGGATAAGTAATGTATGTACACGATGACTGCACCAGAAGAATAGTGAGTGCAGCTCTGGAGTATAATACAGGATGTAACCCAGGATCAGTACTGGATAAGTAATGTATGTACACAGTGACTCCACCAGCAGAATAGTGAGTGCAGCTCTGGAGTATAATACAGGATGTAACTCAGGATAAGTAATGTACCTTATGTACACAGTGACTGCACCAGCAGAATAGTGAGTGCAGCTCTGGAGTTCAGAGAGATCTTCCACCGTACTGCACCCATAGAGAATTTTATGGAGTTAGTTGTACTGTTCATCCATCTGCAGGTTATAAATCCTATTGATGTAACATAAAGGACTTGTCCTCCCTTTTAGGGTAAGATATTGGGACCTCTTGCTTTTAATTCCCAATGTTCTCTTCTTCGTGTTCCTGCTGTGGAAGTTGCCCTCCGCCAGAGCAAAAATCCGAGTCACATCAAGTCCAATTTTCACCACTTTCTACATCCTTGTAAGTCTGCCTTTTCTGTTTTTATATAATTGGATTACAGAACGTTTCTGGAGCCTGGAAGCCCCTCTCACTGGTAAAACGTTGGCTGTCATTAGGGGCACCCACTGCTGACCCATCTGTGCAGCTCCCTCTGAGATGGTGGTAAATCCATGTATCGTGAGCTCCCTCTAGTGGTGGCTGCAGGCAGGCAGACTGATGTGCTTCTCTATGGCTGTGTAAAGGGACACAAGGGGTTTGGAGCTCTATAGCTCAGAACCATCAGAAACAGAGCCCCCCCCCCCCCATATAAAAATGTATTATCACATTAATCAAATCTGATTTATATCTTTAAAAAGATAAAGTTGATGCCTTGTGATGTCTGATGCAGGTGTTTGTGGTGTCATTTGTGGGAATCACACGAGCCGTTGTCTCTATGACGGTCAGTTCATCCAGTGCGGCCACTGTCACAGATAAGGTAAGCGCCTCCTGTATCTGCTGTAAGCCGCCAGCTATATCTGTGGCGTAGTGGAGATAAGGCCGAGGTGTCCAGCCCGGTTCTCATCCTTTTTTCTTTTTGTTTTTAGGTTTTGTGGGAAATCACCAGGTTCTTCCTGCTGGCCATAGAACTGAGCGTCATCATCCTGGGTATAGCTTTTGGTAAGTTTGTTTTTCTAACTCATTATAACACCTTAAAGGGGTATTCCTATCACAGACAATGGGGGCATATCGCTAGGACCGCACCTACACCGAGAACGGAGCGGGGAAAGCGGTGGAGGGCGCACTGTGCATGCGCAGCCACCCTCCATTCATTTTGATGGCGCTGATGAAAATAGCCAGAGTGCTTTCCCCATAGAAATGAATGGGAGCGGTGGCCGCGCAAGCGCGGTGCGTTCCCATTCGCTTGTACGGGGGAGAGAGGATCAAAATCCTGGACACGCCCTTTTACCCTTTCCTGCCCTTTGATGTAGTAATTTAAGAATGCAGGTTAGTTCCAGCACCTTCATGCACTATTGGGTGAGGACAGAGGCACTGCCAGTGTGAGACCCTGATCACAGGAGGCAACATGGCTGTCATACGTAGTGCGCTTTAGCCACTAGTGAACTGACGGGGTTATCTGATGCACTCTGCGCTCCCGCCACTTCATGAGAATGAATCACTCGCTTGGCGAGAGATTCATTCTCGCGCATGCACTGTGGGTTCTTACCAAGCTAGGATCATGTGCCCGATGCAAGGCACCTGAACCCGGAAGTGGCTGTCGGCAGAGGTGCAGGAGGGTCTGTCGGCAGAGGAGCAGGAGGGTCTGCCGGCAGAGGCGCAGGAGGGTCTGCCGGCAGAGGCGCAGGAGGGTCTGCCGGCAGTGGCGCAGGAGGCCTGCCGGCAGAGGCGCAGGAGGGTCTGTCGGCAGAGGCGCAGGAGGGTCTGCCGGCAGAGGCGCAGGAGGGTCTGCCGGCAGAGGCGCAGGAGGGTCTGCCGGCAGAGGCGCAGGAGGGTCTGCCGGCAGAGGCGCAGGAGGGTCTGCCGGCAGAGGCGCAGGAGGGTCTCCCGGCAGAGGCGCAGGAGGGTCTTCCGGCAGAGGCGCAGGAGGGTCTTCCGGCAGAGGCGCAGGAGGGTCTTCCGGCAGAGGCGCAGGAGGGTCTGCCGGCAGAGGTGATTTATTACTCTTTATGCCTTCTGGATTGGTGTATACATGGTGCTCATTGAGCGTCGTGCACACATAAAGAAGCGGCTTTGTGACTTACTGCTGCAGTCTCGGCGGTTGTTTGATCGGGGAACTGCAGGTGTTGCTGGGTCTTAGGCTCAGATCCGCTCTATAGTGCGTGTTAGAAGGCTGTGTTCCCCCACCTGGGGCTTATATGTCAGCCTCAGATACAGGGGAATAAAACAAAACTAATATAAAAATCCCCATGTAGCACAAAAACATAACCAACTCGTCTGTACTGAAGTAGGACTCTGGCTGGCGGCTGACATGGGAAAATAGGCTCTGTCTTACCTTTGGTCTACATGATAATGGATTGCTCTGTTTTGCAGGTCATCTTGAAAGTAAATCCAGTGTAAAGCGGGTGCTGGCGATCACGGCCGTCCTGTCACTTGCTTACTCAGTAACACAGGTAAAATATCCAGAAAGTACACATTTTTGCTTGTGAATTGACTGAGTTCATTAGAGGAATGACTGAGTTCAGTAGAGGAATGCTCTACTGAAAACAGCATTCTGTATCTGAACAGGGGGGGGAGGTCGAACGAATACAGTTTAGTCGGGTGGCTGTGAAACGTTATTATAGTTGCTTTTCATTATTTTAGGGGACTTTGGAAATCCTGTATCCAGACGCCCATCTCTCAGCGGAGGACTTTAACATCTATGGACATGGCGGCAGGCACTTCTGGCTTGCCAGTTCCTGCTTTTTCTTCTTGGTGAGCAGATCAGCTATACGCCTCATGCACACAATCTGCGATGCACGGGCACCGACTGTAGGGCCTCTTCGTGCGGACACAGGACCCATTCACTTGAATGGGATCCGCGGTCCGTATCCGACGGTCCGTACCGCAAAAAAAGTAGTGCATGCACTGCTTTTTTTGCGGCGCGGAGGCAGGGGCAGAAAACCCACGGAAGCACTATGGAGTGCTTCCGTGGGTTTTATGTCCCTGCCTCTGTTCTGCACTGTACCTCCAGGATTGCTGACCGATTTTGTTTGCGGGCCGCAATGCGGGCAGGGACCTGCTACAGTTGTGTGCATGAGGCCATAAGGGTATAGTGTTCGCTTCCGTTTTAAGTTTTTTTTACGTGTGTGATTGCTTTGAATGCGCAAGAGATTCCTGTAATGGTTATGGATGATCCCCGATCCCGGCCAAAAGTAAAGAGGTTTCCAGACGCTCCATAGGCTGCAACCTCCAGGGATCAGTTATTAACTCAGGTTTAGGGCTCGTTCACACGACCGTATGGTTTTGCGGTCCATTTTTAACGGATCAGTTTTTCCGTTTTTGGTTTCAGTAGTGTTTCCGTATGGTTTCCGTTTGTGATCCGTTTTTTGTAATAATGTTTTAACAGTAAGTACATTGGAAAATTGGGCCGGGCATAACATTTTCAACTGATGCTTCCGCAAAAACGGAACGGATACAGAAGACATACGGATGCATTCTGTTTTTTTTACAGCCCCATTGACTTGAATGGAGCAACAGAACGTGATTTGCGGGCAATAATAAGACATGACTCAAAATGTAGCGGAACGGAAAAATGGAAACGGAATGCATATGGAGTACATTCGTTTTTTTTTTTTTTTGCGGACCCATTGAAATGAATGCTTCCGTATACGGACGGAATACTGAATGCAAAAAACGGCTCGTTTACGGAACGCAAAAAACGTTTGTGTGAACGAGCCCTCAGGGGAATCTATAGATTTGGTGACTGTCACTTGTGTTCATTGCTAACCCGATTCTCCTGTTCTTTCCTTTCTGCAGGTGTATACACTGGTCTCTGTACTTCCCAAAACCCCACTGAAGGACCGCATCTCTCTACCATGTGAGTGAAGAGCATGAGCTGATCTGTGCAGGGGGCACCGAGCGTCAGCACTGCTCCTAGATGTGTGCGATGCAACAAACCATGGGGAATACTTACTGCTCTGATCATCTGTGCATCCATAGCCCGGACCAGAAGCTCAGATCAGATTTTTAGGTTTGAATATTCAAGATGCTATAAAGTAGGATCAGCTGTTTTACAGTTCGGTGCTCCTCCATCCGGGGGCCTCCTATACGAAGTCATACATAGGATTGGACACCAGGGATGCCATAGCATTGCCAGAAATCACTAACCTGTCTATGTATGTGTTTGATGATGTCTCTTATAGCAAGGAAAAGTTTCTACATTTACGCTATAATCCTGGCCGTGCTGAATTTGGTGCAAGGAGTTGGAAGCGCCCTGCTGTGTGCGGACATCATTAATGGGCTGTGGTGAGTACACATCTACAGAGGTTTAATATATTCATTATATCCTTCCACCCGTGCAGGTCATCTGTCATCATTCCTGACCCGTCAAAAGTGCAGACAGCATTATACATAGATGATGGCGGGAGCGTTGTCAGCATATCCGTGGTGATGCAGGTTGCGTGATCGATAAATTTAATGCGACTGTAGGTAATCCTTACATCTTTAGTGCCCTGGTCTCTCTGAAATGATCCCCTCCCCTGCTCTGAGTGACGGCTGTAGGGTCTAATCTGGAGACTGACACTCGGCACATGGGAGTGGATGGGGACGTATTTGATGAAGAGATGCCAGGGCCCTAACCATGAAGGGACCACATATATGGTACTAGCACCAGGGCGCTTAAAAGTGCAGCCTGCAGACCCTCACCCCAAGTATGTGTTCACTGCTCCCCTTCTCATCAATGTAGCGTTGTCAGCAGTTTGTACAAGTCAGAGCTGCTGACAGACCTCTTTTAAGGACGTGTCGGACGTACGCTCTTTTGGACAACAGGTATTCCTACTAAGCACCCCCTTACACATACAGCCTCGGCTCTTGTGTTCCCAAATGGGAGACGAGAATATGCCGCTGCCAGACACCTCAGGGGGGCAGCTAATGTCCCTTTAGAAAAAAAAAGGATTGGGCATATATCCTTGTCAGAGGGTCAGGATACACCGATGCAGATTATATGGTTAACCAGTCCCTCCAAAATCCTCAGGTTCGGCTGGCATTTTTTTAATGCCCATATGGCCGGCTTTGGAATCTTGTTGCAGTGTTTTTGTGTCTATGTGGTTCCTGTTTGAAGTGGGCGGGGATGTGACAACCTGCAGCCAATCAGATCCTGGTTAAATCAGAACGGCAGAGAGGAGAGTGCTGGCGGGCAGTGAGGACATAGCTGCATGTTATGAGACAGTGGAGGTCAGTGCATAGATGGACAGTGGAAGGAGCAACAGCACAGAGGATTTCAGCAGATGAATGTGTAGATCTTGTGGGAAGATGGCTACAGGTGCCACGCTGGGGAAGATGGAGGCAGCTTCATGACAAGAGGAACATACTGGAGACCACTGGGAGGTCGCAGACTTAGAGGTAGATAGTGGAAGTAATCAGGTGTCTAAGCAGCACAGAGTATTTCAGAGAATGGCTTTGCTTATTTTGCAGTTTTCTGCCACGTGACGACGGCAGTGAGAACAGGGCAGTGTCATGGTGCGAAGAAAGGAATGTGCTGTAAACTGGTGATAGAGTCCATAGTGGAAGGGGTTGGGTCCATCAGCAGAGCAGAGTATTTCAGGAGGCAGTGATCTGTGCTGATGTTAGTGAGGATAGGACTGCATGTGACCAGCTCAGTGTCATAATGTAAGGACGGGAATTTACAAGGGGGCCAAAGTCCTGTCATATAATTTTTATGACACTTTTTGATTTTGAATATTATTACAGTTGGTTGATTCCTTGTAATAAGATGATGCATGTGATATTTAGGAGGCTGGTGGCTGGGGATAGAATGGCAGATTAAAGGGGTTTTTCAGGCTTTTTAATATTGATGACTTATCCTCAGGATAGGCCATCAATATCAGATTGTTGGGGATCTGACACTCGGCGACCCCCGACGATCGGCTGTATGAGTAAACGGAGCGCGCAGCGTGCATGTGCCGTCTCCTGCTCTCCGCTGTATGTCTATGGCAAAGCAGCAGCAGAGCAAGAAGAGAAACGGGAGACGTCACCTGCAGACTGCGCGCGCCGTCTCCTCATAGAGCTGATCGGCACGCCCGCCTATCTAATATTGATGACCTATCCTGAGGATCTGATATTGATGACCTATCCTGAGGATCTGATATTGATGACCTATCCTGAGGATCTGATATTGATGACCTATCCTGAGGATCTGATATTGACCTATCCTGAGGATCTGATATTGATGACCTATCCTGAGGATCTGATATTGATGACCTATCCTGAGGATCTGATATTGATGACCTATCCTGAGGATCTGATATTGATGACCTATCCTGAGGATAGGTCATCAATATTAAAAGCCTGGACAGCCCCTTTAACATGTGGGGTAAGGGGTTATGTAGACCTTCGTAATCGTATTCTAATGCACCTCAAATGAAAAATGAAGCAACTTCACAAATAGTCTTGGTAACAAGTCAACACAAATAATGAATTCCAAATTGTCAATCCTTCTGTGAGCGCTGCAGGATACGGGTGTGGTGGGTCCTGTTCACACTCAATTTCACTTCACAAGAAAGAAACCGCGCTGCTCTCCGATAGGTACTCCTTCCACCATTCCAACATATGTAGACTTATTACAATGCACCAGTCGCTGTCTCAGTGCTCCCCCTCTCAGATATTGTTAGTTTCTCCTATGTCGCCCGTCTCCCCTATAGTGTTTAGGACGAAAGGAGCAAAACAATAGTGAAGCATCGCAAAAGATGTTCCTTATCAGCTTTTTATTATACTCACAAGGTTCAAAAGAATCATAGGCATAACAAATGTTAAAACCGGTTTCCCGTCTGTCACCCGACGCGGGTTTCGCCTTCGCTTCGTCAGGGGTGCATGTCCCTTCTCCCTAGGGCGTGCCTTTTATACAATGATATTGTTCCTCCCATCATTTGTATAAATGTCTAAAATTTAATCCTAAAAACTATTAAAGTACATGCTTAAATACAAACCTTCCGTAAAGGGTAATCGTTTACATAAAAATAAACTATTTCCCACAAAGTTCATTCATCTCCAGCGTTTCTTTCACCAAATCGCTCTTGGGCTTCTTGATCACATGTCGTAATATGGCCGATTAAAACTTACAATCCTTTCCATTCCTATAGTTTTTTTTCTCTCCTTCCTCCCCGATCACATGTTGATATCAACCAATCAGCGCCTACCCCGAGATCTTCGTTTAATTCACTGCTACCATTGAAGCCACGCTTTCATCTCGCTTCTCTGCAATACATCCGTATTCCTACCCCACATCATCGGCACACTTCTCTTTATGCTAAGCAGGGTCTCGGATCAAAGTCCACATTCAGACCTGAAGGCTGTAGGGTGCCCGGTTTAAAGATCCATCCTACCTAACGGCAATTGATCTTAGCTCCAGGATCTTCCCCCTGCCATTGCAGTCCCAGGTCCTAGAAAATGAAAGAGAAATAAAGGGCGTTTATCATTTAAGTTCGTACCAACTCACGAAAAATGAGGAACAAGTATTATTGAAGGGTCTAAAATTTGCTCCCACAAAAACAATGAATAGGTTTGAAACATTTTATAGATGTGCATAAATATATAAGAAAGCTAAGGCTACTTTCACACTTGCGGTGTAGTTCCGTCGCCGGAACTGCCCGCCTGATCCGTCATACCGCATGACAACTGAAAGCATTTGGAGACGGAGACGCCTCACAAATGCATTGCAAGTGCGGATCCGTCTTGATTTTTTTTCACAGTTTTAAAGGTCTGCGCATGCGGAAGGACAGATCCGTCGTTGCGGTATTTGTAATGCCGGATCCAGCACTAATACAAGTCTTCGGGAATTAATGCAGGATTCGGCATTCCGTCAAGTGTTCCGGAATAAGGGGGGGTGGGGTTGTAATATTAGGCGAAAATAAATATGTGGCAGAAATGTTAAGATTATTAAATGATGAAAATACCTATAAAAGGTTAAAAAAAAATCCAACAAAAGAATTTGAGAGAGAGATGGAGGCTCTTTTGGAGAAAGGTTATAAGAGTGGCCTATTGAATAAGAAAGAATACGAGTATTCGAAGATTAAATATCCTGTAATACCGGTTATATACCAACTCCCCAAAATTCATAAAAGCTTCATAAACCCCCCGGGAAGCCCCTTTGTCTCGGGGATCAATTCAGTTACAAGCAGACTAACGGAATGTGTAGATTATTTTCTACAAAGTTTATGTAACTGCTACAGCCTCGTACTTACAGAATACAGGAGATGCGATAACAATATTAAACATTTTTGGTCCATTTACTGAAAATATGTATTTAGCTACAGCCGACGTCACGTCCCTTTACACGGTTATTCCAAAAGAAAAGGGATGATGGCAGTACAACAACAATTGAAAAGTGACCCAGGGATTTCTGAAAAACAGGGGGAATATTTTTTTTGAATGTATAAATTTTTGCTTGAGCCATAACTATTTTATAGTTAATTGGTACGGCGATGGGGGCAAAATTCGCCCCCAGCTTTGCAAACCTGTATATGGCTGCATGGGAGAAAGAAAGAGATCATTGACCCGATATTGAGTATAGAATGGGAAAAAGGGAAGTTATGTTTGCGGAAACGATTCATTGACGATTGCTTACTTATTTGGGAGCGAGAGCTATGAGGGTAGAAGAGTTCCTACATAATATTAATAACAATACGTGGAATCTGTCAAGAAAATATCAACATTTTGAGATCTCACTCCTTATGTAGAGAAACATAAAAACCTATTTTAAACCCACGGATGTCAATGCACATATAGAAACAACAAGTTGTCACTATACTCCGTGGATTAAAAATATCCCTAAAGGGCGATTCAAAAGGATATATCGCAATTGCACAGAAGTAGAAATATATGGAGAACAGAGTGCTCTGATACAAGAGAGGTTTGGAGAAAAAGGATCCCAAAAGAGAGATCTAGAGGAGTGCAGAAAAGAAATAGAGAAAGAAGTATGCACTGGTCATAAAGAAGTACCGGTTAAGAAGAAAGATTTTACGTTTTTTCTTTTATCACTCAATTTAATTGTAATGTGGGTCCGATCAAGAAAGCAAGAATCGTCAGAAAAAAGATAAAGTATGGAATGTGGCTGAAGTGGTTTCCAAAAGTAATGGTGGCAAATTTAAAATTGAGTTGGGTCGTCTACATGCTGGAGTGCCCTTGTGGACTTTGATCTGAGACTCTGCTTAGCATAAGGGTCCATTCACAAGTCCGTAAGTGTTTTGCGGACCGCACATCGCCGGCACTCTCATAGAAAATGCCTATTCTTGTCCGCAATTGCGGACAAGAATAGGACATGTTCCGCAAAAAAATAGAAGTGCGGATGCGGACAACACACTGTGTGCTGTCAGCATCTTTTGCAGCCCCATTGAAAATGAACGGGTCCGCACCCGTTCCGCAAAATTGCGGAACAGGTGCAGACCCATTTTGCGGACGTGTGAATGGACCCTAAAGAGAGAAGAGTGTGCCGATGATGTGGGGTAGGAATACGGATGTATTGCAGAGAAGCGAGATGAAAGCGTGGCTTCAATGGTAGCTGTGTATTAAACGAAGATCTCAGGGTAGGCGCTGATTGGTTGATATCAACATGTGATCGGGGAGGAAGGAGAGAAAAAAAACTGCATGAATGGAAAGGATTGTAAGTTTTAATCGGCCATATTACGACATGTGATCATGAAGCGCAAGAGCGATTTGGTGAAAGAAACGCTGGAGATGAATGAACTTTGTGGGAAATAGTTTATTTTTATGTCAACGATTACCCTCTTAAGGAAGGTTTGTATTTAAGCATGTACTTTAATCGTTTTTAGGATTGAATTTTAGACATTTATATAAATTGTGAGGAACAATATCATTGTATAAAAGGCACGCCCTAGGGAGAAGGGACATGCACCCCTGACGAAGCAAAGGCAAAACCCGTGTCGGGTGATAGACGGGAAACCGGTTTTGACATTTGTTATGCCTATGATTCTTTTAAACCTTGTGAGTATAATAAAAATCTGATAAGGAACATGTTTTGCGATGCTTCACTATTGTTTTGCTCCTTTCGTCTTAACCACTATAGGGGAGACGGGCGACATAGGAGAAACTAACAATATCTGAGGGGGGAGCACTGAGACAGCGACTGGTGCATTGTAATAAGTCTACATATGTTGGAATGGTGGAAGGAGTACCTATCGGAGAGCAGCGCGGCTTATTTCTTGTAAAGTCTTGATAACAAATCTACCATTTTGCGTATGCAGCTCCCATGCCGACCTCTGATTCGCCTTGCCTTCCACCGGATAGGGGATACCTAGCTGATTGCTGGGGGGTCCGACTGCTGGGACCCCCACGATCACTATAACGGGTTGTCCCGTTCCCCTGCACACTGCTGCTCCATTCATTCTTTATGGAGATAGCCGAGTGCTGTAGATTAGCAGGAAGAGGTGGCAGCGATGGGCAAGGAACCCATGACTACAGACTACATAGGGTTTGTTTGAAGTCTGTTACCATGGGAACACTTTGGTGAGCATCGGTTCTGCAAGCATAGGTCAAAACACATTTTATAGATGCCTTGGAGCCTACATAGTGCCTATACCCCGGATTCTATATTATGCTTACGATA
Organism: Bufotes viridis; assembly: GCA_033119425.1. Taxonomy (NCBI): domain Eukaryota; kingdom Metazoa; phylum Chordata; class Amphibia; order Anura; family Bufonidae; genus Bufotes; species Bufotes viridis. The sequence continues at coordinate 12,207,142 of CM065596.1, read as the reverse complement.
GTTGATACTTACCAGCGCTCCTCTTCATTTCACAGCCTCGTCGACATCACTACATTTTTATACTTCAGCCTGTTTTCTCCTCTCATGTATGTGGCATTCCTGAAAAGCTTCTTTGGGTGAGTATACAATAAAAGCAGCAGTCACATTAGGCTCTGTTCACATTAGAAATTTACAGCTGACTTCCAGGGTATGTTTAAAGGGGTTTTCCCATCTCAGACAATGGGGGCATATTGCTAGGATATGCCCCCATTGTCTGATGGCTGTGGGTCCCACCACTGGGACCCGCACCTACAATGAGAACGGAGTGGGGAAATGAACGGAGGGTGCACTGCGCATGCGCAGCCGCCCTCTATTCATTTCTTTGGGGTAGACGGAAATAGCCGAGCGCTGGCTCAGCTATTTCCGTCTGCCTCATAGAAATGAATGGAGGGCGGCTGCGCATGCGGCCAATTCACTTCTATGGGAGCAGCGCTTAGTGGTGGACAGACCCCGGGAAATCCGGGGTCCTCCAGCCACAGCGCTTCCCGCTTCGTTCTCGTTGTAGTTGCGGGTCCCAGTGGTGGGACCTTCACCTATCAGACAATGGGGGCATATTGTAGTGATATGCCCCTATTGTCTGAGATGGGAATACCCCTTTAAGTGAAGGGTCCTGCTTCAAGCCTGGTGTCCGGGGATAAACCAGCTCAGGACCGATGGTAGTCCCAGATGTCAAACATCCCCCTCCCCCCTGAGCACAAAGTGATGGCATATCCTAGCGATCACTTTGGGATTGCCCCTTTAAATCTGTGTCTTTATCCCACTTTGGTTCCTTTCTCCATCACTATTTAACCTTTTATTCCAGGTCTGAGCCTAAAATTCTCTTCTCCTACAAATCCCAAGTGGACGAGCCTGACGACACAGACGTCCACCTCCCGCATCCCTATGCCGTGGCGAAGAAAGAAGGCGCAGACTCTGGATTTTACTCCAGCACCCAGATTGACACGACGGCTTATCTAGATGACGTGGCCTCCATGCCGCACGTCGGGAGCATTAACAGCATCGACAGTGACCGCTGGAAAGCCATAAACGCCTAGGCCTCAGGGTCGCTCAACATCTCACGGAGGTTCTGCCCACGTCACCTCTATGCTGTGGATTTCCGAATGTCTTCAGAGTGAAAATCTCTCTAAATATATATATATTTTTTCCTCCCAAATCTCATATGGAAATCAGACCAGAGACCTTCTGTAATGCTGCTAAGATCTCGCAATCCTTGAGGAGGAAGGCTGCTGGTCTTGGACCAAGGTGCCACATTGAGGATGGTTATAGAGGCCGGCTCAGTTCGTTTGAATGACTGCCACTTACCCGTGCAGCCCGGTGGGCTCTGTCCTATGGATGCTGGAGCCTGTGGGTGGCTGGGCTGTTCCCATTGGCAGTACCTATGCACACATGGTGTATACAATATCTGCCGGTACCTATGGCAGTGAGGACCCACATGTGCCAGGCTGTACTGAGTACAAATCACTGCACTGGATTAGGCTGTAGGAGTGAGTATGACGACAGCTGGCGACACCTCGGAAAGACTAATCTTTCGCTGATCTTGGATTTTCTGGTTCAAGTAGGGAAATATCTCGGAGAGTGTTCCCCTTTAATTGAAAGCATACCAGTAAATACAAAGCTTAAAGGGGTTGTTTCATCTGAGACTTTGGCATATCGCTAGGATATGCCACCAATGTCTGACAGGTGCAGGTCTCACCTCTCAAACCGCCATCTATCTCTGAGACCGCCGTGCGCTGCATGCTCTACATTTTTATGGGAGTTCTGAAAATAGCTGAGTGAGCTCTCTCGGCTATTTTCTGGAGTCCAATAGTGAGGAATGGACAGCACACCGAGCGGCCACCGCTCCATTCGCTTCTATAGGACTGCGCGAGATACCCGACTGCGCAAGATACCCGAGGCTTCTCTCCACTCACATTTGGGGTCTTATTCTGGAAAAAGATGTGGGTCCCACCTCTGGGACCTGCACCTATCTGATATTGGTGGCATATCCTACCGATATGCTACCAATGTCTCAGATGAGAATACCCTAGGGCAGGGTCGGCAACCCCCGGCACGTGTGCCAGAGATGGCATGCAGGCCATATTTGACTGGCACGCAGTCACACTGCATGGCAATGCACTGCACCTTTAATTAAAAAAACCTCTGACTCGCTACACAGGGTCTGCTAGGCCCGCCGCGCATGCTTCCCGCAATGCCAACCAGCTACGAGACTCCACTGCCTCACGTTGGCCGGCGTGCTGAGTACTGATGCGCTACACAGAACCCATCACCAAGGCACGCCTATTACGCTTCCCGCCGTGCCATCGATCTTCAGACCCCACTACCTCACGGGCTGGCTGCTGTACCGCTAGTGTTCCTCGACTGCTGTTCATCGGGCGCAGCTGACAGCATAGAGATAGGATTAATGACACAGGTGACAGGGATGGGAGTAGTAGTCACACAAGTGACAGTTAAGGAGATGGGAGTAGTAGTGGCATAGGGGACAGCAGGGGACGATGTGCTGGGGCAGTCAGATGGAAGGTTGATGGTGAGCTTGGGGAATGGGGGAAGCTTTGTGACTAAATTGGGGATGGGTTTAGGATGGTGAGCCTGCCTGTGACTGCTGGGAGTTATGGGGGGACAATGTGGGGCAAGCTTCTGACAACTTTGGGGGTGTTGGAAGATGGCGAGCCTGCATGTAACTGCTGGGGGGAAGCTTCTGACAACTTTGGGGGTGTTGGAAGATAGCGAGCCTGCATATGATTGCTGGGGGGATGGAGACCAAGCTTCTGACAACTTTAGGGGGTGTGGAGGATAGTGAGCCTATATGAACTAAAGTTGGATCGTCTTTGCAAAGAAAGTCAAGAACAAGGGTCGCATTGAGCGGTAAGGTAAACTGATTATTTGTTTTTTTGTCACATACAGTTTGTTCTATGACTTTCCTGTATTACCCGGCACGCCGAGTGCTTCAACTTAGATTTTCTTTCTTAAATTGGCACTCCGTCCGAAAAAGGTTGCCGACCCCTGCCCTAGGGACTGTGTACAGCTCCACAGGATAGAGGATAAGTATCTAACTGTTGGGGCCAACCACTGGGGCCCCTGCTGATCCCGACATCCTGGGTCTGGTTCACCTCTATAAATGGAGGAGCAGGTTGCGCTTGCACAGTGCGGCCCGTTCATTCCCTACGGGCCTGCTGGAGGTAGCAGGGTACAGCACTCGGCTGTTTTTAGTAGTCCTGTGAAGAATGAATGAAACGGCAGCGTTAAAGCACAGCCTGCAACTCCATGCATAGGGGGGAAATAGGACCCCCAGCGGTCGGACCCCCAACGATCAGATATTATTCCCTATGCTGTATATTAAGGGAAAGTTAAAAACTTGGCACAACCTCCTTAATCAATGTAGAATGGAAAGTTCTAGAACTTTCTAATATACTTTGAGCTTCAATTTCTCTCCGTTTTCAACGTAGCTGCTTGCTGCCGGTGAATAGAAAAGCATGTAGAGGAACCGACATACACGGGGCTTGTTACAAAGTACCAGAGCTTTATCTGGTAAAGGACCCGGCGCCTGTCGTCTGCGTTGGACGTGGCGTTCAGTCTTGGAGCATAAGTAAGAATGATTATGTTCACTGACTGTAAGCAGAGGCCTTGGAAACTGCAAGTAATTGAGACCCGAAATATATGAGAAAGTTGCAGAACTTTTCATTACTCAATGATAAAAGCTCACTTGCATAAAACGGAGAGTATTTACTTCCAAAGTAACAATCAGAGTATTTTTGAGATCTTTTAACGGAGCATGCTGGGAGTTGTAGTTTCACAACAGCAGGAGTGCCGGAGGTTGCTGATCCCTGCCCCAGATGTTTTCTATAGGTGATCCTTCCCTGTCTGGGAGGCTGAGGATAGGTTTACTTTCCCTCACGCAACGCAGCCGACCACCAGGTATGTGTAATGTGTCGGTGATCTGGATCGAAACGCGTCTTTCCAGTCTTCCTGCCTCTTCTGCCCTCGGCTTATAGATTGTCTATAGAAAGTGGAGGAAATTGACATTAAGGTGTTTTTTTTTTTTTTTAGGATTTACATATTGATGACCTATCCTCTGGACAGGTCATCAATGTGAGACTGGCGGGGGTCCGACTCATGGCATTGCCACCGATAAGCTGTTTGAAGAGGCTGCGACTCTTTGGCGAGCATTGCGGTCTCCTTGCAGCATAGCGGGCACAGCGCCATTCGTTGTATAGTGGCTGTCCTTGGTATTGCAGCTCAGCGCCATTCACTTAAACAGGTCTGCGCTGTGCCCAGGCCATGTGACCAATGAACATGATGTCACTAGTATAGGAAGAGGCCGCGTACACACCGGACCGCCACCGCCACTTCAAACAGCTGAACGTCGGGCCCCCGCCGATCTGATATTTATGACCTATACTAATGATAAGTCATCAATATTAAATAAACACCCAGAAAATCCCTTTAAGGCTCCATTCAGACGTCCGCATTCAGTGTCCGCACCCGTTCCGCAATTATTCATTTCAATGGGTCCGCAAAAATAAAAACGGAAGTTACTCCGTGTGCATTCCGTTTCCGTATGTCCGTATTTCTGTTCCGCAAAAAGATAGAACATGTCCTATTATTGTCCGCATTACACTCCGCAAAAACTGATGCGATACAGTGATACTGATACAGTGTGTGCTCTCCGCATCGTTCCGTGCCCCATTCACAGTCAATGGGTCCGCATGTATTCCGCAGAAATGCGGAATACATGCGGACGACATTGCGGACGTGTAAATAGGGCCTAAGAAAGCAGTTATGTGTTTTCTAATCATGGGCCACAGAGCTCAGATGAGCGCTTTCTCCTCCCCCTAATATTCAAAGCACAGCGCCACACATTGTATAGTGGCTGAGCTTGGTATTGCAGCTTGGTTCCCATCACTTGACTGGGTGGCTGATGGACGTGACAGGCTGAGGAGGAGGCGGCAGCGATCGCCCGGGCACCGTGGCCCCTTCCTACAGCTGATTGGAATTCAGACCCCACTAAGGGCTCATTCACAAGAACGTTTTTGCGTTCTGTATACGGGCAGTTTTTTGCGTTCAGTATACCGTCCGTATACGGAACCATTCTTTTCAATCGGTCCGCAAAAAAAAAGGAATGTACTCCGTATGCATTCAGTTTCCGTTTTTCCGTTCCGCTACATTTTGAGTCCTGGCCTATTATTGCCTGCGTATATCACGTTCCTTGGCTCCATTCAAGTCAATGGGGCTGTAAAAAAATGGAATGCATCCGTATGTCTTCCGTGTCCGTTCCGTTTTTGCGGAAGCATCTATTGAAAATTTTCATGCCCAGCCCAATTTTTCTATGTTCTTACTGTTAAAACATTATTATATGCTTCCGTTTCCGTTTGTGATCTGTTTTTCGCCATACGGAAACGGAACGGAAGTGGAACGGAAACACTACTGAAACCAAAAACGGATCTGTTAAAAACAGATCCACAAAACCATACGGTCGTGTGAACGAGCTCTAATAACTTCATAATGGTTGTCACCCAGCTTTCCGGCCCAGCCCTGCAGAGATGCATCCCCCGTCTGTGTACCTTTATGTTACCCTGGGAACCTAAACCCCTTCCTTTACTCTTTGGCGGCCATATTGCTCGTCACCTAGATTTTTCAGTATTGGATATGACTAAGGGCTCATTCACATGACCGTGGTTTTGGTTCCACATGCGAGCTGCATTTTTTGCAGCTCGGGTGCGGACCCGTTGCTCCGTTCTGTGGCCCTGCAAAAATTGAGTCATGTCCTATTCTTGTCCATTTTGCAGACAAGAATAGGCATTTCTATAAGGCGTATTGCACACGACCGTTTGGCTTTTTCAGTATTTTGCAGTCCGCAAAAAACGGATCAGCAAAAAAACGGATGACATCCGTATTCATTCCGTTTTGCGATCTGGCCCCTCATAGAACAGTCCTATCCTTGTCCGTGATGTGGACAAGAACAGGACAAGTTCTATCTTTTATAACGGAACAGAAATATGAAAACGAAATGCACACAGAGACACTTCCGTTTTTTTTTTGCGGACCCATTGAAATTAATGGTTCCATATATGGACCGTATACGGAACACAAAAAATGGCCTGTACACTTGGAAAAAAAATGTTTGTGTGCAATAGGCCTAAAGGGCCGTCCGTTTCGGAAATTGCGGAAGGCACATGGGCAGCATCCGTGTTCTGCGGACAAAATACGGCACGTTCGTTTCAACAAGCCCTAATAATAATATAGAATCCTGAGGAGGGGACTTCTATTTATCGGAGGTTATTTTCTCTTGTGGGTGGGGGACTCTTATTTTTCTAAACTTCTGATGGGGTCCAATTATGTGATTTATTTTCATTTTTTCACCCGTTTTTTATTTTTTGTTGTCGACTATAATTAGCGCCTCCATTTGAGGTTCATTCTAAGTTGGACTTTAGTGTGAGAATTATGGCAGACAACATTTTTTCCCCCCAATTTTAAAATGACGCTTTTTACAAATGAGAGTAGTCTCCCTCGCCGCGGGGTCCGCCATCTTTTACTTTGGTTTTATAGTCGTTTCTCCATCTTATTTTGTATGAATGATGCCGTTTAATACGTTCTGTTTGGCTGAACCCTCCACGCCTGGCGGTCTGCGCGTTCCTTCGCTTTTCCGGCAGCTGATTACAGAAGAGAATCTACCGATGTGAGTGTAAATAGGAAGAGACTTTATGAAATGTAAATACTATATTTTTATGGTTGGAAAAAATAAAATAAAATCTGCTTTGATGAAACCTAAGAGAACGTCCGAGAGATAATTGATCAGCCGGCGTCACGTTGGTTAGCGAGGACTTGCGCACTCGGTGGCTCGAGTCATGGTGGCCAATGAGAATAAGATGGCTGCAAAGACCAAGTACTTCACTGTGATGCAATGAGAACAGACTCTCAGCTGTGAGACGTTTTAAAGGGGGACTCTGCTTATGAAAGGGTCTCTTTATAATAAGCAAATTACAACGTGACCCCTCTCTCCCCACGCAGAAACCTCCAGTTATCAGTTGTAATCTGTGTTCAGATTCCCTACAGCGCCACCACTGGAGAAATGAAGCATTACACAGTGCCCATTCACATCGATAGCTGGCCTGTGTATTGTAGGACAGGACCGGTCCTCCAGAGAGAGGCGCTCTTTATAACCGCTCTGCACTCTGGCCACAAGGTGAGGATCCTGAAATCTCTCTCTCTTTTTCTCTCTCTCTCTCTCTCTCTCTTTTTCTCTCTTTCTCTCTCTCTTTTTCTCTCTTTCTCTCTCTCTTTCTCTCTCTCTTTCTCTCTATCTCGGAAAAATCGCCATGTTTGGTACCCAGACCCGAAGCCGGACTTTATCACTGAAGTATTCTGTCGATTTTTTTTATTTTCCCTTATATCATGGTTATAAGGGAAAATAATAGCATTCTTAATAAAGAATGCTTTGTAGAATGAGGATTAAGGGGTTAAAAATAAAAAACTTAACTCACCTTAGCCACTTGATCGCGTAGTTGACATTCTCTCTTCAAGCATTAGCTGCAGTCTAAAGGACCTGTGATGATGTCACATCACATGGTCCAATCACATCACGGACCATGTGATTGGACCATGTGATGTGACCTCATCACAGGTCCTTTAGACTGCAGCTAATGCTTGAAGAGAGAAGAGAGATCACCAACTACGAGATCAAGTGGCTAAGGTGAGTTAAGTTTTTTATTTTTAACCCCTTAATCCTCATTTTACTAAGCATTCTTTATTAAGAATGCAATTATTTTCCGTTAACCATGTTATAAGGGAAAATAATAAAGATCTGGTCCCGTCGCTTAGCAACCATGCAGGAAAATCGCACTACATCCGCACTTGCTTGCGGATGCTTGCAATTTTCCGCAGCCCCATTCACTTCTATGGGGCCTGCGTTGCGTGAAAAACTGCGTTGCGTGAAAAAGTCCACGTCACGCATTGCACCCGTGCGGAAATCACGCCCGTGTGAAAGGGGCCTAAAGAACCATGATATGGACGTGTGAATCAACCGTGTCCAAGAGTACATAAACAGCGCCACAGCCAGCCACAGGTTGTGTGTGATACTGCAGCCCAGCCCCATTCACTTCAATGGAACTCAGCTGCCGTACTGGACACAACCCATGGACGGGGGTGGCCGCACTCCTGGAAGAAAGCAGACCTATTTTTCTATCCCCAGACAACCCCTTTAAAGGCTGTGTACACCTTTGGAGGCAATTTTTGTTTATGATTGTATTTTACTCATTTTTGGCTAAAAATCATATTTTAAATTGGCCTTTATTAAAAATATTGAGCTGTTCTGTCACAAAGGGTTAACTGTTTTTCTAACTGTGTGTCTGGTACTTTCACTTTTTCCTCTCTAAACTACTAAAGGGCCCGACAATTGAACAGGTCATCATTAACCAGCGTTACTAGCTACTAGATCAGAGATCAGCAACCCCCGACACTCCAGCTGCTCTGAAACTACAACTCCCAGAGTGCTCCATGTTTGCATACTGGGAGTTGTAGTTTCACAGCACCTGGAGTGCTGAAGGTTGCTGATCCCTGTACTAGAGCATCTCAGCTCTTTACAGAAAAAAGGGCTCCATATATCTTATCTTTCTTCATATCCCAACTGCCATACGCACGGTCACATGTCCCTTATCAGCCAATAGAAGCTCACAGGCCCTTAGTCTCCACATACACACAGTTTTACTCCAGGTTTCCATAACAATACAGCCATTTTTCTTCACTGCTGTAGGTCAGCTTTAGGCTAGGGCTACACGACGACATGTGTCACGCGACAATAAGTCTCACAACACATAGGGCACAACTACACTGCGCCATTGATGTCACACAACAATTTTAATAATGGGAGTCTATGGTGTCGCACTGGGACTTGTGATATGCTGCGACTGATGCGACAGTCACAGAAAACCACATTTTTGGTGGATTTTTTCAAACTGTCGTGTCGCAGTGGCAGCATGTTGCAGTGTGACACCATAGCCTATCATTATAAAAATTGTTGCAAGACATTGGTGCGACAAAATGTCGAGCGACACATGTCGTTGTGTAACCCTAGCCTTAAAGGGGCAGTGCGCTGTGGAGGTCACTGTTAAGGGGGCAGGGGCCACTATTAAAAGAGCATCTGCTGTGGAGCTCACTGTTAAAGGGTGTTCCAGGGCTCCAGATGGCGACCAAAACGGTCGCCAATGCGCCTTAAAATTTGCAGATGGTGACAAGACTTTTTAGTCTTGTCGCCATTTGCGCCTGGACTGCTGCGCTGCCCAGTATTGGTAAAGAACATGGAACAGGCCACTCTCAGCGCTCCTGTTCTCTTCTAGCACAGTGGAGAAGGAGGGAGTCCCTCCCGCCCCACTGTGACGCTGCAGCCGCTGCTACCAATGGGGAGATAGCAGGGAGGAGGAGGAGCTGTGGCCGCTGCGCCACCAATGGATGTAAAACATAATAATAAAAGGGTCGGCAGCGATATCACTGACCCGGCATCACTAGTAACAGGTCATGCGATCCGTGGCAATTAACCCCTCAGATGTGGTACATCTGAGGGGTTAATTGCCGCAGATCGTATGCCCTGTTATTGAGGCCGTGTCCGTGATACCGCCGCCGACATTTGTATTAACGCGTTAAAGAACCTAAGTATCGGGCTACATAGAGCGGCGCCCAGGGATCTAAGTGCACTTACTAATCTTCCTGGGCGCCGCTCCGCTCGCCCGCTGTGGCCCCCGGTATATTCAACATTGAGAGCAAGGAGGAGGAGACGCCAGTGTCTCTCCTTCTCCCTGACAGCACCGCTGTCCAATCAGAGCCAGGGAGAAAAAAAACACCTCCCTGGCTCTGAGCTCTGATTGGACAGCGCTGCTGTCAGGGAGAAGGAGAGACAAGTTCATTTTCTTTTGACCCATGAAAGGTCTTTAATTAGAATTCATTGGTGGTGCAGTGCACCCCCCCCCCGTATTAGTATAATCGGTGCTACAGTGGCCACAGGCCCCCCACCCCCCTCATTGTTATATGGTGGCCACAGGGTCCCCTCCATTGGTGGCAGTGGCAGATTACACTGCTGGGGCTCTGATCGGTTACCATGGCAGCCAGGACGCTCCTGAAGCCCTGGCTGCCATGGTCAGCTCCCTGCTCCCTTTTTTTAATTATATGTTATATGTACATTTTAAATTTGGCGACTAAAAAATTTGATTTGGCTCGTAAATTTTTTAGGTTAGGAGCCAATGGCTCCTGGTTATTTTTTTTAGTCTGGAGCCCTGTGTTCACTGTGGATGTTACTGTTAAGGGGGCAGGCCGCTGTGGAGGTCACTGTTAAAGGGGTGGGCACTGCAGAGGTCACTGTTAAGGGAGCAGGGTACTCTGAGGTCACTGTTAAGGGAACAGGGTACTGTGGCAGTCACTGTTAAAGGGACGGGAGCTGTGGAGGTCTCTCTTAAAGGGGGGAGGGAACAGTGGAGGTCACAGATAAGGGGACTGTCCCCTATGGATTCCAGTGTTAAGGGGTGGGGTGCTGTATAGGTTACTGTTAAGGGGGCGGGCCCCAGAGGAGGTCACTGTCAAGGGAGTGGGGTTCTGTGAAGGTCAAAGTTAAGGGGATGGGCTGCTGTGGAGATCCCATTTTAGGGAGGTGGGGCAGTGTGTGTGTGTGTGTGTCAATGTTAAGGGGGGGGGGGGGGTGGGTGTGGAGTTAACTGTTAAGGGGGCGGGGTGCTGTAGAGGTCACTGAATTGATAATGAGACACGGAGCTCCCCTTGGGCGACACATTTTCAATTCTCGTGTGCATATTCTTGCTAGAATAAGCAGAAGTTCTGTGACTTTCTCATTTCGAGTGGCGAACAAAGAGCGAGAAGAAGAAACGTTCGTCACAGGTTGACATCGCAGGCATCAAACAGAGTATCTCTCCACGCCGGCTGTGAGGCGCCTCCATCTGCGGAGTTACGTTAATAAAATGGATTACGTTAGAATCCACTGGGAGATCACAGTCCTATCTAACAGATGTTCATCGCGCAGCGTTCGTAAATCAAAACTGCCATCATCTGCCGCCACCTCGCCGTCTAATTAATGACCGAGGATCAGCTCAAGTAAATAGGGAGATGTGCAGAGGAGGCGCAGATGAGCGCAGTCTGTACGGAAAATACCTGCAGAATAAACCGGAACGGGAACATCTGCTGGATTATCAACTGCTTTGTCATTTTCCGCTGTGGATTTAACCCTTCCCAATGCAGATCGTGAAAACCGAAGTAAGCCTGTAGAACTTGTTAGGAATGCCGTGGCAAAATTTGCACTATTGAAATTCCAGCTGCGAAAAATTTACAGTGACCCTTATAGAGGCTAGAACGTCCCCCCTCCCCCGAATAAAAAATTTGACAACTATAGTACCCCTCTCTCTGTAAAAGGGCATCTGTCAGCAGATTTGTACCTATGACTCTGGCTGACCGGCTGAGCCTCTTGGAGCAACGGGGGCGTTACCATTACACCTAGAGGCTCTGCTCTTTCTGCAACTGCCACTCCCTCTGCTATTTGATTGACAGGGCCAAGCTGTTTAAATGTGGTCATGCTTGGTCCTGTCAATCAAAGTGCAGAGGGCGTAGCAGTTGCAGAGAGAGCAGCACCTCTAAGTGTAATGGTAACGCCCCCGTTGCTCCTAGAGCCTCATTTGCATATATTAAAACATCCTTTCTCTCAGCATTGCGGGCACATATGACCATGGGAGCAACACAGACGCCTTCAGCTGCCAAGCGCACATGTAACAGGTCAGCCGTGTCATAGGTGCAAAACTGCTGACTGATGCCCTTTATTCCCATGCTGGTCCCCCCCATTATATTACTTTCAAGATTGCCACCATCATCACAGAGCGCTACAGGAAAGCCCTCTCTCTTTGCTGACAGTGCCTACGTCATTGGCGCTGGTCCGTCTAAGGGCAGTGGAGGAAGGCTTCTTTTAGACTTGGCATTCTGAGATGGTGGCGACCATCTTGTAAGAGATCCAACAGGGGAGCAGAATGGAGGCACCATGGGAGGGACAGAGGACGCCAGGCGTGTTGACGTGTATAGTCAAATTTTCAAATGGCCTGTCAATGGTCGCAGGAATTTGCAGGTAAGCCACAGTTTTACCACCAGTCCTTGCGACCATTTCCGCTTGTTACCTACCAAACTGGGCGCCATTAATGTGCGGTCCGTGCAAGGGGACTGGGAGCAGGAGCGATTCAGTCATGGGCAGACACAGGAAAAGGAACCTCCTACAAAACCCATGACAGACGCCTTCTGCAGAAAGAGATAAACGGATAATCTCTGTATAATCATCAGGTTCTAATGAGGTGTTTATACGTATTTGCATACGTGTTTTTTCCATCACAGGTCCATGGGTTTAAATAAGATTATTCCAATGGCCTCAGTTTGTCGTCAGCCAGAATTATACAAAAGATAGAAATTTTACTTTTTTTTACCACGGAATGAAAGCGTAAAGCATTCGTTATCGTACGGTAGAACCGATAAGACAACCATTAGCGTGAACAGCACCTAAATATAATGTACACTACTGAGTAATGGGAGCAATAACACGGCAATAGGAAAAAAAAAAATCAGACAAAAAAAATGCCTTGTGGTTAATCACATCTCCCAGTAAAACAATGAGTCAGAGCCAGTCATACACAACCATAATAACCTACACCCAGGCTAAAGACTACAGCTCCCGGCATGCAACGCTTCTCCGTGCCCTCTTGTGATTGGTGGAGGCGGCAGGCCTCGCTGTCATTGGCTGACCTCCGTTCATGGGTTTCCAATGGCCGCCTGTCGTTCTGCGCATGCGGGAAAGTCTGTCAGTTTGGGGGACTGCTGGCGGTGGTTACCCTGGTGACAGTAATGGGGGGAAGCGAGAGCACCGGGCGGCGGGTGTCCTTCGGGATGGATGAGGAGGACAGGGTGCGGGTGCTGCGAGGAGTCAGGGTGAGCACGGGAGGGGGGGGGGGTCTATCTGCCTGTGTGTCTGTATATATCTGCATGGTGGCCCTGGAGGTGATATCCGGCCCATGCAAGGTCTATTGGGGGTCCATGTGTAAATACAGCGCATGGCATTATGGGAAAAATGGCTCAAGCATGGCTGAAGATATGGGGGGAAGGGTAATACGCCAGAAAATTGGTGTAAGGTGTGTTAGACTGAGGTAAGTGGCCAAACCGCTTGCGTTAAGGGTAGGTTCACAAGTAATGGACATGTCGTCCAGAGGTGGGTGAGATTTTAATAAACGTCATCTGTCTAACGCGGGGCGTTAATCAGTGCTCACGCCTTTCAATATGGCCGTCAGATATCTGCGGTGACTATGTGACGGAATCTGATTTTGCCGTCAATTTATTCAGAATTTGCAGTGAAATCCGTGGTAAATTTTTTCTTCTTCTCCCTCCGTATATATATGGACGTACAATAACGGAGCGTTCACACGGCATGGGGTGGCTCCATTCAAGTCAATGCGTCCGTTTTTTAAAACGGAATGCATACGGAACACATGTCCGTATGTCATCCGTTTTTTGCGGATCCATGCTGTAGAAATGCTGGGCCCAGCCCCTTTTGCACGTGTTTGGGATTTTGCAATGATTACAAAGTTCCTCTTTTAGCGGAAAAACTAAACGGAAACACAACGGATCCGAAAAACAGACCGCAAAACCATACGGTCGTGTGAACAAGCCCCAAGGCTGTGTCCACAAGTGCAAACGCTGCGGATTGTGTTCTTTTTTCAACATTCACATACCGATGACTGCTTCTCATGATAGGTCATCAGTATCAGATCGGCGGGGGTCTGACACCTGACAACCCCTGCCGATCAGCTATTTGAAGAGGCTGCGGCCTCTTTCTAGACCTGTGACGTCGCATTCATCGATCACATGACCGAGGCGCAGCCCAGTCCCATTCATGTAAATGGGCCTGGCGTGCAATACCAAGCACGGCCACTGATCGGTGTATGGCGCTGTGCTTGGTGACCCGTGAGGAGGCCGCAGCGCTCACCGGAACACCACGACCCCTTCCAGGCCATCAGTATTAGGGCTCATTCACACGAACGATGTTTGGTTCCGCAATCGAGCTGCATTTTCTGCGTATCTGATGCAGACCCATTCACTTCAGTAGGTACCGCAAAAGATGTGGCCAGCAGTCCGTGTACTGTCTCCATCCGTTGCTCCGTTCTGTGGGGGCGCAAAAAAAAATAGAATATGTCCTATTCTTGTCCGTTTTGCAGGAACAAGAACAGGCATTTCTATTATGGGCGGCTAGTTCCGTCCCGCAAAGTGCGGAACGTGGCATCCGTGTTTTGCATATTCGCAATTTGCGGACCCCAAAACACGGCGTGATCATGTGCATGAGCCCATAGGCTCCCAGAAAACCCCCTTAGGTAATACAGCATTGCACAGCACCAGAAAAGGCCGCGTTCACATATGTGCTGGGAACTCTGGCGGAGGGACAGACGGCCGGCGCTTACTGTATCCGGCATAGCCAGAGCCCACCGTGCACTGCCGGATCCACATTCACTGTAATGGGATCCGGCATAGCCAGAGACCACCGTGCACCGCCGGATCCACATTTACTGTAATGGGATCCGGCATAGCCAGAGACCACCGTGCACTGATGGATCCACACTCACTGTAATGGGATCCGGCATAGCCAGAGACCACCGTGCACTGACGGATCCACACTCACTGTAATGGGATCCGGCATAGCCAGAGACCACCGTGCACTGACGGATCCACACTCACTGTAATGGGATCCGGCATAGCCAGAGCCCACCGTGCACTGCCTGATCCACATTCACTGTAATGGGATCCGGCATAGCCAGAGACCACCGTGCACTGAAGGATCCACATTCACTGTAATGGGATCCGACATGGCCAGAGACCACCGTGCACTGACTGATCCACACTCACTGTAATGGGATCCGGCATAGCCAGAGACCACCGTGCACTGACGGATCCACAATCACTGTAATGGGATCCGGCATAGCCAGAGACCACCGTGCACTGCTGGATCCACACTCACTGTAATGGGATCCGGCATAGCCAGAGACCACCGTGCACCGCCGAATCCACACTCACTGTAATGGGATCCGGCATAGCCAGAGCCCACCGTGCACCGCCGGATCCACATTCACTGTAATGGGATCCGGCATAGCCAGTGACCACCGTGCACCGCCGGATCCACATTCACTGTAATGGGATCCGGCATAGCCAGAGACCACCGTGCACTGCCGGATCCACACTCACTGTAATGGGATCCGGCATAGCCAGAGACCACCGTGCACTGACGGATCCACACTCACTGTAATGGGATCCGGCATAGCCAGAGACCACCGTGCACTGCCGGATCCACATTCACTATAATAGGATCCGGCATAGCCAGAGACCACTGTGCACTGCCGGATCCACACGCACTGTAATGGGATCCGGCTGCTTACCGACATGTATGGCCGTCTGCCGGGCAAAATAATGCCGTGTACAGTGACCAGATCAGAGTGCAGATGTGAACCGCGCCTAAGTAAGGTTTTAAAGAGGACCCGTCTCCTCTCCAGACATGAAGCATCTATTCTTATTAATCTGTGTTGTGTCGTTCCCATATTATTCCTGCTAGAAGTTATGAATGAATTGCCAGCAGCTTGCAGTAAAGGTACAGCTGGGTGTTACCAGTTGGGGGTGTGTCCCTTCACAGTCTGACACTGGCAGCACTGATTGGACAGAGTTACACACCCGCCACTAGTAACACCCAGCATTACCTTTACTGCAGACAGATGGCAATTTATTTATAAACTTCTAGGGGGAATAATACAGGAAAGGCGCAACATTTCCATGAATGCAAGTAATTACTAAAACGGACATGTCAGGAGAGGGGACGAGTCCTCTTTAAGAAATCTCCTCCACATTCTGTGAAAAACTGCACCGTAAATTGGACTGCGGATTTTAAGTCTTTGTAGGGCGGAAGGTGAAATCCGTATTTGTGCACATTGTGCACATTTCTGACGCGTTTGACATCCCATGCGGAACACAGCAGATTGTCCTCATGCACTTCTGCTATGGAACGGACTCGTCTATCCACATGTGAACATACCCTAAGGCTACATGCACACGACCAAATGTGTTTTGCGGTCCCCAAATTGCGGATCCGCAAAAAAAAAAACTATGACATCCATATGCCATCCATTTTTTTATATTTTTTTTGGGAGGATCCATAGTAACAATGCCTAAAACGGAAAAGAATAGGACATGTTATATTTTTTTGCGGGGCTACGGAACGGACATACGGATGCAGATAGCACACGGTGTGCTGTCCGCATTATTTGCGGACCCATTGAAATGCGCCCCTCTTGGCGCAGTTTTCACACGAATCCGGTCTGGACTCCAGACTGATACATTTTGCTTGTACTAATACATTGTAACGAACAGGACAGCAGAGCGGATGGTGCTGCTGATCTGTTTCGCTCGCAGAGCATTGCCTGGATATGATCCTTTACCAGCTCCTTGGTGAAGTGCAGCACCAGCGCCCTGGCATGGCCGCACGGTAGCCTACGTCACTCCTATGGAAGGGAAACCTCGGCTGCATGGATGTATTTGATGACGGCGTTGTTTTTGCACAGCTCTTCCAACAAAGTTGCTGTCGAGACGCATTCACACCTAATGCATCCCTATTGACTCAGCCATGCAAGGCCTTGTGTCTGGGCTCTTTAATGTTCACTTATTTAATTTATTATTTAATTGCATTACTGCTTGTGCTTTATGGTGTATCTATAGTGGCAGGTTATTACATACAGCGATATATCTTGTTGTGGAAGATACAAGCCCTGGAAATGTCATGCTTCCTCCTATGGCTATAAGGGTCCTTGTGTTCCCTCTAGTGGTCATGTCGTATATTACACCTGATGAACATTCTTTGAATTTGAGTCATAATTTTAACCGTATTTGAACAGTAAAGTTTTTGTTTCCTTTGATTAAAACCAAATTGCATTTATTTTTGTATTTTCCTCCTAACATATCACCCAGGCTCAGAGCGAAGACTTGTATGTCACTCTGTATTAGGGACGACTTCCACTCAGCGGCTCGTGCCTTTGATCCAGCCCTATTCTGCGGACATCAGTGGAAATGCCTGTTACTTCTGAAGTTGCTTTTGTCTTTTGTTGGGGTTACCAAAGCTCGTTTTGCTGCAGTGTAAGGAAAGGGGAGTGAAAGCAACTTGAATTTCTCTCGTCTTTCCTGCAGCTTTCTGATGACATTGTAAATCGTATGAAGGAGTCGCAGAGAGGCGAGCAAAACAATGTGCCAGGGAGCACTCCATCAGCTCAGAGTCCTAGGGAAGAGCCTGCACCGGAGGCCAGAGGTAGGTGATGTACAGATGATGTAAGTAGTCGACCAGCTGATGTTTTCTCTTTGTTACTCGGAGTAATGAGTCTCCCTTTAACTGCAGGAGGAAGCAAGCAGCCGACATATGCAGAGGATGAACTGTACAGAAGGTCAGTGGCTGTATACCTGAAACTAGACATAAAGGGAACTTGTCCCATTATTAGCGGTCGTATTCCTTGTAGAGATGAAGCATATTTGACATAAACAAGCCGTTAAAGGGATGGTCTCACGTCAGCAAATTATTATTTAGTATTGAAGAGTAACTGAACCTTTACATAGGCGTTTAATATGCTGTCCCTAATGCCCTAATAAAACTCTCTAATATACTTTATTTATTAATTTCTATTTTTACTACACTTTTTCCTACCTAAAGCGCATTATTCACTGTGCGCTTAAAACTCAGTTCTCCGTACACCGCTGACAGCTCAGTACACATTTTATCAATGGGGCCGCAGCAGCGCTGTGAGTACGGGCAGGAGCGCACCATGCTGCTCCTGCCCGTGCTCCCCGGAGGATTACTAACTCTTGGCATAGCACATAGCTACCCTGTACCCATGTACTATACCAGGAGGAGCGGAGAGGGCTTCTGCCCGCTCCGCTTAGCTAATCCTGGCATAGTACATGGGTACAGGGTAGCTATGTGCTATGCCAAGAGTTAGTAATCCTCCGGGGAGCACGGGCAGGAGCAGCATGGTGCGCTCCTGCCCGTACTCACAGCGCTGCTGCGGCCCCATTGATAAAATGTGTACTGAGCTGTCAGCGGTGTACGGAGAACTGAGTTTTAAGCGCACAGTGAATAATGCGCTTTAGGTAGGAAAAAGTGTAGTAAAAATAGAAATTAATAAATAAAGTATATTAGAGAGTTTTATTAGGGCATTAGGGACAGCATATTAAACGTTTATGTAACGGTTTAGTAACTCTTTAAAGCGCCGACCTTTCTGGTGGTCAGGACCATGGGAGCGCATGCGCAGCATCTCCCGTCCCGGTGGCCGAAAGCCCTGGAAACGAGCTGTGTAGCTTGTGATGGAAAAATGAATCCAGCCAGCAAGGAGAATCACAATACATTAGTAAGTGCCTTGTATTGAAAGGGTTTTCCATGATTTTCTTTTTTTACTGATGACCTATCCTCAGTATCTGATTGTTGGGGGTCTGACACCCGGGACCCCCACCAATCAGCTGTTTTGAGAAGGCGCCGCAGCGTACATTGTATAGCGGCTGGGGAGGTTGACTGGAAACATATTTGGGGATTATATTTATGGCTATTTCAGTTCAGGCCATTCACGTCAATGGGGATGAGCTGCTCCTAGGCCACGTGATCAATAAACGTGTCGTCACTGGCCTAGGAAAAGCAGAGAGAAGGCCATGGCGCTCACAGGAGTGCTGCTTCCTTCTTAAAGAGCTGATCGACGGGGGTTCCGGGTGTCCAACCCCCATCCATCAGATACCAATGATCATCAGGAAAAAAAACTCTTTGAAAACCCCTTTAACTTTCTCTACATAATAAATGCCATTTGTTGAAGTAAGAAACCCCTTTTAAAGCAATGATCCACTGAAGAGCTATGACATTTACTTACATAGTGTAGCGCCGCCTGCTGTTCATTCCATTATACATTGTGGTGCCGCCTGGTTCACTGCAGGGCGGCCAGTGTGTCGCTTCTCAGGAAAGTATCGAAACTTGTGCAGCCATATACATCCACAGTGGACTCTTGCAGCTTCCAGAAGGGGAAGGAGACTGACTGGGTGCTTACTGGGCACTATGTTTACTTATGTGTGGAGGTTGACTGGAAACTTATTAGGGGATTATATTTATGGCTACCGCAGGGGGGAAAACAATAAAAAGAGATTTTATTTTGTGCAGACAGTGCAAAGTAGTTTAAACCAGTGATTAGTAGCATTTTGGGACTTTTTATATGAACTTGAACTGTGGCGTACCCTTTTATATTTACATATTCTGCTGCAAATACGATTGCTTTACCTATCTTATACACATACATACCACATTTTATTCACCAGTCACATCCAGAGCTGTCTTCAGAATTCTGCATCTTTCCAATTCACCCACTGCGCCTCATCTCCCACTTTAGCCAGTACATGATACTTTATGGAAGATCTCTACTTTTTTGACTAGTGTCCTTTTGTGCAGGTACGAGAAGGAACAAGCCATCATCCAGGAGGAACTGGCTCGTATCGCCAAGAGAGAGCGGGAGGCAGCTCAGGAGCGGTACAGCTCCGCCATCCTCCGCGAGAAGAACTACACCACCCAGGAGCGCAGGAGGGCCGAACAGCTGGTGAGTGAGGAATGCGTCGGTCACCCCAGTAGACTCAGCAGGTCAGACGGAAAGGCAGGAAGTGGAGGCGTGCCCTCTATGAGGTTATTGGGGGGGGTTATGTGTCTGTGTTCCTGACCGTACGTTAATCTGGTGCCGTACCTGCTGCAGCTTCTCTGCTCCGTTAATCGGCTGCAGCGCAGCTGACGTGTAGTTAAAGGGTTATTCCCATTTTGTAAAGTGAGCGCATGTCGCTAGGCTGCGCCATCACTTTTTTTTTTTTTTCTTGGGAGTTCTTCCATGGTATCTGAAGTAGGACTAGTGAAAATAGTGAGCAGATCTTTGATGCGGCCTTGTGTTTATTCTGCAGGAACGTAGTCGCCTCCGATACAACCAATCTTATAATTGCTCCAAATGACCCATTAAAGTAATGTTGCACATGGTCTTGTCTATAAATCTAATGTTTTTTGTCTGCAGCCCCCTTTGTAGACCTGTGGGACTATAAACCCACCCTCTGCTGTCTGATCCTATGGTCATACTCTATCGCCTCAGTACCCTACTATTTGCTGCCCTGCTAAATGCTAGCAAAAAGTAGAGTATGATTGTAAGATCAAGCCCCTGACCAGTGAAGGAGCAGGGAGGCTGAGCGTGGAGTAACCCAGAGGTAATACAGGGTGGCCCATAAAGTCGCCCGCCTCCAGCGATGGTATGACAAGATGAACGAGCAAGGTGATTTATTATTATTATTTTTTTTAAATTACCCACAAGTCACAGAAGATGCCGAGAGTGGTCCCCGTTCGCGTCTCTCCATCTTTGGGCAGGTCAGATTCTGATGGCTGATACGGCTTGTGATGCCGCGGATGGTGTTTGTGACGTTTTCCTTGAGTTCATCCAGGGGGTGTGGATTGCTGGCGGACACTTTCTGTTTTAAATTTCCCCACATATAAAAATCACATGTGGCCAAGTCTGTGGGAATGGGGTGGTCATAACCCCTCGCTCACAGTTCACTCCTCCATAAACAGTTCATGAACCTGCCCAGTGAGATCTTGTTAGAAAAAGCAGGACATTTTTCTTTCTGCAGCATCAGTGTATCAGGCACCATAATCCCAGGTGCCCAAAGATGCTGAGACGTGAACGGGGACCACTTCCAGCATCTTCTGAGACTTGTAGGTAATAAAAAAATAAAATAAAGAATAAGCAACTTGCTAGTTCATTTTGTCCTACTATCGCTTGAGGGGGGCTACTTTTTTGTGGGCCACCCTGTATAATCCAGACTGTTTCACTATGCATCCCTGTGCTACCATCATAGCCTCTTGCTGTCTTTGGTCACACACGGTGCGTGTGTAATTTACAGTGTAGGTAAAGACAAAGGGAACAGCCTCCTCTCCTGCCATGTCTATTTTAATAGTCTCATCTCTTCTTAGATCTCTGCGTTGTGCTGTTCCTCAGCTATTCCTCAGAGAAATTTATGAATAAACTGGGTGTTATCATTCCCTTTGTCAATCGGGTGTGTCCCTACAGAGTCTGACACTGGCAAAAATGAAGTCATACTGTGCAGGGTGACACCCCCAACTGCTAACACCAGTTTCTCAATTTTTTTCCCACCCATTTCCACAAGGAAAGGCACAATCTAGTGGCCTTGAGGTGTCCTCAATGGCTGTCGGCCAAACTCTCCTTGGCTGAGCATGCATGTGTGCTCAGCGGAAGAGAAGGGAGTTGGCGGCTGCCAGGCACCTCTGGCTATGGCTTATCACCCTTGTGAACAAAGGATCGGGCATGTTGAAATCCAGCATGTCTGATTCTTCTTTCCAGGAAGTGTCAACGCACCCCTATACACATAACATAGTTAGATGGCCTCGCTAAAAATTATTTTTTAGACAAACGTGCTCTTATATGTATGAATAGCTTGAGTGAGAATTCTTCAGAAGGATTATATCATTGGGAATGCAAGAATTTCCTAGGACTGAAAGTTCCTCTTTGGGGCCATTCACACAGTTTTTTGCACAGGCTGACTTTGGCACAGAAAAAAAGCACAGAAAATCTTGTTTCTCGGAGTGGTTGTAGCCATAAACAGAGTCCTTTTTGGGTGGAAATTACCCTCAATTTTGAACTGCGAGAAATGCGATGTGAATGCCCCTTTAAGTGCATTAACTTCTTTTGTCCACAAGGTGTCACTATAGAAATCTTCCCTATCCGCTGCTAATAGGGACACCTGGTGGCCACCATAAAAATTACAACTTGGAATTGGCTTTACTTTCTTCTTCCCTTTCGGCAATATATTACCCCATCCCCTTCCCCTAATATTCCTGTAAAGACCGAACTCCTTCTACTCACCCCTCCATTGGAGCGCCTGTTAAGGCCTATTACAAATCCACGATTTCATCTTTAAGCCTTTCTTTCAGAATTTACACCGACAAATATCCATCTCCCTTCGGTTTCTGGTTTGGGGCCAATGTCTGACACAAACATTGCAAAAGGATTTAGTGACGATCGGGATGAGCTTCTAAACGCTTCGTTTTATCCAGATTTGTAATTGCAGCAGCCTCCAGGCCCTGGGAGATATTAACATGCAAGCTCCGTACCGCGTCCCCCTAGTTGATTGGGTCTCTCCATCATTACTCTGCGCCGTGAATTTATTATAAAGACAAACACGCCAGGGCGGTGACAAGCTGAATTACGGCATGATCAATCCCCGATGGCCCGAGCGCCGTGTTACAGTAATAAATATCTGCATGGGTGGGGATGGGGATACCCTGTCCTCACATCTGTGCTCAGCGGGGAACTGGAGCACCGCTGGACCGTGTGCAGAAGATTTCCAGAACTCGTCAGTCTCTAGGGTTCTACTGACAGGATGCCCGTTGCTGGTAGTAGTCCGAGATCTGTAGTAGCCCGCGTGCTGAATTATGGGGCTGTTCACGGTTCCTAAGGGCTTCCCTGTATGTAACGCAGTTATAAAGAGAAGCCGATATGTGCTGATTATGTTTGCAAGGATTTTCCATCTGGATGTTGCAGTCGGAAAATCTGCAGCGTTTTACAGTAGCAGCAAAGTGGATGAGATTTATGTGGATATTCACCCTGCATTTCACCCTTTGCAAAACATGCAAAAAATCCACGTTTTGCAATAGATTTCTCATGGATTTTGCCACGTGTACACAGCAAACTCTGCTGCAGCTTACATCCTGGACATACCCTTAAAAGGATTCCCATGTAATAATTCTGGAGCATCTATACTTATCACTGTATGTAGTGCCATTCCTCTATTTTTACTACTGGAAGTTTATGAATAAATTGCCAGCAGTCTATAATGAAGGTCCAGATGGGTGTTACCTGTATGGGTGTGTCCCTGTACAGTCTGACACTATCCAGTCAGTGCTGACAGTGTCAGACTGTGCAGTGACCCCCCTTTCCCCACCACCCAGTGGTAACATCCAGATGGTCTTTCATTGCAGACTGCTGGAAATGTATTCATTCACTGCTAGTAGGAATAAAAAAGAAATGGCACAACATAGTCATAATAGCAGATGCTCCTCCCACTTTCCCACACCCCCTAGTAATAACTCTATCTAGTTATGCAATTGTGCAGAGAGGGAAAATATGGAGACATCAAATCCCCTAGAGTGGAAGCTTCTTGCAGAGAGTCCCTGTGCAATACATGGGGGTCCTAAGCAGGACTACCCCGTACAGGATGTCATCAGTATCTGATCGGTGGGGGTTGACACCCGGGACCCCCCGCCAATCGGCTGAGAAGGCACAGGTGTTCCTGTGAGCGCCGTGGCCCTCTCAGCTCTCCAAGCACAGCGCCGTACATTGTATAGTGGCCATGCTTCGTATTGCGCTCAGCCCCATTCACTTCTATGGGGCTGAGCTGCTCCTTGGCCACATGACAGATAAATGTGACGTCACTGGCCTCGGGAAAGCAGCTCATAAGCCACGTCGCTACTGCACGCACTGCTGCCCTCTCGAACAGCGGGGGTCCCAGGTGTCGGACCCCCACTGATCAGAAACTGGCAACCTATCTAGAAAATAGATTGTTAGTAATAACCTCTCAGAAAACCTCTTTAATTAACATGGCTGGATCTCTCACCCGGCCCTGAAATCTCATACCTGCACTGCTACTCAGAGTAGTGGCGCAAGCACGGTGGCTTTGCTTCTGCCACTGGAGCGGTGACTGCATGTCTCATGTAGTGGCGTACGAACAGCCGCTGCTCTGAAAGCGTAAGCAAAACATCTGCACTTGCGCAGCTGCTCAGAGCAATGATGTAGGCATGAGAATGTCAGGGCTGGGTAGTCCCATAGAGGTGAATGGAGCAGTGGCTGCTCTTGCATGCTCTTGCACTCTTCATTAATTTGAACGGGACTCCCGAAAATAGCCGAGCGCAGTTGCTCACCTATTTTTGGAACTCCCATAGAAGTGAATGCAGGGCACGCTGCCCATGTGCGGTCCGCTGTCATTCACTTTCCCTGTTTTAGAGGTAGGTGCAGGTCTCGGAGGTGAAACCCGCATACATCTAACTTTGATGGTATTTACTAGCCATATGCTATGAAAGTCCCAGATGAAGTGACCCCCTTAAAGGGATTGTCTCACTTCAACAAGTGGCATTTATCGTGTAGGGAAAGATAATACAAGGCACTTACTAATGTATTGGGATTCTCCATATTGTCTCCTTTGCTGGTTGGATTTATTTTTCCATCACATTATACACTGCTCTTTTCCATGGTTATGACCACTCTGCACTGCAGTAGCAGTGGTCTCGCTTGCACACTATAGGAAGAAGCCCTGGACTCTCTGGTGTCCAGGACAGACAGAGCGCACACAGGCACGCATGCGCAGCAACTCCCGTCCCGGCCAACTCGTATCTGCGCTGCAGTGGTGGCCATAACCCCGGGATACAAGCAGTGTATGATGTGATGGAAAAAGGAGTCCAGTCAGCAAAGGAGGCAATATGGAGAATCCCAATACATTAGGAAGGGCCTTTCATTAACTTTCTCTACATGATGAATGTCATTTGCTGAAGTGAGAGGACCCCTTTAAGGACTCTTTTATAACATTTTGAATGGTGGCATTTTCAAGACTTGTAGAGAATCCATAAAAAAGTGCCATACACAGATCCCACTGATCCTAAAAATGTACAAAAAAGGGCAAAAAATAAAATTCTGTATAGCGTAACATCTGGGTACAGAGTTTTTGACCCAAAAAAAGGAATTCAGTGAAAAACCAACAGAATCGCAGCAGTTTGGATAGAGATTTCAGCTGTTTCTTTGCAAACCCAAACAATACACGGCTGCTTAGGACGAATACACGAACTTGGTATGTAGCATTGCGTGTTCCTCCTGGTTGTGCCTGGTAAGCAGGTACACGGGACACGGTCGTCTCTGAGAGCAGCGTATGGCGCTCTTACATTGACAAGGAAGCGCCATCATTTATTAATTTCACCTGACACTAGTTATCACCAGTAGCCCCCCTGAAGGGGACCCCCAGAGCTCCGCTTCCAGCAAGGACATCCAGCACATCCTGCCTGTCAGCGCACCCCTCCCCCTCCAGCCGGGATCTGAAAAAATTAATTGCCGCTGCTAGAGATAATCTTATTCCTTCCTTAAATGTTATTAGCTTACATGTAATTATCGCTTAACTTCGCTTGTCTAGCTGGAATTATACAGCGTCAGATGCCCGGATGGCGGCGCCGGCTGTGTTAATACATATTTCTCACCTGTCTTGTCTCAGTGACCCGTATTGTAGCAGCAGCTGGAGGAAATTAGCTGAACGATGCAAGGTTTTTTTGTTCCACTGTTCCTTTGACATGATTAATATTTACATGGATGAGCGGCGGCCCGTCACGTCATTTCAAGAAGTAGAAATAGGGATGGCGTTGTCATGGACGTTCCTGCGACAGGTGGCAGGAGATCGGTGAGACTGGTAACTCGTGGTTTGATCTGACAGGTCTCCTGGCGGATCAATAGGCATCTGTGTTGTTTCTGCTAATAGCCACACCCCTTGCCTCAGGTGTTGCTTATGTGGTCATTTAACCTTCCTTATTTATAGTTGCTTCTCCCACAATGCTGTGCGGTTTATAGCTTTTGCTTCAGTTTCAGTTGTGGATTGCTGTTGTGTGGATCTCACGGAGTTCCTGCTGCTTCCATTGCTCTTTTGAAGTTAAGTCTTTCCTTTCCTTCTTTGTATTTTGTTTGAGTTCTGTGTGTTGCATTTCCCTGTCGTTTGTATCAAGGCCTAAGGGAGACTCCTTTTCGTTCTTCCTTTTGGAGGAACAGGTTGTCTCAGTCCTGACTCAGTCCTATAGGGTAAGTTAAGGCATTAGGTATGAACTCGCATCCTTCTTGGGTCTGTTCATACTCGTAGTTAGTCAGGACTTTGATTAGGGTTTTACTAGGAGGTGTCCATCTCCTTACCCGTTTCGCTTCTATATTCGGTGTTGTTGTTTTCCTTTCCATACCCAAACATGACATTATAAACCGACTAAACTGTCATTTTTTGCTTGTTTCAGTGCTGCCTTGGATCCTATTGCTGCACTGGCCGGACAGCTGCAGGGGCTCTTTGGGGGTAGCTGATCTCCGAACGACCGTCTCGCAGATCCAGAGACCACAGGCTGCTGGTCCTAGTGGTGGTTACCAGGCCTGTCTCGAGCCTAAAGTTGCCCTCCTAGTCAGATTCTCTGGGGGAACTGATAATTTCATTTTGTTTAGGGAGGTGTGCAAACTGTATTTTAAGCTATGTCCACACTCATCAGGGGATGAGAGTCAGAGAGTTGGTGTGGTTATTTTGTTGCTTAAAGGGGACACTCAGTCAGGGGCTTTTTCTCTGCTGACCGGATCGCAGTCTCTCCGGTCAGTGGATACATTTTTCAAAGCTCTGGGTCTCATCTATGATGACCCGGATCAGACCTCCCTGGCCGAGACCAAGCTACGTGGCCTTCGTCAGGGAGAGCGTTCTGCTGAGATCTATTGCTCTGAGTTTAGGAGGTGGGCTACAGATACAGAGTGGAATGATCCGGCTCTCCGTAGTCAGTTTTGTCAGGGATTATCAGAGAGGCTGCAGGAAACTTTGGTCTTTCATGAGAATCCGGAGTCTCAAGTTGCTATGTCTTTTGCTGTACGCATTGATAAACGCTTGAGGGAGAGATCTAGGGGCCCCCGCTCTCAGGACGTGCTATCACATAACATATCGTCTTCCTCTGACACTTTAGGTGAAGATACTCCTGGGTTTATGTCTAGGGACGAACCCATGCAATTAGGGGGAACTACTCTTGGATCTGCATTTAAGCATACTGCAGGGCTCCAGAAGGTCGACAATGCGCCTTTAAATTTGCAGATGGAGACAAGACTTTCTAGTCTTGTCGCCATTTGAGACTTGACCGCCGTGCTGCTGCGCAGCTATAAATGGCACGAGCACTCTCAGCGCGCGCAGTGTTCTCTTCGCTAGCGCAGTGTAGAAGAAGGAGCCAGTCCCTCCCTCCACACTGTGACGTGGCTGCCACTGCCACCAATGGGGAGGTAGCAGGGAGTAGGAGAGGAGGAGCTATGGCCACCAATGAATGTAAAACATATTAATACAAGTGTCGGCACATCTGAGGGGTTAATTGCCGCGGATCGCATGCCCTGTTATTGAGGCCGGGTGCCGGGTCTGTGATACCGCTGCCGTCACTTGTATAAATGAGTTAAAGAGGACCTTTTATGGGTCCAAAAAATATGAACTAAGTAGCAGGCTACATATAGCGGCGCCCAGGGATCTAAGTGCACTTCGCCCGCTGTGGCCCCCCCGGTATTTTCAACATTCAGAGCAGGGAGGAGGAGACGTCAGTGTCTCTCCTTCTCCCTGACAGCAGCGCTGTCCAATCGCAGCTCAGAGCCAGGGAGTTTTTTTTTTCTCCTGGCTGCTGAGGTGGCGCTAGAGTCAAAAACTGTGGGGATTGAGGTATTTATCGACAGCGGGGCCAGGGTGAAACTGATTGAAGCTCAGTTTGTCCATATGCACGGGTTGTCACCGAGTGCATTAGAAAAAAACATGATGGAGGTCTTTGGCCATGTCTGGATTTCCCCAGAGGGTCACTTTGAGAACTTTTTCATGCCTTTTAGGTTGAACAATGCTCCTGCCGCTTTCCAGATTTTTGTGAATGACATTTCTCATCACCTGGTGGGGAGGTTTGTAGTTGTGTATTTGGATGACGTACTAATTTATTCTCCAGACGTGAAGACACATCAGGATAACGTTAGACAGGTGTTACAGATCCTTAGGGATAATAAATTATACGCAAAATTAGAAAAGTGTGTTTTTGCTGTACACGAGGTGCAGTTTTTGGGCTACCTGCTGTTATCTTCAGGTTTTCGAATGGATCCAGAGAAAGTCCGTGCTGTATAGGACTGGGATTGACCCGAAAATCTGAAGGCTCTTATTGCATTTTTTGGGGTTTCACCAACTATTACCGAAAATGTATTCAGAATTATTGGTCTTTTTTTTTTCACCAGATTCAATTTCATTGTCCCCTATCGTCCTGGGGTTAGGAGCGTCAAGGCAGATGCCTTGTCACGTAGTTTTCCTTGAGGTGGTGATTTTGTTAATCTGAGTCCTATATGAAGGGGTGGTGATATCCACTCTTTACCCTGACCTAGAGGTAAAGGTGTTAAAGGCCCAGGGAGAAGCTCCGGATTCTTGTCCCTCTGGGAAATAGTTTGTTCCATCAGAATTGCCTCACAAGGTGTTTGAGGAGCATCACTGTACGGTTCTTACGGGACACCCCGGGAGCAGATCCACTGCCGACCTCATCTCTCGTAGATTCTGGTGGCTGGGGTTGCGTAAGTGTGTCAGCCTGTAGTACCTGTGCACGTTCTAAGGTGGCACATACTCGGCCTTCTGGATCTCTACTTCCGTTGCCCATCCCGTCCAGACCATGGACTCGCTTATCCATGGACTTTATCTCTGATCTGCCTAATTCCTCAGGAAAGAAAGTTATTCTGGTGGTAGTTGATCGCTTTAGTAAAATGGTGCACTTTATAGCGTTGCCGGGCCTACCTAATGCTAAAACACTTGCTCAACTGTTTGTTGACAACATTGTGAAACTCCATGGCATTCCGTCTGACGTGGTCTTGGATCGTGGGACTCATTTTGCTTCCAGATTCTGGAAAGCGTCCTGTACTCGGCTGGAGGTATAACTGTCCTTTTCTTCGGCTTTTCATCCTCAGTCGAACGGACAGATGGAGCGCACTAATCGGGGTCTGGAGACTTGCCTTAGATGTTTTGTCTCTGAGAACCAGGAGGAGTGGTCTTCGTTTTTGTCTCAGGCAGAGTTTGCCTAAAATAATCGTAGACAGGAGTCCACTGGTAAGTCGCTGTTTTTTGGGGCATATGGGTTTCACCCGCAGTTTGGCACATTTTCTGGTTCAGATACTTCTGGTATCCCTGAGGAAAAACTTTTTCATCATCATTGTCATCTATATGGCGGAAAATTCAAAATAACTTGAGGAATATGGCCAACAAGTATAAACGTATGGCTGACCAGAAACGTATGAATGGTCCGGACCTAAGAGTGGGCAATTCTGTGTGGCTGTCCACAAGAAACATTAAGTTGAAGGTACCTTCATGGAAGTTGGGTCCAAGGTCTATTGGTCCATATAAGATCACTGCCATTATTATGCCTGTAGCTTTTCGTCTTGAACTTTCTCAGGCCCTGAAAATTCATAATGTATTTTCCAAATCTTTGTTGAAGAGATATGTTGAACCTTCGGAGCCATCTCCTTGGCACCCGTTCCTGTCATGGTGGACGGCAGTTTAGAATTTCAGATCGTCAAGATGATTGACTCTCAAGTTCTCCACGGATCTCTTCAGTATTTTGTTCACTGGAAGAGTTATGGACCAGAGGAGAGGATGTGGTACCGGCATCTGACGTGACTGCCAGTCATTTGGTGAAAGCTTTTCACAGGTCTCACCCGGATAAGGTTGGTCCTGGCTGAACGGAGATCACCCGTAGAAGGGTACTGTCATGGATGTTCCCACGTAGCAGATCAGTGAGCCTGGCAACACGTGGTTTGATCTGACAGGTTTCTTTGTGGATCAATAGGCGTCTGTGTTGTTTCTGGTAATGGCCACACCCCTTTCCTCAGGTGTTGCTTATGTGGTCCTTTAACCTTCCTTATTTATAGTTGCTTCTCCCACAATGCTGTGCGGTTTATAGCTTCAGTTCAGTTGTGGATTGCTGTTGTGTGGATCTCGGCGGAGTTTCTGGTGCTTCCATTGCTCCTTTTGAAGTTGTCTTTCCTTTCCCTTTTTGTATTTTGTTTGGGTTATTTTGTGTGTTGCATTTCCCTCTCATTTGTATTAAGGCCTGAGGGAGACTCCTGTTCGTCCTTCCTTTTGGAGGAACAGGTTGTCTCTGTCCTGACATTAGTACCAGGGTCCTATAGGGTGAGTTAGGACATTAGGTATTCCTGTGTATGAACTCACCTACCTCTGCGGTCTGTTCATACTGGTAGTCAGTCTGGACTTTAATTTGGGTTAAACTAGGAGGTAGGCTTGTTGCGGGTATCGAACTTTCAATACCCATTCGATACTTTTCTCTGGTATCGAGCTCAATACCAGGATTTGTGTTTTATCAATACTAGGCTGTGCTGCTGCACAGCCCAGTATCAGTGACGTGGCTGTGCCGCTCTCAGCGCGGCCATGTTCTGCTCGGCAGCACGGGGAGAAGGAAACAGTCTCGCCCTCCCCCTGTGCTGCTGCTGCCGCTGCCACCGCCACCAATAGAGCGAGAGGGGTGGAGGAGGGGTGCCCACTGGCCACCAATGAAAAGTAACCATTCATATACAAACGCAGGCAGCAGGAATACATTGCCAGCACCTGCCTGTCACTGAGCGCTGCGATCCGCGGTAGTTAACCCCTGGGGTGTTGCCCCTAATCAGTGTGGAGTAGGAATCTGGCATTGCTCCCGGTTAGCCAGAATCCTACTCCGCACTGATGAGGGGCAACACCCCGAAACAGCTGTCTGTGGATGGATAACTGGCTGAGGTTTTCCCCGTCACATCCTTAAAGCTTGTGGAAAGCGGGATCTTGACATAGGGGCTACTTAATATGGCGGATTTGGTGATCTCTGTAATGGAGACACCCTCTTTGCTCGGTTTTCCTTCCTTTGAGGCATATCTGGCTTTCATTGTGTTGTAGACCCAATACTGGGGCTCCACATTTATTTTGTATATTGAGCAGAGCAGACACCCGCTGCATAGACCGGCTGACACTCCAGTAGACTTGATGCCACCATGTCTTTCCCTACCTGGCACCGCTGTACAACCCAATAGCTTTGTTATTAATAAATGTGGTAGAGTGGGGTGACAACCCCCAGGGGGTGCTCTGACTGCCGCCATTCTGGCTTTCCCACAAGCAGGTACAGATTACTTACTGCAGAATAAACTTTTTAACAACCTGACGCCAGAGGATGCCTCAAGGACTTTTACTATTCTCTGCACATCGCCCAATCGCACTTTTCAGAAAACAAAAATCCTTTCAACATCAAGCGCTGGCACCGCAGCAGTTTTCATTTTGATGTTGCTCTAAATTTTGGACGTAAATTCCGCAAACGTTGAGTTACTTAAAATCCAGTCTTTTTAATTGCAGTAATTGCTTGCCGTCGGTACCAGCGCTTTGGACGGTAACCGCTCTCTTGAAGTGCATCATGATTAAAAAGAAGCTGCGAGCGAGTCTAATCAGGGCGGTTCTGAGATGTACACAGAGAGGATTAGGCCCTTTGAAATCGGGCTCGGTAATGTATTTCCAGCTGGTTGAGCTGACAGCGCTTCCCTTTTGAAGATAGATCTTATCCGGAAATGTATCTACCTAATAGAACAATGAAATTAATTCTGGGAGATGAGGCCTTGCGCGGGATTTGCGGAGCAACTAATAGGATTGCAGACCAGCTCTGGGCGGTTATCTCTAGGAGTTTAATCCCGAAACGGATAAAGGCTTTCTTAGATTTTACAGTGGAAAATAAATAAAATTCTGTGAAAACACAATTTTTTTTTATTAACAAAAAAAAAAAATGAATAAGTCAAACTTCAGGGATTAACGAACGATACGATTGTTGAGGAGATTACAGGAAGCGTGAGGGTTCGTGGAGTGTGGATGCACAGGGGGAGGTAGCGAGATACCGGCCATTCATCTTACTGGGTTTGAAATGCATGATGGGAAGCAGTGGTAACAGGAATGCAAGCTGCTCGCTTTCACGTATTTGCCTCCTTTTGCGGAAGGTGAAGGCCTGAGATGAACACGAACTGTAAAGATGTCGTCTTGTAAAGTGTGTTTACATCAAGACCATTGTTCAAAATTATCGAAGACCCCAAACCCCCAACTCAGTTGCACCCCAGAAGATTTTACATCCTAGCTCAGATCTCCAACCTCATTCACATACCACTTCAGACTCTAAAACGGCTCCCTAAAATCCAAAGCCCCCTGGAAGCAGAGCCCTAAAATGGGTTTAGCCCCCCGAAGCCGAGCCCTAAAATGGGTTTAGCCCCCTGGGAGCAGGGCCCTAAAATAGTTTTAGCCCCCTGGGAGCCGAGGCCCTAAAATGCGTTTAGCCCCCTGGGAGCAGGGCCCTAAAATGATTTTAGCCCCCTGGGAGCAGGGCCCTAAAATAGTTTTGGCCCCCGGGAGCCGAGGCCTAAAATGCGTTTAGCCCCCCCCCTGGGAGCCGAGCCCTAAAATGCTTTTAGCCCCCCCGGGAGCCGGACCCTAAAATGCTTTTAGCCCGCCCTGGGAGCCGGGCCCTAAAATGCTTTTAGCCCCCCCTGGGAGCCGGACCCTAAAATGCTTTTACCCCCTGGGAGCCGGACCCTAAAATGCTTTTAGCCCCCCCTGGGAGCCGGACCCTAAAATGCTTTTAGCCCCCCCTGGGAGCCGGGCCCTAAAATGCTTTTAGCCCCCCCTGGGAGCCGGGCCCTAAAATGCTTATAGCCCCCCCGGGAGCCGGGCCCTAAAAGACTTTTAGCCCCCCCTGGGAGCCAGGCCCTAAAATGCGTTTAGCCCCCCCCCCTGGGCGCCGGGCCCTAAAATGCGTTTAGCCCCCCCCCCTGGGAGCCGGGCCCTAAAATGCTTTTAGCCCCCCCTGGGAGCCGGGCCCTAAAATGCTTTTAGCCCCCCCTGGGAGCCGGGCCCTAAAATGCTTTTAGCCCCCCCTGGGAGCCGGGCCCTAAAATGCTTTTAGCCTCCCCTGGGAGCCGGGCCCTAAAATGCTTTTAGCCCTCCCTGAAAGCCGGGCCCTAAAATGCTTTTAGCCCCCCCTGGGAGCCGGGCCCTAAAATCAATGCAAAACCCTGGCACAAAAAAGCTATTCGCATTTCCCAGCCCTCTTCACTCCAGGCAGCGCTGCTTATCGTGTCCTGACGCCGGCCAATGTTAGGATCTTGTGGGTCCTGGCAGTAGTTCTGCTGGATGCTTTGGAGGAGACCCTGCTCTCTTCCAGGGCGTTGGGGGTCTGTGGGATCTGGACTGCTGAGATTCCCAGTCTGGCTTGGGATCACGGTCTGATAGTTGAATACCTTATTCTGAAAGGAGTATTAACATATTGACATTTATGGCAAATCCACAGGATTACGCCATAACTGTCCCAATATGCGAGGGTTCTCCCTCTGGGCCCCACACTTATCCTGAGAACAGGGGTCCCATGACCCCAGTCTTGCAGCTGCAGTGAGTGAAGAAGTGGCCGTGCGTGTGCGTCTCTATGGGAATTCCAAAAATAGGTGAGTAAGCATGGGAAATATAGAACCAGATAATGTACATTATAGGTGGTCAGCTAAACTATTAGGGGTATGTCTGACAACAATGCCAATAACAACCAGCAGAATAGTGAGTGCAGCTCTGGAGTATAATACAGAATAAGTAACGTAACGTAGGTACACAGTGACTGCACCAGCAGAATAGTGAGTGCAGCTCTGGTGTATAATACAGGATGTAACTCAGGACCAGTACAGGATAAGTAATCTAATGTACATAGTGACTGCACCAGCAGAATAGTGAGTGCAGCTCTGGAGTATAATGCAGTATGTAACTCGGGATCAGTACAGGATAAGTAATGTATGTATACAGTGACTCTACCAGCAGAATAGTGAGTGCAGCTCTGGAGTATAATACAGGATGTAACTCAGGATCAGTACAGGATAAGTAATGTATGTACACAGTGACTCCACCGGCAGAATAGTGAGTGCAGCTCAGCTCTGGAGTATAATACAGGATGTAACTCAGGATCAGCACAGGATAAGTAATGTAATGTATGTACACAGTGACTGCACCAGCAGAATAGTGAGTGCAGCTCTGGTGTATAATACAGGATGTAACTCAGGATCAGTACAGGATAAGTAATGTAATATATGTACACAGTGACTGCACCAGCAAAATAGTGAGTGCAGCTCTGGAGTATAATACAGGATGTAACTCAGGATCAGTACAGGATAAGTAATGTATGTACACAGTGACTGCACCAGCAGAATAGTGAGTGCAGCTCTGGAGTATAATACAGGATGTAACTCAGGATCAGTACAGGATAAGTAATGTATGTACACAGTGACTGCACCAGCAGAATAGTGAGTGCAGCTCTGGAGTATAATACAGGATATAACTCAGGATCAGTACCGGATAAGTAATGTATGTATACAGTGACTGCACCAGCAGAATAGTGAGTGCAGCTCTGGAGTATAATACCGGATGTAACTCGGGATCAGTACAGGATAAGTAATGTAATGTATGTACACAGTGACTCCACCAGCAGAATAGTGAGTGCAGCTCTGGGTACGTTCACATTTGTGTTTAAGTTTTCCGGCATTGAGTCCTGTCCTAGGGGCTCAATACCAGAAAAAAAAACGCTTCAGTTTTATCCTAATGCATTCTGAGTAGAGAGCAATCCGTTCAGGATGCATCAGGATGTCTTCAGTTCAGTCACTCTTACGGTATTTGTCCGGAGAAAATACAGCAGCATGCTGCAGTATTTTCTCCGTCCAAAATTTCGGAACACTTGGCGGAATGCCGGATGCGGCATTAATTTCCATTAAAATGTATTATTGCCGGATTCGGTACTAAGTATTCCGGAAAAAAAGATGACACCGGAGAGACGGATCCAGTGTTTCTATACATTTGTCAGGATCCGGATGCAAATGCATGCAATCCATTTGCATACGGATTTCCGGATCCGGCAGGCAGTTCCGGCGACGGAACTGCTCTGACGGAATCCAACAATGCAAGTGTGAAAATAGCCTAAATATCAGCTCTTACAATGACCCAGTTCTTGTATTAGTGTAAAAAGCAGAAGGGTCCAGCTTCTGATAAAACGATATCCTTTATTCGATGCGGTAAAATCTATACAAAACAAGACAGATGCAAAACCGACGCGTTTCGGATCTCAAGTTAACGATCCTTACTCATGATATAGAATGCCATCTGTGACTCTCCCATATAGATACACTCCCTCCAATCAAATGCATAGAAACACCATCACATGATAATCAGGTGTGGGCAAATCACAAAACATGGAATGACAAATCCAAGAGGTACAGGAGAAAAGAAAAAAAACGTAACAAATGCATTGATACTAGTAAAATCGCACAACACAGACAACAGGAGGGAAGGGAATAAGAACTAGGCCTCAAAGCTAGGGAAGGGAAACGGACCTCACCTATAGAAACCCTAATCCTAGCCCTGACTCCTATCCATAAGAATGAACCTCAAGGGTAGGAATGTTCATACACCGCAACCTATGACCCTGGAAACCCTGAATTGCCCTGGAATAGTGTCAGGGCTTAAGGACGACCTGTTCCTTCCAATATAAAAGAACCAGCGTCTCCCTGAGGCCTAGAACAAAAGACAGAGGGGAAACAATAAAATATAAAGGGAAGTGACACTTAACTTCTGAAGTAAATGGACGAGCAGGAACTCTGATGAGGACCACACACCAGCACTTCCAATACCAAACTGAAGCCATCAACCGCATAGCATGATGGGTGAAGCCAGATTAAGGAGTTGGAATGACCACTAAGCTAAACCTGAGACAAGAGGTGGGGTCATTACCAACAACAACACTGAAGGGGCGTGGCCTGACCTGCATGGCGTGAGGAAGCTGTGGCTCAGTGCTCCTCCGGTATCCTGCTAAATATCTGCCTTTACCTGGTTACTTGAGGGTCCTCTATCTACCCACAGACCTTTTGGGGGCTGCCTCACTTTCTGGGACATGATTGAACCGACGAGGGAGCGGAGGTGACGGCTGTAAGCACTACTTACCTAGAGCACCGCAGCAGGAGCGCAGGAGGACGGGCGCTCCAGGTTCCTTTTCTGCAGCGACCGACAGGAGGACCGGCGCTTCAGGTTCCTACTCTGCAGAGACCGACAGGGGGACAAGAGAACTTTGCTGAGAGGGGACAGCTGCCTGTGGCTGGTGCGGCCGGGACCCGACTGGAATACAGGCGCAGCGGGACGCACGTGGCGGACGCCATCTTGGCAGCGCTGTGTGAGTGTAGACACCTATCTCCTTTGCTCCGCATTCGGCCGCATCACGGAGCTCCAGTGGAGGTCAGTGTATCCTTAATACCTGGACTGTAAATAAAGATCTGGGGATAACTCCCTTTCTGAAGTGCTGGCCTCACATATACAGACCCTGATGGTCTGCTAGAACTTGGACAGTGTGCTTGTCTATTCTAGAGGGGAAACCTTATCTGCCCCCTGAGGTGGTGACACAGCAGAACCCCCAGTCTTACTTATCAAGTGCCTGTACTGCCCAGGGGCTGTCCTGTGTCCCAGGGTCCGTTTCTATGGGCCGCAGGAACCCCTCTGTGACCACTGTGACTGTTAAGAATTATACAGACGCCATGAGTCAGACGGAATATGCCAGTGAGGGCTCCCAAACCTCGCTAACCTCGGCTGAGGTGTCTCAAATAATGAAAGCTATTGCAAACTGCCAAGCGGCACTCACGTCTAAAATAGATCATCTTCAATCTGATCTGAGCTGTCTGCGGCACGATTTTGATAAAATTCGTGAACGAACGTCTGCGGTGGAGCAAAGAGTGAGTGACGTTGAAGATTCGTCCAGGAGGATGGGTATTGATACCAGACGTCTAATACAACAGGTCCAAATTCTACAAGCCCGGGCAGAGGATGCTGAAAATCGTAGTAGACGAAATAATGTCCGCATCTTGGGCCTACCGGAACGTGCAGAGGGACTTGCCCCCGAATCATTTGCTGAACAACTCATTAGAGATGTTCTGAGTCCCATCACGCTTTCAGGCTCATTTGTCATAGAGAGGGTGCACCGCATCCCGACTAGACCCTTGCCACCGGGTTCACCAGCAAGGCCTTTCATCATGAAACTCCTCAACTACAGAGACAGGGATACCATTCTCATGGCCGCCAGGCAGAGGGGCAACGTTTCCTATGAGAACTCTCGGTTGTCATTTTACCCTGATTTTACGGCAGAAATACAGAAAAAGAGAAAGCAGTTTACTGAAGTTCGTGCACGCTTGAGAGACAAAAATGTGAAATACGCTATGTTATATCCCGCTCGACTACGTGTGCAGGATGGTGAAACTGTCCGCTTCTTTAATACGCCGGAGGAAGCCTCTGACTGGATCGACAGGAATCTGGATGCCCGGCCACACCGTTGATGAACTGAGCCGGAATGCTGAGTATATGAAAAGTTCCCTTGCTCCTGCATTGCTGGTCTATCTCAACACAGGAGTAATTTTGGATGAGCCGTTGCTTACGTAATGTTATCTATGGTATTGATATATGTCACCACTTGAAGTTCTGTTAAAATGCTGTAATTGTGGTGGGGACCTACAGGAGAGTGCCAGGTAATGATATCCTGCACAGGCGGGCACAGTTACCTGATATAGAACCCTTTAGTTGTTTGTTTCAATTTGAATTCCTACTGGATTCTGTGGGAAACTGAAGAGTTAGGACGGGCGAATACACCCAAAGTTTGGGAAGTTTAGGGATTAGGCTCAACCAGGTTGGGGAGGATTGGGCAGGGAGGAATGGATTGTTATGGGTTCCTTGGGTTGTTGGGGGGGGGGGTCTTTCTTTATGTTACCTTGCTTTGATAAATTAATAAAAAGATTCTATTAAAAAAAACAACAACACTGAAACAAGTGCAAACCAAAGAGGTTGTCGGATGACATCACGTGCAGCCAGTCTCTTAGATCTTCTGACACCTGTCACGTTAGAGACCGTGACACTATCTCACCTTCATGCCTTTTTGATTTATATCACACGATTAGCGATGTGAATAGGTTAGCTCGCAAGCTTACTTTAAAAGGACATTTTTTGCTGCACATTACAGCATATGGACGATGATGGTATGACGGTTCCGAATGCCTCATTGTGTCATTTTGATTTTCAGGAGTTGGCACACATTTCCCTTCTACAGGACATGCATTCAGAACGGGAAGTGGCAGAATTATGTAATAATAAAGATTTTTATCCCATACAATCTACGGTAGGTCGCCTGCGCTCGACCGCTTTCAGGATCTGTGTGCACTCCATGAAAAAATAAAAACAAAAATGAATTCACCTTACAATCAGGAGAAACCATTTACATCGAGTAGCATCGTGTCAGAAGAACGCGAAGCATTCAGAGACTTGGAGAGGAAAACGGACGTAATAATTAAGGGCGCGGACAAAGGGGGAGCAGTGGTCATTTTGGATGGGTCCATCTATAAATCACAGGTTTTAAAAATGTTGGAGGATACCACAATTTATACTCCTCTGAAAAGTTACCCCCTCCCCTTTTCAGCTGAAACTTATGAAGATCTTGCAACAGGGTCTCTCAAGTGGTATTTTGAATAAGAAAGAATAGGAATATCTTTATGTGGAACATCCCATAATATCGATATTCCATTCACTGCCGAAGGAGAGTTTCCACCCCCTATGAGGCCAATAGTGGCAGGAATAGGCTCCTATTCAGAATGGCTGGACGCTCTCCTTCAACCTTTTGGTGCAGTTTATACCAGGCTTCCTTGAGGATACTCGTACAGTTTTGCAGTTTTTTCATAATTTTAAATGGTGTGATGCTTTCACATGGATCACAGCTGATGTAGTTGCATTATATACGAATATTGCTCATAATTTGGCGAATTCTGCCCTCAAATGGTTTTTGGGAAGTTATAGCAACTATACTGTGGAGTTGTAAGATTTCATTTGCATTTGTCGATTTCTTAATGAAACACCATTTTTTTGTTTGTAGTTTTTTTCTCCAGGTCTCCGGTGTTTCTATGGGGTGAAATTTTCGTCCTCCATAGCAAACATCTTTATGGCATGGTGGGAGAGCAAATATTTTTTTTGATATTAATAATCCCTTTTTTCATAACACAAGGTGGTATGGACGTTACATCGATGATCTTCTTTTTGTATGGTCAGGTGATATAGCGGTTTGGAGATTATCTTAATGGCGACTTGGATTCATTGAGTTTTGTTCTACACCATGATCCATTTTCTATTGCATTCTTGGATCTGCGTTTATATGTAGATGGTACAAAAACAAAGGTTTCCTCTGTTACTTACAGAAAATAAACCGCAGGGAACGCCACATTGCTAGCAACTTCATGTCATCCTACAGACGTAACGAAGAATATACCAAAAGGAGAAATGGTGAGAGCACGACGCAATTGCTCCACCAACGAATCTCTTGCTGAAGAGGCGGCTGCTATCTGCTCGAGGTTACACTCCAGGCATACACTGCACGATCCATTAGGAAAGCCAGACAATGGGCGTCATCATCAGATAGGAACAGACCACTATTTCCTGGAGAACCTTTTACCAAAACAAATACCCCCAAAAAAATGAAATCAGTTACTTTTACCACCAGTTATAGCGAGGAATACACTGACATTTGTAAAAAAAAAAAAAACATCTACCAGTGCTAAACTATGATGCCGAGTGGAGTGAAGTGATTTCGGCAGGCATCAGATGTGCTTTGCGCAGGGCCCCCACTTTGGGTCATAGGATCAGTCCCAACCTTTTCTGTGACCGTCCCAAGGCCAAACCAGGGCAGCTATAAATGCTGCCACCGAACATGCACATGCTGTGAACATATCTGTAAGGCCTCATGCACACGACCGTTGTTTGATTCCGTGTCCGTTGAGCTGTTTTTCGTGATTTTCTGCGGACCCATTGGTTTTCAATGGGTCCGTGGAAAACTCGGCAAATGCACCGTTTGTCCTCCGCATCCATGGTCTGTGATTCCAGTCCGTCAAAAAAATATAACCTGTCCTATTCTTGTCCGCGAAAAACGGTTCGTGGACCCATTCAAGTCAATGGGACCGTGACAAAATGCGGATGGTCATCCGTGTTCCGCGTCCGCGTTTTTTTGCGGATCCCTTGGCAGGCACTTGGCAAAAAATGTCAGCCTGTCTTTTGGTAAAATCTTTTGTCATGTCTGCTAAAAAAAAACGGAAGACACACGGAAACACAACGGAAGCAAAAACGGACACGGATCACGGAACAACGGAACCCCATTTTACGGACTGCAAAAAAATACTGTCGTGTGCATGAGGCCTTAGTCAAACAGTCACGTCCACAGTGAATGGCAGAAGTCAGAAAATAAAACAATATATTAACTGCAACACGGAGTTTGCGGTTTATTTAATTGCATGTGTTGAATGCTCTATGCCAGAGGCGGCACTCAGAGCCCTCTCTGTGGGCACCCGCACCCTGTAAAAAGTCTATGGCGTACCAATATGCCTTAGACTAATCCTGCCACTCATCATCGCAGGACGCACTATGGACGGCACAGGCAGCGCATCGACTGTAGGCCGGCTATTATAGCTAAATGATAAAGTACATGGAAGATATACTGTATTGGTATTCAGGGTAAATTGCCGTGTTGGCACTTTGCAGTAAATAAGTGGGTTTTGGGTTGCAGTTTGGGCACTCGGTCTCTAAAACGTTCAACATCTCTGCTCTATGCAATATATAGGCTGTACCACCAAACAGATTAAAACCAGAATACGGAGACCTTTATCGGACATACCTCACTATCAAACATGTAATGTTTCTTCTTCCACTTTGCACTTTGCCATTGTACATAAGAGGGTAATGCCAACGCTACACATACATAATATGATGCGTGACTACAATAATGTTAACCAAATGACCATAAAGGGACACGCATTTACAATTTCACAAACTTTATTAGTTGATAAAAGACCAACGACATACACAATATCAATATAAAAAAATAATTATATATAGCAGCAATACAGGTAGTAGCCAAGACATGTGGCTCCCCTCCCACACCTAGAAAACACCGATAGTTCACCTATATAAGGTAAAGACCTTTTACAAAAGTACTGGCATAGATAAACACATCCCCAATATAACAATTGTATAATAGAACCAAGCCCCACTAAAAATGGTATAGTGGATAAACCACACAAACACTGCAGCAAGGAGGCATATATATTCCATAAATGTATACCTGAGGGACACTTAGAGAGGAGAACACGGGTTTTCAATTGCAGAGAGAGCCCACTCGACGTGCGTTTGGCTCCGCTTTCTCAAGGGCGTCCCTTGAGAAAGCGGAGCGAAACGTGCGTCGGGTGGCCTCCTCTCTGCAATTGAAACCCGTGTTCTCCTCTCTAAGTGTCCCTCAGGTATACATTTATGGAATATATATGCCTCCTTGCTGCAGTGTTTGTGTGGTTTATCCACTATACCATTCTTAGTGGGGCTTGGTTCTATTATACAATTGTTATATTGGGGATGTGTTTATCTATGCCAGTACTTTTGTAAAAGGTCTTTACCTTATATAGGTGAACTATCGGTGTTTTCTAGGTGTGGGAGGGGAGCCACATGTCTTGGCTACTACCTGTATTGCTGCTATATATAATTATTTTTTTATATTGATATTGTGTATGTCGTTGGTCTTTTATCAACTAATAAAGTTTGTGAAATTGTAAATGCGTGTCCCTTTATGGTCATTTGGTTAACATTGTACATAAGAGTTTTAGAGTTCAGGATGTGGGGAGGGTCACGCTCCCAGTTGGGGGGGGGGTGATCATAGATGCAAACGTGCTGTGCCGTAGCTCCTGCATGTCCAACTTTTCAGTCCGACGATCTTTGCCATGCTGCGCCGTAGCTCCGCCCCTGCCCCATTATAGTCAATGAAGACGGAGCGGCAGCACGGCAGTGCACGGGCACTTGCAGCAGGACGGATCCGGGCATGCTGAATAGCCTGCCAGATCCGTCCTGCCGCAAGTGTTAAAGTACCCCATCAAGGGTTTTGTTATTGGGGATGGTGCAGGTTGGTTGGACTTCTGGAGTGGACTGAACATTTAGGAATTGACTCCAAGGTCTGTAGCCCCTCGGGGAAATGCACCCAGGGGGTTTGGGGCTCTGCAGCGGCAAAAAGAGCTTGACTCCCTTTAACATAGTAACATATGATCACAGGATGTCCTGCTGATAGGATCAGTAATGATCAGCTGTAGAACCCGGTAGCGGGCATTCATTTTCCCTGCAGCGCCTCCACAGGAGAAATTTAGCATTACACCATTGTAATTTAAATCAATGACCTGTCCTTTTTAGATACAGACAGGTTGAGTCATCCAGAGCAGGAGAGAGACGCTCTTTATAGCTGCCCTCTGCTCTAGCTGATAGATCAGGGATCAGCAACCTGAAACTACAACTCCCAGAGTGCTCCATTTACTTCTGGGGGAGTTAGAAGAACAGCTGGGCATGTTTTCATGCTGGGAGTTGTAGTTTCACAGAAGCTAGTGTGCCGAAGGTTGCTGTCTTCTGTGATAGATGCTTGTTTGGTCATCTCTTCTGCTCCCTTCCCCGTACACATGCATGCTTGGCCGAGTGTGCATGTGTTCAGTATAGGGAAAAGGGAGTAAGCTTATGCCAGACACCTTTGTCGGAGGTGTATCTCGCTGAGAACAATAGGGTCAGGCATGATCCAACATGACCCCCATCTGCCTTCAAGGGACAGTTGGGAGGACTGCATACACGTTAGCTAATTGGTTGGTTCCCACAAAAATCTGAAGGTGCAGCCAACATACATCTAATGTGCATGACCTTTAAAATAAAGCTAGTCGTCGTGTATCCGGCCTCTCTGGCACCCAATGGTCAGTTATTGCTAGAAGAGCCAGGATAGTATAACATGGTACCCATATACATGGGCAGGCAATCCGGTAACACATGCTTGCATTGATTCTGGCAAAGGGAGATTATATCTTTACAGTAGCTTTCCTGCCAGGGACACCCACGCCTGATGACGTC
This sequence comes from Bufotes viridis, assembly GCA_033119425.1. Classification (NCBI taxonomy): domain Eukaryota; kingdom Metazoa; phylum Chordata; class Amphibia; order Anura; family Bufonidae; genus Bufotes; species Bufotes viridis. Next base: position 12,164,215 of record CM065596.1, on the reverse strand, counting down.
CAAATAGTTCAACCCCTTTAAAATGGTTGTCCCCCGAAAAATATTCCACAGTTTTCAAACCAGCACCTGGATCTGAATCCTTTTGTAATTGTATGTAATAACAATTTTTGCATAGCCACTGAGTTATTCAATCAAATGTATCTGTATAGCGCCACCTGCTGTTTGTCTTGTTTCTTATTTCTGTCAACCTCGCTGAAGTGGACGCACATGCTCCGTTCCATCCTTCAGCTACCTCCTGAGCTGTGAGACGGAGAAAGCGGCGGCAGAAAGGAACTTCCCCGGGCTGCAGTAGAAAGGACACACCTTCTGAGCTGCCAGCTGGATATAAATCTAGCAGAGCAATGGGGATTTGGGGAGGTGGGTACGGGCTACAGGGCTGGTTCTGGGGCCGGAAAAGCCGGAAATGACTCCATGTGCATGTCCGCATGCCCATTCCGCAAAAAAAGAACATGTTCTGTTATTGTCTGCAATACGGACAAGGATAGGACTGTTCTAATAGGGGCCGGCCGTTCCACAAAATGCCAGTATCCGTGTTTTGCGGATCCGCAATTTGCGGACTGTAAAACAGTGAGCACTTAGAAAGCGACTGTCATGTGCTATATGATGTCTGATTTATTTATTCTTACATTCATTATGGAATAACCCCTTTAATTAGGGTCATGATGCTTGTAGCGTGGACCTCTAACTCCCCCGGTGCGTATATTATATTAGCCGCTGACTGGAAGCTGAACCAGTGCCACCTGGGAAGCGCAGAGTTGCATGATTTAGTTTTTTCCTCTCTTCCACCCCTTCTCCTTCTCCCGGTTCAGTTGATTTGTCAAAGGCATTTACAGCAGTCTCGTGTTCCCCGTTTCTGCTCTGCTCAGACTGTTATCTTGTCGCTCTGAAGGTTAATTTGCGTTCGGAGGGTTTGTGCAGATTTCAGCAGCTGATGTAATGGCTGGTGAAGCTCGGCACGGTATTGTGGTACCGTCCCCCTCCCCCTGCACTGTTTTCCATCCTGCACTTTCTGAGAAAATAAAGCTTTTATATTTCTTTGAAGTCAGAAATTTGTCCTGTCTGCTCAGATCCCAATTTTTCAAAGCGGGCGCGTTGAACGTACTTGTAGTCGCATAAAATGATAATGTCGCTTTCTTCACCGTAAGCAGATTCTGAGCTGGTAAGAAATGACTCTTCAACCTTTAAGATGTCAGCTATCAGGTTTGTGAAAAATTTTAGGGCTGTTCAGGCTTGAAGGGATCATAAATACACCGAAATTTACCTTTCTCATCATAGCAGAAACCAGTAGCATTGAACGCTTATGCTAAAGGAGTCTCGGCCTCTAGCATGGCACCAATGACCACGGACAAACAAAGAAAAACTGAAGACATTTATTGACTGGGGGTTAAGTTGGTCCCTCAGGTTACAGTATTAATTGGTTCCAGGACGACCATTGTATGTTGAAACCATTGTAACCTGAGTAATCGGTTCCAAAGCCCACAAATAACATCCAAGATAAGAGAAAAATAAGCAGATAACTAAGACGGATAAAACAAGTCCTTACATATAATAGTCGGGAATAGCTGCTAACTAGTAACTAATGCAGCTAGTTTACCAGAGAAGTGGCCTTAATTGGGTGGATCTGAGTCTGAGGCATTCTATGTTGAATGTGATCGTCATGTGATCAGTGCAGGGGGCGTGGCTCAGCACTGGATTGGATAAGAGGTGATCCAGTACTGAGCCACGCCCCCTGCACTGATCACATGACGGTGATGTCACCCCAGGTCCTTAGGGTTGTCCAAGGTTCGGGTTCATTGAAGCAGCCCCTTATGGATTCCAAATGCCGTTATGGTCCGCGGGAGCGGAATCTATAACGGGATGCTACGATAACCCGAACTTTGGACGCCGAACTAAAAATAGAAGTTCGCTCAACTCTAATAATGACCCAATTTATGCTTAGTTGAGACTTAGGAATACAATGCTAATGATTATAACTGCGCCGGTTCATCATGACAGAGCGCCATGAGAAAACCTCGGCTTCCAAGATCTGTTTAAAGCCAGATGTAAAACTGCTCCATGCCACTTTTTCGAAAAAATATTTTTTAAATTTTTAGATTATAATTCTTCTTGCCCCAATAAATATAGAGTGCTGATGCCCCTGAGAGGGTTAATAACCCAGCCTTACTATGATAGATCTGAAAACGGAGAATGAGCTTGACCTGAATATTAATAAATTTCCAAATTCATGCCGTTCCTTTGTGTGTTCTGATTGTGCCCCGGGCTCTCCACAATGACACAGATTAATATGGAGATTACACCTGAATTATCCGGCATCTGCCCGACGCCCTTTTGACCAGGACCCGCATGGCGTACGGCAGACGTTTGCCGCTTGTAAGGGCACCCAGCCACGACAATGATTGGTGTCTTTCTCCTCTACCTCTCCCAAAACCGTCACATCATTAATTTCGGTGCTGTCCCCTGCACCCTCCCCCTCGTTGCTCTCTTCACAGGGCCTTATCTAGGGCCACCTGCACGTGTGTCGGGGAGATAGCTCAGTGACTTCTTCCTTGGGATTTAAGTACTGGGCAATAGCTTACTCAGAGTCCCATTCTCTAGATGACTGCTCGGACATGATGTAGGAACCTTATCTTAAGGCTGACACACATTGGACATTAATAGAAAAACATGTGTCCGTGGTGTGTGCAGAATCTCAATGAGGTTCTCTGTGCCTCGTGCGCTTTCTCTCCCATCGGCCGGATCAGTCAAGTGCAGTCTTCAGCGTGTGTGCGTGTCACTGCCTTTAGTTTTGGTCTTCCCATAATGCCGCCTGGTTTGTGACGGTGGAGTAAATGGCATAGACTGGTTTAGTTTGCCTTTTTTTTTTACTTATCGGTGAGGAGGAAAAGTAGTCACAACTACTACATTGTATTAAATATTGTTATACCGCAAAGGTGTGCAGTGCATTGGGAGAGTCTTTTCATATTTTGAGATGTTTCAGCCTTGTTCTAAAATTTTAATAAAAATAAATAAATTTCTCCCATCATTCTGCACTAATTTATTAAAAGTTAATAAAGTCTTTAACAGTTAACAGTCTTTTAGGTGTTTTTTAAAAAAAATTTGTGTTGCAAACTTTCATGTCTCTTTTACTGAGTAGAAGCTTCTTTCTGGAAACTCTGCCATAAAGCCCAGATTGGTGGAGCCTGCAGTGATGGTTGACCTTCTGGAAGTTTCTCCCATCTGCACACAATATCATTGAAGCTCAACCAGAGTGGCTTTTGGGTTCTTAGTCACCTCTCTTACCAAGGCCCTTCTCCACGATTACTTAGTTTGGTGGGGTGGACAGCTCTAGGAAGAGTCCTGGTTGTTCAAGCTTCTTCCATTTAGATTTATGGAGGCCACTGTGCTCTTGGAATTTTCAATGGAGCAGACATGTTTTGTCCCCTTCTCCAGATCTGTGTCTCCATATAATCCTTTCTCTGAGCTCTACAGGCAGTTGTTTCCTCCTGAAGGATTTGTTTTTGCTCTGATGCATTGTTAGCTGTTAGATATTATATGAACAGAGCTGTGTCATTGCAAATCATGTCCAATCACCTGAATTTATCACTGGTGACTCCAATCAACGTAGAGAAACATCTCAAAGATGAGTCAGAGAAGTGGGAAGCCCCGGAACAAAGGGTCTGAATGCTTATATCCAGGCAAAATTTAAGATTTGATTTCACATTGATAGGGGAATATTTAATTGGGGAAATATATATACAACAATATAACTACTATAATACTGCTCCTATGTACAAGAATATAACTACTATAATACTGCTCCTATGTACAAGAATATAACTACTATAATACTGCTCCTATGTACAAGAATATATCTACTATAATACTGCCTCCTATGTACAAGAATATAACTACTATAATACTGCCTCCTATGTACAAGAATATAACTACTATAATACTGCTCCTATGTACAAGAATATAACTACTATAATACTGCTCCTATGTACAAGAATATAACTACTATAATACTGCTCCTATGTACAAGAATATAACTACTATAATACTGCTCCTATGTACAAGAATATAACTACTATAATACTGCTCCTATGTACAAGAATATAACTACTATAATACTGCTCCTATGTACAAGAATATAACTACTATAATACTGCCTCCTATGTACAAGAATATAACTACTATAATACTGCCTCCTATGTACAAGAATATAACTACTATAATACTGCTCCTATGTACAAGAATATAACTACTATAATACTGCTCCTATGTACAAGAATATAACTACTATAATACTGCCTCCTATGTACAAGAATATAACTACTATAATACTGCCTCCTATGTACAAGAATATAACTACTATAATACTGCTCCTATGTACAAGAATATAACTACTATATTCTCCTCTCCTCTATGCCTCCTAATACACAGTACTTATCTGCCTGGGAATCTGAGCTCGGGGTTGAGTTCTCGGAACCAGACAAAATGGCGATTATGTCTAACTCACATGGATTTTCCAGGTGTGTTTTATTGCAGGAAAATTCATTCAAATTAACCACTCGATGGTACAAGACGCCAGCTTTTTTGCATAGACTCAATCCGTCAGTACCAGCTGAGTGCTGGAGGTGTGGAGGAGACCTGGGAACCTTGTCCCACATCTGGTGGCATTGCCCTGCTATCAAACCTTTCTGGGCCCAGATCGAGGGTGTTATCAATAGAATGGGGGCCAGGACAGGGTCTTAAGTTTGGACCCAAAACTGGTTCTGTTGTGGTGTCCAAACCCCACTTTTACTCCGTCGAAACATAACCTACCCTCCATTTTGTTGGCAGCGGCTCGGCTGCTTATACCACTTAAATGGAAATCAGATGTAGCACCTACGATAGAAGAATGGAAGGCTAAGGTAGACCACCTTATGAGGCTAGAGGAGCTATCTGCATGGGAAGCCAATTGTAGAGCCCGATTTCTGACTATCTGGAGGCCATGGATGTCATATCGAGGATTCGTCTAAGCGCTATGAAGTGCCACCCTCTCCCTTCCCCCTCCTTCCCTCCCTTCTGTGTCCTCGCTGTCTTCTTCTACATTGTCACCCCTGTATTGTTCTGTCCTTATCTGTCTTTTGGTTTGATGTTATAACTTTAGACCCGTTCTATCAATAATATGTGTACTATGTTTATATGCGTATACCCGCGGTTCTCTGTACTGTGCGGCCTTGGTCGCTGATTTGAGCAACACCTTTTTGATGATGAGTCTGAGACACCTCCGGTACGACGATGTTACCTTTATTTGAGAATGCTATAGATTTCATGTCTTATGTTCCCAACATATGTGTTATTATTCTTCTTTGCTTGTAACTGCCGACATGCATTTGGTATGCTTCATGGTCGTTTCTTATATGCTCATTTGCTTAATAAAAAGAAAATTGGCAAAGAATATAACTACTATAATACTGCTCCTATGTACAAGAATATAACTACTATAATACTGCCTCCTATGTACAAGAATATAACTACTATAATACTGCCTCCTATGTACAAGAATATAACTACTATAATACTGCTCCTATGTACAAGAATATAACTACTATAATACTGCTCCTATGTATAAGAATATAACTGCTATAATGCTGCCTCCTATGTACAAGAATATAACTACTGTAATACTGCTCCTATGTACAAGAATATAACTACTATAATACTGCTCCTATGTACAAGAATATAACTACTATAATACTGCTCCTATGTACACGAATATAACTACTATAATACTGCTCCTATGTACAAGAATATAACTACTATAATACTGCTCCTATGTACAAGAATATAACTACTATAATACTGCCTCCTATGTACAAGAATATAAATACTATAATACTGCTCCTATGTACAAGAATATAACTCCTATAATACGGCTCCTATGTACAAGAATATAACTCCTATAATACTGCCTCCTATGTACAAGAATATAACTCCTATGATACTGCCTCCTATGTTCAAGAATATAACTACTATAATACTGCTCCCTATGTTCAAGAATATAACTACTATAATACCGCTCCTATGTTCAAGAATATAACTACTATAATACTGCCTCCTATGTATAAGAATATAACTACTATAATACTGCCTCCTATGTATAAGAATATAACTACTATAATACTGCTCCTATGTACAAGACCTCTGCGGCTGAGACTCCCAAGATGGCGCCGGCATCCCAACACTCTGAGGGGAAGAATATTCAGAGGCAGGAAGCGCATCTGACATCTCCGACTACAGAGCCCGAAAACGGAGTGGAACAGAAGGCCCTTTGGGAGGTCCTGGGATCCGCTCTAGCTCTCCTGCGACAAGACCTAGCCGAGATTAAGGTAGATCTGCGCAACATGGGACAGCGGGTGGCGGCATTAGAAAATTTGCATGACGCGATCATTCGCCACGAGGGAGAAATATGAGCGGCACTTAAATCGCATAATGACCTGCTCAATGATGCTTTGCTGCGCATCGAAGACCAAGAAAATCGCAGCCGCAGACGGAACATTCGGATCCGTGGTCTTCCTGAATCATTTGCATTTGAAGCGCTGGAAAAAATCGCGTGCAAAATTTTCGCGAATCTTCTGGGACCCGATAGAGCTGCGAAAATAACAATTGAAAGGATCCACCGAGCTTTGAAACCCAAGCCTAAAGGCTCTGACCCGCCGAGAGACGTCATCTGTGACCTTCTTAGCTATGTGGACACTGCGGCTCTGCTGAAAGCAGGTAGAGAGGCGGACCGCCATGAATTTGAAGGCACACCGATCTTGTTCTTTCAGGATCTAGCTCCTTCCACGTTGGCGAAACGCTGAATTCTCCGCCCGCTTCTAGAAGCTCTCAAGGCCTCTGCCATCCAGTTCAGATGGCTTTACCCGTTCGGACTGGCCGTTATGAAAAACGGGAGACAGATTACTATACGCTCCCCTCCGGATCTACATGCTGCATGGGAACACATGGGTATTTTACCTATGGAGATACCGTCCTGGATGCCTGCCGACCAGGGAACACTTATACTCTCGCCTCCAAGCACGGATCAGTGGCACACTGTCGCCTCGGGTAAAGCACCTAGACCCAACCGGGAACGCCAACCTCCCGCCAATTCCAAACTTCCTGCCACATCGCTGAGAGGATATGTCACTCATGGGACACTAATCAAACTTACAGCCCTCTACAAGGGCACATCTTAACACGGTCACCCCGTTTGTGACCTCTGATGACGTCCTGATGACGTCCCTCGTTACAGTGCGAGAGAGACTTTCCCTCTACGTTCTATTTGGGACCTTGTTATTACTAAGTTTCATAGTTCATACTACCTCTCCCTACTTCCCCCTCCTCCTCAGAAGCTGGGGCTTAGCCAGCATCTAACCTGGTTTACGACCCTACCCCCTGATGGCCTCTTTCTGGCCGTCAAGTTCTCTACGAGACCCCCCGCCCGATGGATCCCGCCTGTCCGCCGTCATGAGAAAGGATCACCTCATCATCTGGCGCTCTGTGGAGCTTTCATTTCTATGTGTTTTTTTTTGGCTGCTGCATTTAACTTTCTATTTCTTTAATTGCAGATGTTTTTTCCCTTTTGTCTTTGTCCTCCCTCTTCCTGATGTGTTCTCCCCTCCCTCTTCCACGCTCAACTGGTCTATAACTGTTGACATGCGACGTACCCCACTACTGCCTTGTGATGGCTGAAGTCATAGTTTCTTCCTTCAACGTCAGAGGTCTGAATGAGCCATGTAAGAGATCGCAAATCCTATCTCTACTGCAGAAAGACAAAGTCTCCATCGCATTCTTCCAGGAGACCCACTTCCGGTCGGGTAAGATACCTAACCTCCCACCCAAAACTTTTTCGCAATGGTTCCACAGTATGCATGGCTCGGCTAGCAAAGGCGTTAGCATAGCCATTCACAAACAACTCCCCTTTGTAGTCTCGGCTTCTTTTTCAGACCCCGAGGGTCGGCACTTGTTTGTGAAGGGCACAATTGCTGACACCCAGATCACGCTAGCCAATGTGTACGCTCCGAACAGGGGACAGGTCCAATGGCTGATTCAGACCCTCTCACACACCTATCCTCCTTCAAAGAAGGTATTGTCGTTTTAGGAGGAGACTTTAATGTATCCCTAGACCCTAGCTTAGACTCCTCCTCTGTGAAGTCGGCTATTACACACATACGCCTAAGGCGTTTGAAGCTAGCCTTGAGAAAATTGGGTGTGTTTGACACATGGCGCACTCTGAACCCCTCAGGTAGAGATTACAGTCCTCCTACCCCCATTATTACGCCCATGCCAAGTCCTCCTACCATAGATCGGACCACTTCTTTCTATCCTCCAACCACGCCCTACTCCTACAAGCCAAGATTGGTAATATTACTCTGTCGGACCACTCCCCAATTTTTCTACATTTCTTATTGACTGCCCTCCCGAAAAGGGAATGGAACTGGCGCCTCAACGATATCCTAATTTTAGATCAGACCAAGTCCCAGAAACTAGCCTCTTCGCTGAATGACTTCTTCCAGCGGAACAATGCTGGACACACTCCTCCCTCACCACCCATTGTCTGGGAAACCCATAAAGCGGTGATCCGTGGTGAACTTATCGCCCTTGGTTCCCATGTTAAAAAACAGCGCTATTGTGCTATTGCCACTCTTTTGGCCCAAATTGGGTCGCTCGAGCTGGTACACAAACGATCACAGGCGCTTAGTTGTGCTGCTGAACTTAGTGATGCCAGAACAAAGCTTAAGAACTAACTCAATGTAACTTCAGCCAAACTTCTCCTACGCCCCAGGTTTAGATCATATGCCCATGGCGATAAAGGGAATAAACTTATGGCAGCACTAGTCAAAAAACAACACTCAGACTCATTTATTTCTGCTATCAAAGATGCTAAAGGAACCCACCTTAAGTCCACCTCTGACATTGCGAAGGCCCTTAGCACCTTTTACACGGAGCTCTACAATCTCCCACTCCCCTCAGATCAGTCACTTAACACCCTCACAGACGCCACAGAAAAATTTCTCTCCTCCTTGCATCTCCCCAACATCACGCCGGCCCAGGCTACTCACCTAATAGCCCCAATCACAGACACGGAGGCGCGGAAAGTACTGGCCTCTATCCCCTCAGGGAAGAGCCCTGGACCTGACGGCTTCTCCATTACCTACTATAAAAACTTTCAAGATATCCTAGTGCCACACTTCCGCTCCATGTGTAATCACCTTCTAAATGGAGGCCAACTCCCTCCCCAATCACTATCGGCCCACCTTACGATTATTCATTAAGAGAACAAAGACCCCCTAAACTGTGGTAGCTATCGCCCAATTTCACTCCTCAATACAGATGTGAAATGGTGGGCTAAGATCTTGGCACAGCGGATCCAGCAGATCCTCCCTGACATCATCCATAGGGAGCAAGTTGGGTTTGTCGCTGGCAGACAGGGGAACGAAAATACCGTCCGCCTCCTCCACCTCATGAATTGGGCTCAGAGTACTTCTACTCCTCTAGCTTTACTCAGCACTGATGCGGAGAAGGCCTTCGACAGGGTCAGCTGGCAGTATATGTCTGCGGCCCTGTCGAAATTTGGCTTCCCTGATCAGTTTATCGCAGCTATCTTTTCCTCGTATTCGTCCCCCTCTGCCAGGGTCAAGGTCAATGGCACTCTTTCACCTGCCTTTGCCATATCTAATGGTACTAGACAGGGATGCCCCCTCTCCCCGTCCCTTTTTGTCATAGTAATGGAGACCCTACTATGCAAGATCAGACAAGATCCAGATATTGAGGGTATCAAGATGGGCTCTTGCACCCATATCACCGCAGCGTTTGCCGATGATCTGCTAATTATGACCACCAACCCCATGATTTCCTTCCCACGGCTTCACTGCCTGTTTGAAGAGTTCGGATGGATTTCTAACTTTAGGATTAATTATAGCAAATCTCTGGCCTTGAATGTATCTTGCAAATCCTATGTAGTCAAGAACCTTAAACGCACCACCTCCTTTGCTTGGGCCCCCCATGATATCACGTTCCTAGGAATACGGATCTCAGCCAACCATGACTACCTATTTAGTCTCAACTACGCATCTCTACATAGGGATATTAGAACACGCCTGCAGTCCCTCAAACTCCCCTTTTTTTCCTGGATAGGCAGGAAGAACTTCCTTAAAGCCTTCATAGTACCCAAACTCCTGTATTTAATACAAACACTGCCAATTTGGCTACCCCGCTCCTTTTTCATGGAGATACGTCGCAAATCCTCTAGGATAGCCTACTCAACATTGACAAGGGAAAAAAGATTTGGGGGCTTCGGTATGCCCGACATCCAAACCTACTATACAGCGTCGCTCCTAAACAGGTGCTTTTCTCTCCTCTCACACCAACTCCCGAATCTTTGCGTACAATTGGAACATGCCCTTATCACCTATAAAGAAGGTCTTATCCTGTGGGGAATCCGCACATGCACCCCAAATAACTCATATGCCTCCCCCATTTGGAAAGGCATGTTGGTGGAATGGGCTAAACTATATAGATCCCGAGACCTTAGGTTCCCCAACATTCACCTCCCCCTACACCTTCTACAAAATTATATTCACCCCGACATTCTCAGACCTTCCGGAGTCTGGAGCCTACTGTCTGACCTCACCTTAAAAGACATCACTTCCACAACTGGGGACTTGGCATGGGATAAGATCCACACTCTGCCGAGGGTCAAAGCCCTCTCCTTTCTCTCAACCGGGGCATTTAGCCGAGATATTAAGGCTCTTAAGCTTCCTCCTCTCGCTAATGATAAGCCTACTTGGCTAGAGAAAAAGCTTTATGTTTCCGAGATACCGAAAAAAAAACTCTCGACGCTTTACAAGGAGTTGCTTTCTTCTGCCCCTCTGGCGCTGCACTTTATGTCTGCCTGGGAAAAGGAGCTCGCAATCCACCTAACCGAGCCGGAGAAAGCCTTTATCTTATCTAATTCGCATGGCTTCAAGCGGTGCATTAAAATCCAAGAGAATTCGTACAAATTACTGACTCGCTGGTACAAAACGCCAGAATTCCTACATAGGCTCAATCCAGATTTACCAGAGCGGTGCTGGAGGTGTGGAACAGAAGTCGGCTCCTTGTCACATCTTTGGTGGTTCTGCAGTAAAATTCGCCCCTTCTGGTCTCAAATAGAGACCACAATTAACCAGATATGCGCCTCTAAGGTACGTCTAGATGCAAAACTGGTTCTCCTCTGGTGCCCCAATGACTCCCTTACCCCTGCCAAGACTAACCTTCCGACCATGCTTCTTACTGCGGCTCGCCTGCTGATACCCATCCTCTGTAAGAATGACTCACCGCCTTCAATGTTGATGTGGACTGAGAAAACAGACCAACTGTTTAGGTTTGAGGAATTGGCCCACTGGAAAACTCGCACACACTCCAAATTCCTCAAATTGTGGCTCCCTTGGGAGAAGTATTAAAAATGTTCATACTCACTTTATTAGTGAATACGATAAGGTCTGTAAGATTTTATGTATCTACCCAATCTTTGCCATTTGCACATGGCTATATGCTGTCATATATCTTTGACCAGACCTTCTTCACTCTCAGTTAAAAGAGTTTTTGTACATACTGCCCCTATGTACAATAATATAATTACTATAATATTGCTCTTATGTACAAGAATATAACTACTATAATACTGCTCCTATATAAAAGAATATAACTGCTATAATACTGCTCCTATGTACAAGAATATAACTACTATAATACTGCTCCTATGTACAAGAATATAACTACTATAATACTGCCCCTATGTACAAGAATATAACTACTATAATACTGCCTCCTATGTACAAGAATATAACTACTATAATACTGCTCCTATGTACAAGAATATAACTACTATAATACTGCCTCCTATGTACAAGAATATAACTACTATAATACTGCTCCTATGTACAAGAATATAACTACTATAATACTGCTCCTATGTAGAAGAATATAACTACTATAATACTGCTCCTATGTACAAGAATATAACTACTATAATACTGCTCCTATGTACAAGAATATAACTACTATAATACTGCCTCCTATGTACAAGAATATAACTACTATAATACTGCTCCTATATACAAGAATATAACTACTATAATACTGATCCTATGTACAAGAATATAATTTTTCGCCCTATAAGACGCACCTAGGTTTTTGGGGAGGAAAATAAAAAACTAAAAATTTTTAACCAAAAGGTGTGCTTTTGGTGGGTTTTGAACTAATGGTGGTCTGTGGATGGCACAATTATGGGGGATCTGTGGATGACGCACTGTGTGGGGGGATCTGTGACGGACACTGTTATGGGGGGGATCTGTGGATGGCCTTGTTATGGGGGATCTGTGGATGGCACTGTTATGGGGGATCTGTGGATGGCACTGTTATGGGGGATCTGTGGATGACACACTGTTATGCGGGATCTGTGGATGACACTGTTATGGGGGATCTGTGGATGGCACTGTTATGGGGGATCTGTGGATGGCACTGTTATGGGGATCTGTGGATGGCACTGTTATGGGGGATCTGTGGATGGCACTGTTATGGGGGATCTGTGGATGGCACTGTTATGGGGGATCTGTGGATGGCACTGTTATGAAGGGTTTTGTGGACGACGCACTGTTATGGGGGATCTGTGGATGACACTGTTATGGGGATCTGTGGATGGCACTGTTATGGGGATCTGTGGATGGCACTGTTATGGGGGATCTGTGGATGGCACACTGTTATGCGGGATCTGTGGATGACACTGTTATGGGGGATCTGTGGATGGCACTGTTATGGGGATCTGTGGATGGCACTGTTATGGGGATCTGTGGATGGCACTGTTATGGGGGATCTGTGGATGGCACTGTTATGGGGATCTGTGGATGGCACTGTTATGAAGGGTTTTGTGGACGACGCACTGTTATGGGGGATCTGTGGATGACACTGTTATGGGGGATCTGTGGATGGCACTGTTATGGGGATCTGTGGATGGCACTGTTATGGGGGATCTGTGGATGGCACTGTTATGGGGGATCTGTGGATGGCACTGTTATGGGGATCTGTGGATGGCACTGTTATGGGGGATCTGTGGATGACACTGTTATGGGGATCTGTGGATGACACTTATGGGGATCTGTGGATGACACTGTTATGGGGGATCTGTGAATGGCATCCACAGATCCCCCATCCTATAACAGTGCCATCCACAGACTCCCCACCCCATACCAGTGCCATCCACAGATGTCCCTAATAAAAATGTCATCCACAGATCCCCCCCGCCGCTCCAGTGCTGCACCATAGTATAGAAATAAAAAATGTCTTATTCAAATAACATTCATTAAATCTCCCCCTCAGTTGTATATCACTATCTACTCACACCAGGTTTTTGTATAATGCAGGCAGGCCGGGCGGCAGCGTGACTCACTGACGTCACGTTACAGGCGGCGCAGGCACGTGACATCAGTGAGTCACGCTGCCGCCCGCCTGGCCTGCCTGCATTATATGAAAACCTGGTGTGAGTAGATGGTGATATACAACTGAGGGGGAGATTTAATGAATGTTATTTGAATAAGACATTTTTTATTTTTATACTATGGTGCAGCACTGGAGTGGCGGGGCCGGAGCACAGTGAACGCATCGGCCCTGCTGCAATTGCCGGCCCCCAGCTCCTCCTCCCAGTCCCTCCCCGCTCATACATCGCAGCCTGCGATGCTGGAGCATCGCAGGCTGTGATGTAAAAATGTCAGCATTCGCCCCATAAGACACAGGGGCATTCCCCCCCCCCCCCATTTTTGGGGGGAAAAAGTGCGTCTTATGGGGCGAAAAATACGGTAACTACTATAATACTGATCCTATGTACTAGAATATAACTACTATAACACTGCTCCTATGTACAAGAATATATCCACTATAACACTGCCTCCTATGTACAAGAATATAACTACTATAACACTGCTCCTATGTACAAGAATATATCCACTATAACACTGCCTCCTATGTACAAGAATATAACTACTATAATACTGTTCCTATGTACAAGAATATATCTACTATAATACTGCTGCTATGTACAAGAATATAACTACTATAACACTGCCTCCTATGTACAAGAATATAACTACTATAATACTGCTCCTATGTACAAGAATATATCTACTATAATACTGCCTCCTATGTACAAGAATATAACTACTATAATACTGCTCCTATATACAAGAATATAACTACTATAATACTGCTCCTATGTACAAGAATATAACTACTATAACACTGCCTCCTATGTACAAGAATATAAACTATAATACTGGTCCTATGTACAAGAATATAACTACTATAATACTGCTCCTATGTACAAGAATATATCTACTATAACACTGCCTCCTATGTACAAGAATATAACTACTATAATACTGCTCCTATATACAAGAATATAACTACTATAATACTGCTCCTATGTACAAGAATATAACTACTATAACACTGCCTCCTATGTACAAGAATATAAACTATAATACTGCTCCTATGTACAAGAATATAACTACTATAACACTGCCTCCTATGTACAGGAATATAACTACTATAATACTGCTCCTATGTACAAGAATATAACTACTATAATACTGCTCCTATGTACAAGATTATAACTACTATAATACTGCCTCCTATGTACAAGAATATAACTACTATAATACTGCCTCCTACGTACAAGAATATAACTACTATAATACTGCTCCTATGTACAGGAATATAACTACTATAATACTGCTCATATTACAAGAATATAACTACTATAATACTGCCTCCTATGTACAAGAATATAACTACTATAATACTGCTCCTATGTACAAGAATATAACTACTATAATACTGCTCCTATGTACAAGAATATAACTACTATAATACTGCCTTCTATATAAAAGAATATAACTACTATAATACTGCTCATATTACAAGAATATAACTACTATAATACTGCTCCTATGTACAAGAATATAACTACTATAATACTTCTCCTATATACAAGAATATAACTACTATAATACTGCTCCTATCTACAAGAATATATCTACTATTAGGCCCCTTTCACACGGGCGAGTTTTCCGCGCTGGTGCAATGCGTGAGGAGGACGCATTGCACCCGCACTGAATCCGGACCCATTTATTTTTATGGGGCTGTGCACATGAGTGGTGATTTTCACTTCTGCGTTGCGTGAAAATCGCAGCATGCTCTATATTGTGCGTTTTTCACGCAACGCAGGCCCCATGGTAAGATGGACCATGTGATTGGACCATGTGATGTGACGTCATCACAGGTCCTTTAGTTGTTAGCTGATGCTGGGAAAGAGAGGAGAGATCGCAACTACGCGATCAAGTGGCTAAGGTAAGTTAACTTTTATTATTTTTAACCCCTTCCTCTTCATTTTCCTATGCATTCTTTATTAAGAATGTTATTATTTCCCCTTATAACCTTGTTATAAGGGAAAATAATCAATTCTCCAGAAGACCCGAAACCGGACTTCAGTTATGAAGTCCGGCTTCGGGTCTGGGTACCAAACATGGCGATTTTTCTCACACGCGTGCAAAACGCATTACAAACGTTTGCACCCGCGTGGAAAAATCGCGCATATTCCTGCGACGCACCCGCCTCTTATCCGGGCGTCAAACATGACGCCCGTGTGAAAGAGGCCTTATATTTTTTATTTTTTTTTTTACATTCAATTAACTTTTTTTTTTTTTTTTTTTTTTTTTAGAAGTACAATTATAAAATGTAATTTTAAAGAATAAATGTAATTCTTTTGTTTGGTGTGTTTTGGAAGAGCCCACTCGTATTGGCATAGAACAAAAAAGGATGAGTTCCAGCTTTCTTAAAATCCACAATATTCTTTATTGATTTCCAAAGATACGTTTAAGATCCAATTCACATGTCACACGGAAAACATGCTGCGATTGTGCGCGTTTCGGGCTATAACATGGAGCCCTTCATCAGATGAAGGGCTCCATGTTACTAGCCGAATGCTGTCATAGCATGTTTCCGTGTACATGTGAATCTTAAGCGTATCTTTGGAAATCAATAAAAAATATTGTGGATTTTAAGGAAGCTGGAAATCATCCTTTTTGTTCTAAGACATGAAACAGCCGAAGTTGGGCGTTCCTTTCCGTGCTACCTGGTTGCATTGAGGTGAGAGCTGCATCTAAAGCCTTGTTTGTGACTCGTATTGGCATATATTACATTTATTACATAGTTACTGTTATTGAATTGTCATTTTGTCTTATCAACCAACGAGAAGTGCTCGTGATCTCCGTCTCTGTATACAGGGATCTGCTCAGGAGGTGTCATGTGTCCCCAAATCTCGCCTCCTCGCTGACTAACTGGTAATATAACAATATGTCTATAAATAATATCTGTGATATCTGATCACAGGACCCGGACACCCGGCTCTTACAGTATATATTCTAATTAAAAACACTTGAGGTTTCCTGTCAGAGCAGAAGAGCGATGGTATATCTCTTGTAAGTCAAGTGGAAGCAGTCAAGAGGTTTTCACATTGTATACATAATTAAATGGAAAAATAGCCAGTAGTTACAATGATAGGACAGGCCATTAAAATGTGAACGATTTCATATTACGCTGCACACAAGTGATTCTCCTGCCTGTAAGTCCCGTCTGCTATTCATTAATTGTTGTGTATTAAGCACCATCATACTCTGTAGTGCCATACGTGAAAGTCACTCGCCTCTATCCTTGTCGCCCAGTGGAGCTTGCAATCTACAGTAACTTCCCCATTTAAGCATACTTCTACCTGTATACACTAGAGCTGAGCTGAGGAGGATGCTAGCTGACCCGTGCATCAGTTGTGTGCCTGATCCGATCCAGGATTTACCTGATCTGTCCCTGGGTGCTCCCGAGTTCTCGGCTTGTTCCAACCCTGGGTGTCATTGTGTTCAGTGTATGAATCCACTTTGCATGTACCTGCGCTCCCTGCCTGATGCAATCCAGTCTGAATCTAAGATCTGTGCCTGATCCGGCTCTAAATGTAGTTGAGCCCGGCACCTAATCCGATCCTAGTTGTACCTTGTCTGTGCGTTTGATCCAACCATGAATGTAACTGATCTTTGTGCCTGATCAAAACTGATCCAATCTGATATGTTCTGTATCTGAGCTGTGCTCCTGATCTGACCATTAGGTGTGCTTGAGCTCTATACTTGATTGGATCCTTTCAGGTTTTGAGCGCTGTGCCCATGTCAACCCTGGGATTATTACAGCTCTGTCCCTAATCCAGCAGTGGATTTACTCTAATCTATGTGTTTGATCCAACTGTGGGTGCACCTTAGCTCAGTGCCAGAGCCAGATACTTAAACTCTGCCCCTAATCTGATGAGATCTGTAACTGTTCTACGTTCTTGATCCATCTATGGATGTACCTGACCTATGTGCCTGATCTTAACTGTGGCTGTAACTGATGCAATGTTTTATGAGCCTGAGCTCTGATCTGACCCTGGTTGTACTTGAGTTTTATACTTGACGTTTGTGCCAGATCCTACCATGGATATACCTGATGCCGCCTGTTGTGTTGAAAAATTCTGTGCCTGATGTGTCCTGGGATGTACTAGAGATCTACATTTATTCTGACCATGATCATTTCTGAGATTTGCACCTAATGCAGGCCAAGAAACTACTATAAATTGCCTGATAAAAGCCTGGGGTGAGCCTGGGGTGTGCCTGGACTGTGTCTGCTGTTGTGTGAGCTGTACTTGAGCTGTGTGTCTGAACTCTGTCTGATACTATGTGGGCTGTACACGAGTTGTGTGCCTGAACTCTGTCTGATATTGTGCGGGCTGTACACGAGTTGTGTGCCTGAACTCTGTCTTATATTGTATGGGCTGTATACAAGTTATGTGCCTGAACTCTGTCTGATATTGTGTGGGCTGTACACGAGTTGTGTGCCTGAACTATGTCTAATATTGTATGGGCTGTACATAAGTTGTGTGCCTGAACTCTGTCTGCTGTTGTGTGAGCTGTACACAAGATGTGTGCCTGAACTCTATCTACTGTTGTATGGGCTGTACACGAGTTGTGTGCCTGAACTCTGTCTTATATTGTATGGGCTGTACACGAGTTGTGTGCCTGAATTCTGTCTGATATTGTGTAGGCTATACATGAGCTGTGTGCCTGATCTCACTTTCAATATTATTGTACCATATTTTGACTCAATATGTATCTTAGTTCTGCCCCTAATCTGACAATTGGTGTGCCTGATGCCACATAGGATGTACCGCAGATCTGCTTCTGCTTCAACCTGGATTGTGTAACTGTATCTGCAATTGGTTTTCTATAGAAATTGACACAGAATAGGTCTTTAAAGTGTGATTATCATGTGAAGTCACACAATGTCACAATTTAATCTCATTGTGAAAACTTTAATGATTTATCACTTTCACAGATTTCACTTGGCCGGGATATTAATCCCACATTTATGAGATTTTTAGTCCTTTTTTTTTTCACCTGAAATGCTCATATTTCCTGTGTGTGATGAATCATGTGCCATTAATCTTACAACGGTCACACATAGGTACCAGTACGCCCTGGCTCCTTTCTCTCCTTTTTTTTTTTTTCTTTCTCTTCTTTCTTTCTTTAATGGTTCCAAAGATTAAATGGCTTTTCCTGCCCCTGAGAATATGTGCATATATGACTACAATTATTTAAAAGGGAACCTGTCATCAACTTTATGCTGATGTCGCTGAGGGCAGCATAGATTAGTGACAGCAATGCTGATTTCAGCGGTGTGTCACTCATGAGCTAAAAGTGGTTGCTGAGAACCAGCATCATAATCATTGCAGTTCAGGCCTTGAAAAGAGTCAAATCTACCTGAGAAGAGTCCTGGTTATTCATAATCTCCTGCTCTTCCGCCATCTGCTGATGATTGGCAGTTCTCTCCTAGAGAGAAAGGGAGAAGACTGTCAGTCATCAGCAGGAGAGCAGGTATTCATGAATAACCAGGACTCTTCTCAGGTGGCCGGGACTCTTTTCCAGGCCCAGTCTGCAATTATTGTGATGTTGGTTCTCGGCGACCACTTACTTTTAACTAATAAATGATAGAGCGCTGAAATTAACTCACCTGTCTCTATTTTATTCTGCCGTTAGTATGGGCAGCATAAAGTTGATGACGGGTTCCTTTAACATTTGACAGACCTTTTGATCACAGGAATACCTGCCTCAACGCTAGAAAGTAATTGTTGTGGTCATTTGTTGTTACATGGTACTGGAGACAACGCATCGTTATTCATTTCTGACCCAAAAAACTGATTGTCCCATAGACATTAATCTACAGGAATACTGCTCATATGTACAAGAATATAACTACTATAATACTGCTCCTATGTACAAGACTATAACTACTATAATATTGCCTCCTATGTACAAGAATATAACTACTATAATACTGCTCCTATGTACAAGAATATAACTACTATAATACTGCCTCCTATGTACAAGAATATAACTACTATAATACTGCTCCTATGTACAAGAATATAACTACTATAATACTGCTCATATGTACAAGAATATAACTACTATAATACTGCTCCTATGTACAAGACTATAACTACTATAATATTGCCTCCTATGTACAAGAATATAACTAGTATAATACTGCTCCTATGTACAAGAATATAACTACTATAATACTGCTCCTATATACAAGAATATAACTACTATAATACTGGTCCTATGTACAAGAATATAACTACTATGATACTGCTCCTATGTACAAGAATATAACTACTATAATACTGCCTCCTATGTACAACAATATAACTACTATAATACTGCCTCCTATGTACAAGATTATAACTACTATAATACTGCTCCTATGTACAAGAATATAACTGCTATAATACTGCTCCTATGTACAAGACTATAACTACTATAATATTGCCTCCTATGTACAAGAATATAACTACTATAATACTGCTCCTATGTACAAGAATATAACTACTATAATACTGCTCATATGTACAAGAATATAACTAGTATAATACTGCCCCTATGTACAAGAATATAACTACTATAATACTGCCCTTATGTACAAGAATATAACTACTATAATACTGCTCCTATGTACAAGAATATAACTACTATAATACTGCTCCTATGTACAAGAATATAACTACTATAATACTGCTCCTATGTACAAGAATATAACTACTATAATACTGCCTCCTATGTACAAGAATATAACTACTATAATACTACTCCTATGTACAAGAATATAACTACTATAATACTGCCCCTATGTACAAGAATATAACTACTATAATACTGCCTCTTATGTGCAAGAATATAACTGCTATAATACTGATCCTATATAAAAGAATATAACTACTATAATACTGCTCCTATGTACAGGAATATAACTACTATAATACTGCCTCCTATGTATAACACTATAACTACTATAATACTGCTCCTATGTACAAGAATATAACTACTATAATACTGCTCCTATGTACAGGAATATACCTACTATAATACTGTCTCCTATGTACAGGAATATAACTACTATAATACTGCTCCTATGTACAAGAATATAACTACTATAATACTGTCTCCTATGTACAAGAATATAACTACTATAATACTGCTCCTATGTACAAGAATATAATCACTATAATACTGCCTCCTATGTACAAGAATATAACTACTATAATACTGCCTCCTATGTACAAGAATATAAACTATAATACTGGTCCTATGTACAAGAATATAACTACTATAATACTGCTACTATGTGCAAGAATATAACTACTATAATACTGTTTGCTATGTACAGGAATATATCTACTATAATACTGCTACTATGTGCAAGAATATAACTACTATAATACTGTTTGCTATGTACAGGAATATATCTACTATAATACTGCTCCTATGTACAAGAATATAACTCCTATAATACTGCCTCCTATGTACAAGAATATAACTCCTATAATACTGCCTCCTATGTACAAGAATATAACTACTATAATACTGCTCCTATGTACAAGAATATAACTACTATAATACTGCTCCTATGTACAAGAATGCAACTGCTATAATACTGCCTCCTATGTACAAGAATATAACTCCTATAATACTGCCTCCTATGTACAAGAATATAACTACTATAATACTGCCTCCTATGTAGAAGAATATAACTACTATAATACTGCCTCCTATGTACAAGAATATAACTCCTATAATACTGCTCCTACGTACAAGAATATAACTACTATAATACTGCCTCCTATGTACAAGAATATAACTACTATCATACTGCTCGTACAATTGTTTTAAAGGGGTCCTCACTTCAGCAAATGGCATTTATTATGTAGAGAAAATTAATACGAGGCAGTTACTAATGTATTGTGATTCTCCATGTTGCTTCCTTTGCTGGCTGGATTCATTTTTCCATCACAATATACATGGCTTGTTTCAACCACCCTGTAATCCATCAGTGGTGGTCGTGCTTGCACACTATAGGAAAAGGTGTCGGCCTCTCAATTGGCCGGGACTGTGGGAGCGCACATAGGCTGGTGTTTTTCCTGGAGGATTGCAGGGTGACCGTAACTATGGAAACGAGCCGTGTATAATGTGATGGAAAAATGAATCCAGCCTGAAAAGGAAGCAACATGGAGAATCGCAATGCATTAGGGAGTGGTTTGTATTTACTTTCTCTACATGATAAATGCTATTTGTTGAAGTGACACAACCCCATAAAACCTGTATATGGTAACATTGTACAAGCCGTGCGCTGCCCCTGCTATTAAGGGGTTAATGTCAGCGCGGTCCGGTCAGGCCATGAATGTTTAATCTGTTTATTTGCTCCTTTTTGAATATCGGAATTTGAAATTTCTTATAATTGTTCCTGGAATCTGAAGCTATTTGTCCGATCCGGCCTCCTCCACCGCTGAATTATTTATATGGACTTTCCTCATAACATGTGAATATTAAATCTCATCCCACACATCTTATCATAATTTATATGGCTCTCATCATCCTCCCGGTGCCGGCTATAATCCCAGCGTCAGACTCAGTCCCACCGTCCATATGTCTCTTGTTACATTGTATCCGTAAGCTCTGTGATTCTCATAAATTGTATCAGAATTCCCCGGGTGTTGCACTTGATAAATGACCAGCTCCATGCAGTTCTGGCAATGCATTTAATCTAAACTACAACCCCCACCCTCCTCCTCACTACCCAAAACAATAAAATGTGCCCTTTTATTTTGCATCTTGTTCATCAGTCCCCATTCTCTTAAAGTGGCGAGCTCTAGGGGGGATCGGCGTCTCCTAGCAACGTAGTAACTCACAGACAGAAGGGACCACGGCGTTCCACCCCTCCTCCCCTGTGGTTTGGGCTCCGTTCCAATAGATGGGAAATATCACAATGTGTTATATGAGCCTCGTACACGGATCGCTTCTTCGCCAGTGAATCGCAATAAGCATTTTGTGTTGACTCATTGCTTGACCTCCGACCTCTGCCCGTTTCCTGGAGGTTGAGTAGCTTAATTGAGGGTCGCATATTACGGCGTATAGTAGATATGGATTGTTTGGCGGATGATACTTTGTAACCACTTTCTACTTTTCTCTTTGTTGCCAGTCGTGTTTACATCACAATGGATACTTTTATGTTGTCTTTTTTGTTAATTCAACTTTATTTGTATCATTTTTGTTAACAAATGTATATCCTTTTTGTGAATTGGAAACAATACAGATGACCGGTGGGTGGTCAGTGGTTAAAGGGGTTTATTACCCCTTGCCAGGGGTAAAGGCGTAGAGGTGTCATGGCGTTCCCCACACTGAAGGGAAGTAAGCCCATAGCTTTTGCTACAGAGATTTAAAGGGTACCTGTCCCTTTAACTAACCTTTGACCTGTCATAGGGATGTTTTGGAAGTTTAGCCTGGTTGGGGGTCCAATTGCTGAGATGCTCACTGATCACTCTGATCGCTGCACCTCTTCATCTCTGTTCAACTCTCCTCAATAATATAGTGTGCAATGTACGGACTCCTAGAAAGTCTGTGGACTCTTTAATTGTGTACACTGCTTGCTGGCGGAGCGAACGGAATCGAAGGGGCACAGCGGAGAGGAGCACTTCTGCCGCTATCTTCTAGTGATCAATTCTGCTCTCGGCACCCGAACCTCCAAAGAAGCAAAATATGTTGAGCGCTAGGTACCTCCTTTTAAGAGGATATTCACACACAGCAGACTTGTTTTAGAGATTTCTGCAACTTAACCCCTTTAGGACACATGACGTACCAGTACGGCATGTTTCCCGAGTCCTTAAGGTGAAATAGGGCCGTGTCCTTAAGGGGTTAAAGGCTATATACACCTTCGGGGGCAATTTTTCTTTTGTAATTGCGTTTTGATCATTAGGGGCTAAAAATCATCTTCTCAATTGGTCTTTATTAAAAATATTGAGCCATTCTGTCACAAAGGGTAAACTGTTTTTCTAGCTGTGTCACTGGTACTTTCACTTTTAGTTTGTGCCAATAAACCTTTTCTCTAAACCACTAAGGGCTCTTTCACACTTGCGTTTTTGTTTTCCGGCATAGAGTTCCGTCGTCGGGTCTCTATGCCGGAAAAATCCTGATCAGGTTTATCCCAATGCATTCTGAATGGAGAGAAATCCGTTCAGGATGCATCAGGACGTCTTCAGTTCAGGACCGGAACGTTTTTTGGCCGGAGAAAATACCGCAGCATGCTGCGCTTTGTGTTCCGTCCAAAAATCCTGAACACTTGCCGAAGGCCGGATCCGGAATTAATGCCCATTGACGTGCATTAATCCGGATCTGGCCTTAAGCTAAACGTCGTTTCGGCGCATCACCGGATCCGACGTTTAGCTTTTTCTCAATGGTTACCATGGCAGCCAGGACGCTAAAGTCCTGGTTGCTATGGTAAAGTGTAGTGGGGAGTGGGGGAGCAGTATACTTACCATCCGTGCGGCTCCCGGGCGCTCAGAGTGACGTCAGGGCGCCCTACACGCATGGATCACGTGATCGCATGGATCACGTGATCCATGGGCATGGGGCGCTCTGACGTCATTCTGGAGCGCCCCGGGAGCCGCACGGACTATATGTATACTGCTCCCACGCTCCCCACTACTACTATGGCAACCAGGACTTTAATAGCGTCCTGGCTGCCATAGTAACACTGAAAGCATTTCGAAGACTGATCAGGATCCTGATCAGTCTTCTAATGCTTTCAGGCGACTTGCGTTCTGACGGATCCGGCGGGACGGAAGTGCCTGTCGGATCCTCAGAATGCAAGTGTGAAAGAGGCCTAAGGGTCGTAAACACTTATTCAAGCCACATTCTTGGGCTGAGTTCACATCAGCGTTTCCTTTAAGGAAGCAGAAGAACGGAAAGGATGGATTCAGAACATAACTGAGCCCTGCATGCACTGCAATCAGAGGCAATTAACCCCTCAGGTGCGGCACCTGAGGGGTTAATAGCCTCTGATCGCAGCGCTCGTTCACAGGCAGGTGCTGGCAGGCTGTGTCTTCTGCCTGCATTTATATAAGAAACTACTCGGCATTGCTGGCCAGTGCTCCGCCCCCCCCCCCTCCCTAGTATTAAAACATTGGTGGGCAGTGGGCAGTGTGCCCCCCTCCCCTCCCTAGTATTAAAACATTGGTGGGCAGTGTGCCCCCCAGTATTAAAACATTGGTGGGCAGTGGGCAGTGTGCCCCCTGTCCTCCCCCTTCCCCCAGTAATAAAATCATTGGTGGCAGTGGCCACAGGGTCCCCTCACCTCCTCCTCATTGGTGGCAGTGGCAGTGATCGGAGCCCCAGCACTGTAATGCTGGGGCTCCGATCGGTTACCATGGTAACCAGGACGCTTCTGAAGTCCTGGCTGCCTTAGTCTGCTCCCTGCTGCTGTGTGCACTGTGCAGGGCAGCAGGGAGAGGTGAATTCTATTCACCCTGATAGAGCTCTATCAGGGTGAATAGGATGAGAAGATCCCAGGTTCTAGCCCCTAAGGGGAAAATAGTTAATAAATAAACTGTAAAAAAAAAAAAAAAAGTTAAAGTACACCAAAATATTAATTATAAATCACCCCCTTTCCCAATTTTACATATAAAATATATAAACAATACATAAATAAAATATTACATATCGCCCGTCTCAAAAGTCCAAACTATTAAAAATCCACTTTTATGCGGTGAACGCCGTAAAAGAAAAAAAAAAGAAAAATAAAAAATGCACGATTCGCCATTTTCTTTTAGTCGCCTTGTCCCCACAAAAAAGTAGGATAGGACTGTTGTATTATGAGCCGGCGGTTTCATAAAATGTTGAATGCACGCGGATTTTTTTGGCGTTTTTATTTTTTTCGCGTGGTATCGAATGGTATCGAGTATCGCAATACTTTTTTATGGTATCGATACCGAATCAAAATTTTGGTACCGAAACAACTCTAGTGTGTACACAGATTGTTCCTCAATAACTACTCAGCTCAGTGAATGATGGAGCTTTTAATGATAGAGCTTTTTGGAGCTGCCACCTCTCCTGTTTACTCAGTACTTGCATCCCCCATGTAGCAACAAATCTGGCACATCCTTCTCTTACAACTGTATATTGTGCTGTTCCTCTTTTATTCCTATTAGTAAATTTCCAACTGTGTGTTACTATTCTGTGTCAAAAGGGGGCGTTCTGCACAGTCTACTAATGGCAACACAAATTGGACCATGTCAGGCTGTGCAGGGACACTCCCCCCCACCCCCCCAAATGGTAACACCCAGTTGTTCATTAATTCATGAACGTCTGGCAGGAATAATAGAGGAATGGCACAACATAGTCCTAAGGATAGTGGCTCCTGAATTGTTATTACATGGGGAATGCTGGTAGTTACAGAGACAGTTCATTAGGGTTCATGTGGTGGATTTATTAGATTTCTTGGCATGTGGACGCATCACTCACCCGCCACCTACCCACCTAACCGAGCTGTAAATGGATTTTTTTAGAAACCCGACAGGAAGGTGACACATTCCAATGCTCCTTTGTGCAGTTCTCCCCTTTCACCACTAGATGGCAGGCGAAGGACGCGGCTGCGCTGACAATTTCTACTTTAATTTCAAGGAGAGTAATAACAGGGAGAGACCCAGAAATGTTGACTCTGGCTTCTGCTATTTACACGCCTGACTTCAAAGGCTTCAAACAGCTGCTTTGTTCCATGAGGCACTTAACCATTTGGCTGATAGCGAGGTCCGCAGAGTATATGCATTTGCAGGTATTCTTAGTTATTTATTTCATCCGGCAATATTTTCAGCGTGCCGTCACGTCAACACGGGTAGCGCCGCACAGTGCAGCAAGCCTCCGCTTTAGAAGCTACTTCATACATAAAGGTGTCTCTCTACCCCTTAAAGGGCACTTGACGCCTTCACGCGGCAAGTCCCAACCAAGGGTCGCCATTTCCCTCTAACCCAAGGTGAATGGACCCGCTGCACTTGGAGAAAGTCACCCGGGCATGCTGGGTCTTTTAGTTTCCCGGCAGCTTTAGGTGATGAGGGTTGTGTCACTTTATCAAATGGCATTTATCATGTAGAGAAAGTGAATACAAGGCCCTTACTAATGTATTGTGAATGTCCATATTGCTTCCTTTACCCATGCCCATCACATTATATACGGCTCTTTTCCAGGAGTTACGACCACCCGGCAATCCATCAGTGGTGGTCGTGCTTGCACACTATAGGAAAAAGTGTCGGCCTCTCTGGTGTCCAGGAGTGTGCAAGCACGACCACCACGGCTGGATTGCAGTGGTCGTAACCCCTGGAAACGAGCAGTGTATAATGTGATGGAAAAATGAATCCAGCCAGCAATATGGAGAATCCCAATACATTAGTAAGTGCCTTGTGTTGACTTTCTCTACATGATACAATAGAATAGGATAGAAACTGCTTTTTGCCCTGCCTATCACAAGAGGAGTAGAGCCTCAGCAGTACATGGCAGCATAGCTGAGAAGACTCCTTCTGCAGGGAAATTAAAGAAGGAACTATATTGTCAACTGCCAGAGGGGGAAGGAGACTGATTCTATCCAGAGCCTGCACCAAAGGGTCGTATGGGAAAAAAAAAAATATATATTATTATTATTATTATTATTATTTTTTTAAATTCAGTAAGCTCTTCTTTAATAAATTGATTAAAATACTTTACAAGACTTTGGGTGTAAAATAATTAATAGGTCACCCCTTTAGGAGAGTTTCACTATAAATGCCTATATAGAGGTTTAATAATATGGCATCCTAAAGAATTTTTTTTCAGGACCTCTTCCACAGGCCAGTCGACAATATACAAGTCATTTAGCGCTCGTCTAAAAGGGTTTCCCAGGATTTTGATATTGATGTCCTATCCACAGGATAGATGGGGTTCCGACTCCAGGCACCGCCTTTTTAAGAGGCTGCTGCGCTCTGGTGATCGCTGCAGCCTCCTCACAGCTTACCAAGCACAGCGCCATCCATTGTATAGTGGCTGTGCTTGGTACTGCAGTATATCCATTCATAGGCCATGTCGCCGATGACATCATTGGCCTAGGAAGAGGTTGCAATGCTCAAGGAGCGCTACGGCCTCTTCAAACAGCCGCTCGTCGCGGGTGCCGGGAGTCGGACCCTCACCGAATAGCTATGGATGACTGATCCTTAGTACGGGCCTTTTAAAGATACAAAAGAGAAAGGAGAACGAACGATTGTTCGACAAGTGTGAAAACCCCCTCAATATTGATGACTTTTCTTCAGTATAGATCAGGCATGTCCAAACTCTGGCCCTCCAGGTGTTGCAGAACTACAACTCCCATCATGCCCTTCTGTAGGTTAATAGCTGTAGGTTGTCCAGGAATGATGGGAGTTGTAGTTTTGCAACATCTGGAGGGCCGGAGTTTGGACATGCCTGGTATAGGTCATTGATTGGTGGCGGTCTAACTCCGGAAACCCTCACCTCTTCATATTATATCTATCCGAAAGGAAGGTCACGAGGAGCCTGATGATGGTGATGAATTATCATATAAGTGTATTTCTGTCTATCTAGCTGTCTATGTATGTATCTGTCTATATAAATTGCATTTTACAATTATTTTTCTGAATCATTTGCACTACTAAGGGCTCCTTCACGCAACCGTAAGCCCGCCGTCCGTGCCCATATTGCGAACCGCAAACCCACTGACTTGAATGGGTCCGCAATCCATAAGATCCAGTGTGGTACAGAACGGAGGCACAGATCGGAAGCACTTGCACCACAAAAATAGGACATCCTGTCTCTTGCCGTATTTTGTGGATTGCGGAACCATTCAAGTCAGCGGGTCCGCACAGCAATACCGGATTCACGCGGCTGTTGCCTATGTATTGCGGACCGCAAATTACCATCTGCTCGTGTTAATGAGCCCTAAGTAATTGTATTCTACCTTCTATAATACAGTGTTGTAATCATCCTGTTCTTTCTCTAAATGGATAGTTTGGCAGAATGTTGCCTGCAATGTTCTCTGAATGCCCGGCTCTGCCCACCTTCCTATAAACCCCCGGCTGTGCCAGGGTCTATGTAGGTGTCGAAGAGGCATCATCATGTGTAAAAAAAGAAAAAAAGGCTTTAAATGAAAGCAAAACCCCACTGCCAATTAATCATTCCTGCGCCTGTGCCCGCCCCCCGCGTATCAGATAAGCTGGGATATTTCTGAAGTTTTCGTTCCCCATTCATTAACGAGATATTGTCTGAATTCTTCAGCGTTCACATTAGGGACATTATAAAAATGTAATTAATCTCCCTTCTTAATAATAATAATGTATTTTTATTCCTGAGCAGTAGCTAATAATTGGCTGGTTTGCTCGGTGGGAAGATTAAGGTGAATTCAGCTGAATGTCAACTTCAAAGACCGGTATTCTGCACAGAGAATGGAGAGTTTCGAGGCCGCACAGTGGATAAAACAAATGCTGCCTGTGATTGTTAAAGGAGCACAGGAACCCTATAATTGGAATGTACAGAGATGAAGGTAGAAACGTATTGTTCAGTTACCTTGACATTCCTCCGCAACTCCAGTCACAATTAATATTATCTTCAGTTCCTAAGTTACATGTTATATACATCTAAAAATACTGCAACCATTTGCTACAAAACTTATTGCATATGTACAAGAATAAAACTACTATAATACTGCTCCATGTACAAGAATATAACTACTATAATACTGCCTCCTATGTACAAGAATATAACTACTATAATACTGCCTCCTATGTACAAGAATATAACTACTATAATACTGCCTCTTATGTACAAGAATATAACTACTATAATACTGCCTCCTATGTACAAGAATATAACTACTATAATACTGCTCCTATGTACAGGAATATAACTGCTATAATCAGGGCTGTGGAGTCGGTAGATAAATTGTCCGACTCCGACTCCGACTCCTCAGATTTTGAAACTTCCGACTCCGACTCCCTCGACTCCGACTCCTCTGTATTTAATATGCAAATACGAAGCTGTTCCACCAAGTTCTTCTAATCTCCTCTAGCACAGAGAGGTAGTTGAGCAGAAGCTGCTGCCTTCTCCTTTGTGTGCTGATCTTCTGCTGAAGATAGAGCAGTGGGAGGATCCAGGAAGGGGCAGGGGAAGGGGCATTTATTTTAAAACATGATTTTCCTAGTAGAATCCCATAGTCGTGTTTAAAATTTAAGCTAACAATCTGAGTTTACATGTTTTATAGCCTTAGCTGTCTCCAGTCCTTAATCAGTTATCAGTGAGAGGCTAGGATAACCATGGGTTCCCTGTAACAGCAGACCACAAGACAATGGAAAGTGGAAGTATTGCCGCTCCTTAAAGGGACACTGACTGGCTGATTTTCCAGCTAAAGATATATATATATACTGGTATTCATCAGAGAATTAGGAATAAAACTATACTAATGTTACCCCCAGTTAAGCTGTACTTGTGTTTAAGAAACATTTTAATCTGTATGCAAATTCACTATCTTTGCGCCCAATGGGGCAGCGTCTCCTGCGACTTTGTGCCCAGCCGCACCAGTACAGCTTCCCAGCGCTGTTCCCCTCGTTATTATTCACTGCACTGGCCTTTTTTTCAGGCTAGCCGAGCGCTGAATTCCTGCGCAGGCGCATGTGTAGAGTGCTGGCAGCAGCCTCGTCTGGCTATGCTGAGGCTGTGCCAGCTTTCTCTCTTCCTACTCGCTACCTAGTCCTGTCTAGTGCTACCAGTACTCTACATGTGCGCCTGCCCCTTGGGCACAAAGGTAGAGAATTTGCATATTGATTAAAACGTTTTTAAACACAAGTAAACCTCAACTGGGGGTAACAGTCATCTAGTTGTATGCCTAATCCTCTGATGAATACCAGCAGATATATCTTTAGCCGGTAAATCAGCCTGTCAGTGTCCCTTTAACTGCATAGTAAAGCATATGAAAAGCATGCTTCTTCACGGTCACTTAACGTCTTTGTTTAGCGGTAACGTGACGCACTGCATGCATTGGCCTTTATTCTTACAGTAGAGAAGTAATTAATTATAACTTTATCTGAATTGGGACATTTAAACTTGCTTTTTTTTTATTCCAATTTTTTTTTATTCCAATTTAAATCTAGTAGGAGTCGGAGTCGGTCCATTTTTTGCCGACTCCGACTCCGACTCCAGGTACCCAAAATTGCCTCCGACTCCTCGACTCCGACTCCGACTCCACAGCCCTGGCTATAATACTGCTCCTATGTACAAGAATATAACTACTATAATACTGCCTCCTATGTACAAGAATATAACTACTATAATACTGCCTCCTATGTACAAGAATATAACTACTATAATACTGCTCCTATGTACAGGAATATAACTGCTATAATACTGCTCCTATGTACAAGAATATAACTACCATAATACTGCCTCCTGTGTACCAGAGTATGACTACTATAATACTGCTCCTATGTACAAGAATATAACTACTATAATACTGCTCCTATGTACAAGAATATAACTACTATAATACTGCTCCTATGTAGAAGAATATAACTACTATAATACTGCCTCCTATGTACAAGAATATAACTACTATAATACTGCTCCTATGTACAAGAATATAACTACTATAATACTGCCTCCTATGTACAAGAATATAACTACTATAATACTGCTCCTATATACAGTAATATAACTGCTATAATACTTCCTGCTATGTACAAGAATATAACTACTATAATACTGCCTCCTATGTACAAGAATATAACTACTATAATACTGCTCCTATGTACAAGAATATAACTAGTATAATACTGCTCCTATGTACAAGAATATAACTACTATAATACTGCTTCTATGTACAAGAATATAACTACTATAATACTGCCTACTATGTACAAGAATATAACTACTATAATACTGCTCCTATGTACAGGAATATAACTACTATAATACTGCCTGCTATGTACAGGAATATAACTACTATAATACTGCTCCTATGTACAGGAATATAACTACTATAATACTGCTCCTTTGTACAAGAATATAACTACTATAATACTGCTCCTATGTACAGGAATATAACTACTATAATACTGCTCCTATGTACAAGAATATAACTACTATAATACTGCTCCTATGTACAGGAATATAACTACTATAATACTGCTCCTATGTACAAGAATATTACTAGTATAATACTGCTTCTATGTACAAGAATATAACTACTATAATACTGCTTCTATGTACAAGAATTGTACATAGGGGTCAGTATTATAGTAGTTATATTCTTGTACATAGGAGCAGTATTATAGTAGTTATATTCTTGTACATAGAGCAGTATTATAGTAGTTATATTCTTGTACATAGGAGGCAGTATTATAGTAGTTATATTCTTGTACATAGGAGCAGTATTATAGTAGTTATATTCTTGTACATAGGAGCAGTATTATAGTAGTTATATTCTTGTACATAGGAGGCAGTATTATAGTAGTTATATTCTTGTAAATAGGAGGCAGTATTATAGTAGTTATATTCTTGTACATAGGAGCAGTATTATAGTAGTTATATTCTTGTACATAGAGCAGTATTATAGTAGTTATATTCTTGTACATAGGAGCAGTATTATAGTAGTTATATTCTTGTACATAGGAGCAGTATTATAGTAGTTATATTCTTGTACATAGGAGCAGTATTATAGTAGTTATATTCTTGTACATAGGAGCAGTATTATAGTAGTTATATTCCTGTACATAGGAGCAGTATTATAGTAGTTATATTCTTGTTACATAGGAGCAGTATTATAGTAGTTATATTCTTGTACATAGGAGGCAGTATTATAGTAGTTATATTCTTGTACATAGGGGCAGTATTATAGTAGTTATGCAATAATATAACTACTATAATATATATGATGTTTAATGTAATGCACAGATGCTTGTTCAGGAACACTGGGGAAATGTTTCCTTTGGTTTCTCTCTGTGTCCTTCTGCTTAGTACTATAGTTTGGAGACTTTTTTCCTTTTTGTTGCTCCCTTCTGACATCATCCCTGATCCGCTAATGATTCCTCACAGTCGGTGCGTGTCCTCTGAGATCCTCCTGGTGAAGCCGCGTTCACTGACAGATATCATCCTGGGGGAGAAAGTGCAAAACACACTTCCCATCTCCCTGAAGACTCTTTAATACATTCGTAGTAATTAGTCCACTAATGTGTCATTTAACTGTCTTCGTTATGATTGTCATCTGCAGCTAGATACCAGGCACGGGGAGATTTCATTTTCACAATTTTTTTTTGTTTTTTTATTTATTTTTTCCGTCTTGATAATGAGGCCTGGTTGCTCCTGAGATACAAGAAGTTGTTTCTTGCTCCGCTTTTTTCCTCGGCTGATGTTGTGACAAGTTTTCTTCCCTGTGTGATGTATTTTTAGAGTTTATTCTCTGGAACATGAATTCCCCCCACGGGTGGATGACTGCCTTCATCAGGATGACGCCGACCCCTGCGCCCCCATCAGGAGTGATGCTTTAAATACGAGCACCTGCTAAGTATACGTAAAGGGATACAGTAGATGGAGAGGGGGTTGCACACCACGTCTGCAGAGCTTCTGGATTCCCTTTGTAATAGCAAAGGCATCTTGTCTTAGAACTTGGGATTGTTCCATTCCTCCATTATTCCTCCTGGATATATATGGATACATTGACCATTGGGCATTAAAGGGCATCTGTCAGCAGTTTTCTCCCTATGACACCGGCTGACCTGTTACATGTGCGCTCGGCATCTGAAGGCTTCTGTGTTGGTCCCATGTTCCTATGTGCCCGCATTGCTGGGAAAAATGAAGTTTCAATATATGCAAATGAGCCTCTAGGAGCAACGGGGGCGTTACCATTACTCCTAGAGGCTCTGCTCTCTCTGCAACTGCCGCACTCTCTCTATTTTGATGGGACCAGGCATTGTAAATATCATCACACCTAGCCCTGTCAATCAAAGTGCAGAGAGAGCAGAGACTCTAGGTGTAATGGCGACACCCCCGTTGCTCCTAGAGCTCATTTGCATATATTAAAACCTGAATTTTCTCACCAATGGTGGCACATATGAACATGGGACCAACACAGATGTCTTCAGCTGCCAAGTGCTCATGCAACAGATCAGCCGGTGTCATGGGTACAAAACTGCTGACAGATGGGCTTTAATGCCCAGTGGTCAATTTATCCATATATACCCAGGAGGAATAATGGAGGAATGGCACAAAGGTTTGCCCTGCACTGATTGGACAGTGTAAGATTGTATACGGACACATACTATTAAGATTGGGAATGTAATATATTTGTGCATTTCCAGGAGGAACAACAGGGGAACCATGCAATGCAAACTTATAAGCACACTCTCTCCCGGATGGTAATTTCATGAGAAATGTAGGCATTTACTCCATCAGATCTCGCTTGTCAGTCCCTCCTCTGATCATTCTGGTGGCAGGGTTTGTTACAGTGTATCAGGATGGTTACGGGCCTATAGTCCAGGCAGGAGAGATTTGTGGGTGCCAGCTCATAACGGGTCCCGTAGGCCGACACTGTACAAACCCATCAGCAGGAACACAAAGTCCGTTCCCATTCATTGCCTGATAGCAAAGATTTTGAAAACATTGAAAATCAAATGGGGAATTTTTTCTTTTTAATGTTTTGTGCCAGTTTTTGGGGTTAAAAATTCATTTTGATTCCTGTTTTGTGCAAAAGTTTGGAACTTTATTTCGCTTTGACAGTTTGTTTACGATGGGCGGAGCTTAGAGGAGCGTCCGCCGCCGGCCCGTCTGCTTTACTAAAATTGTCGTCAGAAACCGTCAAAAATTATGATGCAATTCTCCCCCCCAGCTCGTCGCGGGCTTGGATTTTCTTCTCCAGTGCTCGGACCGTCAGAAGATGCGCCAGATTTGGCCTGTGCTTCCTGATAAATTTGGCGCAACTTACCGCCGCACAATTCTGATAAAAGCTGCGGTATAAAGCACCTTCAGAAATTCTTTACGATGTATGGCAGTGGGGTAGGACTGAGGTAGATGGGGTTGGTTTTGGGGGTACAGGGGCGCCCATGGACATGTCTTTCTTACAGCATCCTATAGGTGGCGTTATATCATGGTTTTCCGTTGGTTGCTGTTGTGTTTAGGTCATATTTTTTTTTTTACTTTTTCTTTTTACAGTTTGTGAATTTCTCGTCGGTTGCGTCCCGTTTGTTTTACCGCGACGTCTGTCGTTGCGCCGTTCCGTGGAGCTGAGCGATCCCTCCAGAGCAGTCATGCGTAAGGACCAGCACCCAGCGAGGCAGACGAAAACAGCAGCAATTTTCACCTTTTTCCTTTCAGATAATTTTAAGTATTTCTTCTTTTTGTTTTTCGCCACATTCAGGGAGCCGGTAATTATTCAATTATTCACTCAGCAAATTGTAAATGAATGTTCATGGGTTCTGCTGAATGACATAATTGCGATTTAAAAGGCGATTAATCATAAGACGCCTTCACGTGGTTCCTGCTCCTTTATGTTATACAGCGAGAGGGTCTGCGGCTCGTTTAACCCCCTGCGTGCTGTTTAGGCGCCGATCAGACTTATAGGGGCCGATGTCTCATGCCTGACCATGACTGAAGTTGCTCTTCTTTTTCTCTGTGGTTTTTGAACTCTTTCGGCCGAGGATGCATGTGGCTGCCATAGGGAGATAGGGACGTATCTGGCAGCGCCGACTGAGATCGGGCAGGACCTGTCCGCTGATGAGACGTCGGGAGACTGTGATGAGGTCGCTGTCAGGAGGTGAGGAGTTAAAACTGAGATACAGAGCAGAAGGAGCAAGGTCTGCAGCAGCACAGAGTATTTCAGGAGGTGAGCTGATCTTAAGGAGGGTGGGGGGGTGATGATGACAGAACAGTGGTGTTACAGGGACGATGTCAGGAGAATAGAGACAAGTTAGAGATCACAGACGGACATGAATAGCAGAAGGAGCCAGATCTGCAGCAGCACAGAGTATTTCAGGAAATCAAAGCTAATTTTGAGGGAGGGATGCAGTGCATGGGTCGTGGTTGTGTAGATGATGATAATAGGACTGATGGGATAGATTATCACCAGGAGTTAAGAAGAAATAGATCACAGGCTGCGAGGCCTACTAGAAGCAGCTGTGTGTCCAGCAGCACAGAGTACTTAAGGAAAGAGATGAGGCAATTGTCTAGGGAGGCAGTGACCTGTCCACTCATTATATTCTTGTACATAGGGACAGTATTATAGTAGTTATGCAATAATATAACTACTATAATATATATGATGTTTAATGTAATGCACAGATGCTTGTTCAGGAACACTGGGAAATGTTTCCTTTGGTTTCTCTCTGTGTCCTTCTGCTTAGTACTATAGTTTGGAGACTTTTTTCCTTTTGTTGCTCCCTTCTGACATCATCCCTGATCCGCTAATGATTCCTCACAGTCGGTGCGTGTCCTCTGAGATCCTCCTGGTGAAGCCGCGTTCACTGACAGATATCATCCTGGGGAGAAAGTGCAAAACACACTTCCCATCTCCCTGAAGACTCTTTAATACATTCGTAGTAATTAGTCCACTAATGTGTCATTTAACTGTCTTCGTTATGATTGTCATCTGCAGCTAGATACCAGGCACGGGGAGATTTCATTTTCACAATTTTTTTTGTTTTTATTTATTTTTCCGTCTTGATAATGAGGCCTGGTTGCTCCTGAGATACAAGAAGTTGTTTCTTGCTCCGCTTTTTCCTCGGCTGATGTTGTGACAAGTTTTCTTCCCTGTGTGATGTATTTTTAGAGTTTATTCTCTGGAACATGAATTCCCCCACGGGTGGATGACTGCCTTCATCAGGATGGCGCTTGACCCCTGCGCCCCCATCAGGAGTGATGCTTTAAATACGAGCACCTGCTAAGTATACGTAAAGGGATACAGTAGATGGAGAGGGTTGCACACCACGTCTGCAGAGCTTCTGGATTCCCTTTGTAATAGCAAAGGCATCTTGTCTTAGAACTTGGGATTGTTCCATTCCTCCATTATTCCTCCTGGATATATATGGATACATTGACCATTGGGCATTAAAGGGCATCTGTCAGCAGTTTTCTCCCTATGACACCGGCTGACCTGTTACATGTGCACTTGGCAGCTGAAGGCGTCTGTGTTGGCCCCATGTTTATATGTGCCCGCATTGCTTGGAAAAATGAAGTTTCAATATATGCAAATGAGTCTCTAGGAGCAACGGGGGCGTTACCATTACACCTAGAGGCTCTGCTCTCTGTAACTGCCCCACTCTCTCCATTTTGATGGGACCAGGCAGTGTAAATTTCATCACACCTAGCCCTGTCAATCAAAGTGCAGAGAGAGCAGAGACTCTAGGTGTAATGGCGACACCCCCGTTGCTCCTAGAGCTCATTTGCATATATTAAAACCTGAATTTTCTCACCAATGGTGGCACATATGAACATGGGACCAACACAGATGTCTTCAGCTGCCAAGTGCTCATGCAACAGATCAGCCGGTGTCATGGGTACAAAACTGCTGACAGATGGGCTTTAATGCCCAGTGGTCAATTTATCCATATATACCCAGGAGGAATAATGGAGGAATGGCACAAAAGGTTTGCCCTGCACTGATTGGACAGTGTAAGATTGTATACGGACACATACTATTAAGATTGGGAATGTAATATATTTGTGCATTTCCAGGAGGAACAACAGGGGAACCATGCAATGCAAACTTATAAGCACACTCTCTCCCGGATGGTAATTTCATGAGAAATGTAGGCATTTACTCCATCAGATCTCGCTTGTCAGTCCCTCCTCTGATCATTCTGGTGGCAGGGTTTGTTACAGTGTATCAGGATGGTTACGGGCCTATAGTCCAGGCAGGAGAGATTTGTGGGTGCCAGCTCATAACGGGTCCCGTAGGCCGACACTGTACAAACCCATCAGCAGGAACACAAAGTCCGTTCCCATTCATTGCCTGATAGCAAAGATTTTGAAAACATTGAAAATCAAATGGGGGAATTTTTTCTTTTTTTAATGTTTTGTGCCAGTTTTTTGGGGTTAAAAATTCATTTTGATTCCTGTTTTGTGCAAAAGTTTGGAACTTTATTTCGCTTTGACAGTTTGTTTACGATGGGCGGAGCTTAGAGGAGCGTCCGCCGCCGGCCCGTCTGCTTTACTAAAATTGTCGTCAGAAACCGTCAAAAATTATGATGCAATTCTCCCCCCCAGCTCGTTGCGGGCTTGGATTTTCTTCTCCAGTGCTCGGACCGTCAGAAGATGCACCAGATTTGGCCTGTGCTTCCTGATAAATTTGGCGCAACTTACCGCCGCACAATTCTGATAAAAGCTGCGGTATAAAGCACCTTCAGAAATTCTTTACGATGTATGGCAGTGGGGTAGGACTGAGGTAGATGGGGTTGGTTTTGGGGGTACAGGGGCGCCCATGGACATGTCTTTCTTACAGCATCCTATAGGTGGCGTTATATCATGGTTTTCCGTTGGTTGCTGTTGTGTTTAGGTCATATTTTTTTTTTTTTACTTTTTCTTTTTTACAGTTTGTGAATTTCTCGTCGGTTGCGTCCCGTTTGTTTTACCGCGACGTCTGTCGTTGCGCCGTTCCCGTGGAGCTGAGCGATCCCCTCCAGAGCAGTCATGCGTAAAGGACCAGCACCCAGCGAGGCAGACGAAAACAGCAGCAATTTTCACCTTTTTCCTTTCAGATAATTTTAAGTATTTCTTCTTTTTTGTTTTTCGCCACATTCAGGGAGCCGGTAATTATTCAATTATTCACTCAGCAAATTGTAAATGAATGTTCATGGGTTCTGCTGAATGACATAATTGCGATTTAAAAAGGCGATTAATCATAAGACGCCTTCACGTGGTTCCTGCTCCTTTATGTTATACAGCGAGAGGGTCTGCGGCTCGTTTAACCCCCTGCGTGCTGTTTAGGCGCCGATCAGACTTATAGGGGGCCGATGTCTCATGCCTGACCATGACTGAAGTTGCTCTTCTTTTTCTCTGTGGTTTTTGAACTCTTTCGGCCGAGGATGCATGTGGCTGCCATAGGGAGATAGGGACGTATCTGGCAGCGCCGACTGAGATCGGGCAGGACCTGTCCGCTGATGAGACGTCGGGGAGACTGTGATGAGGTCGCTGTCAGGAGGTGAGGAGTTAAAACTGAGATACAGAGCAGAAGGAGCAAGGTCTGCAGCAGCACAGAGTATTTCAGGAGGTGAGCTGATCTTAAGGAGGGTGGGGGGGTGATGATGACAGAACAGTGGTGTTACAGGGACGATGTCAGGAGAATAGAGACAAGTTAGAGATCACAGACGGACATGAATAGCAGAAGGAGCCAGATCTGCAGCAGCACAGAGTATTTCAGGAAATCAAAGCTAATTTTGAGGGAGGGATGCAGTGCATGGGTCGTGGTTGTGTAGATGATGATAATAGGACTGATGGGATAGATTATCACCAGGAGTTAAGAAGAAATAGATCACAGGCTGCGAGGCCTACTAGAAGCAGCTGTGTGTCCAGCAGCACAGAGTACTTAAGGAAAGAGATGAGGCAATTGTCTAGGGAGGCAGTGACCTGTCCACTCACGCGGTGGTGAAAGCAACTGGGTAGTCAGGAAAGGAGGAGGACAATAGACAAGTTGGACTGAGATGCACAGTAGAAGGAGCAGTTTATCCAGCAGCACAGAGTATTTCAGGAGGTTAATAATCTGATGTTGAAAAGCAGTCACCTTTCCACTTAAAGAAGTCCACTGGACTTCAGACAGCAGCGATTCAGAGATATGGGCAAGGACTATGTAATGGTCGCAACGCCAGTCATGGAGGGGCCAGACTGAGGACCCCCGCTGTCTCCATATGTGACATAGGGAACAGTGATGACAAGTGGGGGTCACAGACTGAGAGCTGGGCCCCATGGTAGCGCAGAGTATTTCAGGATAGATCACGCTGTGAGAGGCGAGGCAAGGACCTGTCCAGTTATGTGATGATATCAGTGAGGTGAGGGCTGGATGTGAAAGGGAGGGGGAGGCTAGTCACAGGCCTACATAATGAAAGGGGCACGGTCTAACTGCAGCACAGAGTATTTCAGAAGATGAATGTCTTGATTGTGTGGAAAGCACTGCCTTGCCTTGATTTTTGAGGACAGGGGAGAAAGGTGTGTGCCCATGAGTATATAGGGGCACATACACTATATGGGTGAATTTGGGGTACAGACTATTGATGCAGCCTGGCATGAGGCTCTTGGCTTTCTGACCGCCATGCCTGGCGCTACGGAAGTAAAGGGCGACTTTATATCTCGTGTGTATAAAAGCCGCCAGTCGTGCATGGAAGCCGGTTGTCCTGATGTCAGGGGGAGCAGTGGCGGAAATAATGGAGGATTTCAGGACGGCTTCTCGCTGATAATCATTCAGTTTGCTGTAGTGTGTAAATGCGCGCTGGAAACCGGAGGAAAGCAGCTGTAATGACCCCGAGAGCTGAAATCCTCCTTCATTACCCAGGACTATTGCAGTTTAGAGCATCCATGTATAATGATTGGGAGACGATAAACAGCCATTATCGGCGCATCTGTATCTGTCACATCAGATCATCGACTGACGTCGCCCACGTTTAACCCTTTGTCCTGCCAGCGATGGACTGTGGTAACGCGGGGCGTCCACAAGGGGGCAAGCTAGCGGCAGCTGCACCCGCCGAGGGTCTTCCCGGAAGACCGTAATGTAGTATAACAACAGGATTATACCATGTGCAGGCACATACAGACAGCATTTTTCAAATTTTTGTTCTGTCCATTACCACAGTGGATTCAGATGCCGTTGAAGTTCAGACTTTCAGCTAAATTCAATGGGTTGAACAAAATGATTGCATAAAAATGTGAGGAACTAAAGCTTTTTTTAAACTCATTCCCTTCATTTCAGGGGCTCAAAAGTAATTGGACAAATTAAATATTTGTAAATAAAATGTTAATTTCTGATACTAAAAACCCTTTGTTGGCAATGACTGCCTGAAGTCTTGACCTCATGGACATCACCAGATGCTGTTTTTCTTCTGTTTAATGCTCGGCCAGGCCTTTACTGCCGCAGTTTAATGCTCGGCCAGGCCTTTACTGCCGCAGTTTAATGCTCGGCCAGGCCTTTACTGCCGCAGTTTTAATGCTCGGCCAGGCCTTTACTGCCGCAGTTTAATGCTCGGCCAGGCCTTTACTGCCGCAGTTCAATGCTCGGCCAGGCCTTTACTGCCTCAGTTTAATGCTCGGCCAGGCCTTTACTGCCGCAGTTTAATGCTCAGCCAGGCCTTTACTGCCGCAGTTTAATGCTCGGCCAGGCCTTTACTGCCGCAGTTTAATGCTCGGCCAGGCCTTTACTGCCGCAGTTTAATGCTCAGCCAGGCCTTTACTGCCGCAGTTTAATGCTCGGCCAGGCCTTTACTGCCGCAGTTTAATGCTCGGCCAGGCCTTTACTGCCGCAGTTTAATGCTCGGCCAGGCCTTTACTGCCTCAGTTTAATGCTCGGCCAGGCCTTTACTGCCGCAGTTTAATGCTCGGCCAGGCCTTTACTGCCGCAGTTTAATGCTCGGCCAGGCCTTTACTGCCGCAGTTTAATGCTCGGCCAGGCCTTTACTGCCGCAGTTTAATGCTCGGCCAGGCCTTTACTGCCGCAGTTTAATGCTCGGCCAGGCCTTTACTGCCGCAGTTTAATGCTCGGCCAGGCCTTTACTGCCGCAGTTTAATGCTCGGCCAGGCCTTTACTGACGCATTTTAATGCTCGGCCAGGCCTTTACTGCCGCAGTTTAATCCTCGGCCAGGCCTTTACTGCCGCGGTTTTTAGTTGCTGTTTTTTTGTGGCCTTTGGTTCTGAAGTTTAGTCTTTAACAAGTGAAATGCTCTATTGGGTTCAGATCCGGTGACTCGGCCATTCAAGAATATTCCACTTCTTTGCTTTAATAAACTCCTGGGTTGCTTTGGCTTTATGGTTTGGGTCATTGTCCATCTGTATTATAAAACGCCGACCAATCAGTTCGGCTGGATTGGAGCGCACAGTATGTCTCTGACAACCCCAGGATTCATCCGGCTGCTTCTGTCCTGTGTTACATCATCAACAGGGCCGGTTCTAGGTGAAATGGGGCCCGGGGGCGAAAAACAATAAGGGGCCCCCCCCCCTCAGTGTCACGCCATCAATCACCCCCTTCGCGTCACAATTTCTCCCCGCCCCCTCCATTGCCGCATACTCCCCCCTCCCCCGAATGGCACATTTCTCCCCTGTATGGGCCAGTGGCAGCAGCACATCTCTCCCCCCCCCCCAACCCCATGGCTCATTTCTCCAGCACATCTGCACATCTCCTCCCCCCCCAGCTCCCATCACTACAGAAATACAGCCCCACTTACCTCTTCCATCCAGTGACGTCTCCTGTGATGTAGATGTTCTCTTTCCTCATCTTCTCCTTTCAGACCTTCAGACCAGACCGTCAGGTTTCGTCTCTGCAGTTTGACAACAAAATAAATCTCAGTTACTACTTTTCCATCATCCTCCCATATTCTGGACTAATTATCCTACTACCCCCATATAAAATACATCAGTAATGTCCCCATAGTGCCCCCGGAGTCTCCTCTCTCCCCCATCATGTCCCCCCACAATCATGTGCAGGCTCCTTCCCCCCAAAATCATGTGCAGGCTCCTTCTCCCAACCCCCCAAAATCATGTGCAGGCTCCTTCTCCCAACCCCCCAAAATCATGTGCAGGCTCCTTCTCCCAACCCCCCAAAATCATGTGCAGGCTCCTTCCACTCCTCCCTCCTCCCCCAAAATCATGTGCAGGCTCCTTCCCCAAAATCATGTGCAGGCTCCTTCTCCCAACCCCCACCAAAATCATGTGCAGGCTCCTTCTCCCAACCCCCACCAAAATCATGTGCAGGCTCCTTTCCCTTTCCCCCTCCCTACTTACCTCCTTGCAGCGCTGGATGCAGGCCTCTTCCGGCCTGTGTCCCGTTTCTATCCTTCTGTTCAGGCGGCGCGATGACGCCATCGCGCCGCCTGAATCCGCTCTGATAGGCTGTCGGCACGAGGCCGGCAGCCTATCAGAGGAGCAGGGGAGGGAGACGCCTCTCCCTCCCCTGCCGCACTGCACAGCGATCTGTATCGCTGTCCAGAGGACGGCGACACAGATCGCTATGGAGATGAACGCTTCCACAGTGGAAGCGTTCATCTCCTGTCTCAATTGCCCCGTTGCCCCCTGGATCCGCCACTGCTTGGGGGCCCCTAAGGACTCGGGGGCCCGGGGGCAATTGCCCCCCTTGCCTCTATGGAAGCGCCGGCCCTGATCATCAATAAACACTAGGGCCCCAGGGCCACCGGCAGCCATGCATGCCCAAGCCATCACACTCCCTCTGCCCTGTCTTACAGAGGATGTGGTAGCTTTGGATCATGAGCTGTACCGTGCCTTCGCCACGCTTTTCTCTTTCCATCACTCTGGTAGAGGTTGATCTTGGATTCATCTGTCCAAAGAATGTTCTTCCAGAAGTCTGCTGGTTTTTAAGATGTTTTTTTTTTAGCAAAGTCCAATCTAACCTTCTTATTCTTGAGGCTGATGAGCGTCTCGCACCGTGCAGTGAACCCTCTGTAGTTACTTTCATGCAGTCTTCTCTTTACGGTAGATTTGGATATTGATCGCCGATATCCTGGAGAGTGTTGGTCACTTGGTCGGCTGTTGTGAATGGTAATTATTCTGCGATCATCCACCACTGGTGTTTTCCGGGGGCGTCCAGGTCTTTTTGCATTGTTGAGGTCACCAGCGCTTTCTTTCTTTCTCAGGATGTACCAAACTGTAGATTTTACCAATGAAGGATGGTTGTTTCACCTGCATGGAGAGCTCCTTTGAGTTCATATTTCTTCATTTTTACTTCTCAGCAAAATCTTCAAAATGCAAGCACCGCACCTCAGATCAACTCCAGGCCTTTTATGTGCTTAATTGAGAATGAAATAATGAAGGAATTGCCCACATCTGCCCCTACTTTTGGTCCCTTTAAAAACAGATTTTGCCTCTCCTAATAGTCTAGCAATTTGTCGGATGGGTTTTTTCTGTTTTCGCAGATGAAGGATGGCTTGTTTCACCTTCATAGAGAGCTCCATTGACCGCATGTTTACTTCTCAGCAAAAGCTTTAAAATGCAAGCATCACACCTCAGATCAACTCCAGGCCTTTTATGTGCTTAATTGAGAATGAAATAATGAAGGAATTTCCCACACCTGCCCCTAAAAACAGCCTTTGAGTCAATTGTCCGATTACTTTTGGTCCCTTTAAAAACAAGGTGCTACATGTAAAGGAGCTGAAACTCCCAAACTCTTCATCCAGTTTTATTGTGGATACCCTTAAATGAAAGCTAAAAGTTTGGACTTTGTCTGTGTCCATTATAGAACTAAAACTTGAATATGTCTAAGTAAGCCGGTAATAAAAACATTTGTGTCAGTGTCCAAATATATATGGACCTAGCTATAGGTCTGCATAGGAGCTGTATACACGACTTGACGTGTACAGGAAAGGGAAAGCCCCAAGTAAATGGGGCTGAGCCGTGGGCCAGTGGCAGCAGCACATCTCTCCCCCAACCCCATGGCTCATTTCTCCAGCACATCTGCACATCTCCTCCCCCAGCTCCCATCACTACAGAAATACAGCCCCACTTACCTCTTCCATCCAGTGACGTCTCCTGTGATGTAGATGTTCTCTTTCCTCATCTTCTCCTTTCAGACCTTCAGACCAGACCGTCAGGTTTCGTCTCTGCAGTTTGACAACAAAATAAATCTCAGTTACTACTTTTCCATCATCCTCCCATATTCTGGACTAATTATCCTACTACCCCCATATAAAATACATCAGTAATGTCCCCATAGTGCCCCCGAGTCTCCTCTCTCCCCCATCATGTCCCCCCACAATCATGTGCAGGCTCCTTCCCCCCAAAATCATGTGCAGGCTCCTTCTCCCAACCCCCCCCCAAAATCATGTGCAGGCTCCTTCTCCCAACCCCCCCCCAA
This sequence comes from Bufotes viridis, assembly GCA_033119425.1. Taxonomy (NCBI): domain Eukaryota; kingdom Metazoa; phylum Chordata; class Amphibia; order Anura; family Bufonidae; genus Bufotes; species Bufotes viridis. The sequence continues at coordinate 12,119,694 of CM065596.1, read as the reverse complement.
AATCATGTGCAGGCTCCTTCTCCCAACCCCCCCCAAAATCATGTGCAGGCTCCTTCCACAAGCCTCCAAGCACAGCCACTATACAATGGACGGCGCTGTGCTTGGTAAGCTGTGATGAGGCTGTGGCCTCCGCCGATATTATCGCGGGTGACGCTAGGGAGGCTGGTCACATCGCGGTCTGCTATTGGCTGCTCACCCAGTCGCCCGATGTTTTCATCCGCGTGACGGGGAGATGCAGCAGTGGCCGTGCAGGGATCCAGAGGGACGCAGGTGCCGGGGAGCAGGCAAGTATCGTCTATAAGAGGGGCCCGGGCATTGTGTGTGTGTGGGGGGGGGATTTCTACTATTCCGCCCATTTTGGTCACAAAACTGACCAGTCGTCTGGTTAATCAAGACTTGGACAGGCGGTGAGACTTGCAGTTCTTCGGCACTTGGGCGTGCTCCCCTTTCGCCTCCGCTATTTCATTTGCCCGTCCTCGCCTGTAATATTTCACTGCCTTATTTCCTGTAAAGGCCGCGTTGATGCTAATGTCGATTTGATAAGGTTCCTTTTGCTTTTTCTCCCTCTTTAATTTGAAATGTCTGTAATTTTGCGCTTCATGGACTTGAGCAGAGAATTAGGGAGGGAGAGACGGCCCGGGTGGGCGGCGGGGAGTCTTCTCCGTCTCCGCAGATTGCCTCAGTGGAGTGTAAAGGTGTGAAGGATGATGAATGTTGATGGCCGGGAACTCATCGGATCTGGTAATTCAGGAAAGGTGCTGCAGATAGGTAGCCGCGGTTTTGCACCCATCCTACAGGACATCCCTCGGGGGCAGTTAGTCGGCGGCACATTGACTCAGTCGGGCATGGCAGTGTGATGATTTACCATGCATGTGCTGATGTGTCCCGAACTTCTCACTGGATGCCATTTGTGTAATTACAAAGAGCGTCGCCATCTCTCTTCTTTAGCACCTGCCCCTCCCCGGCGTCTGGCAGATTTTGATAAATGCGGCTTTTAAGTTGAGGATTGATTAACTGGGTTAGTAAATCTGGGCCGGGGAGCTGGCGCTTCATGCAAATTTCTAACGCCCCCGTCAGGCTTCCTTTCAGATATTTTCACACTAATTTATGAAAGTAACATAAATTCCATTTTATTTTCCTATGTGATTTTATATGAAGGGATTTTTATGTTTTTTGGTTCATAAATATCTGCTGCTGACGGAAGACGGAAGAAGTCCCTGCTGTGGGTCTGACCGACCCGATCAATATATAGCATTATAATGACTGCTCCTGATGTAATGGTAAAATAGACGGGATTATAGGGAAGCTTAAAACCCAGTTCCGTCCTCAGGCCGTCCTCTGTTTTACAGGTAGCACATGACATAATTTATAAATGCAGGAAATCTGGGGAAATCTACATAAAGGGCATCTGTCAGCAGTTTTGTCCCTATGACACCGGCTGACCTGTTACATGTGCACTTGGCAGCTGAAGGCGTCTGTGTTGGTCCCATGTTCATATGTGCCCGCATTGCTGGGAACAATTATGTTTTAATATATGCAAATGAGCCTCTAGGGGCGTTACCATTACACCTAGAGGCTCCGCTCTCTCTGCAACTGCCGCGCCCTCTGCACTTTGATTGACAGAGCAAGGCAGTGAAATCATTATAATGCGTGTCCCTGTCAATCAAAGTGAAGAGGATGTGAGAGAGAAGAGCCTCTAGGTGCAATGGTAACGCCCCTGTTGCTCCTAGAGGCTCATTTGCATATAATAAAACATCATTTTTCTCAGCAATGCAGACACATATGAACATGGGACCAACACAGACGCCTTTAGCTGCCAGCGCACATGGAACAGGTCGGCCGGTGTCATAGGTACAAAACTGCTGACAGATGCCCTTGAAACAGAAGCAAGTCTGTGTAGCAGAGAGAGGCAGTCTGTGGTATAGCAGTAAGTCATTCTGAAACCTTATGAGTTTTTTAGCTATGTGCATTTACCATAAACGTCAGCCACCCAAAGGAAAAGTTAAGTGTTTTCTACGAAAACTCGTGGGAAATCTCAGGTCAACTCTGGTTTGTCCGACAGCTGTCCCTCCTACCCCCAGTACACATGCATGCTGGGCTCAACTGAGCGTGCGTGTGTTTTACAATGCCAGATACCCAAGAAAGCAAAAAGATCAGGCATGTTGATATCCAGAATGCCCGATCTCCCTTTCCCCTCCAAAATTTGTTGTCGGGCGAGAGTCTTAATATTCGCCATACACTGGTTTTTCTAACTTTGTTCTGTTTTGTATAGCAACCTTAAAGGGGTTATCCGGGATCGAAATATTAATTGCCTTCGATCAGCTGTTTAAAGGGGCTGCGCCACTCGAGCAAGTTCACAGTGTACCAAGTACAGCGCCACATATTGTATAGTGGCAGCGCTTGGTATTGCAGCTCTCTCTTATTCACTTCAATGGGACTGACCTTCAGAAAGGCCACGTGACTGATGGACGTGACTTCACAGGTCGAGGAAGAGGCTGCAATGCTTGGGTCCATTCAAACAGCTGATCTGTGGGGAGTCGGACCACCACTCATCTGATATTGGTGACCCCGAAAAACCCATTTAAGTATTTCCTGCAAGATCTTAATTACATTCCTTGTGCCTCCAACAGCTATGTTCATTGTCTTCGATTTTCTGACACAGAGCGCCAAATCCACTGCATGAACATACACAGCGTTAAATGTAATAATTGTAGCTGGTTGTGATCACCACTAGGGGCAGCGGACTGCATGCTGTTTATGCATCTAATTCAATAGTGAAGCAGTGTGCAGTTAGCTCCCCCTAGTGGTGGCTACAGTTAGCAAGAATTTAATCATTTAACTGTCTGTGCCGTGGATTTAGGCTACGTTCACACGACGACAATTGTCGCGCGACACAAAGTCGCACTATTGTCGCGTGACAATTTTTATAATGGGAGTCTATGGTGTCGCATCGCGACATGCGACATGCTGCGACTGCGACACGACAGTCGGAAAAAATCCACCCGGGATGGATTTTTGGCGACTGTTGTGTCGCAGTCGCATGTTGCACGTGCGACACCACCATAGACTCCCATTATAAAAATTGTCGCGCGACATTAATGTGACATCATTGTCGCGCTACAAATGTTGCAGTGTAGTGGTTCACGATTTGTCGCACGACAATTGTCGTCGTGTGAACGTAGCCTTAGACCTCTGTATCGGAAGATTCATAGAGAGCTATATTAGGAGATTTATCATCAAGCTTGGTCGATCCATAGGTCAAACTAAAAATGTTCAAAAATATTCAGACCTTTCTTATAAAGATTTTACTTTTCTTTTCATTTTTGTTCAAAGTCTTAATGGCTTGTTCATTAATATATTTGTGCATCCCCCCATCTCTTCCTTACGCTTCAATTGGCAATTTTGGACAGCCGCGCTCTTGGAGAACTAGACGTCTAACCTCCTATGAAAGGTCTAACCGCCGCGCAAATCTTCCACAGCAAAGCCTGTCAGAAGCCTCCTCGCCGGCTGATATTTTTGTCCCTTTTCTATCATTTCTAGGTCGGGTTATGAATACATTACTCCCTACACCCCCCACTTCTTCAAAAAAAAAATTCACAAAAGATATTTTTTTTTCTTTTACTAGTTCAAAGTTTGTACATTTGGTATTTTTATCTTTTATTCCGGATAGGGAGCTTAAAATCCGAATGTGGCGAGGAAATAATCCAGGTCTCAGGTGTGCGGGGGACTTATGCCTTGGCCTCGTCCAGCACCTGCAGCGCGGCTTCCCAGATGTCGCTTTTCGAGCCTTTTGTAGAAGCCGTGCATTCGCTCACGCTGCCAGTACATGGAACAATCGCTGCTTCTCTTTTCTGTTCCTTAAGCTCTCTCTACTTTGGATGAACACAAGGATTTGTGCCGTAGTAACTCTGGCTCAATAAATCACTGACATTTTCCTTTTTGTCTCTCTTTCCTCTCCTTTTCTTCTTTCCCTCTCCCCTTTTTCATTTTGCAAAGCCTGCGGATTTGGATGAATGGGTAAGCACTGTTTGGCTTGTGTCCCTGCTTTTTTCACTTGTCGTATTGTCACGGTGTGGAGATTGTTTGTGGGGATTGTGGTCTGTTCAATTTCCTTCTCCCACCCCACTTGCTATAGACATGTTTTTACTGGAAAGGTGGAGTAGATGCAATGGAGGTGGCGGGTTGGTCCTTGGGTTCTCTCCAACACTGCTTCCAGGCACACAGATCAGATGGAGAGCCATGTATATATGCATTGTTGGAATCGGCAGAGTACTTTTTATCAATATCTGATCGGCGGGGGTCTTATTCCCGGGACTGTAGTGCTCCACCATACCTAGCACAGTGCCGCCCATTGTATAGTGGCTGTGCTTGGTATTGCAGCCCCGGCCAATTCACTTGAATGGGACGGAGCTGCACTTAGGCTAAGTGACTAATGAACAGGACGCCATTGGCTTAGAAAGAGGCTGCAGGGCTCACCGAAGCGCTGCAGCCTCTTCAGACAGCTGATCGGTGCTACGAAGCACATAGCGTGTAGGTAATTAGGTCATAAATATGTTAGGTCTGGCCATATCAGAAGCTACGGTTATAGAGATGGTTCTGTATTGTCATTAGAATGCTAGAAAGACACAGATCTAAGTGTAAGGCACAGGAGAGGCTGCAGACTGTGCACTGCGCAGCAGCCAGCAGCATGTCGCAGGCAGTGGGCAAACTTTAGCCCCCTGTGATTTCCTTTATGGTTGTGGTCAGCAGAGATTGATGCAGGATGCGACCCTCACAGCCATCGATAGTACTCACTGCAACTGGACACATCTGCTTGTGCAAAGTGTGGCGCAGATTATTAAGTGTTTTCCTGCCATATGTATTGAAGACTGGTTTAAAGAGAAGGCGGCGCTCCATGCGAGTGCTGCTTCTGGGTCATAACACTATGCGTCCTCTCCACTGGAAAGAAAGGGATGCAAATGAGAGTACCCCCAAAATCTCCACTGGAGCGTTGGCATAGTGTAATTACAAGTAAGGATACCTGCACACGGGTGAGGGCTGTCTTGCAGGAATTCTGCTGGGATTTTTGTTTGTTTCTGCACCAAATAAACTGCAAAGAAAAAAAGGGGGTCAGTCAGCACATCCCAATGCGCAGGTGCCTATTGCTATGGCTGAAAACATAAGGCAAAAAATACAATGCAACCGGACTCTGCAAACCAAATATAGAACAAGAAAATGTTCCGGTGCTAATGCTACGCTTATTTTGTAAATGAGATGCTTGGAAAATACATTTTGTACAAAATTATTTGGGCCCGTCTGCCACACGTCAAGGCGATCTCTGTAAGACGGGAACCTAACACTAAATTCTACCTGTCACGTGCCATTACGGCTACCATAAAATTCAGGGAGCATAGGTTCCACATGCATGCTGGGTCCACCTTAATTTTTGTCATTTTGGTGCCAAAATGGCCTCCATTGAATCCAGAGAACGCAGGTAACAACATGCATGCCGAGAGTGGAATGAGAGTCTACCCTGTACCTCTCCTGGTGTCACAGGCCTCCAGTGCAGGGAGAGCAGGCTAAGCTTTATACTCACATTAATTAAAATAAGCCTATGGGGCAGACAGGCCGGTCAGGAGTGCACGACTGAAGTGTCAGCCACGTCTCCAGTAAATGCAAAGAAAAAAAGGGGGTCAGGCGTGCAGGTGCCCGTTGCTATGGCGGAAAACACAAGGCAAAACATACGATGCAACAGCACTCTGCAAACCAAATATAGAACAAGAAAGTATTGCGGTGCTAATGCTACACTTATTTTGTAAATGAGATGCTTGGCAAATACATTTTGTACAAGGTTATTTGGGCCCGCCTGCCACACGTCAAGGCGATCTCTGTAAAATGGGAACCTAACACTAAATACTACCTGTCATGTGCCATGGCCCATTAAAAATAGTGCACGCAGGTCAGTTTCTGCATGGAACGAAAAAGCAAAGTGTACGTGAGATTCGTCTAGCCTCATACACTTTGCTGGTACTGTATCACGCTGCGGTTTTTACGCCCTTAATCCGCACTGTGTGCAGGTAGCCGACTAGTTGTCTCAACTCAATCGCTGAGTGAATCCTCTGGCATCACATGTATGTAATATGTAGATATATATATAGAATAGACTCCAGACATCTGCAGCCTGACCACCTACCTAACCCCCTCGTGGCTGAATGTGCTGAGTGGTTATCAGACAATGATCAGGGACATGAGCTGTTCTTGTTAATTGCTGGTGCAGGCTTCACACCCCCTGACACCTTTTTGGCACCTGCCGGCGATTACCAAGAATAACCTTCCTGCTGGATGGAGTCTGCAAGCTGCAGATCACAGGTCACTTTCCCTAATGAGTGCTTGCATACATAATCTTCATTAAATCCTGCAGCATTTTTTGTGCTTTTCTTCCCAGTCAAGGCAGGAAAGGTTAGACACCGTCTGGTTTCCCTTGTCGCTGAGCAGCCGCACAACGGCTCAGATTCCCAGTTTCACACACCTGGACTTCCAATTTAAAGGGGTCCTCTCACTTCAGTAAGTGGCATTTATCATGTAGAGAAAGTTAATACAAGCCACTTACTAACTTATTGTGATTAAGGATGAGCGAATCGCCTTCGGATGAAACATCCAAAGTCAATTCGCATAAAACTTCGTTCCAATACTGTGCGGAGCAGGAGCTCCGTACAGTATTAGACTGTATTGGCTCCGATGAGCCAAAGTTATTGCTTCGCAAAGTCTCACGAGACTTCAGGTAATAACTTCATAAATTAATTTGTACTGTAAAAAAACCATTTCCCAAACTCTGGTTCGGTTTCAAATGGTACCTCGGAACCAAACCCGAGTTCGAGAAATGTTTTTTTTACAGTACAAATTAAAGGGGTATTCCCATCACATACAATGGGGGCATATCGCCATTGTCTAATAGGTGCCGGTCCCAGAAGTGGGACCCGCACCTACCATGAGAACAGAGCTGGGAGAGCAGTGGCTGGATATCCTTGGGTCCGTCCACCACCAAGTGCTCCCATTCATTTCTATGGGACAGACGGAAAAAGCCGAGCCAGCGCTTGGCTATTTTCAGCGGCCCAATAGAAATGAATGGAGGGTGGCTGCACATGAGCAGTGCGCCCTCCATTCATTTCCACCCTCTGTTCTCATTGTAGGTGTGGGTCCAAGAGATGGGACCCGCACCTATCAGACAATGGGGGCATATCCTAGCGATATGCCCCCATTGTCTGAGATGGTAAAACCCTTTTAATTTATGAAGTTTGCGACTTCGCGAAGCAACAACTTCGGCTCACCGGAGCCAATACATTCTAATACTGTACGGATGCGCCTTCTCCGTACATTATTGGAACAAAGTTTTATGCGAATCGACTTCGGATGTTTCATCCGAAGTCAATTCGCTCATCCCTAGCTGGGACCATGGGAGCTCACATAGGCTGGTGCCTTTTCCTATATTGTGCAAGCACGACCACCACTGATGGATTGCAGGGTGGTCTGTAACCATGGAAACAAGCCGTGTATGATGTGATGGAAAAATGAATCCAGCCAGAAAAGGAGGCAATATGGAGAATCACAATACATTAGTAAGTGCCTTTTATTTACTTTCTCTACATGATAAATGCCACTTGCTGAAGTGAGAGGACCCCTTTAACCTCACGATTTACAACCCATCACTGTTTAAGGGGGATTTATAGGATTTTGCCCATTGTTGGTACAATTAAAAATACAAAAATTACACAGGAGTCGGCAAAAAGAGAACCCCCCGCGCCCCCCATGTGCCCATTATAAATCATTAGCAGAGACAAATATTTGCACCCTGTCCATATGCAGAGGCCCACGTGCGGCGTAATTAGTAGAAAGGACTCCATCCACTCGGACTGGACCCTTTGGGTGCTTGGGGGGGGGGGGGGTGACTGGCCCCATGGGGGGAGTAAATAGGCATGTAGTTTGCCACCTGTCCAGCCTTGTTAATGCATTGAGATTGAACGGCCTATAAATGCCTATTAATTCTCTTCCTTAATATGAAATAGATGGAGATTAAAGCCAGAATCGTATCAACTGGACATTTTCCTCTAAAATAGAGATTCCAGATGAAACAACGAGTCTCTGAGTAATTTTAATATATGCAAATGAGCCTCTAGGAGCAACGGGGGCGTTGCCGTTACACCTGGAGGCTCTGCTCTCTCTGCTTCTGCCGCACCCTCTGCACTTTGATTGACAGGTCCAGGCAATGTAAACATCATCACACCTGGTCCTGTCAATCAAAGTGCAGAGGGTGCGGCAGTTGCAGAGAGAGCAGGGCCTCTAGGTGTAACGGCAACGCCCCCATTGCTCCTAGACGGTAATAGTCAGTTTGTAATAGGGGTAGCATCCTGTGCTCCCAGAAACTGCCCAAAAAAAACAGCACATGGAGGAGGATATTTCATAGGTTTACATTTATAGGGGCCCCTCTGGTCAGACATGCCCAAAATGGCTTCACCTGCAAAATACATTTGTCACCTGTTTACAGGACACTTGATAAATGTATGATTGCTGGGATCCCCACCGGCCACGAAAGTGAGAGCCCACGTTCCCACGTCTGAGCGGTGCATGTGCTCTACTGCCCTTTTCAATCTCTATGGGACTGATGGAAATGGCAGTGTACAGGGCTGGTCTATCGCCATCCGTCCCATTGACTTTGAATGCACTGGCAGTGTGCATGTGCGACCACGGCTCCATTCACATGGGGGGATATGGGCGTGTAGTTAATCAGGAGGTCCGAGCGACACACGTCCCCCCATGTGAATGGAGTGGTGAGAATGCGTGACTGAGACATAGAAGTGGAGTGCACATGCGCACCACCACTACATTCACACAGAAGACTTCATGATGATCGGTGAGGGTTCTACTCGTCAGACCACCAATGACCTGTCTTGTGGATCGGTGATAAATATTTTTGTGGGTCATAGGGTTGACCCACAAAAATATTTATTCAACCCTATGGCATGCAATATACAAAGAGGACCTGCACACTCACCTGCCGTTTATGTATTGCACATGAAATGACTTCTGCTTTGTGCCGTTACTCTGTTATTCCTCCTGGGAACGTATGTATAAATTGACAGCTGGGCGTTCCCATGTCCCTTGTCAGTAAGGTGTCTCCCTACACAACACATCGGTTAGACAATATCAGTGTGTGTAGGGGAAAGCTCTGCCGAATAAAAGTGAATGGTAACACCCAGTTGTCAGTTTTTGTATATGTTTTCTGGAGGAATAAGAGAGGAACTGCACAATGCAGTTCTAAGAACAGGTTACAGTGTGTGACGGAGTAATTTATAGAGTCAGTTTGCAGTAGGTTTGTGTCTGCAGAGAGTCTCCCCTGTCATGGCGAGACGTCCTCATCACTAATGATTTGCCGTCTGACACTTGAGACCCCGCCACCGTTTTGGGGCGATCCGAGCCCCGCATCCTGATCTGAATTAAAGAAGGCATCCCATATCCCAAATGCTCTTTGCTCAGGTCCCCTTCCAGTGAAGCATGCCTGGCCTCCAGGTCTTTTGCAGGAACCTGTCAGGCTCATTGAGCGTCAGATGAAGCTGACATTTAGAATACGGCAAACCAGCCAGGGCTTCTTTTCCCCCCCCCCCCCCTTGCCATATACGCTCAGCCTAAACTTCTTAAAGCGTCCCCGTTTACTCATCGCATGCTGCTCTTGGGAAAGATACGGGAAGCAGTCAGCCTTCAGATACAATCTTTCTTCCTAACGACCCCTGCCAGCTTTAGAAAGATGGCTCCAGACCCCCGGGGATCACTTGCGTCCAGGCCGCTTTATCATTTTCCAATGCCACTTTCACCCCAACGCTCGTCGTCTAGGTCTTTCCCATAAAGCGTCGCTGTGGCGCCATCCAGGCGAGAAGGTGCCCAAATGTTATGTCTAGCGCCGCCTCATCGTACACCTCTTGGAAGGCCGCAGTCATCAGATCACATCATTTTCATACTTGTGTACACCTGCAATGTAGGTCCACACACATTTGCGGTCATTTTTCTGCAGCGTAGAAACCATACTGTAACAGTGACTACAAGGAGGGAAACGCTTGCGGCCATCAGAGGGGCCCTACCCTAATTGCTTTGCATACGCTCACCATTGTTTCTCCCTGCACAATGGCGTGCCTGGCCATGCGGAGAGCTGCAGCTGGCCCCATTCCCTTTGAATGCAGTTGTGTTTCAATCCCCAGCACAGCCAGTTGAGCGCACGCCACCATGAGGGGACTGCAGTTCTGAATTAGTGCTGTGGCCCCTTTATTCTTGGGATCGGTAGTGGTCCCCTCAAAAAAATAAAAATGTTTCCTACCCGCAGCCACCACTAGGGGGAGCTTATATAGTTACTGCATGCAGATAGGTGTTATATAAGTCTGTATGCAGTCAGCTCCCCCTTGTGGTGGCTGCAAATAAAACAATGGAGTTATTAGTATGTACATTAATGTCTGGGCGATACAGATACGAGGAGGGTTCACATATGTAATACGAAACAAAAGCAAGCACGATAAGGACGAACTAACATAGTGACAGACTGGTACAGAGGGGGAAGCCGCAAAGGATTACCGTCTGAAAGGGAAATGGAAGGAAACCGTAGAAGCTGCTCAGGTGGCGGTTTAGTGGCACTAGGGCTATTGTAGGCTTTCCTGAAGAGGAGAGTTTCGGGTTGATTTTGGAAACTCGTGTTAGCTGGAGGATGGAATTTAAGAGTATGAGGGAAGCATGGGAGAAATCTTGTAGGTGAATATGTGAGGAGACGAGAAGTTTTGCGAGGTTCAGAGATTACATGTGGGGAGGTATCAGGAAATTAGGTCAGAGATGTATGCAATTATGCAAATTAACTATTTGAGCACCAGGAGACGGGCTTATGCAGTTGGAGCACCACTCCAGAAACGCCCCTCTGCTTTTCATCACGCCCCCGCCTTTAGATTGCATTCATGTCCAGAACGGCACGTGTGCACAACACCTTCATCCAGACGAGCGAAGATGTGCGGTCTAGCGCTGTCAATCTAAAGGCAGGGTGGTGAGATGAAAAGAGAGAGAGGCTTCATTATGGAGCACCAGGGGCATCACTGGAGCAGTGCTCGAAGCGCATAAGCCCGCCTCTTGGTGCTCCAATAGTTCATTAGAATAGTTTTTAAAGCTAATTTTTCTCGGAACGATACCACCGACAGACATAAGACGGGTATCGTTTTAACTGGCGTCATCAACCATATCAGGCTATATGACCTGATGACAGAGCCTAGACTAGACAAGATATTACATGTAGGGAGGTATCAAGAGGTGAGGTTAGAGATGTATGGAGGGGACAGGTTGTGTTCTGGAGATTACATGTGGGGGGTATCAGGAGATGGGGTGGGGGCTGAATAACATGGGGGAATGAGGATGACTTCAGTTGAATTTTAGCAGGAGATACAACCCTTATAAGGTTCAATATTGAAATCCACACTGAATTTTGGACTTAAATAAAATAAAGTGTTGTCGCTGTGCGCTGTAGGGAACACATCGAGTGACCTAAAAGGTAGGGATATGTCATAACTGTGTGAGATGGGAGACCCCTTTAAGCATAACATATTCTTTATGTGACTGGTTTATTTTGTTTTCTGCTCTCTTAGGCCAAAGAACTTCAGCGCAAAGATGAAGAGCTTAAAAAACTGGATGCATTTCACAAAGAGCAACTGGCAAGCATTGAGAAGAAGGTAAGTGTCCCCCAGAGGAACAACATGAAGTCTAGGAATATTGGAACTGATTTTGAGAGGAAACAGAATATATCCTCACAAAATGATGCTGTAGGGCATTTTAAAAGGCTTTACCAACTTGATGGTACAATTATATTCACTTAGTAGCATTTGCTTCCTGCTGTGAGATATTAGAAGAGACAAATAACTAATATAACTTAAAAAGCTTGCCTAAACAGGGAATGTCTCTGTATCTGTAGTGGGAACCTGCTAGCTAATAAGGTCCTGTGATCACAGCAGCCTCTACACTGTTCCAAGCCTCTGCAGGGATGGGAAATGTGGCAAGTTTAATATGTGATGATATGGCAGCTGTTCATGCCTAGCGCTGCTCCACTCCTCCCACGGCTGCTGCTTTTTTCAGCTGCTCTGGGTTCCGGTGGTCCGGACCTGCTGAGGTCCCTCTACCCCTGCTTAGTGGGCCCTAGTTGCTGGAATAGCGCCGAGCTCCTTCCCATGCAGACAGAGTCCTGATTCCTGCTGGCTCTGCTTCTCAGGACGCACATGCTCTGTCCAGCTCTTAAAGGGCCAGCGCACGTGCACTCTTAATCTTCTCCGGACTTACCTTGTGGGCAAGGTGCATGAGAAATATGTTCTAGTACCCTAGTGTCCTGCTTTGCTGGTCATGTTCTGATTTCTGACCTGACGTACTGACCCTGAGCTGCCCGCCCTGACCTTGAACAGTTTATTGGATTTCCCAAACTGTGCCTCGCTGACCTCAACCTGTCCCTGTGCCTTATCCTTCGGCGCTCTGCATTGGTGTTTCTTTACCCCCGTGGGTCAACAGTCACTTGTCCAGAATGTCTGCTGCGTTTTTTACTTGTCACTGATAACTCTCGCTCACTATTATTTTAATTTTTTGCAGTTTCCTTGCATAATAAAAAATGCATCAAAGTAGAACGTCAGCCGTGGCAACTCCATGCTGTGATTGGCTGATTAACGGCTGTGTTGTGTAAACAGAGGAATGGATCCAAGAACTGTAGCTGCTGTTTAGGGAACACAATAGCGCAGTCTGTAGGCTTCTTACTGCATTTATGTTTTATACTAATAATAATAGTTATTTGTATAGCGCCAACATATTTCGCAGCGCTTTACAACCAGCCGTTCGTGTACAGTGTACACGTTGCAAGGAATCTCCGCAAGTGATAAAGTATAGCGTCCTTCTCTAATGTTCCTCCGCAGTATTTTGTAAAATGGAGAAAGAAAACCTAGAAGTGTGAAAACTGCTTATTACCGTTTTTTCTGTACTTTACTGTGATAATTTGTATTTACAGGCCCCAATTTTTAAGATTTTGACACATTCCTTCAATATTTCTCTCAGGTGCAGTGTAACGATGGAGGTGTGTATGTGTTCCTAATTAACCAAAGGAGCAGCATTATAGTCGTTATATTCCTTTATTAAGTTTTTATTAATATACAAAGTATACACGCTTTTTAGGGGTACATATAGCTAGGCGATGATTCCTGAACTAGTAAAACATGAACACAAAATACCGTACAATACATGTAACAAAACACAGACATACGACGTCCTAGGCCGTTATCTTTTCACCTTTTTATCCCTCTGGTCCTCCCTCTTCACCACCCGCCATCAGGGAGTTATAGATGTCACTAATTATCTTTCAGGAAAAGTGCCAATTGTTTCCAATCTCTGTCAAACTTATTTAAGATTGTAAAGCGGAAGGCCATCAGTTGCTGTATAGCATATATATGTCAAATGTCGAATAAAACTCTCCCTGGACATTCTAGGGACTTCTAATGCTTGACTATTATAGCAAAATATGTGATACCAAACATCAGTGGACATTTAATATATTATCGTTCTGTAAAAAAAAATAATGCCAGCGTTGGATCTAGAGTTATTGGGGTTCCCAAGATTCTAGACATCAAAGAGAAAGTATCTTGCCACAAAAGAGATTAATAAACTGATGGACATCCCCACCACATATTTGTAATCGTAAAATACACCATATGTTCCACAGGAAGGCAGAGATCGGGAGTGGAGTATCTCATCAATATACGTTTGATTCTTAAATATGTAGTTATATTCTTGTACATAGGAGCAGTATTATTGTAGTTATATTCTTGTACATAGGAGGCAGTATTATAGTAGTTATATTCTTGTACATAGGAGCAGTATTATAGTAGTTATATTCTTGTACATAGGAGCAGTATTATAGTAGTTATATTCTTGTACATAGGAGGCAGTATTATAGTAGTTATATTCTTGTACATAGGAGGCAGTATTATAGTAGTTATATTCTTGTACATAGGAGCAGTATTATAGTAGTTATATTCTTGTACATAGGAGCAGTATTATAGTAGTTATATTCTTGTACATAGGAGCAGTATTATAGTAGTTAGATTCTTGTACATAGGAGCAGTATTATAGTAGTTATATTCTTGTACATAGGAGCAGTATTATAGTAGTTATATTCTTGTACATAGGAGCAGTATTATAGTAGTTATATTCTTGTACATAGGAGCAGTATTATAGTAGTTATATTCTTTGTCAATTTTCTTTTTATTGAAGACATGAGTATATAAAAGTACAACACTGCCTCGACAGCCACAGCAGAGGAGTCGCGGGCAGAGATGAAGACATAATATAGCATCGACATGTCACAAAAAAGCAGTGAACAGAATCCAAGAATGTAATATGGGGGAACATTAGGAAAGGGAACTGGTCGTCATCGCCATTATCATAAATACAAAATAAAACAAAGCTCTGTGTGTGTTGGTTACATCCCATTTGAAGTACCATCTAGGAAGGCAACGGCGTGAGGCCTCGCATAGGTGTCAGACTATATTCAATGCACGGCTTCTGAGGTTCGGAAAGTTTTCCAAGGACTCCAGATCTTAATGTATTGGGCATGTTTCCTGACTTCCCAGCTAGCTAGCTCTTCCATCCTGCTAATGTGATCCACTTTCATAACCCATTGAGAGTACAAAGGTGGGTCTCTACAAAGCCATTTGAGGGGTATTAAGAGTCTGGCGGCCTGAATCAGTTGTGTTACCAGATCCCTTTTGGAGGGTGAGAATTCGGGAGTGGGAAGCCACAGTAGAACCAGTTCGGGGGTCAGGACAATTTTACTTTTGTGACTTTATGAATGGCCTCTGAGATGTCAGTCCAAAATTGTTTTACACCTGGACAAGACCAAAAGATGTGTAACAGTGTCCCTGACTCTTTGCCACACCTCCAGCATTTGTCCGAGGTGCTGAGCCCTTTTATATAAAGCTGCTTCGGTGTTTGATACCACTGGGTCATTACTTTATAAGAATGCTCCTGAACTCTGACACAACGTGAGAAGCCATGGGAGCCCGAGTATATACGACGTATCTCTGTGTCTGAGAAGGTGGTATGAAGGTCAGCCTCCCATGTCTTCAGATGCTGCGGTAGTTCACTATTCTGCGGTTTGTTCAGGGCTGTGTAAAGCAGGGATATTAGCCCACGAGGAGGGGATGAGTGTAGGAAGAATCTTTCAAACCAGGTTATTTCTGAATTGAGTGCCTTTTTATCAAGCAGCACCCTGCTAATCGAGTGTAACTCTGCTGTTTCTAAGAAGTTAGAGGACATCAGGATGTCATTCAGTGGATGCTGATCCGGTGAGGGGCTAGATGCTGCCTTCAAAAAGTCACCAGTGGTGTATTTACGTATTTTGAGCCAGACCGGCGCTAAATGTGACACATTTGATCTTACAGCAAACGGGGTGAGGTCTGCTGGCATAAAAAGAGAAGGGTTGTTTAGCAAGTTGTGCTCCTTAAGGAGCTGTTTCATTACTAGGCTTGTACCTCTGAGTAGAGCATGTGTGTGAAGAGTAGAGGGTGTGAGGCCCCATAGCGCGGCCTTCTGTGCAGGGTCTAATTGAAGCAGCTCTAACTCAGTTCCTAATGTGTGAAAGGAGGGGACATGGATCTGCAGCCAGCGCTTGAGGTGAATAGCCCTGTAATAGAGCTGAGCATCAGGTAGTGCAAATCCTCCTAAATTCTTTGGTAGAATCAGTCTGTCATAAGGAATCCTGGCTCCCTTACCACTCCAAAGGAATGTTCTAAAGAGTTTCCGTAATTGGGTAAAGAAGGAGGATGGGAGGAAGAGGGGAGCATCTGCATGATGTACAGAATTCTCGGCATCACAAAGGCCTTCAGGAGATTTTTCCTGCCCATCCACGATACATATGGGATACGTAATTCATTCAGGTGTTTCTGTAAATCGGTGAGCAGAGAGGCATAGTTTAGTTGGTATAAGTCTGATAATTTAGCAGGGATGTTCACCCCTAGGTAAGAGATGTGTGATGTTTGCCAAACAAATGGAGTCACCGATTTTAAGAAAGCTATTGACTTCTGTGATGCCGAGACATTCATCGCCTCTGACTTAGTATAATTAACTTTATAGTTGGAGACTGAGCCATATTGTTCAAATAGTGTAAGAAGACGCGGGAAGGCCTCGACTGGGTTGGAGATCATGATTAAGAGGTCGTCAGCATATGCGGCATTAATATATTCAATAGAGTCAGTTTTAGTGCGCACCCCTCTAATATCCGGGTCCATTCTAATGGCCTGCAAAAGAGTCTCCATCACCATAACATATAGGGTGGGAGATAAAGGGCATCCCTGCCGGGTGCCATTGGTGATCAGGAACGATGGTGACAATGTGCCATTGACTCTAATTCTGGCACTGGGGAGCTATATAGTGTCATGATTGCCTCTTGAAGCTGTTGTGGAATGCCGAATTTCTGCAGAACTCGGATCATGAAGCTCCAATTGACCCTGTCAAAGGCCTTCTCCGCGTCTACACTTAGCATAACAAGTGGTGAACGGTTTTTGAAAGCCCACTGCATCGCTGTAACTATTCGGCAGGAGTTATGGTTTCCCTCTCTACCACGGACAAACCCTGCTTGGTCTGGATGTATAAGTTTGGGTAGATACACGCCTATGCGAGTCGCTAGTAGCTTCGCCCATATTTTCACATCCACATTGAGGAGTGAGATAGGCCGGTAGCTGCCACATAGAGCGGGGTCCTTCCTGGCTTGGGTAGAATTGTGACTATAGCTTCAAGTGATTGTTTATGCAGTTTAGATCCTGACATTAGTTCATTGCACCATTTAGTCAAGTGTGGCAAGAGGGTGTCTAGGAATTTTTAAAGTATCCGACAGGAAGGCCGTCTGGACCTGGACTTTTGCCTAGGGGCATGGATTTCAGAATTTGGCGTATCTCCTCGTCAGTGACAGGTGTCAGCAATGACGCCCTAGCACTGTCTTCAAGGACAGGTAGAGACAGTTTGTCTAGGAAGGCATCCGTCAAAGACGAGTGATCAGCAGTCTCTGGAAGGCCATACAGCTTTTGGTAGAATTGCTGAAATTCCCTGGCAATGTCAGAGGTTTTATGGAGTTTGACTCCTTGTTCCGATTTTATGTGGGAGATGTGCATAGAATCCTTACGTTGTTTGAGGAGGGACGACATCAGCTTAGTCCCTTTATCTCCATGGGAATAAAAGCGGAACTGGGAATATTGATAAGATTTTGCATGGCACACATTAAGGAGGTCTTTCAGCTGAGTACGTAGGAGAGTCAAGTCCGCCTGTACTTTGAGAGCTCTGGATCTCTTGTGAATAGATTCTAGGTGGGCTATTCTTGTGAGTAGTGAGTGGAGTGCTTCCTGTCTGTCCCTTTTACTTTGGTGCCTAAGGCTATAAATTCCCCTCTCATGACTGATTTATGTGCCTCCCACACCGTTGTGTGTGTTACATCTGGGGTAGTATTTTCCTGGAAGTACCATGACAATTTCTGTTTAATTGAGTGAACGTGTTCATCCTTATCTAATAATGTTTCATTTAATCGCCATTGGCGTTGACGTGCTGGCAAATCTAGGAACTTCAGTGTCACTGAAACTGGGGCGTGATCTGAAACTGTGACAGGGTCTATGGTAGCATGCTCAATTGCATCTATAAAGTTGGAGGAGATCAGTATATAATCTAGTCGTTTGTGGGAGTTATGGGGGGCTGAGAAGAATGTGTAATCCTTGTCGGTTGGGTGCACCAGACGCCATGCATCGATCAGGTGAGCCTCAGCAATTCGGCTGTTAATACAACCGATCGCTGATTGAGTGAGTTGTGACAGGCCGTCTGATGCGTCCACCGAGGGGTTAAGGGTGACATTGAGGTCGCCACCTGCAATTAACATGCCGTCTGCAAAGGCGGTCAGAGATCTAATCGTGTTAGTCAGCCACATTTTCTGCCCCCTATTAGGGCCATAAAGGCTAGCCAGGGTGACTTTTTGGTTGCCAATCAGACCTTTTACAAAGACATACCTCCCCTCTGGGTCAGTTTGTGTGGCCTCCAGCTGAAAAGGCACACTCCGGGCGATCGCAATGCCAACTCCTCTCTGTGCTTTATCATAGCTAGCAATGAACCAGTGGGGGAAGCATGACCTCTGCAAAGTAGGGACCCTAGCTTTTTTAAAGTGGAGTTCCTGCAAGAAGCAGATCTCGGTGTGGGATTTCTTTAAAAGGCGCAGGACCTGTGACCTTTTTTGTGGGGTATTGAAGCCTCGAACATTAAATGAGGTACATTTAATCTGGGCCATCATTGCAAATGGGTATCACACTACAGCACATGAGAACATTATAGCGATGGACGAACCAGTGGGGTAGGTAGGGAACAGAGAAACATAACATATGCAATACAGGTTCAACATGAACCAACAAACTGGGGTGCTGGGTTATCTGACCATAGGCATTCCCACTATGTAAAAGCGGCAGAATGGCAGGCCAGGGAAAACCAGCGCAAGAGCGCTCACACCAGGTCTGCGCAGCAATGGTCCTGGTGGGAGGTCGAGGGGGGGTGAACATGTGTGATCACACTTAATCGCAGGGGTTACCCTGCAAACTGGCATGGTGTCACAGAATGGGGTGCAACAAATAATACAGTAAACAGTAAATAACCTGAGAGAGCAGTGACTTATAAAACATCTGGTAAACATTGTAAGGAGCATATGACTTCCTAACTCTAGTCCAGTGTGCCTGGGAAATGTAGGAGTCCCCCTTTATATATTAAGTGTAAGGCGCAGTGTTAGACATGAGGTAGATAAATCGCATAGTTGAAAATGGAGGGCCTAGTGAGGTAGACAGAGAACTTAGCATATAGGGGTCAAACATTTAGTGGCAGCGCCACAACAGAAAATAACAAGAAGAGCAATTAAGACTAGGTAGCATAAGTTAAAGCTCAGTGACTTCCTTCGGTAGTCCGCAGCAATAGCCGACTATATACGAGAAGGATACATAAACTCTCATATCTAGTGAAGAATCACTGGCTCACGTGTCTCTTTGTCTGGAAGCCATCTTCTTTCTTGGCGGTACTTTGTGCCATCTACGGGCGTCAGGGAGAGCAGGAAGAGGCACCCGGAGTCTGCAGAAGGAAGCCATGACGGTATATCTAAGGGGGTCGTCTGGAGCAACTCCCAGGCTGCAGGCAGATCCCTGGGGAGCCTGATGGTGCACCTTCTACCTCCAACTGCAAATGTGAGGCCGAAGGAAATAGCCATTTATAAGGCGTTTTAATCTGCCTCAGGTGATCTGTGAGAGGGCGCAAAGCTCTTCTCTTGTTCAATGTTGAGGGGCCAGATCCTGAAATAAAAGAATTTTGTTGTCTCCGTAAAGCACTTCCCTCCTCTCTCTGGCTTCTTTCAAAATGGCCGCAGTGTCCGTGTACTTGAGGAGGCCACATATGATGTCCCTGGGCTGTTCATCTTCTTTAGGTTTGGGTCTAAGTGACCTATGGATTCGCTCAATCTCTATTCCGTCTGCCCTTTCTGTGCCAAGTAAGTTGGTAAAGATGGCGACCGCCGCGTCCGGCAAATCCTCATGCGGCACTTGTTCAGGGAGTCCACGAATGCGGATATTTTTCCGCCTGCTGCGGTTTTCCTGGTCCTCTATGAGGGCATATGCATTGTCCAAGGATGCCATGCAGGCGGTAGTGTTGTCTCCTATGGCCTTGGCAAATGTCAGTATGGCAGCCTGATCGTGCTCCAGGTCCTCCACTCGGTGCCCCATTTGCTTAATGTCTGTTTTAATTTCAGACAGGTCATGGATGACCGGAGCCAGAGCTGAGTCGAGGCCGAGGCGAGAGCCTGCTGTAAATACTGGCGAGTGATGCGTGTCGAGGCAGCTTGCTGTGGAATGTCATTCCCGGCTGCTGCGGCTCCATTTGAGCTCTCTGCCTCGTGTTCACAGTCGTCTGACTCAGACGGGCGCCATCTTGGGAGCGCTGGGCACAGGAGCTGTGTGCTTCTTGTTCAGGAATTTCTCCATATCAGAAGATCCCTTATCAGCTTTGGGGGTGTCCTGCTTGTCTCTAGGTATGCACCTACCGACTTTTCCCATGCTGGAGCTGTTTTAAAAGCAGAATTGACCAGTTTGCAGGGTCATGTGTGGAGGAGCTCTCTCACATGCGTCCGGCTCAGTGAGCAGTCAGGCCCCGCCCCCCTTAGTAGTTATATTCTTGTACATAGGAGCAGTATTATAGTAGTTATATTCTTGTACATAGGAGGCAGTATTATAGTAGTTATATTCTTGTACATAGGAGCAGTATTATAGTAGTTATATTCTTGTATATAGGAGGCAGTATTATAGTAGTTCTATTCTTGTACATAGGAGGCAGTATTATAGTAGTTATATTCTTGTACATAGGAGCAGTATTATGGTAGTTATATTCTTGTATATAGGAGCAGTATTATAATAGTTATATTTTTGTACATAGGAGCAGTATTATAGTAGTTATATTCTTGTACATAGGAGCAGTATTATAGTAGTTATATTCTTGTACACAGGAGCAGTATTATAGTAGTTCTATTCTTGTATATAGGAGGCAGTATTATAGTAGTTCTATTCTTGTATATAGGAGGCAGTATTATAGTAGTTCTATTCTTGTACATAGGAGCAGTATTATAGTAGTTATATTCTACATAGGAGCAGTATTATAGTAGTTATATTCTTGTACATAGGAGCAGTATTATAGTAGTTATATTCTTGTACATAGGAGGCAGTATTATAGTAGTTATATTCTTGTACATAGGAGCAGTATTATAGTAGTTATATTCTTGTACATAGGAGCAGTATTATAGTAGTTATATTCTTGTATATAGGAGGCAGTATTATAGTAGTTCTATTCTTGTACATAGGAGGCAGTATTATAGTAGTTCTATTCTTGTACATAGGAGCAGTATTATAGTAGTTATATTCCTGTACATAGGAGCAGTATTATAGTAGTTATATTCTTGTACATAGGAGCAGTATTATAGTAGTTATATTATTGTACATAGGAGCAGTATTATAGTAGTTATATTCTTGTACATAGGAGCAGTATTATAGTAGTTATATTCTTGTACATGGTAGCAGTATTATAGTAGTTATATTCTTGTACATAGGAGCAGTATTATAGTAGTTATATTCTTGTACATGGTAGCAGTATTATAGTGGTTATATTAGTGTACATAGGAGCAGTATTATAGTAGTTATATTCTTGTACATAGGAGCAGTATTATAGTAGTTATATTCTTGTACATGGTAGCAGTATTATAGTAGTTATATTCTTGTACATGGTAGCAGTATTATAGTGGTTATATTAGTGTACATAGGAGCTCTGTACAAGGGTATATGTGATGTGAGTGTATTATCCAGCAGGCGACACTGAGGACAGAAAAAAAACTCCTTGCAGGATAAAGAGAGTATGAAATACGTGTTGTCTCCTGAGGCCTGATGGGAGTAATGTTGAAAATAAAAAAAAATATAAAACTTCCCCTTAATTCCCCCTTTACCCCGTGACTCTGTAGCCGCGTTCTCCATTTTACAGCCATCCAGTGACTTGCAGCGCGACAGCCCCGGAGCCACAGGTTGAAGGCCGTGCGGTTTATCAGCTAACTTTGTTCTTAACACAGGAAATCCAAAAGTGCGTTTATTAGGTCTGTAAACCGTGGAAAGGGCTTATTTGGCAGCGAGGGGAAATGAAAAATCCAGACGGCGGTTCTCATAATCCCACAATAAAGCTTAATTCTGTCAAAAAGCGAAGGGAACAACAAGCTTCTTTCTTTTTGTGGTTTCCATTCTTATAAATGAAAGCCGTAGACGCAGCGCACTCGTTCTTTATTTTTTTTTTATTATTAGCTACTGCTTTTATATAATTTCACTTTCATTTACTGAAGGTACACAGACCTTGACATTTTCTGTTTCTATAGTCACAAGTAGAGATGAGCGAATTTCATGTTATGAAATTCGTTCACGCTTCGGTTGTTGGTAAAAGCAGAAGTGCGTTATGGATTCCGTTGCCACAGAACATAACGCAATTCTATGACGGAATGCTTTTAGAGGCCTTCCGTTATTCATTCCGTCATAATAGAAGTCTATGGGCTGCATATTAGATCTGTCCCGTTTCCGTTATGCAGGAAAGGACTCCCCTGCATAACGGAAACGGAACGGATCCGTTTTGCAGCCCCTAGACTTCTATTATGACCGAATGCCTCTAAAGGCATTCCGTCATAGAATTGCGTTATGGTCCGTAATTCTGCTTTTTACCACCCAAACGAAGCGTGAACGAATTTCAAAATATGAGTCGCCTCTTAATACTTATTGTATTTTTGCTCCTTTCCGTTCCCCTCCCCTGTCCGCCATCATGTCGCGTCCTCGTTTAATGCACTTTCAGGTAAACATGACCCAGTCTCCCCGAAGTCCAAAGTACTTGGTGTTTTCAGGGAAGATGGGAAAAAAAAACCATAGCTATAAAACCCTAGCAGCTAATTAATGCTCAGGCGCACGGCTTAATGCTGTCACGCTATACGTTTTGTCATGTTCATTTATATTTTGTTCTTTCGCTCTTCTCAGTGGGAGGAATGAGGCTCAGTTGATTGAAAGGGCATTCAAGGATTAAATAGGTTCCCATATATTCTGCAAAATATTCTTCTTCATTGCATCTATTTCCTTCCACCGGTAATGATTCTGCAATTTGTCATCTTTGGGAGCCTTTAATAAAGTTTGTTGAAAGACATAATTGGGTTTCCGAACTTTTTGATGGGTGGCATTGAAAGTGATTGTCCCATCTTGGGTAGGATATCGGGGCTCCCGAATTAAAGGAGCCTACACCGTCACGTGCGGGTGCTCTCCATTCATCACTGTGGGATCCCCGAAAATAGTCAAGCGAGTGCACTCGGCTGTTTTCCGAAGTGCCATAGCGGTGAATGGAGGGCACCACCTCTCCATTCACCGCTATAGGACTACCGAAAATACCCAAGCCTGCGCTTGGTTATTTTCGGATCTCCCATAGCGTTGAACAGATGGTGGCCGTTCATGCTCAGCTTTAAAGTCGCCTTTAAAGGGATACTTCCATTTGGGACACTGATTGCATTTCAATAGGATATGCCATCAATGTCAGATAGGTACAGGTCCTAAACATGGGACCTGCACCTATCTGACATTGATGGCATATCCTATTGAAATGCAATCAGTGTCCCAAATGGAAGTATCCCTTTAAAGACGACTTTCAGGCCACGTTTTCCCCTTCTGCAGTCACATTGCTTGCCCCAAAGTGTCTCGTAGATTTACACATTTATTAACATAGTAGCATAGTTTATAAGGCCGAAAAAAAGCCCTCTGTCCATCCAGTTCGGCCTGTTTCCTGCAAGTTGATCCAGAGGAAGTCAAAATAAAAAAAGCCTGTGAGGTAGAAACCGATTTTCACTATTTAAGGCCTCATGCACACGAATGTATTTTCTTTTCGTGTCCATTCCGTTTTTTTTGCGGACCATATGTGGAACCATTCATTTCAATGAGTCCGCAAAAGAAACGGAAGGTCCTCCGTGTTCATTTCATTTCCGTATGTCCATTTTTCCGTTCCGCAAAAAAATTGAGCATGTCCTATTTTTTTCTAGTTTGCGGACAAGAATAGGCATTATTACAATGGATCTGCAAAAATAACATCCGCCAAAAAACAAATGCCATACGGAACGTCATCCGTTTTTTTTTTGCGGATCTGCAATTTGTGGACCGCAAAACACATACGGTCGTGTGCATGAGGCCTGAGAGGAAAAAAACTCCTTCCCGACTCCAATCAGGCATCAGAATAACTCCCTGGATCAACGACCTATCGCTAGTAGCTATAGCCTGTAATATTATTACACTCCTGAAATACAACCAGGCCCCTCCTGAATTCCTGTATTGTACTCACCATCACCACCTCCTCAGGCAGAGAGTTCCATAGTCTCACTGCTCTTACCGTAAAGAATCCTCTTCTATGTTTGTGTAGAAACCTTCTTCCCTCCAGACGCAGAGGATGTCCCCTCGTTACAGTCCTGGGGATAAATAGATGATGGGAGAGATCTCTGTACTGACCCCTGATATATTTATACATAGTTATTAGATCTCCCCTCAGTCGTCTTTTTTTTCTACAGTGAATAACCCTAATTTCTATGCTTATTTTCATTGAGATCCTCCAAGATAGCATCTCTTAGAAAACCTTCAAACAGTTTGCCCACAACAGATGTTACACTTACCGGCCTATAGTTTCCAGGCTCTGTTTTTGGACCCTTTTTGAATGTTGGCACCACATTTGCTATGCGCCAATCCTGTGGAACACTCCCTGTTAGTATAGAGTCTGCAAATATCAGAAATAAGGGTCTGGCTATGACATTACTTAATTCTCTTAGGATATGGGCGTGTATGCCATCTGGTCCTGGCGATTTGTCTATTTTAATCTTTTTAAGACGCAGTTGTACTTCTTCCTGGGTCAGACAGGGCACTTAAATTTACTTTTACATTCTGCATTTTATCAGTTAATACAGTGCAGAAAAAAATATTTAATAGCTTTGCTTTCTCCTCGCTCTCTGCAACTCCCCCCTCATCACTCTGTAAAGGGCCGACACCTTCAGATTTATACTTTTTACCATTTATATAATTGAAGAATATTTTAGGGTTAGTTTTGCTCTCTTTGGCAGTCAATCTCTTGGTCTCTAGTACGGCTGCTTTTATTTGTTTTTTACATATTCTATTTTTTCCTTATAGTTTTTCCTTGCTTCCTCGCTACCCTCCTGTTTTAGTGATTTAAATGCTTTCTTTTTGTCAAAACGTGTAAAATATAAGGGTGAAACTGGATCGCACATCCTCAATACTATGCTTTTACGAGACTGCATTTACACGACCGTATGTATTTGCTGATCCGCAAAAAATGGATCCGCATGTCTGCAAAATACTGAAGTGTCTTCCGTATGTCATCCGCAAAAAACGGTCCTCAAAAAACGGATGAGGAAAAAATAAAGGGGAGAGAATAAAATATTATAATAAAAATACGGAAACGGATCCGCAAATTGCGGATGACATACGGATCCATTCACTTCTATGGGGCTGCGGAACGATTTATGCGGACAATGATAGGACATTCTTCATATTTTTGCTGAGTATAAATGAGGAACCACGGATGCTGACAACATACTGAATGTTGTCCGCATATTTTATTCACCCATAGGAATGAATGGGTCCGCATTTTTTCCGCGAAATGCGGATCGGACGCAGAAAAAAAAAAGTACGGTCGTGTGAATGTAGCCTAATAAACATCGCTACTTTATCGTATACCTACCTCTGTGTTGCATTCTGTACATGAGGCATTGGTATACAATTTGATCAAAAAGCATAGGCCCACTCACCACGACAAGGTTGCCTTTTTGAACGGTAATCTAAATTTGGGGCAGCGCTGCGCGGCGACCACCGGTGCCGCAGCACCGCACCAGCAGGCAGCGGGACCCAGCAGTCAAACAGCGCCCCCACTGTCTGGCAAAGCCACCCTGGCACTGAGCCCCACCAGCACAGCACCAAAGCAGCAATGGCCGCCACTCAGCACTGCACCATGTGAACAGGTGTGAAACTCACCCAATCACATCCTATGCGCTGAGTAGCGATATTAATTATGCTGAGAAGCAGTTATTAGATAAAGGCATAGTATTGAGGATGTGCGATCCAGTTTCACTCTGTCATTTATTGCTTTCTTTACAGTTCTATTCATCCACATTGGTTTTTTCCTGTTCCTTAACCTTTTATTCCCATACGGTATGTACCCCTCACACCTAGATTTTAGGATGTTTTTGAAAATATCCCATTTTGTGGCTGTATTTTTATTTTTGAGGACTTTGTCCCAGTTAGTTAGGCCCATGGCCTTTCTTAGTTGGCTAAATTTTGGTTTTTTGAAGTTTGGTATAACTGTTATCCAGATATCTACCTCACTTTCCTGACCCTCCTCGCTACCACCCTCCTCCACATCTACCCCATAGAGCGCTTGCTCAGTAAGCAGCAAACTCTTTTCCAAATTGTCAACTCTTCTCAGTGTTGAAACTCGCCCGGTTAGATACTGCGATTCCAAACGGGCAATTTGCTCACATTTTGAAAACAGATATGCACCCTCAAACGGGTGTTCCAGGACTGCGTGCATTAGGCTGCATTCACACGTCCGTGGAACACGGTCCGTGTGATACCGGACTGGCACCCTGCTTAGAGCAGGAGCGCACGGCGTAATTGGTCCCTATGACGCCGTGCGCTTCGTGCTGCCACCGCTGCACTGTAGTACACTCCTATGATCTATACGAGTGTATTACTGTACTGTGGCGGCAGCAGGAATCGCACGGCGTCATAGGGACCAATGACGCCGTGCGCTCCTGCTCTAAGCAGGGTGCCAGTCCGGTATCACGTGGTCCGTGTTCCACGGACGTGTGAATGCAGCCTATTACGCAAGAAAAGAGAAAAAATACAATATGGTGCAGTGATAAGAATGTAACTTACTGTAGACCCCTCCTAATGTCCGTGAATCTGAAGTCCCGTAATCTAAAGTCACACACTTAATACAAACACACACTTGAAATCAAACACGTGAATGCTCACAAACTCGCGTTGTTTGTCTGCTTGTATAAGTGCAGCTCTCAAACCAAACGGCTTTTTTTCCTCTGGATTCAAAAGGAATTGTAGAGGGAAATCCAGCCGCATCACTCGTTTCCGCCTGAACGGTTCACAAACTGCTCTAAGGCCCCTTTCACACTTTTGTTTTCCGGCATAGAGTTCCGTCCTCGGCTCTATGCCGGAAAAATCCTGATCAGGATCATCCCCATGCATTCTGAATGGAGAGAAATCCGTTCAGGATGCATTAGGATGTCTTCAGTTCAGGACCGGAACGTTTTTTGGACGCAGCAAATACCGCAGCATGCTGCGCTTTTTGCTCCGTCTAAAAATCCGGAACACTTGCCGCAAGGCCGGATCCGGAATTAATGCCCATAGAAAGGCATTAATCCGGATCCGGCCTTAAGCTAAGCGTCGTTTCGGCGCATCCGACGTTTAGCTTTTTGTCAATGGTTACCATGGCAGCCAGGAAGCTAAAGTCCTGGTTGCCATGGTAAAGTGTAGTGGGGAGCGGGGGAGCAGTATACTTACCATCCGTGCGGTTCCCGGGGCGCTCCAGAGTGACGTCAGGGCGCCCTACACGCATGGATCACGTGATCCATGCGCATGGGGCGCTCTGACGTCATTCTGGAGCGCCCCGGGAGCCGCACGGACTGTAAGTATACTGCTCCCCCGCTCCCCACTGCTACTTTGGCAACCAGGACTTTAATAGCGTCCTGGCTGCCATAGTAACCTGAAAGCATTTCAAAGACTGATCAAGATCCTGATCAGTCTTCTAATGCTTTCAGGTGACTTGCGTTCTGACGGATCCGGCGGGACGGAAGTGCCTGCCGAATCCTCAGAACGCAAGTGTGAAAGGACCCTAAGGGCTCATTTTAATGGGTTCGTGTAGGTTTACAAAGACACGCTGCTTTATTCTGTAAACAGTGCCACTCCTGTCCACAGGTGGTGTGAGGTATTGCAGTGGAGACCCATTCTCTTGATTTGAACTGAGCTGCAATATCAGACACAACCTGTGGACAGGAGCTGCACAGTTTCGGGAAATGGCAGCCATATTCTCTACAACTTCAGGGGTTGGCTTGTGGACAATGTATAACGTATCCGCATTTATCACTTATTTCTGCGGCAGATCTGATCGTTGAGACCCCCCTATCATTTATGAGACAGTGGGTTCCCAAGTCTGTGACCATAGCTCTATTCACTTCTATGGGAACCCACTGTAGTTGGCATGCACCCAATTGCTTCATTCACACAGGGGACTCAGGGGTCCCCCATTCTTGCGATCAATGGGGCTTCCAGCGATCATACGCTTGTCTACTCTGTTGTGGTTGGTGAAAAATGTTGTACGTGGGCCGACCTCTTCAGAGAACCACCACACATAACATCTATGCTGCAGATTTCCAATAGTGAAACTGCATTTGTTAAATTCGCAGTTATTTTCTGCCATGGAATCGCATTCATTTCATATTCTTCTATGAAGTTCCCCATCTTGATATTGCGGGGTAAGGACCTTGTTTTGCCGGTTTCCCACAATGTAATGATCTGTTTCCTCTATAACCGCACAGCTCCGTGAGATATTACAGGCTCTTAACGTTTTCCGGTCCAGTAGCACAGCACAAAGTATTGATGGTCTCTTCTAGTCGTTTATTTCTTCAATGCGTAATTAAGCTTTTGGTTCCTTGTAGCAGCTGGCAGCCATTCTTTACTGTCACCAGCAGAAGGAGGGGAGATTGACAAGGCGTCCGAAAAGTGCGATCCGAAACGCGTCCTGTCAGGAGATGGAATGAAGAGCAGGAGTCCATTTGTGGATATTTACATACAGAAAAATAGCTATTAAGTCACCCCTGAAAGTTACGATTCACCTTGCAGCCAGAGTGTGTTAGGGAATTGCAGAAAAGCGAATTCCCAGATAGGGCATTAACCCAACGGCTGCCTTTACAAAAATCTCTGCAGAGCTGTGAGAAGATGTAAAGGGGTTATGCAAAGCTGTATGCCCCCCTTTCCCCCAACAATGCCTGGGCCGCTCATACAGACAGTACCTACCTGGTCCCGGATGACTGTCCTCCCAGATCCCTCCACGGCCGTGACCCGCTCCTCTTGCCTCTAGTGTGATGTCACACGTGATGCAGGGGGGCAGGTTACTGTTGCGGATTGGCTACACCCACCATCTCCGGATGTTGATGATGGAATCTACACGACGGGGAGATGCAGCGACATCCATGGAGGTATCCGGGAGGACACAGGTGTTGGGGACCAGGTAAGTATCGTCTGTATGAGGGGCCCGGGCATTAAGCGTGGGAAGTGGGGTTTACAGCTTTGGATAACCCCTTTAAAAGGGTTGTTCACCTTTGCGGATCTTTTCTGCAGACCGCCCTGTATGGCTGGACCTCTGATTCATACTTATGTGATCCCTTATGCTGAGTCCCAGCTCCGTCGTTCCACCTCCGTCACCGCAGGGCTCCACTCATCATGTGACTCATTGACCTGATACATGGATGACACATCACTGCTGCAGCCAGTCATTGGCTGCAGTGGCCACATGACCCTTTCCATGCCTGCAGGATCTCTGTAAATTTTCACAAACCTCTTCAGTCACCAAAATGCCCTGCTAGTCTAAAACAGTAAATAGAAGAGAGGGAGGAGGGGGATGCAGCTGCAGTATCTCTCATTCGTTGTGCTGTGAGAGGGGAAGAGGAGCAGCTATGGAAAGACTTCTTATTTTGTGGTGCACCTTAAAACTGGTGGTACCCATCAACTCTGGGTGTGACTCTTTGCGAGACCCAAGATCCTTGTATAGCACAGCCTACATCAATGCTAATGAAAGTGAACTGGGTTACCTTGTGTCCTGAAAGTTACTGTGACCTGGCAGCCGCAGTAATAGAATGTGTCGGCAGATAAGAACCATCTGGCCCATCTAGTCTGCCGAATCCTGGATGGTTGGCTTTCTAGTGGTTTGTAGGTCGCAACGCATTCCTGTTCGCCTTCATTAGCTTCAATGCAGGCTGTGCTGTACCAGGATCTTTGGTATGATGTTTGCTGAAGCCAGCGTTGACTTAGCCTCAGCCTAAAACCATTTTATCTGAACTTAGAAGAGCGATATTAAAATGCCCTAAAAAGCCTCCTGTAAGTGTTCTTCTGGCACGTCATCTTTAAATTCCCTCCGATAAGTAAACATGGGCCATATACTCTTTTGCTGTCATGATGCGGATTTTGGAAGATGCAGGCTGCTGTAACCGCTGAGTGTATTCTGCTGGATAGAGCTTCCCATCCGTGGACCTCCTGAGCGCTGCGCTCCAATCTTGTGGGAAAAACAAAAGGTCCATGCTCAGCATGAGCTGGTGAGATCTGGTTCCTGGGTCGTCGTGGTCTCCTTCAGCACTCCAGCTGCTGTGAAACTACAACTCCCAGCATGCACACTTGCTCGTCTGTTCTTATAGCTCCCATGGAAGTGAAAGGAGGATTCTGAGAGTTGTAGTTTCAGAACACCTGGAGTGATCCCTGTTGTAGGCAGTGACCATAGCAAAACCTGCCGCCATCACGGTTGGAGAGCTCCATCAAGAGACACTTCACCAATTTGCAAGCCTCAAAACCCGATGGATTTACTCGTCCTCCAACTATAGAAAATCCTAAAAACGGAACTTTTTGAGTTGATAATGGATTTATCCAATTACATGATGTTACAGTATGAATACCCCATGAATGACGGACGTTAGGTGGAGGATGGGAGACTTGTCTTCAGCATTTCTAACAATTCATGAAGCGCAGTTGTATTTTTCGACAGTTGGCATTGGCTGCTCTGCATCGTTGTCCTTATCATCACAAGCATACAGCAGGCTTGGCTCCATCCGCTGTTCTGCGCGGTGCTGCTGTGACTGACAGACGTCTCCTCCTCCGTATCTCCTCCTGAAGAATTCTCTCTGCAAGAGCTGTAATTAGGCTGCAAGTCGATTATTTCTGTTTTTGACTCGCTGTTATAAAGTTGAGTAATGGACCCGTGGAATTTTACTCTTTGGTGTTCATCGACTTGTCCTTACCTGATATCCGTGTAACCCTTTCGGGACTTGACCCATCTTCCAGGTAGGAGTCCTCTGGAGCGCTACTTTACATTGGGCACTATTCTTTCTCTGAGTTGCAGCGCTTATGATGGAAACGTGTACAAGGACCGATCAGCTATAACATTGAAGGGGTTGTCCAACATTTTTTTTCAGGGCTCAGTTGATGCTTCGAAGGCAGAAATTGTTGACCAGCCTAAGGCTCTCAGAGATTCTGACATGAATCAAATTGTGATATCTAAATGACTTGGTTCGGAGCATCTCCAAAGCGGCCAGTCTTGTCGGGTGTTCCCGGTATAGAGTGGTAAGTACCAGTGGTCTTTCCTTGGACCGAAGCTGGTCCAAGGAAAGACAACTGGTGAACTGGCAGCAGGGCATGGGTGCCTGAGGCTTGTTGATGTGTTTGGAGGTGGAGGGGGGAAGGTTAAAGCTAGCGCCTCTGGTCAGATCCCACAGGAAAAAAAAATTGCTGGAGTTGACAGAAAGCTATCAGGACATCGCAGCATGCTGTTTACGGGACGTGTAGCCGCCGACCGGTAAGAATGTCCATGATGACCCCTGTGCACATCAAAAATGACCTATAATGGGCCTATGAGCATCAAAACTGGACCATGAAGCAATAGAAGATGATGGCCTGGTCTGATGAATCATATTACATCATGTGAACGGCCGAGTGCGTGTGCATCACTTACCTGGACAAGAGATGGCACCAGGTGCATTGTGGGAAAAAGAGGCCCTGGTCTGATGAATCAGGTTACATTATGTGGAAGGCCAGGTTCATGTGCATCACTTACCTGGAGAAGAGATGGCACCAGGTGCACTGTGGGAAGAAGGTGGTCTGGACTGATGAATTACATTATATCATGTGGATGGTGGGGAGCGTGTGTCACATACCTGGAGAAGGTGCACTGTGGGAAAAAGAGGTTCTGGTCTGATGAATCACATTACATCATGTGAACGGCCGAGTGCGTGTGCATCACTTACCTGGAGAAGAGATGGCACCAGGTGCATTGTGGGAAAAAGAGGTCCTGGTCTGATGAATCAGGTTACATCATGTGGAAGGCCAGGTCCGTGTGCATCACTTACCTGGAGAAGAGATGGCACCAGGTGCACTGTGGGAAGGTGGTCTGGACTGATGAATTACATTATATCATGTGGATGGTGGGGAGCGTGTGTCACTTACCCGGAGAAGGTGCACTGTGGGAAAAAGAGGTTCTGGTCTGATGAATCACATTACATCATGTGGACGGCCGAGTGTGTTTGTCACTTACCTGCAGAAGAGACGGCCCCAGGTGCACTGTAGGAAAAAGAGGTCCTGGTCTGATGAATCAGGTTACATCATGTGGATGGTGGGGAGCGTGTGTCACTTACCTGGAGAAGGTGCACTGTGGGAAGAAGGTTGTCTGGACTGAGGAATCACATTATGTCATGTGGATGGCGAGGTGCGTGTGTCACTTACCTGGGGAAGAGATGGCACCAGGTGCACTATGGGAAGAAGACAAGCTGGCAGAGGCAGTATGCAGCTCTGGAGCCTTGTGTCTGGCATCATATGGATGGACAGGGGGCTCCTTCATGGCAGCAGTGCCCTCTTTCAGCAGGATAATGCCCCTGCCATACTGCATAAACCGTCCAGGCAGGAGGAACAAGGTGATCACTCGTCTCCACATTCCCAGATCACAATCTGATCCTCATCTGAGGAATGTGCTGGAAAAGTCCAATTCATGGAGACCACACCGAGCCACCTACAGGACCTACATGCCAGATACCATCGGACACCTCGGAGGTCTTGTGGAGTCCATGCCTTAATGAGTCAGGGCCCATGGACAATCCGTATGATATGAGGCAGGTGCTTCTAATCTTATGGCTGATCAGTATCTGCCCCTGATAGGTAAGTACTCTGAAGTTTCCCTTTAAGACAAGGATCTGGAAGCTTCTGCCACAGAGTAAACTTTTTGGATAGAACAGAACCAGATTCCGTCTTTCTGTTTCTCAATCCAAACTGTTTCATGAAAGTCTAGTTTTTTTTTTTTTCTCGTTGCTTTAAGGGACAAGTCACCTGGATTAATAGCGCTCAGAACTTTTCAGATTTCCCTGAAGGACTCTATAAATGGTGGATTTCAGCATATACATTTATAGAGGAAATGACCCGAGCCGTTTCCTTACAGGAAATGATACAGAACCGTCTGACTCGTAATCGAAATCTCTCTGTGGATGTCAGATTTCAATAAATTAGGCAATGCCTTCATTTCCTCTCCATTCCTTTGGAGGCCGCAGCCATTACTGGATTCATATAACAAGCGATGACTCCGGAGGAAAGAAGTGAGTCGGGTCCTTGTCTTGGCACAGTGGTTATAAGATCTCTCCCCCCTCCTTCCCCAGCAATGTGGAATGGAGACTGATTGTAGACTTTGCAGGTTTCCTTCAGGGATGCGAGTGCTAATCATCTTGGCGGCTTGTCCTTGGGATAAAATGATATGATAATTTCTTTTCCCGTCTCTGGAGGAGGGTAAAATTAGGATTCACGTTTGTTCCTCTCCTATAGAGAGATCATTATCCTGCTAGAAGAGGTTCACACAGAGACTCTCCTCTTGGTCTTGGAAAATGCTTAATTGAAAATACATGCGGTGCTCCCTAGACCCTGCGCTGAATACTCCGG
Source organism: Bufotes viridis (assembly GCA_033119425.1). Classification (NCBI taxonomy): domain Eukaryota; kingdom Metazoa; phylum Chordata; class Amphibia; order Anura; family Bufonidae; genus Bufotes; species Bufotes viridis. Next base: position 12,086,308 of record CM065596.1, on the reverse strand, counting down.
CTAAAGGCGCCCTGACGTCTACGTCCTACACGTCTGTTCCGTCCGTGGAGATCAATCTGGTGTATAGGCGATATGTGGGGGTTTGAGAGAAGATAGTCGGCAATGAAATGTCTCCTATAGTTGCTTCAAGGCCCCTAAAGCTTGGCATAACCCCGGCACAAAAGAGAGGTTGGCAAATTAGAGATACTTGCATTTGAGGTTCTAGGAGCAACGAGGGCGTTGCCATTACACTTAAAGGCTCTGCTCTCTCTGCAATGGTCGTGCCCTCTCCACTTTCACAGGATCAGAGACTGTAAAAGTCATCACGCCTGGCCCTGTCAAAGTGCAGAGGGCACAGCAGTTGCAGGGAGAGCAGAGCCTCTAAGTGTAATGGCAACGCCCCCGTTGCCCGAAGAGGCTAATTTGCCAATATAAAATTTTTTCTTTTCTTCATTTTTCTCAGCAATATGAACATGGGACCAACACAGACGCCTTCAGCTGCCGAGCGCACATGTAACAGGTCAGCCGGTGTCATAGGTGCAAATCAGCTGACAAATGCCCTTGAATATACTTGGGTTCGGATTTATAACTCCGAGGCATGGCCACTCAATATCGAACCCAATGTTCACCAGAAATGGCCACCTAAGTATTGTTCTGCAAGCACTTAGAGGTGCATCAATTGCATAGTATTGCATGGAGATGACCGCATGATCTGGTGGCACCCTAAGGACCTGGTGCCCTTTCCTATAGTGTAGGCCTTTTGTCACAGGCTTTGAAAAGTAATGATTTCTGGTGAAGTGGATATAGGAGGAGAAGTTAGCTGCGCTGACCATCATTTAAAGGGTATAGATTTGTACCTGGCTGACCTGTTACATATGCACTTGGCAGCTGAAGGCATCTGTGTTGGTCCCATGTTCATATGTGCCGCATTGCTGAGAAAAGTGATATCATAATATATGCAAATGAGCCTCTAGGCACAACGGGGGCGTTACCGTTACACCTAGAGGCTCTGCTCTCTCTGTAACTACTGCGCTCTCTGCACTTTGATTGATGGGGCCAGACATGATCATCTTTACACTGCCTGGTCCTGTCAATCAAAGTGCAGAGAGAGCGGAGCCTCTAGGTGTAATGGTAACGCCCCCGTTGCTTCTAGAGGCTCATTTGCATATAATAAAACATCATTTTTCGCAGCAATGCGGGCACATATGAACATGGGACCAACACTGATGCCTCCAGCTGCCGAGCGCACATGTAACAGGTCAGCCAGTGTCATAGGGACAAATCTGCTGACAGATGCCAATTAACTAGAGCTTTAAGAAATTATGCTTTAACCCCTTCCCATGCCTCGTCCTAATAGTACGTGAAGGACCTTAGATAGGTAGGTACTACTATGGTAGGGCTTCTGCAGAGTGGTCACACCGAGGTCACCAGCGGGAGGGTGTAGGTGTAAATACACAGCCACGCTCTTGATGAATTTGCTAGGATTGTTGAAAGATTTTAACCTATTAATTAACCACTTAAGTGCTGTGATCAAACCTGATGACGGCACAGAAGGAGAGGGACCACCTTTTAGTCATGGTTGTCAGCGACACGATCTGGTGTCATTATAGAGACGGTTTGATCAGACAGCAGTGTGTCCTATCAGATGGCAGCGCTGCCGACTCATCATTTCTAAACTATTTTAAAAGAGCCATTTTCAGATATCCTTTTACAGTTTTTGATCAGTAGAAGGGTCCTCCGTTCAGGATCCTAATCTCTTGGCCATCTATAGAACGATTACAAAGTCCTGTCCTGCATTATACAGACAACCCATTCAGGTAATGTTTTATTTTCCCTGTGGAGGCGCTGCAGGGAAATTTACCATTTACTGATGGTCCCTGCAGGGGACTTTGTGATTAACTTATTGTCAAGGACATTTCTAACTAGTAGGGGGTGTCTAAAGTGGAGAATCCCTTTCGTTTTCTTTATACCAATGGAATTGCTTGTGGGACAAAAATCTGAAGTTATATCTTTCGATCAAATGGCAGCTAAAGTTTGTATACCTGAAGGTGTAAAAAAACTTTTGTCTTTTTGATGAATTCTAAAAGGAAGGACACAAGCTTTTATGGAAGCTACCCAAAATGTTCCACCTTGTATCTTGAAGTCAAAGGCTCCTTCTTCATGTTCATTTCTCTTCCCGAAAACAATGCTTCTGGTACTGAGGTCTTCTTAGTTAGGATCATGGGGGACATCAGACTGGAAATTGCAGGACACAGGAAGGTAATATCTTCAGGACTAGGAGCAGTGAAGGACATAGCCATCAGCAAATCAGGCAACCCCTACTCGCCACATGCAGTTGGCTGGAAAAAAAAACTAAAGGGGTGGACATACGGACTGTGAAGCTAGTACAGCTGCACAGGGGCCCAAGGGGAAGGGGAGCCCTTGCCAATTGTAGAATACTAGCAAAAGGCTGCACTGCTAAACTGAGAGTGGGGCTTGGGGATGGAGTTTAACATGCTGACAGGGCAGAGATTAGCTGTGCGTGGGTGGGATTTAGCAGGGTGACAGGGCAGAGATTAACTGTGCAGGGGTGGGATTTAGCAGGGTGACAGGGCAAAGATTAGCTGTGCGGAGGTGGGACTTTGCAGTCTGTTAGGGCAGAGATTAGCTGTGCGGGGGTGGAACTTGGCAAACTGACAGGGCAGAGATTAGCTGTGCAGGGGTGGGACTTGGCAGGCTGACAGGGCAGAGATTAGCTGTGCAGGGGTGGGACTTGGCAGGCTGACAGGGCAGAGATTAGCTGTTCAGGGGTGGGACTTGGCAGGCTGTCAGGGCAGAGATTAGCTGTTCAGGGGTGGGACTTGGCAGGCTGTCAGGGCAGAGATTAGCTGTGCGGGGGTGGGACTTGGCAGGCTGTCAGGGCAGAGATTAGCTGTTCAGGGGTGGGATTTAGCAGGCTGTCAGGTCAGAGATTAGCTGTGCGGGGGTGTGATTTAGCAGGGTGACAGGGCAGAGATTAGCTGTTCAGGGGTGGGATTTAGCAGGGTGACAGGGCAGAGATTAGCTGTGCAGGGGTGGGATTTAGCAGGGTGACAGGTCAGAGATTAGCTGTGCGGGGGTGTGATTTAGCAGGGTGACAGGGCAGAGATTAGCTGTTCAGGGGTGGGATTTAGCAGGGTGACAGGGCAGAGATTAGCTGTGCGGGGGTGGGATTTAGCAGGGTGACAGGTCAGAGATTAGCTGTGCAGGGGTGTGATTTAGCAGGGTGACAGGGCAGAGATTAGCTGTTCAGGGGTGGGATTTAGCAGGGTGACAGGGCAGAGATTAGCTGTGCGGGGGTGTGATTTAGCAGGGTGACAGGGCAGAGATTAGCTGTGCGGGGTGGGATTTAGCAGGGTGACAGGGCAGAGATTAGCTGTTCAGGGGTGGGATTTAGCAGGCTGTCAGGGCAGAGCTTGGTGGGGTGGTCGGAGCTTACCAGTGCAGACGTGGATTTTACCTGTGTTATTGGGGCTCCCAGACATAAATTTCCTTGGGGCCCCTAAAACCTGCATGGCTTAAATTTCTCAGGCCTCATATCCATTAAAAACTTTTTTTTTTTTGTCCCTTTGATATGACATTGCTTTTACCACCTCCAGCGTTGTCGCCCATCTTCATCTTCAGGCACTTTTTACTCATCATAGAATATTTGGTACTTTTATATCTTTGACTCCCCGTCATTTTCATTAGATTTTGTGCACATCTCATCAGCCGCAAAGGGGGCCGGCCATGATTGGTCGGGATAAAAAGCCGGCTTAGGGCGCCATCTCACTAATTCCGCCATTAAGAAATATTTTCTGAATCCCATAAACTTCAGTGGAAGTGGGAAGAGCGAGAGCCGCGTTTGCTTTCAAAGCATTAGCAGAGAAAATGGCTGGTAATTCGATGAACTCGAGAAACATTTCTATTAGGATAAATAAAACGTAGCAGATGTCAGATGGCACTCGGCTCCGTCTATGCCCATCTAAGTGCCTGCTTGACTGATGTACAGTACATTACATCAAATTACATGGCGCTTGCATGCAAATAGCTACTAAGTATTTGCCTCTTTATTCCCCGTATTTCCTCTTTATTTTATTTTAAATTGTGTCTTTGGAGTAAAATACATTCCTTGACTCCCCCCCACCACCAACACCACCACCTCCGATCTTCTTTATGGCTCCTCTTTTATAGCCTTCACATAAAGCCATCGCTTCTCTGATATGAGGAGTTTAAGCACCCTAATTAACAGCAGCAAGCAAACTGCAGGCGGCGAGGGTTCCTGCCTCCGCTTAGAGCCCAAGGGACCGGGAAGAGCAGCCTGTAAGGAATCAGCTACTTCTACCCCTCTGCCGGGCTCATGTTAACTGTTCAAGGGGCTTTTTTGGCTTTAAAAGGCAATTATTTCATTTGTGGATTAATCAAGCAATTTTGTGTCATTACTCGTGTTACAATCCCAAATCTAGTGCCGTGCTCTCCCATTGGTTATGTATTTCAAGTTTGAGTCCTGGAAGGAGTATAATCATAATAGTATTGGTGCAGACGGCTTACAAGCAGATGTCCCCCCTTCAGAGACAGATAACATGCTACATATAGAATTTATCTTCATAAAAACTTTAAGATCCTGATTTCTATCCTGTATTATATTCCAGAGCTGCACTCACTATTCTGCTGGTGCAGTCACTGTGTACATACATTACTTATCCTGTACTGATCCTGAGTTACATCCTGTATTATATTCCAGAGCTGCACTCACTATTCTGCTGGTGCAGTCACTGTGTACATACATTACATTACTTATCCTGTACTGATCCTGAGTTACATCCTGTATTATACTCCAGAGCTGCACTCACTATTCTGCTGGTGGTCACTGTGTATATACATTACATTACTTATCCTGTACTGATCCTGAGTTACATCCTGTATTATACTCCAGAGCTGCACTCATTATTCTGCTGGTGCAGTCACTGTGTATATACATTACTTATCCTGTACTGATCCTGAGTTACATCCTGTATTATACTCCAGAGCTGCACTCACTATTCTGCTGGTGCAGTCACTGTGTACATACATTACTTATCCTGTACTGATCCTGAGTTACATCCTGTATTATACTCCAGAGCTGCACTCACTATTCTGCTGGTGGAGTCACTGTGTTCATACATTACTTATCCTGTAACTGATCCTGAGTTACATCCTGTATTATACTCCAGAGCTGCACTCACTATTCTGCTGGTGCAGTCACTGTGTACATACATTACATTACATATCCTGTACTGATCCTGAGTTACTATTCTGCTGGTGGAGTCACTGTGTACATACATTACATTACTTATCCTATACTGATCCTGAGTTACATCCAGTGTTATACTCAAGAGCTGCACTCACTATTCTGCTGGTGGAGTCACTGTGTTTATATATGACTTATTCTGAACTGATCCTGAGTTACATCCTGTATTATACTCCAGAGCTGCACTCACTATTCTGCTGGTGCAGTCACTGTGTGCATATATTACTTATCCTGTACTGATCCTGAGTTACATCCTGTATTATACTCCAGAGCTGCACTCACTATTCTGCTGGTGCAGTCACTGTGTACATACATTACATTACTTATCCTGTACCGATCCTGAGTTACATCCTGTATTTAGCTCCAGAGCTGCACTCACTATTCTGCTGGTGCAGTCACTGTGTACATACATTACATTACTTATCCTGTACTGATCCTGAGTTACATCCTGCATTTAGCTCCAGAGCTGCACTCACTATTCTGCTGGTGCAGTCACTGTGTACATACATTACTTATCCTGTACTGATCCTGAGTTACATCCTGTATTATACTCCAGAGCTGCACTCACTATTCTGCTAGTCCAGTCACTGTGTACATACATTACTTATCCTGTACTGATCCTGAGTTACATCCTGTATTATACTCCAGAGCTGCACTCACTATTCTGCTGGTGCAGTCACTGTGTACATACATTACTTATCCTGTACTGATCCTGAGTTACATCCTGTATTATACTCCAGAGCTGCACTCACTATTCTGCTGGTGCAGTCACTGTGTACATACATTACTTATCCTGTACTGATCCTGAGTTACATCCTGTATTATACTCCAGAGCTGCACTCACTGTTCTGCTGCTGTAGTCACTGTGTACATCTTGGTCCTACATTATGATTTCGCTGTCTTTGGGCTCAGCCAGCCCTGACACGATTGTTCTCATTTTGCAGAACCTCCTTCTCTCCGGGTTCCCGGCTCACAGGGACACATCACTGTTTAGTTTTCGGTACAGCACCTCATTGCGTCTGTTCAGCTGCACACTTGGTGCTCCGGCATCTCCTGAATGCTGATCTAAGCTCATCTCTGACCAGATAGACGTTCATCAGTTTTGCTTTGGTTATAAATGAGCTTGGATCAGCGTTCAGGAGATCGCAGAAGATGCTGGAGATCCAGCCCGCAGAGAACCGGTCTAGTGCATTTTTCTGCAGCATGTGCTGTATGCCAATTCATAGAAGGCTGCAGAATAACGTCCACTGTAAAATCCATAGTTCTTTTTTAATAAAAAAAACAACAATTCCAAAAATATTTTTGCCTATAAGACATGCATTAAAATAAATAAAAAAAAATGCCCCAAACATGTCTGTAACAGTGCTGATGGAGGCTGTCAGAGCAGCCATGCTGGTTACCACCCAGCTTTCCTCAACACAGATCACGGCTACAGGCAGCTGTGATGACTTCACAATAGGATCTCTGGGATGTAGCTTAATGTTTACAATGTCCTGCTGCTCAGAAATAGCCCCCTCTCGGTCGTGAAGTGGTTAATGCACAGAGTCCTTCACAATGACTGGGGTGGAGGGGATTTTTTCTGTAAATGCCCCGATCTGGTGTTTCTCAGCAGAAGATAAAATAAAGCAGAAAGAAGAACCGTCAGAAAATGAAAAGGTTTTCTCTGCGCCTCGGGCTCCATCCTGATGCTCTGAATTATCCAGAGCTGCTTGCAGGGAGGCCTGGTGCTCAGTCAGCCCGGCGGAGGCCTGCGTACCTGTACCTGTCACAGGGCATTGATCACACGGCAGTGCACTTCACAGCCGCCACCCGCCGCCAGCAGACCTGTGCTGACATGAACATTTCCATCACATCCCTGGTGCTCCAACTATATCTATGGATGCCCTGTGTACACCTGTGGCACTCCAGCTGGTGCAAAACTATGAATTTCTGCACGCCCTGGCAGCCGTAGGCACAGCGTGCATGGACACCCACTCTGTGTCGAGTTAATAGTGGGGGCGTTCCCCCTGTTCTTGGCCAGAGAGGTTACAAAGAGAGTCTCTCGCTCTGGAGGACCCGTCCAATCTTGCATTACCCAGACCAACCACTGATGTGAATGGACAGTGTGTAATACTTCATTTCACCTGTGGTGGCGCTGCAAGGAAAAACACCACCATGTCTCTCTACCGATTCCAGCTAGGTCCCAGTAGCTTTATGATAAGCTTATTGTCAAGAGGCCCTTCTATCAAATGGGAATGGAGGGAACCCCTTTATGGGGCATGCAGAAAAGGCAAGCTCGGCTGTCTCTCCTGACCCCCAAACATGTACGCTTAGCTCAGCCGAGAATGCATGCGTTCTCAAAGGAGAGAGTGGCGTAAAATCGGTGCAGGACATCTCGGGTAGTGTCAGCAAAAGGATCGGACATATTGACATCAGTTTGACTGATTCTTATCTCCTTGACATCTGCTATCAGCAGACACACTTACACAATGTAGCTGACGTTGCGTATGGGCAGCTTTGTTATTGATGGCCTATCGCTCGGATATGCTATCAGTGTCAGATAGGTGAGGGTCCCACCACTGGGACCCCCTCCTGTCTATGGAACAGGGCCTCCAAAGTGAACAGAGGGCAGACATGCATGTGTGGCCAACCTCTGTTCACTTCTATGAGAATTCCAAAAATAGCTGAGCTCCGCTACTTTCACCAGTCCCATAGTGGGGAACGGAGGGGTGACCGCGCTTGCCGCAATTGACTGGTATGGAGATTCCGAAAAAAGCCGATCGCGCTCCGTTGACTATTTACAGAACTCCCATAGTGCTGAATGAAGAGCAGGGAGAGCACGTGCCGTTAGCTCTCCTTCACTTAGGGGGCGCTGTTTGTGGAGATAGGAGTGGGTCCCAGAGGTGACCATATGCCATCAGTATCCCAGATGGGCCAACCAATTCTACAAATAGTCGACTAGGGAGAGCCATTCTCTAGACCTGAGGAGACCCCTGTAATAACTTTTTTTAATACTTTTAATATTTCCCAATATTTGGCTATTTTTACCCAGATTAGCAGTGGCAGAGGTTAAGCCCTCTCAGCTATACAGATGCTGCTCTTTTGTACTTACCATGCTTTATATTGCAGCGCTGCTTGTTCTGCTTTGCTAGGGGTTGTGCAAGAATGGGGCGAGAGGGGGGGCACTTTGGAAAACCACCGCCATTTAGCTCCCCTTACTTTATGACACATGGTCACATGACTCAAGGGGGGCATCAAACCGCATGTTTTCAGCGAAGGAGACGAGCGGAGCACGGCAGGCCTGGAGGACAGAGAGCGAGGAGCTGGTCCGGCAAATGCTGCCTCCAAAATAAACCAAACCGTGTTATTGGAGCCCACGTTGTTCCTCTCCCGTGACATCATTCGCCCCTTTTTCAGAACTTCACTAAGAATTAAAATCGTTTTCTGAAACAGATTAATTCTCTCCTTGTCTTTTCTTTTTGCTCCTGAATGTTGTCCCTTTGAGAAATCAGACGTTATGAAAGATGGTAGCAACCGGAAAAAAAAAAAAAACCTATTTGATTTCTGGAGCTCCCGGAGACGAGGAGTCTCGCACCTACTTATTCACATCGTTTAATTTTTAATGACAAATTTAATTAACAGTTCAGAGGGTCTGTATGGGCTGTCACGCTCCAGAGGGGCAGAGCCCGCGTTTCAAGCCGTTATCGTTTTTGAGGGTGACAGTGCCAGGTTGTATTACTTCCCATCACTTTGCAGGACTTTTACCAGAGCGGTCAGGGACTGGCATAGAGTACCCGCTGCCAAGCATCATATGTGTGCCACTAGAAAGCTGGTACTAGAAGTAACATGTATGGGGTTGTCAGAATACTCCAATTCATATTTCTTATTTCACATCTTTTAAGATCTCTGCTTGCGGTCAGGGACTAGTTCCAGGTACTCAAAACTCCTGCAGACCTAATAGGTGTCACAGCTGAAGGTTTGGTACAGTTGTATCCATAATAGCCAGTCAGTTGTGAAGTACCCCCCATCTACAAACTGATACATTTTACCTGCAGTGTTATACATTGTAACAACCCATCAGGACAGGAGAGAGATGTGTGTTTATCTCATAGGTTGTCTAGAGCAGGGGTGCACAACCTGCGGCCCGGGGGCCACATGCGGCCCTCAATACCATTCTCCGTGGCCCCAACCATCTGGTGACAGACATGTATGTCTATGTCTTGTGGCTGCTCTCATGTATTCTCCGATTAGATGGGAATCCTGGAGGTGTAACCAGACATTTGTAGTATATACTGTATGTGCAATAAGCCATAAATACATTTTACTTGTCAATTTAGCTTGCGCTAGTGACATGTCAACCTTTAAGTCTAGTTTACACTGGAGGCCGGGCGGATCTGTCCTGCCGCTAGTTCAAGTGTGTCGCCGGACTGCTGCTCTGTCCCCATTACTATAGTGGGGGCGGGGTTCCGGCGCAGCACGGCAGCGCACGGAGAGAGGCCGCCGGACTAAAACTACGACATGTCTGACGTTTAGTGATTAAGTGATGATTTAATGTATGATTGGGGGGGTCCTAGAGGAAGGACCACCACTGATCCTGAGAATGTAGAGGGTGCAGCACTGCGGTAACCATTGGATCGAGCGGTGCAGTTCTGGAGCTGCTGCAGAGAAAGTGTTGGGAGTCAGACCCCTGCTGATCACTTATCGATGACATTGCCAAAAAATAAACCATCAATATAAGGACTCTGGACAGCCCCTTAAAGGAGTAATCAGTTGATATAGGTAACCAACATAAACTTTTTCCGCTATACTCTTCCGACCGCTGACGTCTCATCTCTTTATAACACAGAGGGTGATGTTTTGAGAAAGGTCTCAGAGCCGCCCATGGATGAGTACCACTACTGTATATGTGTCTAACGTGTAGGCCACAGGTAGCGCCTGTGACAGGTGAGCGCCGCGGAGGGTCAGTGTCAGGACACAGTAACGCCGTCTTCCCTCCTCTCATTGCTCTCTCTCTCGAGCATCACAAACTTAACAGAAAAGCAGCAAGTGTTAAATGGATAGGCTGTATCCATCTATACATGAGCATATACTCCTCTCCAGGGACGTAACAAGTAACCATGGGGCCCCAAAGAAAAAATTGGAATGTGGCCCCAATCCACCGTGACTACTTTCAACAACATTTTCAGAAAAGCTTATGCTTGGTGTTCCTAATGCACGTGGCTAAGGCGCACATAGTAAAACCCCCTTAGTTGTTGGGCCCCCTGGCAGCTGCTATGCCTGCTGCCCTGGTAGTTACGCCTGCGCTGCTTTCACAGCAGTCCTGACTGCTCTTCTCTCTAACGCTGGGACAGTTGCGATGACCGGACACCTCCGGCCTCTGTGATATTTACAGGGTTAATGAGATTATAAAAGCATGGCTGCCTTCTTCCAGATTCATGGGCCGTGTGCTATAGAAGTCACAGGCATAAGCTGCAATACCGGACATGCCCATGAGCAAAAAAGGGCGCTGTTTTTATTTTCTGATCGAATTAACACCTTTCATTCATTTTTTTTTTTATCCTATAGGTTAAGTTATCCATTTTTTAAAAGGTTTTTTCACATGAGGTCATAGAAGGGGTCCCTCTGTTCACATCCCCCTCCTCGCATAGCTGTTACCCTGTGGAGCTTCACCGCAGCAGATCTGCTCGTGTATCACAACCATTTGCACAAGCACTTGAACCTAAAGTCTGTCTTTTGCTGCCCTGTGAAGTTCCGGCTATTGCTCCCTGGTATCGGCCTAGGAAGGGCAGACGGTACTTACTGTTCGATAGGACGACTGACAGCAAATGCAGTACCCCCCCCCCCCCTTTAATGACTACTTTACATCTCATATCTCCAAGACGTACAGTATATCTGAGTTAGCAGCTCTTTTATTTTTATTTTTTCTATACCTGCCCTTTAAGGCATAGCTGGGGTCTGTCCTTGCTTCTCATTTAAAAAGCCCCCCCAAGTTTAACCTTTCCACTGCCAGGCAGAGGTACAGGTATGAGTCAGTAGGCAGAAATGAGCAAGAATGGAAACCAGCAGCGTTATAATCACCCCGGGGTGTTCTCATTCCCCCATTGCTAAGCCCCCTGTGGGGTCCCTCGTCTAAGTTCCTATTGACTATAAATAGTAAGAACAGGTTGTGATTGCTGTCTGTTGTGCATGCCCTGCGGTGACAGTGACAGAGTGACAGCTGACAGCGAGCACTGCGCAGGAATGACCAGGAAATGGGCCGTCACATTGTAACCTCCATCTCCTGTGCTGCAAGTCTGAGGCAGGTGCTCCATCTGCAGCGCCAGCCGTAGACATGGGATCTCACCCAGCACCGAGGAAAAGGACACGGACGGGCCAATGTGGATGATGGTGGTCTCGTTTTTATGTCCAGCTGCACTTAAAGGGGTTGTCTTTATAGATTCCAGACACAGCAGCAACCAGCTGAAGCCACGGGGGAAATGTAGTGCATCATGGAGGGGGTGAGGTTTCGCGGTTTTGCTCATGGATGTCCGAAAACATTACCAAGATGGCCGTTCTGTGTCCAGTGTAAAGAAACTAATAATAGTCAGCCATTAGACAAGCAGGGAATTCAGAGAGATTTCAGCTCTGAAGTCCGAGGAATTGTTAATGCAGCTCTGGAGTATAATACAGGATGTAACTCGCGATCAGTACAGGATAAGTAATGTCATGTATATGTACACAGATACTCCAGAGCTGCACTCACTATTCTGCTGGTGGAGTTAAATACAGGATGTAACTCAGGATCAGTGCAATATAAGTCATGTAATGTATGTACACAGTGACTGCACCAGCAGAATAGTGAGTGCAGCTCTGGAGTATAATACAGGATGTAACTTAGGATCAGTACAGGATAAGTAATGTATGTACACAGTGACTGCACCAGCAGAATAGTGAGTGCAGCTCTGGAGTATAATACAGGATGTAACTCAGGATCAGTACAGGAAAAATAATGTATGTACACAGTGACTGCACCAGCAGAATAGTGAGTGCAGCTCTGGAGTATAATACAGGATGTAACTCAGGATCAGTACAGGATAAGTAATGTATGTACACAGTGACTGCACCAGCAGAATAGTGAGTGCAGCTCTGGAGTATAATACAGGATGTAACTCAGGATCAGTACAGGATAAGTAATGTATGTACACAGTGACTGCACCAGCAGAATAGTGAGTGCAGCTCTGGAGTATAATACAGGATGTAACTCAGGATCAGTACAGGATAAGTAATGTATGTACACAGTGACTGCACCAGCAGAATAGTGAGTGCAGCTCTGGAGTATAATACAGGATGTAACTCAGGATCAGTACAGGATAAGTAATGTATGTACACAGTGACTGCACCAGCAGAATAGTGAGTGCAGCTCTGGAGTATAATACAGGATGTAACTCAGGATCAGTACAGGATAAGTAATGTATGTACACAGTGACTGCACCAGCAGAATAGTGAGTGCAGCTCTGGAGTATAATACAGGATGTAACTCAGGATCAGTACAGGATAAGTAATGTATGTACACAGTGACTGCACCAGCAGAATAGTGAGTGCAGCTCTGGAGTATAATACAGGATGTAACTCAGGATCAGTACAGGATAAGTAATGTAATGTATGTACAGTGACTGCACCAGCAGAATAGTGAGTGCAGCTCTGGAGTATAATACAGGATGTAACTCAGGATCAGTACAGGATAAGTAATGTATCTACACAGTGACTGCACCAGCAGAATAGTGAGTGCAGCTCTGGAGTATAATACAGGATGTAACTCAGGATCAGTACAGGATAAGTAATGTATCTACACAGTGACTGACTTTGTAAGTGTATTATTTTCATGTATAATCTGGTAATTTGATGTTGAAGGATGAACCGATCCTTTAGGGATTATGATGAGGTTATGATGACAGGGAACATAACCTGTAACATGTTTTGACTAAAGAATAAATATTTTTTCTTTTTTTTCTTTTTTCATCTTTTTCTAGAACCTGGAAATCTACAAGTTGACGGCTGAACAGTTCCACACTGCAGCGACCAATGCGGAGTACCGAGTGAAGTACGTCACCATCTTCTTCATATTCCTTAAGATGTTTTTTCCTACACTTATTAGCATTTGCTCGCCAGATGGCCCAAAAGTTCAGGCATTTTGTTGTAAAATGTCAACTGAGCTGAGATGTTGATGAAGTGCCTCAGTTACCATGGGTAAGTATCCGAGGACTCCATGGAGCCCAGATGTTGGGACGTCCATCGCTTTGCATTGGGAGATGACCGTACTGGTAGAAAATCTTCCATAATGGATAGTTTCCTTAGGAAAATGATTATGCTGATTAGATAATTATGTTCCTGTAATAATTGACTGCTTCCTTGATTAAGACACATGCATCATTCTTTTAATCAGTGATAACCTGCAGTATTTGAAGGCTGGCGGCTCCCCCGTCTCTGGTATAGATGTGCGTGATGCCTATTTATAATAATGAAGGGATATTTGCAGTAACAGGTTTAATTACTCTCCTGTGATACTCATCGCAGTCGCCATCAAAGGTAATAAATGGAGTGGCCGGTGGCCATGTACGTGATGCCTTCAGACGGCTTCCTGTTCTCTTCCTTTCTTTTCCGAGCCCTGAGGATAATCATGATATCTACAGGTTGTTTAAAGGGACCTTGTGGGACAAAAGCTGGCCCTAAACTTCTGATCCTCCCATACACTTGCACGGTTGGTTCGGCCAAGCGTGCATATGTTTTCAATGGGGAGTAAGTCGCTGTCAGACTCCTTGCTGCGGCTTTTTTTCCCCCTGAGAGCAAAAGGATTGGGCATGTCAAAATCCAACATGCCCATCCCTTCCTTCCCCTGACATTTGTAGTTGGGGAGAGGTAGGAGGACCCCATACACATTAGATGTTTGGTTACTCCCACCAAATTCGGTGGGTTCATCTGACATTAATCTACTGTGTCTCCCCTTTGGCCCCAAGAGCTGGACATCCTCTGCAACCACTATAGGCAAATACCCCATCGCCCAAAGACCCACATGTCTTGTAAAGACTTCCATGTACCAAATCATTCCATGAATTAATATCACTCTTTCACTTTAAAAAAAAAAAATCATATAGGGCAGAAAAGCATGAAACCCATGGGGCCGAGGGGTCCAAAAGCAGTCATTGCCACATGCACCGGTTATTACATTAGTAACCTTATCTCCCATGGGTGATCCACCCATGGGAGATAAGGTTACCAATGTAATAACCGGTGCATGTGGCAATGACTGCTTTTGGACCCCTCGGCCCCATGGGTTTCATGCTTTTCTGCCCTATATGATTTTTTTTTTTAAAGTGAAAGAGTGATATTAATTCATGGAATGATTTGGTACATGGAAGTCTTTACAAGACATGTGGGTCTTTGGGCGATGAGGTATTTGCCTATTTGTAAGCTCCCAGCCACCTTCAAAGTGCCATTCATACCGCTGGCACCAGGTCCTGGACATAACTGCTTCCTCTGCTTCCTTCTTCCCATAGCTTCACCCTTGGGAGATAAGGTTACTAAGGTAATAATAAGGTTACTAAGGTAATAATAAGGTTACTGATGTAATAATTGGAACACCTACAGCCACTTGTCACCGTTTGGATTCCCCAGCCTCATGGGTTGCATGTTTTTCTTACCTCTATGATTTTTTTGAGGAAAAACTATTAATTTTACATGGGATCCTGTGACACATGGAAGGCTTCAGAAGACTAGTAAAGTCTTTGGGTGATGAGGCTGGGTCTGTTTTTAAGCTCCGAGCTAGGAGGTTACCTTCATGTATGGTACTGGGTTCTTCTTTTGTGTCCCTTCTGGCACCAAGACCTGTATGCCACTTCTGCTTCCCTGTATATAGGTTCACCCATGGGAGATAAAGTTATTAGTTTGATAATTGGCACATGTGGCAGGCACTTTTTACGTTTTGTGCCCGTCTGCCTAGTGGGTTTCCTATCCCCTGTGTTTTTTTGGTGATTATAAATGGGATGCTGTGACACATGGAAGGGTTCACAAGACGGAATTGCCACACACGCTCAAGCCAAAGGACCATAGTATGCCCTACTGCAAGCACTTGTTGTATTAGTGCGGGAAAAGTGTGCCTAATGAGCACATGGACCAATGTGGATGTATTTCGGGGAATATTTGGCGTCATCTAAATGAAATGTAATACGTAAATGTGGCGTTTTCATCTGGTTTCTCATGCGGGGTGTAAGCACCGTCTTAAGGAAGGGCGCATGTGGATCAGGAGCTGGATTTGTCGATAACATAATAATTTTGAGCACGCCTGACCATGTTACGCTATATCGATGACATCCCAACTGGGTGGTGACCTCATAACTGCCTTTTTCTTTGCAGGATTTTACACCAATGTTATTACTTTTATTATACAGTGTCTGTAGCGGTACTGGGGTGATGTAATTTACTTTCCTTAAGCCTTCTCACGTTCTTCGGTCTCTCAGAAGCGCCATTACTGTGCACATGAAATTGTGCAGATTGATGTTTTTCTAGGCCGAGAGTGCAGCCCTTAAGAATCCTTGACCCCAGCTAAAAGGCACATGGATAAGTAGATGCTCCTGGTAAGGAATCAGCCTCCACACAAAACCCCTTCTTCCTTTTGAGAACCTCGCTTTTAGCACATGGCCGCATCTTCAGCTGATTAACCCTTCGTGCGCACATCGGCATGCACAACCCTCTCCATGCCCCCCGAGACCACCGCATTGCACAAAAGAAGCGTCGGGAGAGGAGGTTGCCAAGCAACTAAGTTACACCAGTAGTCATAGAAGCAAATGAAGAGCGGGTTTATGGACCGCGGTCCCCGCTAGTGGTTAATTGTATCTTAACCCTTGTGCGGCAGCGCACGACAAAAGGTCCTCGAAAGTCATTTAGAAGAATGAAATCCGTAGTTCAGAGCCCACATCTCCCAGCGGTCAGGTCGGAGGAGGCTCCCGTTGCTAGGTTTCTTCCTGGCGTTGTTTTTTTATCCCTTTTTTCTTTTTGCTTCTGAGACGGAAATCTTCCAAGAACTCGGCCACAAAAAGTAATTTGTTGTTTAGCTGACGCCATAAACCTGTACACATTGTGTCGGCGTGCGCTAGATGTTAAGAGTTAATTGTAAAACATATTGCCCACGCTCTGGGATGTACCAGGATGCCTCCATAGACACCGGCTAAGTACAAAAAAAAAAAAAAAAATTTAAAAATACATTTTTTTATTTTTTACTATCCTACCCTCGGTTTTCCCTTAGCTCCTCTTCTCGGTTTTGCAGGTGAGTGATGTCATCAGCTGTCCTGCCCATTTTACCATGGTCGTCTGTATAGTCTAAAGTTGGCCATGCACATTATGCCGAATCGGCTCATTCCAGAAGGACTGGACGACCATCTAATGTGTATGGGGTGTCCCACCTCTACCCTGATGGGGGAAAGATGGATCGGGGTGTTGGATAGCCTCGAGGAAGATAGGCTACCCTTACCTATTATTTTTTTATTTTCAATGGATGGGGATTGCCATGGTGTGACTCGCCAAAAATTGCTCACTAATGTGTACGGAGGCGTCCCGACTTTCACCGGACAGCAGATGTTGGGGAGAAGGAAGAAGGGGTATGTCGGATTTAAACCTTCCTGAGACTTTATTCCTGTGGGAGATGAGCAGCCGCCAAAGTTGCTTATCCCATCTCCCTACGGAGTTCACATAAACGCTTGGCCAAGCTCAGGGTGCATGTGTATTGGAGGAGAGGGGGCGTCTTCTGGCCCCTTTTTTATATGGACTAATCGACACCCCACCGATTGACCGAGGAACGAGCAAACTCTTTTCTTGGCTAATAGGATAATTTATGCGAGCATGAAAATTGCTTACCGGTCAGCAGCGTACTGTCTACATGATGTATGGTCTATGGGGGGATAATTGATCGTAGTAACGATCATTCATCCCCCATATGGTTTTGATCAGCCCCACTAAAGGCTGTTTAAACAAGCTGCGATTGTCTTGTTTTATTGTTGAACGGCACTCGTTACGGACTGGACCGTCTAAAAGGACTCTTAGACTATCTAATCCCCCTGTCACTGGAGAGAAGACTAAAGACTCTGTCACCATGACTGATAGCGGCTTTGTGGTAACAGATAATATTGTTTGGATAGAGAGGATCCTGGCAATGTCCTAAACAGCCCTTAAAGTGAATCCTCCCCTCCTATTACCATGTTCTATTCAGGTTTAACTTTCTGTGCCGATTAATTTCTGAATATTTCGTTACGGTGACTGGAGCTCTGCTTTTCAGTTGGAGCCCCACAACCCCCAGGTATCCACAGAGTTGAATGATAACATTTTGCCATCACCAGGGGTGTAGAAAATGTATATAGTAATCTCCAGAGCTCCCCCTAGTGGTGGCTGACCTTTTTTTATTTATTTTTTTCTCTATGCATAGGATTTGAAGCCCTATAATAGCAGCTATAAAGATATATAAAGAAATTTGTCGGCAAAGAGAATTAAACATACAGAATAAAAAAGTTTAGGGGTGGATATTCACTTTCCTTAGGATAGGTCATCAATATCTGATTGTGGGGTACTGACTCCTGACAGCCCTGCCGAACAGCTGTTTGAAGGAGCAGCGGCACTCGGACTACAACTGCAGCCAGGGCCGGCGCGTCCTATAAGAAGCGCCGCCCCCCCTCATGCTGCAGCCGAACGAGCACTCTATATTGAGCCTCTGGCGGCTGCTGCACTGCCCGGGCTGGCATGTCCATGAGGGCACACTGCCCGGGCGTAGCAAGAGGAGGGGAGCGCTGTCATTCCCCCATTGTAGAGTGGCCGAGCCCTGTATGGTCCGCGGGTACAGGGAGCATCTGTCTCCTTTACCCGGCCGGACTGACAGGAAGTGCGCACACAGTGTCTGTACCTGTAGCTCGGCCACGCTACACTAGAGGTGGGGGGGGGGGGGGGGGTAGAATGACAAGGGGGGAAAGAATGACAAGAGGGGGAGAGAATGACATGGGGGGGAGGGGAGAAGGAGAATGACAAGGGTGGGGGAGGAGAATGACAAGGGTGGGGGAGGAGAATGACAAGGGTGGGGGAGGAGAATGACATTGGGGGGGGGGGGGCTTAAGAGAACTGGCGTTAGTTAAAGGGGTTCTGATAGATCATCAGCATCTGATCGGCTGTGGTCCGACACCTGGATAGATCATCAGGTTAAATAAACTGCAGAACCCCTTTAATACGGCAGATCATATGGGTGAGGCATTGTGATGTCACATGCGGCAAAAATCATTGCACCGGCCCTGGCTGCAGCCTCTCTTGAGTATACCAAGCACAGCGCCATACATTGTATAGTGGCTGTGCTTGGTATTGCAGCGCAGTTCCATTCATTTGCACAAAGGTCATGTGACCGAAAGATGTGACGTCACAGTCCTAGGAAGAGGCTGCGGCACTCAGGTAAGTTAGGCAGTTGATAGATGGGGGTGCCAGGAGCCAGATCTCCACCGATCAGATATTGATGACCTTTCATAATGATAAGTTATAAATATTTAAATCCCGGAAAACCCCTTTAAGAGACTGGGGCGTTGCTATACTTATCAATACAGATTTATAGGTCACTCAGAGTCTATGGAAAGCTGTGTTCACAGTGCAGGAGGCTCATGTGCCTTCTATACTAGATCTGCTGTATTATTACAGTGCGGCATGGCCTGTAATTCTCATCCTGCTATGACCTAGAGGAACACACAAAGGCAGCGAAACACTTAACATCCAAGCGATAAACCGCGATTTTCATTTATTCTGATCATTTGCGCTCAACATTATAAGCAAAAAGGCCAAGTAAATGCAGAGGAAGCACGGCACGTTAGAAAGGGCAGAGCGTTTCCTAGAAGGAAAGGTTGAGGCACTGATGAGCTGCTCTTGAGTCCGACTATACAGACACGGTGTGGGGCAGTAACTGGAGCCGAGAGTCCGGTAATTCGGAATATTACAGGTGAGATACAGGAAATATAGATACAGGACTGAGAGGCTGTGGCCACAGTGATGGGATGTGCTATGTCCGCTTCTGCATGTGAGGTGCTGCTCTGCTGCCGGTGCAGGTATGATTAAAGGTCTGTTCACACAGCGTTTGCAGGATGATTTTCGGAATATACCTGTAAAGGATGTCACCGTATAGGAATCCGTCACCCATACGTTTTTTAGTGGATGCCTTAAAGAGGCTGTCTCATCTTATGAAGTGATACTTACGTTGTGTATTAACCTAATACACATAACTTAACAATATACTGTATGTGACATAATGCTTCCTGCTCTTACATCTCCCAATTTTTCTGGTCTTTATAAACTGCTGGGATATGGCCACCGCTGCAGTGTGCGGCGAAAAGAAACATAGCCGGCCTATCTGGTGGCCAGGATAGCGGTAGTGAGCGTGCAAAGTCTCCCACGCACCCCTGAGTCTGAAGTGCCTTTTGCTATCTCCCTCGTATGTGGTATGGAGCTGGCACAGCGTTGCGCCCAGGCTATGCTTCTGCTGAGCCGACCGAGGCTGCTACTGAATCATCAGCAGCCTCAGGAGCGTGGACGTACAGGCCAGGGGAGGGAATTGCAGCATTCCAGCGCCTGTGCTGCCACTCATGTTAGCAGGCACCGTCCTCTAGAGCATTCGAAGTCCGGGCCTGCCGCTCTGAACACAGGAGGCGAGACCACCCCTTTAACATGTATGAAAATAGAAGGTATACTGATGGTTACCAGCCCGAGGGAGGCAAAAAAGACACTGGGGATACGTGTGGATTCATTTGATCCATGCGTCCAGAGCTTTTCCAGCAAATGCAGCAAGCTGAAAGTGCAGCTTATCGGCATACAGTAGATCTATGAGAGGAGTCTAAATGCTTGCTGTCGAACCCCTTTAAGGGTATGTCCACACGGGGCAAACTTGCAGCGATAAAATCTGCAGCAGATCTTCAAAATACACAAAAAAAAATCTGTAGCAAAATACGCATGAATTGGTTGTGAATTTCAACCTGTCATTGCAAAGGGTGAAATCCACGCTGGAAATCCACAGGATAATTTGGCATGCTGTCCATGTAACATCCGCACCGCATGGCAATTTCCACTAGAGATTTTTTTTTTCAAAAGCGTGTAGATGAAGTTTGGTAAAATCATATACATTTTGCTGGTAACTCTCTAATAAGCTGTGTATTTTCTGCGTGCAATCCAACTAAGAAAAATCCACTGCGTATCCTTTACGTGTGAACACACCTTAGAGTGGCCTGAAAAGACCTGTCCCCCCTAGAGTGGCCTCAAAAGACCCGTCACCCCTAGAGTGGCCTGAAAACACCCGTCACCCATAGAGTGGCCTGGAAAAGACCCGTCACCCATAGAGTGGCCTGGAAAAGACCCGTCACCCATAGAGTGGCCTGGAAAAGACCCGTCACCCATAGAGTGGCCTGGAAAAGACCCGTCACCCATAGAGTGGCCTGGAAAAGACCCGTCACCCATAGAGTGGCCTGGAAAAGACCCGTCACCCATAGAGTGGCCTGGAAAAGACCCGTCACCCATAGAGTGGCCTGGAAAAGACCCGTCACCCCTAGAGTGGCCTGGAAAAGACCCGTCACCCCTAGAGTGGCCGGAAAAGACCCGTCACCCCTAGAGTGGCCCGGAAAAGACCAGTCACCCCTAGAGTGGCCGGAAAAGACCCGTCACCCCTAGAGTGGCCGGAAAAGACCCGTCACCCCTAGAGTGGCCGGAAAAGACCCGTCACCCCTAGAGTGGCCGGAAAAGACCCGTCACCCCTAGAGGGGCCGGGAAAAGACCCGTCACCCCTAGAGTGGCCGGAAAAGACCAGTCACCCCTAGAGTGGCCGGAAAAGACCCGTCACCCCTAGAGTGGCCGGAAAAGACCCGTCACCCCTAGAGTGGCCCGGAAAAGACCCGTCACCCCTAGAGTGGCCGGAAAAGACCCGTCACCCTAGAGTGGCCGGAAAAGACCCGTCACCCCTAGAGTGGCCCGAAAAGACCAGTCACCCTAGAGTGGCCCGGAAAAGACCAGTCACCCCTAGAGTGGCCGGAAAAGACCCGTCACCTCTAGAGTGGCCGGAAAAGACCCGTCACCCCTAGAGTGGCCGGAAAAGACCCGTCACCCCTAGAGTGGCCCGGAAAAGACCCGTCACCCCTAGAGTGGCCGGAAAAGACCCGTCACCCCTAGAGTGGCCCGGAAAAGACCCGTCACCCCTAGAGTGGCCGGAAAAGACCCGTCACCCCTAGAGTGGCCTGAATAGACCCGTCACCCCTAGAGTGGCCTGAATTGACCCGTCACCCCTAGAGTGGCCTGAATTGACCCGTCACCCCTAGAGTGGCCTGAATTGACCCGTCACCCCTAGAGTGGCCTGAATAGACCCGTCACCCCTAGAGTGGCCTGAATAGACCCGTCACCCCTAGAGTGGCCTGAATAGACCCGTCACCCCTAGAGTGGCCTGAATAGACCCGTCACCCCTAGAGTGGCCTGAATAGACCCGTCACCCCTAGAGTGGCCTGAATAGACCCGTCACCCCTAGAGTGGCCTGAATAGACCCGTCACCCCTAGAGTGGCCTGAATAGACCCGTCACCCCTAGAGTGGCCTGAATAGACCCGTCACCCCTAGAGTGGCCTGAATAGACCCGTCACCCCTAGAGTGGCCTGAATAGACCCGTCACCCCTAGAGTGGCCTGAATAGACCCGTCACCCCTAGAGTGGCCTGAATAGACCCGTCACCCCTAGAGTGGCCTGAATAGACCCGTCACCCCTAGAGTGGCCTGAATAGACCCGTCACCCCTAGAGTGGCCTGAATAGACCCGTCACCCCTAGAGTGGCCTGAAAAGACCCGTCACCCCAGCTGTAATTTCTTGAGGTATAGAGTCGACCTGGATGAGGCTAAAGTGGGAAGGACGTGCAGTTTGGACGCAAACAATTAGCATTTCGAGTGGGAGGGGGCCTAATTCCCCCCCCCCCCCCCCATTTTAATATGTACTTTTTTTAAACCAATTTTTATTGCTTTGTCAAATCGTAATAATCTTATATTAGAAACGTCCTATTATTTTATGTATACAACTTCTGTCCAGACCTATGTGTCTCTATGGTTACAGACTACAAACAAATCCTATGTAGTCTGATCCTATAGTCATGTGTTGCCATCTTCGATCTTTCTTCTCTTCTACAGTCTGTATGTATTCAAGAAGAAAGGGCAGATGGAGTGGAGTACCACGTCACTGCACAGGGTTTGTTTGTAGTCTGTAACCATGGAGACGCTTTCAGATTTTTTTTTTTGAATTTAGGAAAATTTAATTATAACGGAATCTATTATTACCTATTATAACACTAGAGCATTTAAAAAAAACAGTAGTCCGTGATGGGATGGGGCTGTGACAATAAGCAAGTGGAGGTCCCAAAATGGTGGTAAACCAGGAATAAACTATTAGAGCAAACATCATTTCATTTTCAATTAATTTTGACACCATTTGACTGACAGACAACAGCAGTGAGACCCAATATGTTCAGTTTAGGGAAGTCTGAGGTAGGTTTGACCAGAATGGATATCCCCTTTAAAAGGTAAGGAGTCTTGTGGTATGGGCCCCTCTAATAGATTGCACTCAGATTCGATTCGGGCCTCGTGCACTGCCTTGTCCACGATTTGTACCGCAGCTTCCGACTTGCATATTGTACTTTGTTGTACAGTTATTCACATAACACACTGAGATTTGCGGATCAGGCGCACGGAACCGCAAAAAAAAATGGATGGCCCCATAGAAATGAATGGTTCAGTGCGCTATGTATCTGTTGGAAGGAAAGAAAAAAAAAAACGGATAGCACACTGAAGAAATATACAGTCGTGTGCATGAGCGCTACAGAATAAAAAACTTTATTGAAACTGACAAACAACCTTTTTAATGGCTGATTTTGCGACTCTTCAGGTCAGCCTCGCCGCTGTATGACTCCCAGGCAAGCAATCAATATATTTTTCTCTTGTTTGCTATACTCCTTCTTCGCGTCTCTCCTTTTGTACGCAGCCCCTGGCACCGGTAAAACCATCCAGACAATAAACAGTCTTTTTTTTTATTTTATTTTTTATTCTTTCCCAAATTCACTGAG
Organism: Bufotes viridis; assembly: GCA_033119425.1. Taxonomy (NCBI): domain Eukaryota; kingdom Metazoa; phylum Chordata; class Amphibia; order Anura; family Bufonidae; genus Bufotes; species Bufotes viridis. The sequence goes on along the minus strand of CM065596.1, from coordinate 12,062,943 downwards.
TCTCTGCACTTTGCCTATTCTCAGTGCTCAGGGATCCATGACTCAGTCTCTGCTTTAGAAAGGACAGTTCTTTAATCCCCCCCAGCCACAGGGAATAAAATGCCATTTTATTTCCAGCTCTATTAATGTGCTGGATCCGAGGATAAAGCATGGCTCCCAAAAGGCTCCGGCCAAATGTTTTGCGTCCCCTTTGTCTCCTTTTGAGTGTTACATTTAGATTAGTTTGCCACGGATTAAACCTTATTACTGCTGCTGAATCAGTAAAATAAAATCAGTGAAGAGGTTGGAGCTTATTGCAGACGCTACAAAAACTTAAAGTGCTCTGTGCTTTTTATGCCCCCTTCGCGCCCCCCCTTTTTTTTTTCCTTTGCGTCTTATCTTTTCCCCGTCTCGCACTGGGCTTGCGCGGCGTGCGCGTGTTAGTATGTATGCTTTTCATTATTACTTTTTAAAAGGTAAGCGCTGTAGAGAGAGGATTAAGAAGTTGTTAAGCGATAAAATTATTCAGAGCTAAATTATGTTTTTCCGTCCTCACGTCTCATTATGAATGGATGGCTGAGCCTTCTTTCGAGAGGCTGTGTTTTTCTCTCTATTTATTTCTCCTTTTAATTGTGCGCAGGGTTAGAGCATATAGAGGCCTCTTCGATGTCGGAAAAGGCTGATCGCTTTCCAACTAGTATGGAAAAAAAAGGTTGAGTTTTTATGTGAAGGGAAAGTAATGAACACTCGAGGGTAATTTTTCCAATTATTTTTATTTATTTTTTTACATTTCTTGGAAAAAGAATCCTCTAAAACCTTTTTTTTTTGTTTGGCGCATTACAAGTAGCGGATTTAAAAACCCTTGTCAAAACCAAAGCTCAAGGATGTGTTGGTGCCTCCGTGCATATTCTTGTAGAACTGGTGAATAAGATTCTGCTGGGACTTCCTGCTGAGAGAGAGGCAGATAGAGCTGCTCCTTCCGAGTCTAGACTATTAGCTGTTATACCATTACACTGGTAAAACAAAAACTTTGTGGCGCCAACAGTAGATCCCAGGCACATTACAAATATATTAGCATTTATTTATTTTACTTGTGGGAGAGATAGAGGGTGGGGCTAATGAAGGTGTAAAGACTTATTTTCCCATTATTTTTTCTTGCCGTTTTTTTTCCCCATGCAAAAAAAAGAAAAATGCTTGTAAAAAAACACATGTGAAAGGAGGTATTTTCAGATTATTTTTTGGGAGGCAAAACAATGAGAAACTAAATTTGTCTCCTTTAGATCTAATGCTCACGGTTGTAGCTGTTTTTGCGGTTCAGAAACTACAGATCCGCAAAACACAGATACAGGCCGTGTGTGTTCCGCATTTTCTGGAACAGTACGTTATGCCCTCTGTAAGGACTACCTATTCTTGTCTTGTTTTTTTTTAATGAAATTTTATTGAACAAACCTCCCATTTACACGTCCGCAAGTGTTTTGCAGATCCGCAAAACACAGACATCTGCGATGTGCGTTTCGCAATTTGCGGACCGAACATCGCCGGCACTATATAGAAAATGCCTTTTCTTGTCTGCCATTGCGGACAAGAATAGGACATGTTCTATTTTTTTTCGGGAACGTGATTGCAGACTCGGAAGTGCGGATCCGCAATTGCGGACCCGGGCGGGACATCGTCTGTCCCCGTTGAAATTAACGGGTCCGCAATTCCGTTTCGCAAAATGCTGAACAGAATTGCAGGCGTGTGAATAGAGCCTTAGAGTTGAGCGGACCTGCCTTTTGTCAGGTTCGGGGTTTAAGTGAATCACATAATGGATTCCGTTCTCACGGAATCCATCACGTAATTCAATGCCGGCATGCCGCATAATACAAGTGTATGGACACCTCTGAGGGTTCCGTTCTTCTGGCCATACACTTGTATTATGATGGCATGCAAAACGGAAGGCCTCTAAAGGCATTCGCTTTGGCATGTTGGTGTTCAACTACGCGATGGATTCCTTGAGAACGGAATCCATTATGTAATTCACTTAAACTCCGAACCCAAACTCGAACCTGCCAAAAGGCGGGATCGCTCATCTCTACTCCCAACGATAACAGTATTTTTTTCCACAAACTAAAAAAACTAAATGCTCTGTTCCAAATTATTATGCATAACAGAGTTTCCGAACATTTTAAGGGTCGTAAAGAACTGAAAATGGTCATTTGTTGAATTTGCAGCATGAAGAGGTCACATTGTTAACATAGGACCCCTTCTTTGATATCGCCTTCACAATTCTTGCATCCATTGATCTTGTGAGTTTTTGGAGAGTTTCTGCTTGTTTCTTTGCAGGATGTCCGAATAGCCTCCCAGAACTGCTGTTGATGTGAACAGCCTCCCACCCTCATAGATCTTTTGCTTGAGGATACTCCAAAGGTTTTCCATAGGGTTGAGGTCAGGGGAGGATGGTGGCCACACCATGAGTTTCTCTCCTTGTATGCCCATGACCCAGAGGTCTTCTTTGCAGCATGAGATGGTGCATTGTCAGCATGAAGATGAATTTTCTACGGAAGGCACGGTTCTTCTTTTTGTACCATGGAACAAAGTCGTCTGTCAGAAACTCTATATACTTTGCCGAGTTCATTTTCACACTTTCTGGGACCCTAAAGGGGCCTACCAGCTCTCTCTCCATGATTTCGGCCCAAAACATGACTCTGCCACTTCCTTGCTGACGTTGCAGCCTTTTTGGGACATGGTGGCCATCCACCAACCATCCACTACTCCATCCACCTGGACAATCCAGGGTTGCACAGCACTCATCAGTAAACAAGAAAATGAGTCTTCATGTCTGTCTGGGCCCACTGCCACCGTTCTGCTTGTGAGTCCTAGTTAGGGGTAGCCATATAATAGGTTTCTGCACAACCGAAGCCACCGGAGGATCCTACACCTTCAGGTTCACAGGACTCCAGAGGCACCAGCAGCTTCATGTACCTGTTTGCGGCTTTGTAATGGCTTTTTAGCAGCTGCTCTCCCAAGCCGATGAATCTGTCTGGCAGAAACCTTCCTCATTCTACCTTTATGTGCAGGAACCGGTCTGTGCTCTGAATCGGCCACAAATCTCCTCACAGTACGATGGTCACACTTGCATTTTCCTGAACGATCTAATGTCTTCATACCTTGTCTGAGGCATTGTACTATTTGACGCTTTTCGACAGCAGAGATCCTTTTTCTTTCCCAAATTGCTTGAAACCTTTGGCCTGCTTAATAATGTGCAACATCCTTCAAAAGTAGTCTTTCTTTAATTGGGCTCACCTGGAAAACTAATTATGACAGAGGTCTGAGATTGATTTTAGTGATCCAAGGAGCCTGAGACACAAGACCATCCATGAGTTTCATCGAAAAACTAAAAATTACATCTTTATGACACTTAAATCCAATTTGCATAATAATTTGAAACATAGTGTAGAGCAGTATGGCGGGCGGGGGAGAAGCCATGTGACACAACAAAAAAAATGGAGGTCTATGGGAGAATAATGCCTTCCAAAGATGAAAAAACACCAGACCGAGAGCATGCTGCAATTTGAAAAAATGCCATTAACCGAAAAAAATACAACCCGAGGGTGAAAAATGAAACGGCACTACAAAAAAATGCATTTTTTTTTCCTGCATTTAATATTTTCCGTAGACTGCCATGCAACAAACAACAAAATGCATTACAACTGCAAAACCTCTAAAAAAAAAAAAAAAAAACCCTATATGAGCCTAGCAGTGCTTTTTAGTGTGGTTTTCTGCCTCTACGCCTACGAAACCTTTTTTTTTTTATTGTAAACGGCCAGGCCATAGTATCAGAGCCGAATGGCGGTCTGTTGGACACCGGTAGAAGAGTAGTCACTGATTTGTTTTTCTCTACAAGAGTCAGAACCCGACAGACAGTCTGAGCGGTTTGTAGGACGGCTCCATCAGAAGCGGCACTTGAGAAATCACTTGTTTACAATGGACTGCAGTGACCTGATTGGTAATTACCCGCCCCAGGCGAGGCCGGGGTCCTTCTCCCAGCAATCAGGCCATTAATTCAGCTGTGTCCTTCTCTCTGGAATAATAATTGCTGCCTGCTCTTGGTCGATTGTGAGGATTTGGAGTCGGTTTCTGGGTGGGAAATGTGCGATTCCTGTTCAGCAGATGTCTGATCCAGGGATGATGCAAGTGGAGAGCTTTGCAGTTCTTCTCTGTTTGGCAGGGGCGTAAAGGGACTGTTTTCGAGAACCGGCCTCCACAGACCGTGTGCCATTTATAATGATGTTGTCTTATGCAGCACAGGGGTTACTTGGCCCCCTCAGGTGCTAGGGCGCGGGTGCTACTGCTGCTTCTGCATTCCCTATTGTTACCCCCTAATTTTCAGACACTGTACCAGTTTGGCTTTGAACTGGACCTCGTGAAGTCTACAGGTGGCCATGTACAGGTCAGGTTAATGTCTGTTGAACCTGACGCTTTTGCCAGCCACTGTGAGGGATCTAAAGCATATGGTCATAAAACGAAGTTCAGAAATGGTGTCATTGTCACATGTTTGTGAGGTTTGCACCCCCCTTCCCCCCCCAAATTTTTTTTTAAAACCTTCGTGTTTATCAAAGCAGTCTGTTCGTTGAGCTTTTTGGTGCTGGAATAAAATGTCAGAACTGCACTGAAAACTGACGTTAAGGGCTTATGCACACGACCGTATGTATTTTGCAGTCCGCAAAATTTTGCGCATTCCATATTTTGCGGAACAGAACAACCAGCCCCTAATAGAACAGTACTATCCTTGTTCGTGATGCAGCAGTAATAAGACATGTTTTTTGCGGAACGGACATACGAAATGGAATGCACATGGACGAACTTCTGTTTTTTTTTTTTGCGTACCCATTGAAATGAATGGTTCTGCATACGGTCCGCAAAAAAAACGGAACGGACACAGAAAGAAAATCCGTTCATGTGCATGAGGCCTAAGTGATAGATAAGGGCAGGGTATCGAGTCTCCGCATTCTGGATATGTGATAAGCTGGGTGACCGCGCCCTGTGAGCCGCTGTGTAGAGGACAAAAACATGAAAATGGATGGAGAGAACATCAAGCAACCTCTGATGGGAAGATGATGACTAAATCTTGCTGATATTTTTAAGATTTTTTTAGGTAAAGTGGGTAACATTGATAATCTGGTGACAATGTCGTGGGGGGCGGGGGGATATTAGGCAGCGATTAATCATCAGCTGTATTGGAAGCAGGAAAAATGAGCAAGAGTAAGGACCAAATTGTGACATGTAGACAACTGCATCAGAACATCTCCAAGGCCGGTCTTGATCCTGGTGTGGAGTAGTAAGTACCTACCGAAAGTGGTCCAAGGAAAGACCACCAGTGAGCCGGCAACAGGGTCATGGTCAAGGCTGATTTATATGCATGAGGAATAGTCCAGCTCGTCTAGTCAAATCCCACAGAAGAGCTACTGTAGAGCAAATGGCTGACGACGTCCCTGCTGACGATGATAAAAAGGTGTCAGAATAATATTGAGTACAGGCGGTGTAGTGCACAGGCGGTCAGCCAAATCACGAGGCGCCATATTTGTGCATTTAATGATGCTTCCTGCATCCCCCATTGTCTCTCCTGACTCTAGCCCACATGTTATTATCTCCAGCACCCTGGACAGCAGCCATTCCTTCCCTTTTGTATCTGTCATCGTTCTCTAGCCGAGCAGATGCTCAACGGTATCAGAGAAAATCTGGCTCTGCAGCCAACCTTCAGCACGTTCCCCCTTCCATCAGCCGCTTTAATGGGCTGTCTGGCTCTACAAGTCCCCGGCCGGATGATTAAATGCAGAGAGCTCCTCGCGTTAATAGAGGTTTCATTAACCGGCCCGGTCTTGTCGCTCCAACAAGTGCGTCTGATTCCAGTATTTAGCCCTCGTCGCCCATCCCGGAGATTGCAGCTTCCATAAGCCCTTTATTACACCTGTGATCCAAATGGCCTCTACTTCAAATGGTAGACATAAAGTGCTCGGCGCCGGCGGCTTAGCTGGATTTCTCTTTGATTTAGCCGTCCTTATGCAGTTATAATAATGGCCGGACTTCTTCCTCATTGGTTTCTTAAATGTAGAAGTGCTGAGCGGTCGAGACTCGCCATTAGGGGCGATCGCTGCAGCCAGTATTACAGGCGCGGGGTGTACAGGAAAACATGGCTGCTTTCTATCGAAAACCACGCCACCCGTGTCCATGGGTTGTCTCTGGTATTGCAGCTCGGCTCCAATGAAGTGATTATTGGCGAGCTGCAATACCGCACACATCCTGGTGAGGCACTGTTTTACTAATACAGGACCTGTTGTCACGCTGTAGGGATTGCTGCCACAACTGATTGCCGGGGGTCCCAGTAGTGGGACCTCCTGTGATGAGCTTATTTTTAGAAGGGGTCTTTCTAATAAAAGGGGTTAGTAAAAAAGTGGACATCCCCCTTAACTTTCCATTGTATATATGTAAATGGCGTTCCCACCAAGGGGTTAGTGCGATCTGCCACCAGCAGAGCCGAGGCTGTAAATTGGCATACATCTACATTCCTGTTATCTGTTCCTGGGAAAGCTGGGTGACCACCAATACGGCCGCCATTACAGCTGCTGCCACTCAGCTTCCATTGATTCCTTAGCAGCAATATCTTGCCGCTATAAGTTGTGCAGGAATATGTCTCTTGTTTGACTGTCTCTGCACGAGGAGTGGATTTCCACTGTAGGAGCCGAGGAACAACCCTCATGGGGGTCATATTGGCAGTCACCAAGCTTTCCTAGGAACAGATATATAATAATGCATGGCTGAATGGAGTTTAAAAAGGGAGACAATGAGGTGCACATGTAGGTAAGTAAAGCTTGAAAATGTGGGGTCTTATTGCAAAAGAGATGCATACGTATCAATATATATTATAGTGTAATTATCTGTAGTTAAACATGTAATAATGGCATCACTGCCCTGTTTGGCGTCGTTCTCTTGGGTGGCTTAGGGACCCCGTACTAACTGCGACCCCCTTGGCTGCACGCCCGTGCTCCCCCCGGACGTGTCTCACTTACTCGGTAGTGATGGTTCCTTGCTCTCCGATCTGGTTTGCTTTATTGGACTGGGAGCATCAGACACTTAATTAAGCGCGAACCTCCCACTCTGCGGACTAGAAGTTGATTATTAACCTCACTTCATGTTCCCTTTATGCATATCAAATGAGGAAAACAATTAGTCAGTTCCATTCAGGCTCATTAAATCCTTTGTCCCCGTTTTGTAGATGGAATAAGCAATAGGAAAACGAAAAGTATCCGACCCAACTCCACCTGATCTGTGCCCATTTATTCTCCGAGTACGTTTACGACAGGCGGCGCTCGTGTACAGATTTAAAGGAGAGAGCGACTGAAAAGAAAAATGTCTGAGCCAAGAATAGAAAATTATTGGGGGGAGGGGGGTTAATGAAGGTAAAGAACATTACTATAGATAATTAGGCTTCTGCTGGTCCCAGTAAAGAGGCATAATGGTAATGTCCATTAGACTTAATACTGCTGCACTGGAGAGACAAATTCCCCTGATCCTGAGTTACATCCTGTATTATACTCCAGAGCTGCACTCACTATTCTGCTGGTGGAGTCACTGTGTACATACATTACATTACTTATCCTGTACTGATCCTGAGTTGCATCCTGTATTATACTCCAGAGCTGCACTCACTATTCTGCTGGTGGAGTCACTGTGTACATACATTACATTACTTATCCTGTACTGATCCTGAGTTACATCCTGTATTATATTTCAGAGCTGCACTCACTATTCTGCGGGTGCAGTCACTGTGTACATGCATTACTTATCCTGTACTGATCCTGAGTTACATCCTGTATTATACTCCAGAGCTGCACTCACTATTCTGCTGGTGGAGTCACTGTGTACATACATTACATTACTTATCCTGTACTGACCCTGAGTTACATCCTGTATTATACTCCAGAGCTGCACTCACTATTCTGCTGGTGCAGTCACTGTGTACATACATTACTTGTCCTGTACTGATCCTGAGTTACATCCTGTATTGTACTCCAGAGCTGCACTCACTATTCTGCTGGTGCAGTCACTGTGTACATACATTACTGATCCTGTACTTAGCCTGAGTTACATCCTGTATTATACTCCAGAGCTGCACTCACTATCCTCTCACTCTCCAACTCTCTCTCTCTGTCAATCCCCTCTCTGTCACCTTCTCCCCTCTTTAAACTATGGGGGTCATTTAATAAGACTGGTGTTTTAGACGCCGGTCTTAATAACTCCTCTATCTGGCGGTGGATCCTCTGAGTCGCCAGCCTCTACGTAACTTCATCGCATCCAGCGTCAATCTATAATTCCTTGCTCTCTTACACGTAGACCATTTTCTACACTTTACCCACCCGTAGACACACACACTTTTTTAGACCTGGCGTGAGCGGAGAAAAGTCTCAGATTGCAGCACAACTAACCTTTGCGCCACAATCTGCGCCTAAAATAGGCGTATTTCTGGATAATAAATGACCCCCATGTTTCATTTCTTTTATTGAATTTTTTTACATTATTTCTATCTATTGAAAATAGCAAATATCCCCCGCCACTCCGTGTTATCTTGGTAACCCTTGTGTTGCGTGTACCGATATATCATCACTGCCTTCCCCTTCTGTGTGATGACATCGGTGCGCTCTCAGGATGGTGGCGAGCGCGACGTTTCCTCAGCGGTCCTTGGAGATGCTTTGCTCCGCTCCTCTTTACCACCGCTATAGCATGCCATCTGTCCAACCCCCCTCCTCATTCTCTTGTGCAAAGTGACACAATCAGGTTGAGAGGAGAAGAACCCTCTCCGATTCCACCTGCCCAGGGGACTGTCCTGAATCCGTAGCAAGATTAATGAGATGAAAGTCCTGTTTCCACTTCCAGACAAGAGAGCGTCTCGGTGAATTCCGCGAGCTGCAGCGGCTTCTGCTTTTTGGTTCTAACAGCTGATTACACTTAATAAAACCTCTACCTGAGCAATGGACAGACGCCTCTGCAGGTCTCTTCACAGGGCATTTCCCCTTTAAGGAGGAATAATGCTGCATTTTATCCATTGACAGAAGAATAAACAGCAGCTCCGACTGCAGAGGAAGATGTAAGACTACTTTCTAGTCAATATCAGGGGAATTCCTCTATAGTTCCTCCAGGCAACTAATGCTATGTAAAAGACCCCAGATTCATATCCCTGATGCTGACAATGCCCATAGACATTAAATATGCAGAGACTGAACCTGCCGAATGTCTAATGTATAAGGGGGCGTTCATACGCTGCTCCAGTGGCAGATACAGGACAGGCATGCTGCATTTCAACATGCTTGATCCTTTATTCTCACAGGAGAGGTATCTGGTAGCGGCTTATTCATCGAAAACACATGCACCCTCGGCTGAGCCCAGCGTGCTTATATGAAGGTGATGGGTGGAATAGCTGTTAGACAAATGGGCGTTCCGCCAACAGCATTCTTGAGATGTATGGCCACCTTGAGAGCCTGGATGAGGTTTGGGGTTCACAGTTAATTGATTTGTGCCCCTCCAATTTCGGCAGCTGAAGGCGTCTGTGTTGGTCCCATGTCCATATGTGCCCGCATTGCTGAGAAAAAGGATGTTTTAATATCTGCAAATGAGCCTCTAGGAGCAACGGGGGCGTTACCATTACTCCTAGAGGCTCTGCTCTCTCTGCAACTGCCGCGCCCTTTGCACTTTGATTGACAGGTCCAGACAGTAAAAACATCATAATGCCTGCCTGGTCCTGTCAATTAAAGTGCAAAGGGTGCAGCAGTTGCAAAGAGTGTAGAGCCTCTAGGTGTAATGGTGACGCCCCCGTTGCTCAGATGCCTTCAGCTGCCAAGCGCACATGTACCAGGTCAGCCAGTGTCATAGGTACAAATCTGCTGACAGATGCCCTTTAAGCTTGCGGCTGGCTTTAGGCACCAAGAATGCTTGTGGTGTGGCCACTGTTGACCTGAAAATGCCTCATCAGGACACGGGCCGCCCCTGATGGGAGCCTCTGTATTATCTACGGAGCAGCAGGAGGATATCCCAGAAGTGATCCCCATACTATCCATTCATATTTCGGAATTACCATCCATGCAATTCTCTTTTATCTCTCTGCAATTGTCCTTCAACTAAAAAAGTCAGAAAGAGACAATGGGAGAGAAGGATCCTTTTTAAATATCTAAATAATTGAAGAATCGATCTGCACGAGATATGTTATATGTTCCCTGATTACAGACTAACAAGAAAAGATAGGCCGCGGCCAGGGGAGATAAGCAGGAGAATGAGACACTAGCGAGATAAGTAGTGAAGACAGATTCTGGAGCGCGGCGCTGAGAGGCGGCTTCCATTAAACTTTAGAATAGTTCGGAATGTTGTCTTGGCAAAGAAACAGTTCACGTGAGTTCACATGTGGGGGAAGTGACAGGAAGGTTTCCCTAATATCCTTTATTAAGTGAATTTGTATGAAAAAGCTGGACCTGCAGTGTCCCTGAGGTTGGGTTCATATCACGTTTATGTCATATGTTTAACGAATCCCAAAAAAACGTATACGTTAACAGATGGAAAAGCGTAGTATACCACGCTTTTCCATCCTGCATTGTCCAGCAAAAAAATGTATATATATATATTTTTTTACTAGATAACTCTATGGTGACGGATGCCGCAGTATGGGATCTGTCTGAGGCATCTGTTAACGTATGACAGAAACGTGGTGTGAACCCAGCTTTAGATGAGCGCTCTGTAAAGGAGCACTGCTAAGGAATGTCTGTCTTAAAGGGGTTATCCAACCCCTATAATGCCCCCCAAAATGCCCAGGACCCTGCCTAGAATCGAGGGTGATGCCAGGGAGGCTCGTACCAGTCACGGCCTGCTATTGGCTGCCCCCCACCGTCGCTAGATGTTTTGATCCGCGTGACAGAGATGCAGCAGCGGCCGTGCAGGCATCAGAAGCGACGCGGGTGTCGGGGAGCGGGGTACGTATGACCAGTATGGGGGGGATATTATGGGGGTCGGATAACCCCTTGCACAGCACAATACTAAATACGCCGGAGGTCTCTGCTGCTGAACGCACTGCTCCCTCCTATGTATCGACAGGCGTGGGCGACCGCCAGCAGTTGTGAAACTACAACACTCAGCATGCACACTTGATCTGCTCTTCCCAGAACCCTCATAGAAAAGAATGAAGCATGCTGGGAATTGTAGTTCTACAACAGGTGGAGTGTTGAAGGTTGCTGACCCCTGATGTATAATATATATATATACACACATACATATATACCGGTGAGCGCTGACAGTGTATGATTGTTCTGTATCCCCCGACCTAACCAGACGCAGGAGTCATGGAGAAATATATATAGGTGTAAAAAAAAGATCAGCACCTCCAAACTATGCATAAAAAGGGGGGTTCAGGTGCACGCTACCGTGACTGCAATGTAAAAGCAAAAAAGGACTACAAGTGACAGCACACTGCTTTATGCACAAAGAGCGATGGAAACACGGATAAAAGTAGATTTCCTTACTGCTGCACTGACTATAGGAAAATGAGAAGCTCTTTGTGTAATTTGTGATTAAAAGATTTTGTAATCTGAAGGTCTTGGATGAAATCCCGTAGTGTGAATTACAATACACGGTATGTAAGCACTGCAGAAATGATCCTCAGCAGAGTAAAGACACTGAACTAGCAGGGGGTGAAAACGTGATGCAACGTCTTGGCTTCTGAGCTGAAAGGAAGCCTACAGAATTTTGAATGCAGGTTTGGATGTGAATAGTGTACGTCCTGATGTAACATGATTGTCGCTTCGAGCTCGCACGCTTTTCAGAGTCGGGTTTTTATTTTAGATTTTATTTATCAAGTTTTTATCAAGGGCATTGAGGGATTTCGGATTAATCCATAAGAGACACTTCATTGGAATAATTACAGTAAACACCCTTCCGTTTGTGTTTCCACATGTACAAGCGCCAAGTGGCTGCCCCTCATTTATCCCACCGGAGTCTTGACATACCCACTCTAGTTCGCGCCTCCAAATCCTTCTCTGATTTTGCATTGTGGCCGCCGTTCCCCTCCATGCTCAACAGCCTCTTGTGAGTTAATGATACATCTTCCTGGAATCCCAAGATTGGCTGTGACTAAGATGAATGACTAATTCACTGAGAGCATGCTTTCTGCTTCCAGTAATAAAAAGCTCGCCTCGCATATTCACCCTGCCGCAGATGCCTCTCCTAAGGAGGACGCAGAACGCCGGCTCTCCACACCAAGGCACAATCACCTGATTGATGTTGACTGTAATAATAAGAGAAGGATATGTTGATGAGATTTCATTTAGAAGAGGATGCACTCCCGGACGTGTCTTCACCGCAGTCTGGCTGGGTCCGGCTTGGTGGAAACTTTTCATCATTCGTCTGGAAATTTTCTCCATTGAATAAAAAAAAATAAAAAAATATGAGAAAATGTCTTGGGATTGTTCGGGGGTCTGCCGGTCCTGGTACAAAGATGATTCTTTAATGGGAACTTGTGATAACAAAATGTTTGGACAGCGTGGTGGAGAGGAGAAGGAGCTGAGCAGATTGATATAAATATATATATAGGAAACATCAATAGATAGAAATATCTATATAAAAGCTGCTTATTCTGGGCTTTAGGAGTCCGGTGGGCGGCCCTACTCTGTGATTGACAGGGCCGCCCTAAAGCAAAAATGTAATGGAATAAAGTGCAAGTTCTACTGGACATTTCCCCACTAAGGCCTCTTGCACACGAACGTTTGTTTGTTTTTTTCCCCGTTTACGTTCCGTTTTTTGCGTTCCATATACGGACCGTATACAGAACTATTAATCTCAATGGGTCCGCAAAAAAAACAGGAGGTACTCCGTATGCCTTCCGTTTCCATTGTTCCGTTCAAAGATAGAACATGTCGTATTATTGTCCGCATAACAGGCAAGGATAGGACTGTTCTATCAGGGGCCAGCTGTTACGTTCCGCAAAAAACGGAAATCACACGGACGTCATCCGTATTTTTTGCAGATCTATTTTTTGCGGAGCGCAAAATACTGAAAAAGCCATACGGTTGGGTGCAAAAAGCCTAATATGTATGCAGCTTTCTGCTCTCTACCATTCTGGCAGCAGATTGAACTGCGTGTTTAGCATGTTGTGTTCCCTTTAAGCATTTACGGCAGGTAGCTAGAGCTACAGAATGAGTGCGTGCATACCGTATATATGACTTCCACCTTGCAGGTTGATATTCATAAGTGTATAGGAGGGAGCTGCATACTCGTTATTTATGGATTGCCATGATAATGCAGTATTCAGGGAGCTCCCCCTAGTGGTGGCTGCAGGGAGCTCGAATTTTTTGATTTAACTGTTGGGTATGCAATGGATTAGCAGCTCTGTCATTGATATTTAGAGGGGTATTCCAGTGAATAATATTGATCACCTATTCACTAGGTAGGTGATACATCTGTGACGGCTAACCTCCGGCACTCCAGCTGGGGTAAAACTACGACTCCCAAGACGTACACTTGCTTGGAAATGAATAGAGCATGCTGGGAGGCGTAGTCTCACCACAGCTGGAGTGCCGGAGGTTAGTCATCACTGTGATACATGCTTGATCTGTGGTGGATCAACATTTGGACACCCACGGATAGCTATAAGGTGGGGTCTTTAGTCCACCCCTCCCTCCATTAGAACAACTGTGGTATGAGGCAGTATATATAGTGACTTAACCTTGTCATCTACATTCACCTAGGACAGGGGCAGAGGGAGTGAAGTAACACACGACTGCACCATCTGACTACATCGGGCTTGTTTGTAGTCTGTTACCATGGAGACACAGGTCCTAAATAGGAGCTGTCTACACAGCAGTGGGCTAACACACGAAACAATAAACATGACGGAAAGATACGACTACACAGGGCTTCTTTGTTGTCTGTTACCATGGAGATACATAAACAGTTGATCTCTACACAGCAGAACACACAAAATAACAAACAAACATGATCGAAAGATACGACTACACAGCGCTTGTTTGTAGTCTGTTACCATGGAGATATATAAGTCATAATTAGGAGCTGTCTATACATACCAGTGAATTAATACACAAAACAATAAATGAACACATGACTGAAAGATCAGACTCCACATAGTTTGTAATGCATAACCACGGAGACACATAGGTCTGCATAGTGGCTGTATACACAGAACAGTAGATGAAGACTATTTGCAAAGTTGTTTCAATGTTTTTTTGCATTTTCAATACATTTGAGCAGCGCAAGAAAAATCATTTGCAAACATGCAGGCCCTCGTATCCTCTAATTGATGGAAAGTCTACATTCTTCAGTGAGACATGAGGCACATAGCGCCTCACCAAGCCAGTGTTTTATTAGTAAATTCAAAAAAGTCATTTTCATGAATGGCTTATTACAGAAGGTAAAGGCGTTCAACTATGGAAACAAAGCTGTGTCCCAAATATCTGTGCTTTCCGGCGTTTTATCTGTCGCTCTTTTTTTTCTTTTTCTTTTTTTTCGTCTTTCTTACTGGAAATGAAAAAGAAACCCTTGTAAATTCCTTAAGATCCCAGTTTGCCGGTTTGCACTTAGCTCAGAGTCTAGGCTGATAAATTGAGAAAGGAAATAAATGAACAATCAAATGTATTTCTCTCTGGCAGTACAGAACCGCAGGAGAACCATGATTTATTTACACAGTGTGCTGGCAATCCGCATCGCGAGCAAAATCAGCTTTAAAACAGACACAAAACCAGCAATTTATTCGCGAGGCAGAGACTTAAAGAGAAATTAGAGGAGGGAAAACATGGCTTATATTTAGAGGGAATTTCAATCCGAGCAACTGTTACTCAAATATCCGATATTCTTATAGTAAATCCCTGAAAATTGCGCTTATACATATGAGGCATTTATACGGTAGACGTCTAGAGGGTGTGCAAAATAAGGATTTTCCATATGGTTTGACTGATACGTTATACGGCGTGATGTGTTCTCCATTCACGTTAATACCCAGTCCAGTCCCATTATTCTGCCCGCCAGCTAATATCTAGAGTAACCGCCGTGTGCAGCACAGACAGCAGTAGACGGGCCCAGAGTGACTCCATAAGGTCCTGGTCGGCTATTACAGGTATCTGGAGCCATGCTGATCCCACAGCTGCTGGAGGGGGCGCGGGGAAAGGATCCACAGAGCGAACACTACCTGCGAGACGGTCCCACAGATGCTGGAGGGGGCACAGGGGAGGATCCATAGAACGAACATGACCTGCGAGGTGGTCCCACAGCTGCTGGAGGGGGCACAGGGGAGGATCCATAGAGCGAACACGACCTGCGAGGTGGTCACACAGCTGCTGGAGGAGGGGCGGGGAAAGGATCCACAGATCGAACACGACCTGCGAGGTGGACCCACAGCCGCTGGAGGGGGCGTGGGGAAAGGATCCACAGAGCGAACACTACCAGCGAGATGGTCCCACAGATGCTGGAGGGGGCACAGGGGAGGATTCATAGAACGAACACGACCTGCGAGGTGGTCCCACAGCTGCTGGAGGGGGCACAGGCGAGGATCCATAGAGCGAACATGACCTGCGAGGTGGTCCCACAGCTGCTGGAGGAGATGCGGGGAAAGGATCCACAGAGCGAACACGACTTGCGAGGTGGACCCACAGCCACTGAAGGGGGCGCGGGGAAAGGATCCACAGAGCGAACACTACCTGCGAGACGGTCCCACAGATGCTGGAGGGGGCGCGGGAGGATTCAAAGAACAAACACTACCTGCGAGACGGTCCCACAGATGCTGGAGGGGGCACAGGGGAGGATTCATAGAATGAACACTACCTGCGAGACGGTCCCACAGCTGCTGGAGGGGGCACAGGCGAGGATCCATAGAGCGAACACGACCTGCGAGGTGGTCCCACAGCTGTTGGAGGAGGCGCGGGGAAAGGATCCACAGAGCGAACACGACCTGCGAGGTGGACCCACAGATGCTGGAGGGGGCACAGGGGAGGATCCACAGAGCGAACACTACCTGCGAGATGGTCCTAGAGCTGCTGGAAGGGGCGCGGGAGGGTCCATAGAGCGAACACGACCTGTGAGGTGGTCCCACAGCTGCTCAATTGGATTCAAGTTTGAGGAATTAGGGGTCAGGGTAGTATTTGGAAGTCTTGGTCATGCTCTTCCAACCAATGTCAGACATTTCAAGTCGTGTGACATGTTGCATTGTCTTGCTGGAACATCCCATCCACCCCAGGGGAGACTATCCGCATGTAGCGGTGTAGGTGATCTGCAAGGATGGAGTCCTTCCCGAATCGGCTGAGAGTGGCTTCTACATAAATTAGTGGCCCAGAGAATGCCACGAAAACCTTCCCCCGACCATAACACTGCCACCACCAGCTTGTGTTCTTCCAGCAATGGCTGCAGGGCATTCCCTCTCTGATGTTTCTCCCCTCTGACACGCCAATGTCCATCCGTTCCATGAAGCAGAAGACGGGACTCATTGGACAAGACCACCCTTTACCAATCAGCGGAGGTCCGATTCCAATACTTTTGATGAAAATTTATGCCTTTTTCTGCTGATGCAGCTTTGTTAACATAGGAGCAGTGACCGTCCGTCTGCTCCGGAGCCCCAGGCGCAGCAGGTTCTCTGAACTGTTGTGTTAGACTCACGTCTGGTGCCCCCCGGGTTAATTTTGGCAGTGGGCTGCTCCCCAGTAGGGAGTTCTCCACCCTCGTGCACCTTTATAGCCGGAGTTCACTTCTCACATCAATGGCACGTGGTGCCCCGCAGTTTCTACGTCTTATTCATATTGGCACCATTTGTCCACTCACCATACACATTTCACCACAGCAGCGCATGAACAGTTCACAAACAGCGCAGGTTCAGAAATACCGCCACCCAGGGTCCGTAAGCAGATAATCATCCCTTCCTGCAACTCTGATGAATCACCAGTATTGAAGTAAATTGGACTGAGATGCAATACCCCACACAACCCATGGAGAGGGGGGGTGCAGTTTTTGAAAGAAAGCAGCCATCTTTATCGAATTCTGCACAACTCCTTTAAGTATTTCATAACCCCTTTTTAATGAGAGGTTGTCACAGTCCTGCCCCCTTGATGATCGAAAAGGGGTTTCCCTGAATGTAAGAGTCCTGTGTCTACAGAGCTGGGTGAAATGACCGAATAATGCCTTTCCAAGCTTAAAGGTGTTTTCTGCGACTTTTTAACGGTTGACCTGTCCTCTGAATAGGTTAGTAGTATCTTATTGGTGGGGGGTCCAACACCCGGGGACGCCTGCTGATCAGCTATTTGAGAAGGCAGCGGCACTCCTGTAAGCACTGCGGCCTTCTCTCAGTTCACCAAGCACAGCGCCATCCATTGTAAAGTGGCTGTGCTTGGTATCACAGCTTAGCCCCATTCACTAGGACAGCTCCGAGAAGGCACTTACAGGAGTGCGGATGCCTTCTCAAACAGCTGATCAACGAGGGTCCCGGGTTTCGGACCCACACCAGATACTGATGACTTATCCAGAGGATAGGTCAACAGTTAAAAAGTTTTGGAAACCCCCTTTAAAGGGGGTTCTCTGCTTTGGATAATCCATGCTTGTTAGAAGGGCCCTTTTGATAATAAGCAGAGTATCCTCCAGCAATCAGCTGCAATTTTTGAGGAAACCTGGTTAATGGTGTTTTCCTGCAGCGCCACCGCTGGAGAAATGAAGTATTACACAGTGTCCTTCTAAATCAATGAGTTGTCAGTGTAAAACAGTACAGAGAGAGAGAGCGATGCTTTTTGGCCAAGATGACGACATTCCTCAACAGAGAACTTCCTTCTATAACCTCCAAATTACCTAACAGGGCGTATAAAAACAATACATTCCACTAATACATTCCAATGAGAAAAAATGCCGAATCCAGTATTCCAGCAAGTGTTCTGGAATTTTGGACAGAGATAAAACCGCAGCATGCTGCGGTATTATCTCCGTCCTGAAATGTCGAAAAGACTGAACTGAAGACATCCTGATGCATTCTGAACGGAGTTCTCTCCATTCAGAATGCATGGGGATAAAACTGATCAGTTCTTTTCCGGTATTGAGCCCCTTTGACTGAACTCAACGCCGGAAAAGAATAACGCAAGTGTGAAAGTATCCTTAACCGCGCAGCCTGTTTTATGTTGGGATTGTTATATTTTGGGCACGTCCTTTCAATGAGCTCCATTTCTTTCTTGTGCTTTCACTG
Organism: Bufotes viridis; assembly: GCA_033119425.1. NCBI lineage: Eukaryota > Metazoa > Chordata > Amphibia > Anura > Bufonidae > Bufotes > Bufotes viridis. Next base: position 12,044,726 of record CM065596.1, on the reverse strand, counting down.
CTTTCTGTATTCTGCACATACCTACAGATTTTTGCCTGATAATCCAGACCGTAAGATAATTTGACACATGATGTGGTTTGCGGTAATAGATTGTGCTGTGCCGTAGAGTATAGAGACGCTGCGGCGCTGTCCGTGGTGCTGGATGGTTTCTGTTCAAACCCTTTTCCTTTATTTTTCCAGGAAGAGAAGTTACGACCCGGTTTGCATGAATCTTCAGTCTGATATCCTCAAGTGCTACACAGAAAACCGCCAGGAGCTTCTCAACTGCGGCGACCTCGCCAAGGAGTATCGGAGCTGCGTGAGGGAGGCTCAAAAGGTAAGGCTCGTATTCCTGTCTACACATGTTCAGTCCGGCATCACTGGGGATTTACAGGTGTCTGATCATGGGACAGCCATAGAAAGTTCTATCAAACTTACGTCTAACGAAAACTCAGCGATATCCTGATGCTTTCTCCATGCCCGGTCTGCTTCGTCTTCAAACTTTCTGGATTATCGGTTGCCGGATGAAAAAGATTTCACAGTAATTTAATGTCCATTTCCAAAGTACAAGTATCAAGCCGCCCATGTGCTGAAATTCTCCAGCCATATACTGTGCATGCGCCAAACGTGCTGCTGCAAGACTTCAGACTGCCTAGCTCTGACAAGGGCGTGGCTGGGAAAAAAGATGAGCGGAGCCTAAATTGTAACGGTAACACCCTCGTTGCACTAAGGGGCTCATTAGCATAAATCTAAAACGCCTATTTCTCTGGATTGGGGGCACAAGATGGAAAAAACAGCATGTAAATATGTCAGCTAGCGCACATCTGAACACGGGGAAGGTTTAATTTCGATGTATGTGGTGACAGATTCCCTTTAACCCCATCACAACCTCCATGTAAAAATTCTAATCATCCCCCTATCCCCAGAATTAAAATAAAAATAAAAAACATTTAAGGCATTGCTGCATCTCAAAATGCCTCACATTGTAAAATATAAAAATAGTTATCCCATATGATGTAGCAGAAAAGAAAAATCAAGAGCCGATTTGCCATTTTTTCATCGCTTCCCTTCCCTAAAAAATTGAAAAAGAAAAGTGATCAAAAATCACATATATTCCAAAATGACAAAAATTGAGCTCTGACAAAACTCCGTAGACCTAAATTTAAAGTGTCACTGCCATTTCACTACCAAAAATGAAACTCCTAACATATGTGATGCTGAAGGGAAGATGTTCATGAAGCTTTATTTTTCAGTTAATTTTACCTTTCTGATGTCTGTATTCAGCCCTCAGCAACCCCATTTCTCTGTGCTCGTATTTCAGCATCTTCCTGAGATGGCCTCTGCTGCACCTCCTGTGGTGATGTTTGCCCTGTCCTTGAGACCATTGTGTATTACCCTCACTTCCTATAACCCCTAGCTCTCCTCACATGAACTAGCAGGACCAGAATGTAGATAACCTCCCCCACTACCCCAGAGCAGTGTGCATCCTCTCACATACAGCTAACCAGAGACAGACAAGACCAATCAGAATGCAGATAACCTCCCCCACTACCTCTGAGCAGTGTGCATCCTCTCACATATAGCTAACCAGAGACAGACAAGACCAATCAGAATGCAGATAACCTCCCCACTACCCCGGAGCAGTGTGCATCCTCTCACATATAGCTAACCAGAGACAGACAAGACCAATCAGAATGCAGATAACCTCCCCACTACCCCGGAGCAGTGTGCATCCTCTCACATATAGCTAACCAGAGACAGACAAGACCAATCAGAATGCAGATAACCTCCCCACTACCCCGGAGCAGTGTGCATCCTCTCACATACAGCTAACCAGAGACAGACAAGACCAATCAGAATGCAGATAACCTCCCCACTACCCCGGAGCAGTGTGCATCCTCTCACATACAGCTAACCAGAGACAGACAAGACCAATCAGAATGCAGATAACCTCCCCACTACCCCAGAGCAGTGTGTATCCTCTCACATACAGCTAACCAGAGCAGACAACCTCCCACTACCCCGGAGCAGTGTGCATCCTCTCACATACAGCTAACCAGAGACAGACAAGACCAATCAGAATGCAGATAACCTCCCCACTCACCCCGAGCAGTGTGCATCCTCTCACATACAGCTAACCAGAGACAGACAAGACCAATCAGAATGCAGATAACCTCCCCACTACCCCGGAGCAGTGTGTATCCTCTCACATACAGCTAACCAGAGACGGACAAGACCAATCAGAATGCAGATAACCTCCCCCACTACCCCAGAGCAGTGTGCATCCCCTCACATACAGCTAACCAGAGACAGACAAGACTAATCCAGAGATGCAGACAAGACGACAAACCAATCAGAATGCAGATAACCTCCCCACTACCCCAGAGCAGTGTGTATCCTCTCACATACAGCTAACCAGAGACGGACAAGACCAATCAGAATGCAGATAACCTCCCCCACTACCCCAGAGCAGTGTGCATCCCCTCACATACAGCTAACCAGAGACAGACAAGACCAATCAGAATGCAGATAACCTCCCCACTACCCCAGAGCAGTGTGTATCCTCTCACATACAGCTAACCAGAGACATCAGAATGCAGATAACTTCCCCCACTACCCCAGAGCAGTGTGTATCCTCTCACATACAGCTAACCAGAGACGGACAAGACCAATCAGAATGCAGATATACTCCCCCACTACCCCAGAGCAGTGTGCATCCTCTCACATACAGCTAACCAGAGACAGACAAGACCAATCAGAATGCAGATAGCCTCCACCACTACCTCTGAGCAGTGTGTATCCTCTCACATACAGCTAACCAGAGACAGACAAGACCAATCAGAATGCAGATAATCTCCCCCACTACCTCTGAGCAGTGTGTATCCTCTCACATACAGCTAACCAGAGACAGACAAGACCAATCAGAATGCAGATAATCTCCCCCACTACCTCTGAGCAGTGTGTATCCTCTCACATACAGCTAACCAGAGACAGACAAGACCAATCAGAATGCAGATAACCTCCCCCACTACCTCTGAGCAGTGTGTATCCTCTCACATACAGCTAACCAGAGACAGACAAGACCAATCAGAATGCAGATAACCTCCCCCACTACCTCTGAGCAGTGTGTATCCTCTCACATACAGCTAACCAGAGACAGACAAGACCAATCAGAATGCAGATAACCTCCCCCACTACCTCTGAGCAGTGTGTATCCTCTCACATGCAGCTAACCAGAGACAGACAAGACCAATCAGAATGCAGATAACCTCCCCCACTACCCCAGAGCAGTGTGTATCCCCTCACATACAGCTAACCAGAGACATACAAGACCAATCAGAATGCAGATAACCTCCCCCACTACCTCTGAGCAGTGTGTATCCTCTCACATACAGCTAACCAGAGACAGACAAGACCAATCAGAATGCAGATAACCTCCACCACTACCTCTGAGCAGTGTGTATCCCCTCACATACAGCTAACCAGATCAGACAAGACCAATCAGAATGCAGATAACTTCCCCCACTACCCCAGAGCAGTGTGTATCCTCTCACATACAGCTAACCAGAGACAAGCCCTGCATTAAATAAAATCGTTACGCATTTGTTTTAGTCTCTTTAGTCACATTAAAAGTTTTTTTAGGAACCATTTTGGGGTATATATAGTGTATTAAATAACTTGTATTATTTTATTTTAGGGGGAAAGATAAAACAACTGCAATTTTTACATTATTCTGTGGCATTTTATTACAGCATTCAGTGTGTGGTAATAATAACGTAATTTGATTATGTGGGTCACTACACTGATGATGATCTCACATTTCAACATTTCTATTATTTTTTTTTTTCTACCTTTCTCTCCTCCTGTCAGCTCTGCAGCTGCTCCCTCATTCTCCTCCACACTGACAGGTAGGGGGGGGGGGGTGGCTGCTTTATCTGCTCATATCTCTGGTTTAATACCAGCTAGAGATGTTTTAAAGCTGATATTCCAAGCTTTTAGACAATACCAGAATGACGCCAATATGTTCAGTACAGGATAAGATATTACTGAAATCGGAGTGCAGCTGAAAGTAAAAGCAGGTTTTGCCCGCGATTATTCCCAACTCGATTTCAGTGATTTCTCCTCTGTTGCTTGGACTTTAGCTGTCATTCTGGCTTCTAGCTACTACCATTCAGGAGAAAGCAGACACTCAGGGCTGTGCTCCTCCTCCCAGTGCTCTCCCAGTAGTCGCGGCTGTGCTCCTCCTCCCAGTGCTCTCCCAGCACTGCGCATCCTCCTCCCAGTGCTCTCAGGCACTCAGGCGTGCTCCTCCTCCCAGTGCTCTCCCAGGCACTCAGGGCTGTGCTCCTCCTCCCAGTGCTCTCCCAGCACTCAGGGCTGTGCTCCTCCTCCCAGTGCTCTCCCTGGCACTCAGGGCTGTGCTCCTCCTCCCAGTGCTCTCCCTGGCACTCAGGGCTGTGCTCCTCCTCCCAGTGCTCTCCCAGCACTCGGGGCTGTGCTCCTCCTCCCAGTGCTCTCCCCGACACTCAGGGCTGTGCTCCTCCTCCCAGTGCTCTCCTGGCACTCAGGCTGTGCTCCTCCTCCCAGTGCTCTCCCAGCACTCGGGCTGTGCTCCTCCTCCCAGTGCTCTCCCGGCACTCGGGCTGTGCTCCTCCCAGTCCTCTCCCTGGACTGTGCCCTCCTCCCAGTACTCTCCCAGTAGTCAGGGCTGTGCTCCTCCTCCCAGTGCTCTCCCGGCACTCAGGGCTGTGCTCCTCCTCCCAGTGCTCTCCCCGACACTCAGGGCTGTGCTCCTCCTCCCAGTCCTCTCCCAGCACTCAGGGCTGTGCTCCTCCTCCCAGTGCTCTCCCTGGCACTCAGGGCTGTGCTCCTCCTCCCAGTGCTCTCCCGGCACTCAGGGCTGTGCTCCTCCTCCCAGTGCTCTCCCAGCACTCGGGCTGTGCCCTCCTCCCAGTGCCTCCCGGCACTCGGGCTGTGCGTCTCCTCCCAGTCCTCTCCCCGGACTGTGCTCCTCCTCCCAGTACTCTCCCAGTAGTCGGGGCTGTGCTCCTCCTCCCAGTGCTCCTGGCACTCAGGGCTGTGCTCCTCCTCCCAGTGCTCTCCCAGCACTCACGGCTGTGCTCCTCCTCCCAGTACTCTCCCAGCACTCGGCGCATTGCTCCTCCTCCCAGTCCTCTCCCAGACACTCAGGGCTGTGCTCCTCCTCCCAGTGCTCTCCCAGCCCTCGGCGCTGTGCTCCTCCTCCCAGTACTCTCCCAGGCACTCAGGGCTGTGCTCCTCCTCCCAGTGCTCTCCCAGCACTCGGGGCTGTGCTCCTCCTCCCAGTGCTCTCCCCGGCACTCGGGGCTGTGAGTCTCCTCCCAGTCCTCTCCCCGGACTGTGCTCCTCCTCCCAGTACTCTCCCAGTAGTCGGGGCTGTGCTCCTCCTTCCAGTGCTCTCCTTGGCACTCAGGGCTGTGCTCCTCCTCCCAGTGCTCTCCCAGCACTCACGGCTGTGCTCCTCCTCCCAGTACTCTCCCAGCACTCGGCGCATTGCTCCTCCTCCCAGTCCTCTCCCAGACACTCAGGGCTGTGCTCCTCCTCCCAGTGCTCTCCCAGCCCTCGGCGCTGTGCTCCTCCTCCCAGTACTCTCCCAGCACTCAGTGCTGTGCTCCTCCTCCCAGTGCTCTCCCCGGCACTCAGGGCTGTGTTCCTCCTCCCAGTGCTCTCCCAGCACTCAGGGCTGTGCTCCTCCTCCCAGTGCTCTCCCCGACACTCAGGGCTGTGCTCCTCCTCCCAGTCCTCTCCCAGCACTCGGCGCATTGCTCCTCCCAGTCCTCTCCCAGCACTCGGGGCTGTGCTCCTCCTCCCAGTCCTCTCCCAGACACTCAGGGCTGTGCTCCTCCTCCCAGTCCTCTCCCAGACACTCAGGGCTGTGCTCCTCCTCCCAGTCCTCTCCCAGCACTCGGCGCATTGCTCCTCCTCCCAGTCCTCTCCCAGCACTCGGGGCTGTGCTCCTCCTCCCAGTGCTCTCCCAGACACTCAGGGCTGTGCTCCTTCTCCCAGTACTCTCCCAGCACTCAGGGCTGTGCTCCTCCTCCCAGTCCTCTCCCAGACACTCAGGGCTGTGCTCCTCCTCCCAGTCCTCTCCCAGCACTCGGCGCATTGCTCCTCCTCCCAGTCCTCTCCCAGCACTCGGGGCTGTGCTCCTCCTCCCAGTGCTCTCCCAGCACTCGGGGCTGTGCTCCTCCTCCCAGTGCTCTCCCAGCACTCGGGGCTGTGCTCCTCCTCCCAGTCCTCTCCCAGACACTCAGGGCTGTGCTCCTCCTCCCAGTGCTCTCCCAGACACTCAGGGCTGTGCTCCTCCTCCCTGTGGTCTCCCAGCACTCGGGGCTGTGCTCCTCCTCCCAGTGCTCTCCCAGCACTCGGGGCTATGCTCCTCCTCCCAGTGCTCTCCCAGCACTCGGGGCTATGCTCCTCCTCCCAGTGCTCTCCTCGGCACTCAGGGCTGTGCTCCTCCTCCCAGTGCTCTCCCAGACACTCAGGGCTGTGCTCCTCCTCCCAGTGCTCTCCCAGCACTCGGGGCTGTGCTCCTCCTCCCAGTGCTCTCCCAGCACTCGGCGCTGTGCTCCTCCTCCCATTGCTCTCCCAGTCTCCTGTTTATATCAGAGAGGAGATGGGTGCTCATGAGAATGCTGTGAGAAGAGGCTGCTGAATGTGAAAGTGACACACATTTCTGGGTGTTATTATGAGGTGAAACTGAAAAAGATTAAATTATAAAGCACAAAAGCATTTATACAGCAGGGTGTACTATACCATTAGGGTATAAAAAAAGAAATGACAGTTACACTTTAAAAAAAATTATGGCAGTCAGAATATGGCAATAAAAAGAAAAAAATAATTTTTTTCAAGTTTTTAATAAAAAAATTTGTACTGTATTAAAACACAAAAAAAACTATATAAATGTGATGTCGTTGTAATTGCACTGGCTCGTAAAATGAAGGTAATGGGTCAGTTTGACCACATAGGGAGCGCTGTAAAAGCAAAACCCATAAAACTGTGACAGAATAGCGCCTGCTCCCCGCCCCCCCCCCTTCCCCCCTCTACATTGTTTGCAACCGTAAATGGTGCCATTAGAAAGTTCAACTTGTCCAGCAAAAAACAAGCCCCCATACGGCTACTTAAACAGAAAAATAAAAAAAGTTACGACTCCGGGGAGCCAGGGAGGAAAAAACGCGAAAATTGAATAATCGCAAGGTCCTTAAGGGGTTAAATGCATCTGTACCCCATTACGGCTTGTGATACGGCGCTTACGCTTTCTCTATGGATCTGCAATCCGGAAGATACGGAGCGGAAGGCCACGAAAAGCACTGCACTGATCGAAGTAACTGACCAAATAACAGCAGTGTGAACTGAGCCTAAACAGAGAGATGATGCTGCAGACGTTTCCCGCTTGCCAGCAGAGGTCACCTGACTTGTTCCAGCCGTCGACACGTTCCTGACATACAATAGACAGTAGATGAATTCTGCCTGGAGTGGATCTGTTGGAGGCATCGCTGGATCTGTTTGAGTTGTTTTCATGGGCAATTGAGTGAATATAATTGTTCTGCTCCTTCCTGCCCTTTTCATGCAGCCGATGACTCCGACGCCGCTTCCCTCATTCAAGGAGTTTTGTTCAGAAAATAGTATATCACCGCCCGGGAGTCTTCTCTGCGGCTCCGATTCTGTGAGAGTGAATGTAAGCCAGGATCAAAAACTTCAGCAATTCAGAGAAGGAATAAGAGATCGACTCTTAAAGGGGTATTCCCATCTTGTAAAGTAGTGACATGCCACGGAGATAGGTGCTATGAAACTACAACTCCCAGCATGCAGGCATGCTCAATTGTTCTTCTAACTCCTATAGAAGTGAATAGAGCATTCTGGGAGTTGTAGTTTCAGAAAAGCTGGAGTGCTGGAGGTTGCTGATCCCTGTACTAAGATATGGCATTGCCTAAAGGGATTCTCCAGCTTTTAGCAAATTTAGGTTCTTCGCTAACCAGCCCTGTGGAGGGAATCATTCCACCATACCCACCACTCGCTTGGTTTCGGGTAGTGTTGAGCGAACTTGTTTTTTAAGTTCTGCGTCCAAAGCTCGGGTTATCGAAGAATCCCGTTATGAATTCCAAATTCCGTTATGGTCCGAGGTAGCGGAATCCATAACGGGATTCTTCGATAACCCCAACCCGAACTTTAGACGCAAAACTTAAAACACAAGTTCGCTCAACACTAGTTTCGGGTTCTTTGGTCCACCGTTGTGTTCACCGCATGCCTGTCCCCATAATGGATGGAGATGACTTGTGCCGCTGCAGCCAATGACTGGTTGCAGCAGTGACGTGTCCACCAAGCGAGGGAGCTTCAGCGGCACACAGACTAGTGTTTCATAAATCAAAATTCTGTTGAAGTAAAATGCTGCAAACTTATTTAGCATTTTGCTCATTTCTGTGCAAAATGTCACAAAATTTGCAACTTTTTTAGGTCCGAAGACTGTCGTACAGAATTCACACACAACAGATTTGTTGCAGAAATTTCTGTACCGGTCGCATTTTTCCGAGTGGACTTGCAGTAATCCGCGCACATTGAACAGATTTTTCAGCTGCATACGTTTTTGCAACGTGTGAACATACCCTTAAAGGGGTTGTGCTACAATGACCGTTCATCAGCTGTTGTCTGATAAGACGTGATTGCGATGGCCAACAGCAGACACCTGGATTTCCACAGAGCAGCTAGATGATGTAAGTATGAGCCCCGGTCATCACCCGGCTCCAGCCATAGTTTGTTTCCACGTGTTAAGTCCTCACCTGGTGACGCTAAGCTGCTCGTCTGAAAGAGCGGATCTCGAGCAACGTGGACAGGTGACACTGGTGAAGCAGAGCTGCAAGACTGATGGAGCAGGCCGGTGTAGTGGAGCTGGAGATCTAATACAGAAGACTGATGTAGCAAAGTTGTTCTGAACACTGGAGAAGCAGAGAGATGTATCAGACTTGTAGCAGCCTACTGGAGACTGATGTAGCAGAGTTGTGGCAGTATACTGAAAACTGGTATAGTAAAGCGGTGTAGCAGAGTTTTAGTAGCATACCGGAGACTGGTGTGGCAGAGTGATGGAGCAGTGTACTAGAGACCATAATAGCATATAAGTGCTTATGAATGGGATAGGTGGGGGTCCAACTTCTGGGACCCCCAGCGGTATCAAAAACACTAATCCATTTTAAATGGCTCAACGTTTTAGCATGCACGCTGCCACTTTATTCAAAGCCCGGACTGCCGGAGTATGAATGGAGCAGCAGTGCGCATGCTCAGTCTCTCTCTGTTCTTGATGGATTGTAGATTTTTATTTTTCGTTTTCGTTTTTTTTAGCCACTTGACGACCTCCCGTTGACTGATTGGGGGATCAGCACTTATCTGTACATGGACCTTTCTTGCAGAGATCGTGACTGCATGCTAATTGTCAGTGACAGCAGGGCTGTCCATAGAGAAGGCAGGGACGGTTCAGTATAGACATCAGGGAGTGGCAAAGCCGCTTTCTGCTCGGGTCCTAGTGGTCCTTTGATTGCTGGCATCTGGGTAGCTGCACGAGCTGCTGGGTCATAGCAGACTCAGATCAGCCGTGAAGCGAGGCATTACAGCGATGCACAACCTCTCTCGGGTCTGTATTCCCCCTGTAATGGGGGCCAATATGTCCCATTTAAAAGAGAAATCAGCAATAAATTGTTTTAAAAAAAGGTCATGTTAAATGTCTCCCAAAAGTCTTGTCTGACCCTTATGTGCTGTTAACAAAAGAAAGATTAAAAAACATGAAAAACTTATTTTTATTTTTCTGGTTATAAAAAGTAAAATAAAAATGACATAAAAATAAAGCCCCATGTATCACTAAAAAAAAAGGCGCAAAAATTATTGACATATACATTATTGAACTAAAATAACTGATAATGCACCTGGTCAGGAGGGTGGGGGGGTAAATGGGCCAGACTTCCTGCAGTGTCAGGGGCTGCCCGGAGGGTGCACTGGTGAAGGGCGCCTGAGCGTGATGGTGCTGTGGAATATAGCAGCGCTATATAAGTGCATAAAATAAAAAAATCCCCCCGTCTGAGTCTAGCAATCCTACAAATAACCTTGAAATAAAATGCAAATGATGACAAATCGACTTTACGGACACAATGTACTTTCCGGCCTGTCACCGTGGATGTGTAAGATGCCCGTTAGTCCAGTGGGTGGCCCATGCACGATTAAACAGCACGTACTGACGCCACAGGGGAAGGGGCCGCGTGTCCCTGGAGGGGTCCTGCCAGCCTGTACCAGAAGTCATCTGCGCTTATTGAGCCTGATGTCTGAGGCAGAGGAGCTCTCATTTCCATTAGCATGTCCAGAGAAGCCGTATTCCTGATTAAAGGCGTGCGCAAGAGCCCAGCTGCCAGCAACGCTCCCCGCAGAAGCTCACCGAAAATGAGATGAGAAAATTGTCAGCTTGTGTTAGCGGCAGCGCTGCTCGCGGACGCCCCACGGGAATGCAACTTACTTTTCTTCCCTTCCTATTTGTTGTTTACCGAGAAGGTCACCGCTTGTCTTTTTAATCATGACGACTGTAAGATCCACTTACAAAATACATCGCTACTGCACCGCGGGACCCGCCGCTTAATGCCCCTGTCAAGTATCGGCGGGGGACGCTGCGGTCGGACGTGGTCTCCCCTGCAGAGGCAAGTCGTGCCATTACAAGCTGGCCATAAAAATGCAGGCGAGGCTGGGTCTGTGGTTGGTCACCTTTGGTCCCGAGTGGGGGACCAACCCATCTGTGGCGTCCTGTAGCCCTGTTAGGGAAACAAGGTTTTTTTGCAGCATGAGATGCTTTCTATATTGATTGGATAGTCTTTCAGGGTGGGATTGTGGGGGACCACCGCCAATTAGCAGTGGAGATCCCTGGAACGCCATGCCAACCACATTGTGGCCCATCCTGCAGGGCAGCTCTGCTCTGATCTGTACCCCACCGATTACAAGTATACTCCAGGGCAGGCATCCTCAAACTGCGGCCCTCCAGCTGTTGTAAAACTACAACTCCCACAATGCCCTGATGTAGGCTGATACCTGTAGGCTGTTCAGGCATGCTGGGAGTTGTAGTTTTGCAACAGCTGGAAGGCCGCAGTTTGAGGATGCCTGCTCCAGGGTGTAGAGGTCTCAGAGAGCTAACATCAGCATTGACCATCCTCCTACCCTACTGACTGTTTCCTTATAGGAAACATAGGTGTACACAAACATCTCCAGAAGACCACCAAGATTTTCAGTGACATGTTTATAGTTCCTTCATGTGCTATGCATACTGGCCATCAAGGACCACTCGTCTAGCAGACCATTGCAGCCAAAGCCATGGTCTCAAAACTGTGTCTTTTCTGCTATTGAAAAACTGCAACTCCCAGCATGCCCTGACAGGTATTTGTATTTGTTTCATGGCGTTAAAGGCTGTGGATAACCTTCCACTGATTTTTTTTATTTTTATTTTTTATTGTTCATTAGCTTCATAAATGAAAAATGAAGCAACTTTCTACAGTCTTCATTAAAAATTTCCAACCATTTGGCTTCTGCAGAGCGTGTGTAATTCCTTCACCTAGCTGCCGCTGCTGCAGAATCTGATATAGAACCAGCAGAGCTCCTGTGTCTGATGGCTCTGTCTGTTCTCCTCCTCTCTTCTCTCAGTGTTGGAGCAGGGAGGGGTTGAGGTTGTACGTGACTGATCTGAGTGTGGAGAGGGAGGAAAATGTCCAAGGGGCGAGGGTAGGCTGTAGAAAGTGCAAAACAGACCCAAGGAAGTTTGCAGGAGGAACAGAGTCACATAGGCTATGTACAAATGTAGATGGAAAGCAGAGCACGCACTGCAATCTCTGCAGGTGAGGGATGTGGAATCAGTGATTGTCAGTACAAGGGCAAATCTGGAAGCTGTGCATATAGATGAGAGCTAGGAAAGGCAGCAGCATCCTGGTCACACAGATCTCCTATCCAGCATGTACAACTGGAAAGGACACAACCATTTGAGAAGTCTGAAACTAGGAGCAGGTTTTAGATTGAACATCCGGGGGTCTGGAGTTGTGTATATGAGTTGTTACCCAGCTTTCCTACAGTTAGGAAGCAGTACTGATGAATGCATATGTTTGCTATTCAAGAGCCTGGGAATGCCGGGTGGCAGCCATATTGGTCATAATCCAGGTTTCCCAGAAACAGATATTTATAAGAATCAGCTGAATATCCTCCATCAGCATGGCCGTGCCTCCTTGTTACACGCATGTTCTGCATGATTTCAGCATGACCTGGGAGACAAAGGTCTTAGTGAATCTTACTGGTAGATCAAATGCATCTCACAGCTGGGGACTTGTTACAATGTATTCCATCCAGACGATCTTCTGTGAGCTAAACACATCAGCAGTGCAGATCTCTCTCTCCTGTCCTGACCGTTTGTTACAATGTGTCAGTCTGCAGTCTAGACTCTTCAGCTCACAAAGGATCGTCCAGACTGGATGTCACAGTGACAAACCCTCAGCTGATAGAAGTGTATGGTCGCTGACACCAAACGGAGATCTTGAAACGCAAAGTATATTAGAAATCACAGCAGACCTACAGCAATCTATTAGGGAACCTGGCAGCAAGTGACATTGACATCGGCGCACTCAGTCTCTCTGTAGGTTTTTCTCCACTTGCCTAATAGGTGTCGATTGTAAATAGGAACCCTCATTATTCTGCTCATAATTTCCAGGAGGAATTATTGAGGAGCTCTAAGAAAACATGCCCCAGCGTTTTTAATTCATCAGGGATGCAAATGTTTTTTTAAAGCAGACATGTCAGGAGAGCAGCCCAGACCTCTTTAAGATATAGGAAGATGAATTCTGCAGTTTTGTGTTTGTAGCCTGGAGAGATACGTAAGAACGAGTACACAGCCCCGACGACAAGGAGAGCGATAGACTCCGAGCAGGTTGTGGAAGAAATTTGCTAAATCTTTCATCACTGGCTGTAAAGTTATTACAAACTTGTCCCAAAAACGCGTGAAGCTGTAATCTCTGCCTCATGTGCGATCATCAGTAATTAAGTTTAGCGAACATTTACTTTTTCATATATTGGGGGGATTTTATTTTTTTACCAAATTTTAATGTTAGTTGACATTATTCGCACAGAAAGTGTAACTGCGAAAGTGTTGATTATTCAGTGAGTCATTTGTATCATTCAAATATTAAAATTATCTTCTGGAATAATTAATGAGCAGAATCCAGACCTGAGCAAAGTGTATAAAAGACTTTATAAAGTGATGAGACACTCCTTATATACGGCCAAACCACTGCCACATGGCTGGATAATGGCGGGAAAGACAGTGCAAGAGTGGAGACTCATTCAGGTCCATATTCTTGTACATAGAAGGCAGTATTATAGTAGTTACAGTTGAAAGAAAAAGTATGTGAACCCTTTGGAATGATATGGATTTCTGCACAAATTGGTCATAAAATGTGATCTGATCTTCATCTAAGTCAGAGCAATAGACAATCACAGTCTGCTTAAACTAATAACACACAAAGAATTAATTGTTACCATTTTTTTATTGAACACACCATGTAAACATTCACAGTGCAGGTGGAAAAAGTATGTGAACCCCTAGACCAACGACCTCTCCAAGAGCTAATTGGAGTGAGGTGTCAGCCAACTGGAGTCCAATCAATGAGATGAGATTGGAGGTGTTGGTTACAGCTGCCCTGCCCTGAAAAAACACACACCAGTTCTGGGTTTGCTTTTCCCAAGAAGCATTGCCTGATGTGAATGATGCCTCGCACAAAAGAGCTCTCAGAAGACCTACGATTAAGAATTGTTGACTTGCATAAAGCTGGAAAGGGTTATAAAAGTATCTCCAAAAGGCTTGCTGTTCATGAGTCCATGGTAAGACAAAGCACTGCTGCTACTCTCCCTAGGAGTGGCCGTCCTGTAAAGATGACTGCAAGAGAACAGCGAAGACTGCTCAATGAGGGGAAGAAGAAGAATGCTAGAGTGTCAGCTAAAGACTTACAAAAGTCTCTGCATATGCTAACATCCAATCTACGAATGGATTTCATGGGAGGACACCACAGAGGAAGCCACTGCTGTCCAAAAAAAACCATTGCTGCACATTTACAGTTTGCACCTGGATGTTCAACAGCAGCACTGGCAAAATATTCTGTGGACAGATGAAACCAAAGTTGAGTTGTTTGGAAGAAACACACAACACTATTTGTGGAGAAAAGGAGGCACAGCACACCAACATCAAAACCTCATCCCAACTGTGAAGTATGGTGGTGGGGGCATCATGGTTTAGGGCTGGTTTGGGGCTGCTTTGCTGCGTCAGGGCCTGGAAGGATTGCTATCATCGAAGGAAAAATTAATTTCCAAGTTTATCAAGACATTTTGCAGGAGAACTTTAGGCCATCTGTCCACCAGCTGAAGCTCAACAGAAGATGGGTGTTGCAACAGGACAACGACCCAAAGCATAGAAATCAACAACAGAATGGCTTAAACAGAAGAAAATACGCCTTCTGGAGTCGCCCAGTCAGAGTCCTGACCTCAACCCGATTGAGATGCTGCGGCATGACCTCAAGAAAGCGATTCACACCAGACATCCCAAGAATATCACTGAACTGAAACAGTTCTGTAAAGAGGAATGGTCAAGAATTACTCCTGACCGTTGTGCACGTCTGATCTGCAACTACAGGAAACGTTTGGTTGAAGTTATTGCTTCCAAAGGAGGTTCAACCAGTTATTAAATCCAAGGGTTCACATACTTTTTCCACCTGCACTGTGAATGTTTACATGGTGTGTTCAATAAAAACATGGTAACATTTAACTCTTTGTGTGTTATTAGTATAAGCAGACTGTGATTGTCTATTGTTGGGACTTAGATGAAGATCAGATCACATTTTATGACCAATTTGTGCAGAAATCCATATCATTCCAAAGGTTTCACATACTTTTTCTTGCAACTGTATATTTTGCACATAGAAGGCAGTATTATAGTAGTTATATTCTTGTACATAGGAGCAGTATTATAGTAGTTATATTCTTGTACATAGGAGGCAGTATTATAGTAGTTATATTCTTGTACATGGGAGCAGTATTATAGTAGTTATATTCTTGTACATAGGAGGCAGTATTATAGTAGTTATATTCTTGTACATAGGAGCAGTATTATAGTAGTTATATTCTTATACATAGGAGCAGTATTATAGTAGATATATTCTTGTACATAGGAGCAGTATTATAGTAGTTATATTCCTGTACATAGGAGGCAGTATTATAGTAGTTATATTCTTGTACATAGGAGGCAGTATTATAGTAGTTATATTCTTGTACATAGGAGGCAGTATTATAATAGTTATATTCTTGTACATAGGAGGAGTATTATAGTAGTTATATTCTTGTACATAGGACGCAGTATTATAATAGTCATATTCTTGTACATAGGAGCAGTATTATAGTAGTTATATTCTTGTACATAGGAACACTGTAATAGTAGTTATATTCTTGTACATAGGACGCAGTATTATAGTAGTCATATTCTTGTACATAGGAGCAGTATTATAGTAGTTATATTCTTGTACATCGGAGACAGTATTATGGTAGTTATATTCTTGTACATAGGAACAGTATTATAGTAGTTATATTCTTGTACATAGAAGCAGTATTATAGTAATTATATTCTTGTACATAGGAGCAGTATTATAGTAGCTATTTTCTTGTACATAGGAGCAGTATTATAGTAGTTATATTCTTGTACATAGGAGGCAGTATTATAGTAGTTATATCCTTTACATAGGAGCAGTATTATAGCAGTTATATTCTTGTACATAGGAGGCTGTATTATAGCAGTTATATTCTTGTACATAGGAGGCAGTATTATAGCAGTTATATTCTTGTACATAGGAGCAGTATTATAGTAGTTATATTCTTGTACATAGGAGCAGTATTATAGTAGTTATATTCTTGTACATAGGAGCAGTATTATAGTAGTTATATTCTTGTACATAGGGAATGAAAACCAGAAGTGGAAGACTTGAAGTGGTTGATTGTATTTTGTTCCTGTGCTATAGAAAAGATAACACAGTGGCCATTTTTTGATAGTCAGCTGAATTTCTGTTTTGTCCTCCAGCAACAATAGAGTTAAATATATAAGGGCCGTGATGGATCCTGTGATGTGTGGAGTGATGTGATTGAGGATGGCTTGAACCTTGCCAGCACCAATTAGCGAGGTTTACTTTGTGTCTCTTAATGTTGTTGTGGCTCTCCAGCAGTATATCTTCCCGTGACCCATATATCTTTATTACTCTCTCCCAGTACCACAATGGGATTACCCAAGACAAATTGCTTTCAGTATGCAGGCCCTGCTACTCCGTGTTTGCATTGTGAAGTTCACCTCTAGTGTAATACAGAACAGGCGCTGCTTTATAATGACACTAATTAGAGTTATTTATCAGGATCTCAACTTTGCTGCTCCATGGATGCAAATCTAATCTGTGCGCATGTGAAGACTTTATGTATTCGGAGTAGTGAGGTGCTTCTTTCTGAAGCTCCTAGTCTTCGAATATTTTTTTATTTTTACTTTTATTTGGATGGTGCTGACCTCTTTATGTCCGATCCTGTCCCTGAGCTCACAGTGTCTATTCCACACTCATTATTTGGTTTGGATTTAAACCCAGGGTTGTAGGACATCACTGCTGACTGTGTGCTAATAAGACTATTTTAAAGGGGTAGGCCCGAGAAGTAGATATATAAATTACCCATAGGGTAGGTGATCAGTAGGAGTCTGACCGTTGGGTCCCCCACTGTTAATGAGAATGGGATTCGTTGTTTTTTTTCACCCATTTCAAAGGGTTTTATGAGACTTTTAAATTAATGACCTATGCATCGGATAGGTCATCAGTATCTGATCGGTGGGTGTCTGACACGAGACCCCCGCCGATCACGGCATCGGCCGTGGCAGTAGCGCTGCGGCCTCCTCCAGCTTTCCCTAGGCCGAGTGACGACATGTTTATCGGTCACTTGGACTAGGTTCAGCTCAGCCCCATTCAAGTGAATGGAGAGGTGAAAGGATTTTCCAAGACTTTCTAACTGACCTATCCTCTGGATCTCATCAGTATCTGATAGGTGGGAGTCTGACACCTTGGACCCCGCTAATCAGCTGTTTGAGAAGGCAGCAGCGCTCCTGTGAGCGTCACGGCATTCCTCGGCTTTTCCTAGGCCAGTGACGACACGTTCATCGGTCACGTGGCCTAGGAACAGCTCAACCTCATAGAAGTGAATTGGACTAAGCACGATACCAAACACGACCACTATACAATGTACGGCGCCGTGCTTGGTGAGCACGGCGAACGCTGCAGCGCACCGTGAGCGCCAGTGCCTTATCAAACAGCTGATCGTCGGAGGTCCTGGGTCTCAGACCCCACCTGTCAAATACTAATGATCTATCCAGAGGATAGGTCATCAGTTCAAAAGTTTCGGAAGACTTCTTTAGAGGGTTTATCCAGGAAAAGATACTTATGACTTATCCTTCAGTATCAGATCTGCAGGGTTGCGACCCCGGGGACCCCCGTCTTGAGCGTCGCAGCCTCTTCCTAGGCCCCTTCTCTGTACATCGGTCACACAGCCTAGTTGCAGCTCGGGCCCCATTCAAGTCAATGGGGCTGAGCTGCAATATCAATCGCAGCCACTATACATTTTACGGAGCTGCCGGGATCCGGCATCGCTCACCAGAGCTTCTGTGAACGTAACGGCTCCCTGAAACAGCTAATAGATGGGGGTGCCAAAATTTTGACCCCCGCTGATATTTTTTTTCCAGGATAACCCCTTTAAATGTGGTGGTCATACATTCGCTGTACCGCTTCATTCAGTGCGTATGAGATTGAGGGAGAAAGCCAACTTCAATGTATAAAGTTTGAGCAGTGGCGGGCAGGCGTGACTACGGCTCCATTCAGTTGGAGGGTGAGAGACCCCAGTTTTCTGATAGGTGATAAATGTTTAAAGTATAACTGTCAATTTTTTTTTTTTTTTACTATTGGATTCTGGTGATTAATATTACCTTATTGGCCCTGTTTTAATTTCTGATTCTTAAATAAATAACCCCTAAAAGCCACCTCAAAGTCCCCAGTATTGGCTATATTTACCTGAGATAAAATCAGGTTGCTATGTTCCTTCCGTCTACTAGATAGAGGACGGAGCACGCTGCGTGCACTGGGAACTGATAGTGAGTCAGCATTGTAAGGGAATGTATAAAGCCAGGTTCTTCCTGACAGGAGATAACAGTGCAGGGCTGTGTGTTGAACTTCTCCACATGTCTGTGCTGGCAGACACTCCCTAGCAGTTCTGGAGAATGTACAGCTCAGAGAAGATATGGGGCTGCTCAGTGTATAAATGACAGCCTTATCTGATAAGAGGAGAGCTTGTAGGAGAACTACAGGCTTCAGCCAGACCTGGGAACTTCACTGCAAGACCCCCTATACAGTGCTGGTCTTCACTAACTTCACTGCAGGTGTCCTATGGATTAGCCTCAGGGCTGAGGACGGCCATCTTAACAGTGCTCTGCTCTGTGGCCACTGCCACCAATGAGGGGAAGGGACTTTGCTCTGTGGCCACTGCCACCAATGAGGGAGGGGACTCTGCTCTGTGGCCACTGCCACCAATGAGGGGGAAGGGACTCTGCTCTGTGGCCACTGCCACCAATGAGGGGGAAGGGGACTCTGCTCTGTGGCCACTGCCACCAATGAGGGGGGAGGGGACTCTGCTCTGTGGCCACTGCCACCAACGATTTTAATACTGGGGGGTGGGGGGAGGGCGCACTGCGCCACCAATGAAAATTAACCTTTAATACAGGCGGCAGGCAGCACCTGAGGGGTTAACTGCCGCTGATCGCAGCTCACTGTATTAAAGATTACAAAGGACCTTTCATGGTCCGGCCTTACTAACTAGCAGCTACAAGGAGCGGCGCCCAGGATGTCCCTGCACCTACAGTTATCCCTGGGCGCCGCTCGGTTCTCCCCACTGTGGGCCAGTTACAGTCTCCTGCTCCATATGCTAATTACTAATATCGGAGCAATAGGGAGGAGACATCAGCTCTGTGGGCGTTCCTTCTCCCTGCACTGTGACGTTCTCTGCTGCGATTGGACAGCGCAGGGAGAAGAAACGCCCACAGAGAAGGTGATGTCTCCTCCCCATTGGTCCGATATTAGTAATTGGCACATGGAGCACGAAACTGTAACTGACCCACCGTGGGGAGAACGGAGCGGCGCCCGGGGATAATTGTAAGTGCGGGGACATCCCGGGCGCTGCTAGCTGCTAGTTAGTAAGGCCGTACCATGTAAGGTCCTGTCATTGGTGGCGCAGTGTGCCCGCCCCTCCTTCGCCCCCCCCCCATGGAGCAGCAAAGGATCTCAACTTTGCTGCTCCATGGATGCAAATCTAATCTGTGCGCATGTGAAGACTTTATGTATTCGGAGTAGTGAGGTGCTTCTTTCTGAAGCTCCTAGTCTTCGAATATTTTTTTATTTTTACTTTTATTTGGATGGTGCTGACCTCTTTATGTCCGATCCTGTCCCTGAGCTCACAGTGTCTATTCCACACTCATTATTTGGTTTGGATTTAAACCCAGGGTTGTAGGACATCACTGCTGACTGTGTGCTAATAAGACTATTTTAAAGGGGTAGGCCCGAGAAGTAGATATATAAATTACCCATAGGGTAGGTGATCAGTAGGAGTCTGACCGTTGGGTCCCCCACTGTTAATGAGAATGGGATTCGTTGTTTTTTTTCACCCATTTCAAAGGGTTTTATGAGACTTTTAAATTAATGACCTATGCATCGGATAGGTCATCAGTATCTGATCGGTGGGTGTCTGACACGAGACCCCCGCCGATCACGGCATCGGCCGTGGCAGTAGCGCTGCGGCCTCCTCCAGCTTTCCCTAGGCCGAGTGACGACATGTTTATCGGTCACTTGGACTAGGTTCAGCTCAGCCCCATTCAAGTGAATGGAGAGGTGAAAGGGATTTTCCAAGACTTTCTAACTGACCTATCCTCTGGATCTCATCAGTATCTGATAGGTGGGAGTCTGACACCTTGGACCCCGCTAATCAGCTGTTTGAGAAGGCAGCAGCGCTCCTGTGAGCGTCACGGCATTCCCTCGGCTTTTCCTAGGCCAGTGACGACACGTTCATCGGTCACGTGGCCTAGGAACAGCTCAACCTCATAGA
Source organism: Bufotes viridis (assembly GCA_033119425.1). Lineage (NCBI taxonomy): Eukaryota > Metazoa > Chordata > Amphibia > Anura > Bufonidae > Bufotes > Bufotes viridis. The sequence continues at coordinate 12,024,500 of CM065596.1, read as the reverse complement.
AGTGAATTGGACTAAGCACGATACCAAACACGACCACTATACAATGTACGGCGCCGTGCTTGGTGAGCACGGCGAACGCTGCAGCGTACCGTGAGCGCCAGTGCCTTATCAAACAGCTGATCGTCGGAGGTCCTGGGTCTCAGACCCCACCTGTCAAATACTAATGATCTATCCAGAGGATAGGTCATCAGTTCAAAAGTTTCGGAAGACTTCTTTATAGGGTTTATCCAGGAAAAGATACTTATGACTTATCCTTCAGTATCAGATCTGCAGGGTTGCGACCCCGGGGACCCCCGTCTTGAGCGTCGCAGCCTCTTCCTAGGCCCCTTCTCTGTACATCGGTCACACAGCCTAGTTGCAGCTCGGGCCCCATTCAAGTCAATGGGGCTGAGCTGCAATATCAATCGCAGCCACTATACATTTTACGGAGCTGCCGGGATCCGGCATCGCTCACCAGAGCTTCTGTGAACGTAACGGCTCCCTGAAACAGCTAATAGATGGGGGTGCCAAAATTTTGACCCCCGCTGATATTTTTTTTCCAGGATAACCCCTTTAAATGTGGTGGTCATACATTCGCTGTACCGCTCATTCAGTGCGTATGAGATTGAGGGAGAAAGCCAACTTCAATGTATAAAGTTTGAGCAGTGGCGGGCAGGCGTGACTACGGCTCCATTCAGTTGGAGGGTGAGAGACCCCAGTTTTCTGATAGGTGATAAATGTTTAAAGTATAACTGTCAATTTTTTTTTTTTTTTACTATTGGATTCTGGTGATTAATATTACCTTATTGGCCCTGTTTTAATTTCTGATTCTTAAATAAATAACCCCTAAAAGCCACCTCAAAGTCCCCAGTATTGGCTATATTTACCTGAGATAAAATCAGGTTGCTATGTTCCTTCCGTCTACTAGATAGAGGACGGAGCACGCTGCGTGCACTGGGAACTGATAGTGAGTCAGCATTGTAAGGGAATGTATAAAAAGCCAGGTTCTTCCTGACAGGAGATAACAGTGCAGGGCTGTGTGTGTGAACTTCTCCACATGTCTGTGCTTGGCAGACACTCCCTTAGCAGTTCTGGAGAATGTACAGCTCAGAGAAGATATGGGGCTGCTCAGTGTATAAATGACAGCCTTATCTGATAAGAGGAGAGCTTGTAGGAGAACTACAGGCTTCAGCCAGACCTGGGAACTTCACTGCAAGACCCCCCTATACAGTGCTGGTCTTCACTAACTTCACTGCAGGTGTCCTATGGATTAGCCTCAGGGCTGAGGGCGGCCATCTTAACAGTGCTCTGCTCTGTGGCCACTGCCACCAATGAGGGGGGAAGGGGACTTTGCTCTGTGGCCACTGCCACCAATGAGGGGGGAGGGGACTCTGCTCTGTGGCCACTGCCACCAATGAGGGGAAGGGACTCTGCTCTGTGGCCACTGCCACCAATGAGGGGAAGGGGACTCTGCTCTGTGGCCACTGCCACCAATGAGGGGGGAAGGGGACTCTGCTCTGTGGCCACTGCCACCAACGATTTTAATACTGGGGGTGGGGGAGGCGCACTGCGCCACCAATGAAAATTAACCTTTAATACAGGCGGCAGGCAGCACCTGAGGGGTTAACTGCCGCTGATCGCAGCTCACTGTATTAAAGATTACAAAGGACCTTTCATGGTCCGGCCTTACTAACTAGCAGCTACAGGAGCGGCGCCCAGGATGTCCCTGCACCTACAGTTATCCCTGGGCGCCGCTCGGTTCTCCCCACTGTGGGCCAGTTACAGTCTCCTGCTCCATATGCTAATTACTAATATCGGAGCAATAGGGAGGAGACACCCGCTCTGTGGGCGTTCCTTCTCCCTGCACTGTGACGTTCTCTGCTGCGATTGGACAGCGCAGGGAGAAGAAACGCCCACAGAGAAGGTGATGTCTCCTCCCCATTGGTCCGATATTAGTAATTGGCACATGGAGCACAAAACTGTAACTGACGCACCGTGGGGAGAACGGAGCGGCGCCCGGGGATAATTGTAAGTGCGGGGACATCCCGGGCGCCGCTAGCTGCTAGTTAGTAAGGCCGTACCATGTAAGGTCCTGTCATTGGTGGCGCAGTGTGCCCGCCCCTCCTTCGCCCCCGTCTCTCCTCACTGGCAGCGCAGCACAGGGGGAGGGAGAGAGCGACTCCTTCTCCCCCTGTGCGCCCCGCTGCTGCCAGCCGCTCTGCATTGTCGGGTCATAGGGCGCGCTTACGTGCACTATGACCTGACGGGTGACCACGGAGCGGGGAGTAATAGCAAGTGCTGCCCTCCCGCTCCGTGGTCACATGACACAAACGAATCCTCAATGCAAAAAAATTGCATCGAGGATTTTTTTGTGTCGAATTACTCGATTAAATCGAGTAATCGTTTCAGCCCTACCATGGAGTGATGACATGTCCTATTGATTTGACATCATTTTATAAGATGGAAAAGCCTTTTAATCTTCTTTCTCACAGCTGAGGGGTTGTTACAATTACAATACAGTGTAATATATATAAATGGTACGTTTTTCCTGCGCTGATACATTGTAGCAAGCTATGAGGAGAGAGACTTGTGCTGCTGATGTTTTAGATCACAGATGATTGTGTCAACTGGATACAATTGTAGCAAACCTTCAGCAATGGGAAGTATTGGGTCTGCCTAGTTCTTACAGGGGTGTTCTCCTCTAAACATTTGTGCTATTTCATCACCTCTGAGAACGGCTCCTGTCCCGAGAACAGCCAGCTCAGCCATTTACCGCACTCCCATAGGGATGATTGGAGCGGTGGCCATGCATTTGTAGCGTGCTCTCCATTCACTGCCATGCTATTTTTGAAAACCTCAGTGAAAGGAGAGCATGCCACGCATGCGCAGTACACCCTCCTTCACTTTGGGGGGACAGGTGTCACCTTTGGGACTCGCTCTGATCTGACACTTGTGGCATATCGCTCTGTTTAGCTAGGAATACCCCTTTAAGCTTCCATATGTAAGTATTCATTGACAGCAAGCAGAGATCTTAAAAATAGTGGTAAACTGAACCACAAAGTATATTGGAAAGTTGCAGATTTATTTTCTATACTATGGAAAATAATGGGGAACCCTAAGGCAGAGACTCCCTCCCCATAACATCTGTATGCCCTAAATGACATCATGTTCTCCTCCTCCGCTCATGCGTCTTCTCTGGCATGAGGAGGGGGGAAAAAATCCACCGTACCCAGACAGAGCTTCCGAAAATGTCACCGGCACTGAAGCCTGAAAACCGTTCTCCTCACACAGTGCCTTTCAATCTGTAGCTGCAGAAATCCCGAAGTGTGGAGCACAGGCCCTACAGGGATGTCAATGTCCTGGGGGGTGTCCCAGATCCCCAGCATTATCAGCAGTGCTCCCATTTTATCTGCATTGCCTCACCTGACTGTGCGGAGAGCAATTAATCATGTGCGGGAGGTGCCGGGGGCGTGCAAATGTGTACCAGATGTCAAAACTTAAAGCTGCTGAAACAGTCTACAAATCTTCACCGCACGGGGAAGCAAATGAACAAGAAAGAGAGGAGATGTATTCATGTCCCGGAGAGACGCCGCAGAGCGGTCACAACTGTCCAACGCGGTCAAGCGCCTTCTCCGAGTATACCGGAGGCTGCATTATGGTGGCGCTGTCCAGCTCTGATCCACCCCACCCTCTGATTCCTCCGGGTTTTCCAACCTAATCACGTTCTCCGGTCGCTTTAGTTTCAGTGACACTTGCATGTAAAGTATTTTTATGGAGCATCTTTAAGGTGTCTTCCGCTGTGCATATTGTTCGGAGCGGCTCGTAACTCAGCTCAGCTGACCGTAACGCTGCCGGTGGCGCGGTATACTTTTGTACCACTTTTAATTTGTGGCTTTGCTTCTCAACTTTATTTTTCTCCTTTCCCACATCATAAATTTCTCGTCCTTTTGCGATAAGATGGACGATGCTGTCACTGTGGGTTGGTAGCTGGGAATATGATATTTAAAGGGACACTAAACCTAAAGTCAACCGTCCCTGCGCTTTGCAGCTGAGTGGAATTCTATTGCTTTCTGTCAATGAGATGTCCCCATAATCATATACCTTCAGTGTTAAACAAAAAAAAAAACTCCAGAGACATTGACGCCCATGAGTGTGACGGGAGAGCTACATTCTAACTGGATCTTAAAGGGAACTTGTCATCAGAAAATCACATAAACCGTAGGTGAAGTTTTTGTGTTCAACGTGAATCCTGCAGTTCTCGCTCTGACCACTGAGCCTAATAATAGCCTAACACTACATGTTCTGTGGAGGTCATTATCATCACAGGCAGGATTACAAAAACAGGTAGTGTGTGTGTATATATATACTAGCAGAAGGATATTTTATCTATTTCATTTAATGTTTCTCTGTGTCGTTAAGATATCGACAGTGACCCCAATAACAGTGACCTATACAGCACCTCGCCCCTTTAACATTGAACTCCACAGTCCCTCACCCCTTAACACTGAACCCCCCCCCCCTCCCCACAGTGCCCCGCTACTTTAAAATGGGACCTCCACAGCAGCCCATCCCCTTAACTTTGACCTTCACAGCAGCTCGTCCCTTTAACAGTGAGTTTCACAGCACCCCGCTCCCTTAACAGTGAGTTTCACAGCAGTTGCCCCTTTAATAGTGGCCCCTGTCCCCATAACAGTAACCTCCACAGTGCCCGCCTCTTTAACAGTGACCTCCACAGCGCCCTGCCCCTTTAATGCTAGGGCTACACGACGACATGTGTCACGCGACATTTTGTCTCAACAATTTTTATAATGATAGTCTATGGTGTCTATCATGGTGTCTGCTGAGCTGTGTATCTAATCCTATCCTGTGTGATACTGTCTGCTGAGCGGTTTATCTAATCCTATCCTGTGCGATACTGTCTGCTGAGCTGTGTATCTAATCCTATATTGTATGATACTGTCTGCTGAGCTGTATCCTGTGTTATACTGTCTTCTGAGCTGTGTATCTAATCCTGTCATGTGTGATACTGTCTGCTGAGCGGTGTATCTAATCCTATCATGTGTAATACTGTCTGCTGAGCTGTGTATCTAATCCTATCCTGTGCGATACTGCCTGCTGAGCTGTGTATCTAATTCTATCCTGTGTGATACTGTCTGCTGAGCTGTGTATTTAATCCTATATTGTATGATACTGTCTGCTGAGCTGTGTATCTAATCCTATCCTGTGTTATACTGTCTTCTGAGCTGTGTATCTAATCCTATCCTGTGCGATACTGTCTGCTGAGCTGTGTATTTAATCCTATATTGTATGATACTGTCTGCTGAGCTGTATCCTGTAATATACTGTCTTCTGAGCTGTGTATCTAATCCTATCATGTGTGATACTGTCTGCTGTGTATGCAAGTCTATTGTGTGACACTGTCTGCTGAGCTGTGTAGCAGTCGCAGCATGTCGCAGTGCAACACCATAGACTATCATTATAAAAATTGTTGCATGACACATGTAGTCGTGTAGCCCTAGCCTAAAGCTGACCTACAGCAGTGAAGAAAAATGTCTGGGTTGGAATGGAAACCTGGAGTAAAGCTGTGTGTATGTGGAGACTATTGGCTGATAAGGGACATGTGACCGTGTGTATGGCAGTTGGAATATGACTAGAAAGACTTGCAGGCTTCTATTGGCTAATGCAGGTCATATTTTTGGATTATCTCAGGAACGGTACGTCCTAGAGAGCCGAGACCCGGTCTAAAACCTTCCCGGACACCTGATGTACCTGTGTGCCAGTTGTTTGGTTGTGCATAAAGGACAGACAGACAGAAACTCAGTTGTATAATATAAGAGATATGTACATCATGATCCACCCTTGATAATAAGTGATGGACAAAGTTTGGATCCTCCCCTTCCCTGCACAATTGGCTCTGAGCCTCATATTAAGCGGACACTTCCTGTTCTGTAGATATCGCTTCTCCACTCTCATAGATCATTATCACAGGCAGGATTACAGGGACAGGTATCTCCTATGTATATAGATAGCCCAGGAGCCACCCTTCACAATATGTGATGGACACAGCTCACCTCCTCCTCCCTGAACAGTGACCCCCTCCATAGAGTTCACAGAGCATGACCACAAAACTCAATGTGTCACCTCCAGTCTACAGGATCCTGTACTCCACGTGGCTGCTGCAAAGCAAATCTCTAAATGCTGTTAACAGCAGTAGATGCAACATGGCTGCCTCCATGGGCCCAGGAGTCTGAAGGGGCCCAAAGACCCTTGTGCCGCATAAGAAGACACACAAAGCACTGAGGGAAGGGGGGCCCAAGCTGAAATCTTGCACCAGGGCCCATGAGCCGTTAGCTACGCCCCCTGCTGCCTCCATAGTCACGTACAGAAAATTAGAAGAAGAAAAAAAACAGAAAATTGCAAACAGTTTAGAAACAAAAGAATAAGCATCTGGTTTTAATTAAAAGTGAATAAAAAGATGCATGATACATTCCCTTTAAGTTGCTCCCTTCTGCAGTCAGTCAGCGCTGCACTGGTTTTAGGCCTCTGCACTCTTAGGCCTCTGCTGGTTCAGTGTCTGCATTGAGCATACTCTACTAGGAATTGTAGTGGGCACGCCTCAAGTTGTAATGTGGTTCGATATATAGAAAAAGGTGAATATGTCACAGTATCCTGGGATTTACTGAGGGACACAGTGGTGATGGATTCCAATGGCAGCATGCAGAATTTCAGGGGAAGCTTTGCATGTGACTGGAGTATTAGATAGGACCCGTCCATATAGTGGAGGGGCGATTAGATTGTTAGCCCACTGTCTCTTGTTGCCTTCCATGCTGCTGTAAATATAGCGTAGTTTACTGGACGATGATAGGTTAACTCTAACCATTCTGATAGGTAGCCGTGTAGGAAGAGATCTGGCCGCTGCTTTTCTCTGTAGGCTCCACTGCACCCACATTTTCCATCTGGCCCGATTCGTTGGCAGAGGAGTTGTTTTCAGCTCTTTGGTGCCAGCTTTCGGCTGCAGTTTTGCTATATGACTTCATTCAGCGGGAGCGGGCAGCTCTTTTGCTTGCTGAGAAATAAATGCTATCGACGGCAACCATTGTCTTATAGTGTAAACCTTCCAAATATTCTGCCTTACTACTCCTATAGTCACTTCAAAAGCTGCATTTTAATACATTTTCTAAGATCAGGATAAAAGTTTTTCAGCGTTATCCATGGACCGTGCTTGGTGTCGATGTGCAGCCCTTTCTGTCCGTCAGTCACTTTTGCATAAAATTGACATATATATATTATTGTTATTTTTATTTTTTTAAAGAAATGTGCCTCTTAATGGGATATTCCAGTTATAACAAGTTATCCACAGGATAGGGAATAACTATCAGATCCCAGCGGTAGGACCTCCACCGATCATGAAAACGGGGGTCCGTACCCTGTGGAGCCCCCTGAGATGGACAGAGTGGCTGGTCGGAAGTGCCCTCCGCCTCTCCATTCATTTCTATGGGAGCGCTGTACTCGGCTATCTCTGCCGCTTCATAGAAATGAATGGAGCACATTTCAGACCAGCTTCTCTATCCATTTCAGAGGGCCTCCACAGGGTACGGTGGGGGGTCCTACCGCTAGTGTTGAGCGAAGCGAGCTTCGGATGCTTAATTCAAAACTTCGGAATAAGACCGTACGGAGATTAATCTCCGTACAGTATTAGAATGTATGGGCTCTGATGAGCCAAAGTTAGTTATTCACGAAGTCACGCGCGACTTCGTGAATAACATACTTTGGCTCATCGGAGCTCTTACATTCTAATACTGTGCGGAGACGAATCCCCGTAAGTCTTATTCCGAAGTTTTGAACGACGCATCTTCAGATGAAGCATCCAAAGCTCGCTTCGCTCATCACTACTGTTATAACTTGAACACCCCTTTAAATCTCCCAAGAGTGAAACCCAACAGAAGGTGATCTGTGCAAACCGTGATCCAGCAGGGGCTTCAGGGAGATCATGGAGTCGGAGAGTTACCCGGAAGTCAGCCGATTCTTTCCTGAGCTGCAGTACCAGACATGACCACTGGAAAATGTGGCGTTGTTTATGCTGGGGGAAGAAAAAAATATTGCTCTGCCATTCTCCTAACACAAAGCTCATGTCCAACCGCGCCACTAGCGTGCCATAGCCCCCGATCACTGGTAGAGGGCGATGTAAATTAGGATCGTATTATTAATAAATGCCCCCCTTTCCCCGCATTGTCACTTGTTTCCTGCAATTCCTCAGCTTCTCGTTTCCAGTAATCATTGCTTTTGCGCGGTACCTGCCTGCCAGATCCGAAGTCTCAAGTGTTCCACTTACCCACAAAGCGGCGGCATCGAGAGGAGCTGGCAGCCGCACGCTTGCTAGGTGACAAAGGGTAATGCAGTCTCTGGCTGTTTTCAGCTCCCTCTCTGCTGAGACTGCCAATTAGTTTGGCAGCCCCTGACAATGGCCACCACTTTTTATTTTATTATTACTATTTTTTCTGCATCAGGCCAGTCGTGGACACCTGCGTATTAGAAAGTGGACGCTAAGCGCCAACGCATTTCACACACAAAGCCGTCAGAGGATAATGTCTAAGGACCATTGTATACCTGATACCAAAGCCGCCAGCGCCATAGTTTTTTTTTCTTTTTCTACCTAGCGCTTGAAGCAAGGATGAGGAATTTGGTCCCATGCCCATCCCCGTGCCAGCGATGAGTGACTGTAAGCAGAAGTGTAGCATACGGGACCGAGCACACGAAGACTCCTGATATTTACATAGCTGATTAATTATTTTCAGTTTGTTTTCATCTCAGTTGTCACTTTAGAGGAAAATAAAGTGTGGTAGGAAAGTGCCAAGCGCTGAATATGTTGTACTCGTGCCCGTAAGTCTATACGCCATCACAGAGCGAGTTCATTTCACAGGTACCAATGCATGGAGTACAGGGATGTGCATCCCCTATGCACGGAGAAAATGGGCATTTAGTGGCAAATGGTTTTTTAAAGGGGCATTCCCAGAAGCTTCATAGGCTGTGATGCCTGGGAGAGGTGGGCATGGCCACTGAAGGATTCATGCCCCTGCTGCTCCACACGGTCTTGTATTGCAGGCCATCTCAACCTGCTTCTTGCTCCTCACTTCCTTAGGGCATGTGCCCTTAAAAGCACCAACGCACATGAACGAATCTTACCCCATCCAGCGGCAGCGTTCCCTGAGATATATAGGTCACCTTCCTCTCTGGTAATGTGCCTGAGCTCTAGGTTCCTCGCTTGTCTAGTTTTCTAAGAGTGTCGTTATTATGTTCTGTTCTCCTGTGCCCAAACTCTTTCCCTGTGCCACCTGACCTAACTTATGGCTTGACTACCATACTGCAGAAACTGACCTTGGCTTGTCCACCGACCATGTTCTTACCTGGCTCATTGGTGCCACGGACCAGTGTCTCTTGACCCACCTGCTTCAGCAGCCTCGGAACAGACTCTACTCCTAGTGGTAGCAGCTTGGAGTCCAGATCGCAGTGTGGTTGCGATAGGGTGAAAACCTGGGGTCCACCTCAACAATGCCCGCAAATTTGTTCAGCACAGTGGGTCCACACTCGCTGAGTTACATTGGCCACTGTGAGTACATGTGCATGTATGGCCACATCCCCCCCCCCCCCCATAGTGATCCAGATATGCAGAGAAAGGAGCGCCTGTTCTTGTATCCTAGAGAAGATGGGACGGCGCATCTATGGCCTTTATCTGTGTAAGTAAATAAGCATTGACACCCCTGTCAGCTGGCGGGGGCTGAGGGGTGTCAGGTCTGACTAATCACTAGGATGAGAGGATGCCCTTGGGTCAATGTACTATTCATAACCAAGCGTGTGAAAACAATATTATAGGATGATAGTAATTAAGACGATGACTCAGATCAATGAGGCTGATGCGTTGTTACATTGCTAATTATTCTGCGCTTCACTCGCCTTTTCCTGGAGAGCGGTAAAATGGCTGCAGCGCCACTTTCTAAAGAGCGTTTCTTAAAAAAATCTAATGATTACCTTTGAACAAGACAAATCTGAGCCGATTCAGAGTCATTGTGTTCATTTCCATAGATAACAGATGCGTGGTGACTACCAGTACAATGCACCCAGCTTTCCATAGACCCTGAAGGCACTCAGATCTATACCAGCTTGCAGCATTGCCTCTGTTCATGAACCGGAAGGCTCAGGATGGATAATGACTACCTACCTATAGGTTAATGCTACCGAATAGTAAGTGATAATCAATGCCCCATGCTCTAAATAACCATTAGATGTGGAGTTATAGTCCTTAAAGGGGTTGTCCAGTTTAGAAAACTCATTTTTCGTCCTTAAAGGGGTTATCCGGTAATACATTTTGATGAGCTATCCCCAGAATTAGGTCATCAATATCAGATTGACGAGGGTCTGACGTGCGAGACCCCTGCCAATCAGCTGTTAGAAGAGGCTGGCACTCTGTGAGCACCACACCCTGTTCCTAGGCCAGTGACGTCTCTGTACTTCGGTTACATGTCCTAGTTGAAGCTTAGCCCCATTGACAGCCGCTTTGCTTGGGAGAGATGCCGGGAGCCGGCTATGCTCACCAGAGCTTCCCGTAACAGTTGATTGGTGACGGGCGCCAGGACTCAAACCCCCGCCGATAACCCCTTTAATAAAAGGAGGTCCTGTGTTCAGGATTTTCTCATCTTCTCCGGATTGGAGAGCGGTTACAGAGCGTGTCTCTTAGGCCTCTTTCACACTTCCGTCCCGCCGGATCCGTCAGAAAGCAAGTCGCCTGAAAGCATTAGAAGACTGATCAGGATCCTGATCAGTCTTCGAAATGCTTTCAGGTTACTATGGCAGCCAGGACGCTATTAAAGTCCTGGTTGCCATAGTAGTAGTGGGGAGCGGTATACTTACAGTCCGTGCGGCTCCCGGGGCGCTCCAGAATGACGTCAGAGCGCCCCATGCGCATGGATCACGTGATTCATGCGATCACGTGATCCATGCGTGTAGGGCACCCTGACGTCACTCTGGAGCGCCCCGGGAGCCGCACGGATGGTAAGTATACTGCTCCCCCGCTCCCCACTACACTTTACCATGGCAACCAGGACTTTGGCGTCCTGGCTGCCATGGTAACCATTTAGAAAAAGCTAAAGGCCGGATCCGGATTAATGCCTTTCAATGGGCATTAATTCCGGATCCGGCCTTGCGGCAAGTGTTCCGGATTTTTGGACGGAGCAAAAAGCGCAGCATGCTGCGGTATTTGCTCCGTCCAAAAAACGTTCCGGTCCTGAACTGAAGACATCCTGATGCATCCTGAACGGATTTCTCTCCATTCAGAATGCATGGGGATGATCCTGATCAGGATTTTTTAGGCATAGAGCGCCGAGGACGGAACTCTATGCTGGAAAACAAAAACGCCAGTGTGAAAGAGCCCTTAATCTGAAGAACCTGCCCCTGTAATACAAAGAAAATCTATTGATTAGAATGGATTGTGTAATGCTTAGTTTCACCTGTGGTGGCGCTGCAGGAAAATGAAACACTTACTGCCAGGTTTCCCCACAGGTTACAGCGGATTACTTAGGGGACCAATCGGCTGATCTGCTTATTGGGATGGTACCGCTCTTAACAAGTAGAGATTGTCCTTGGAGGAGGACCCCCTTTAATATGTAGTACCCCTACCCACTAGGCGACCAGTCATTATTCTCAAATAACACCTCTTTTACCATTAGAAATGATTAGAAAACGGGCTTTCCACCGTGTGTCCCTTAGCACTAAGCTGATGACCCCTGGCCATCAGCTGTAAACTGTGGGGTCGAGTCTCCCTGCAGAGCCACCACAGTTGAGATGATGCATTACACAGTGCCCATCTAAGGAAATGCATTATTTTTAAAATCTAGTATAGGTCAGGACCCCCCCCCCCCTCTATAAAATTATGAATCAGGGCAGACAGTAGACGTAAGCCAAAATGAGAGAAAAAAGCAACAAGACGGCCAAAGAGAGATAAAAGTAGTTATGTTGCATTCTGCCTATGGGGGCAGTAGAGAGCAAGGAGAAGATGTATGGCCATAAATATAGAGGTGTCACTGCAGAGGCAACTTTCCGACTCATCAGATGTCCCACTGCAAGTCCCAGGGTGATCTGGGTGGTTGGAAAAACCACTGAGCAGACTGGTGCAAAAAATTATTGTTGTTACCTTCAGTGGTGGTCTTTGCACTGTGACATCCCGTTCCTCTCCGCTTGCCATTAGGTAAAACACTGCTGCTCGTGTCCTTCATGCTCCCTGCCCAGAGCCGTGCTGTCACTTTCCATTACCTCTCCCCATCTGGCCCATACTGCAGCCTGCCAGGATTGTAAGGGCATCAACGAAGTTTAAGCAAGCACGAGAAATCCCATGTTCTTCCATCGCTCTCTAAGCACTTTGCTTACAGCGTCTAGTACTAGAGAAATACGTTTAAACTTCAAATTCAAAGTGTCAAGACAAAATCCTCAGGGGAGGACACAGAAAAGAGTGAGCTCTAATAGGCAAATCGAGGAAAAGTAACCAACCGGCAGCTACACGTGTGCGCGGATATATCTATGTACATAGAAACTGGTGCCTTTCAGAATCTACGAATGACACTTGAATTCTAATACTGCTCCCTATGTACAGAAATATACTGTAACTACTATAATACTGCTCCCTATGTACAGAAATATACTGTAACTACTATAATACTGCTCCTATGTACAAGAATATATCTACTATAATACTGCCTCCTATGTACAAGAATATAACTACTATAATACTACCTTCTATGTACAGGAATATAACTACTATAATACTGCCTCCTATGTACAAGAATATAACTACTATAATACTGCTCCTATGTACAAGAATATATCTACTATAATACTGCCTCCTATGTACAAGAATATAACTACTATAATACTACCTTCTATGTACAGGAATATAACTACTATAATACTGCTCCTATGTACAAGAATATAACTACTATAATACTGCCTCCTATGTATAAGAATATAACTACTATAATACTGCTCCTATGTACAAGAATATAACTACTGTAATACTGCTCCTATGTACAAGAATATAACTACTATAATACTGCCTCCTATGTACAAGAATATAACTACTATTATACTGCTCCTATGTACAAGAATATAACTACTATAATACTGCCTCCCATGTACAGGAATATAACTACTATAATACTGCCTCCTATGTACAAGAATATAACTACTATTATACTGCTCCTATGTACAAGAATATAACTACTATAATACTGCTCCTATGTACAAGAATATAACTACTATAATACTGCTCCTATGTACAAGAATATAACTACTATAATACTGCCTCCTATGTATAAGAATATAACTACTATAATACTGCTCTATGTACAAGAATATAACTACTATAATACTGCTCCTATGTACAAGAATATAACTACTATAATACTGCTCCTATGTACAAGAATATAGCTACTATAATACTGCCTCCTATGTACAAGAATATAACTACTCTAATACTGCCTCCTATGTATAAGAATATAACTACTATAATACTGCTCCTATGTACAAGAATATAACTACTATAATACTGCTCCTATGTACAAGAATATAACTACTATAATACTGCTCCTATGTACAAGAATATAACTGCTATAATACTGCCTCCTATGTACAAGAATATAACTACTATTATACTGCTCCTATGTACAGGAATATAACTACTATAATACTGCTCCTATGTACAGGAATATAACTACTATAATACTGCTCCTATGTACAGGAATATAACTACTATAATACTGCCTCATATGTACAGGAATATAACTACTATAATACTACCTCCTTTAGATGAGAATAGGAATATGAACAGGTATTGGAAGCTTGGTGTCTTGAGTTGTTCTGTAGTAGAATACTCTATGATGTAATCACACGTCCTTCCTCGGGGTGTAGCGGTACACTGTCAGTTTTAGAAGCATTGTTCACTTTGTATAAATAAATTACAGTCTCGTCACAACCAGTAATGGAGTCGGGGGAGTTGTGCGCTGACACATATACAGTCATCACTTGCGTTTCATTTCCTATATGACGGCAGATGTTTTGAGGAGCGGGCCGCCGTCTGCCGACAAGCTCAAGGCGCTGATCTGTGACAAGTGAAAACTATTATTTTCCTTATTATAACACGCCATTTCTTTTTTTGCATTTTCGGTTTGCGCTCCCTGCCTTCCCAGAGCCATAACTTTTTTATTTGTCTGTTCATATAGCCATATGAGGGCTTGATTTCTGCGGGACAAGTTGTACTTTTCAACGCCACCATTTCATATTGCATATGATGTAGTGGGAAGCGGGTAAAAAAATTCCAAATGGGGTGAAATTGCAATAAAAAGGAAATTCCAGCACAGTTTTACAGGTTTTTTTTATTTACAACGTTCGATGTGCGATAAAACTGACCGGTCACTTTTATTCTAAAAGTACAAATCCGGCGATCCCTTATATGTATAGTTTGTCTTGCATTTTGATAGTGATAAAAAAAAAAATTTTTGTGTACAGAGCTGTATGGGGGCTCATTTTTTGCGGGGGCGATCTGAACTTTTCATTGATACCATTCTGGGATGTGTATGACTTTTTGATCACTTTTTTTTTTAAACTTGTTTAGTAAAAGATGAAGCGACCAAAAACGGCGATTTGAACGCTTTTTTTCATTTTGCGGTTTGCCGTATGGGGAACATATTTTTATACCCATGATGTGTATTTTCAATTTATTTTTTAGTTTAGTTTAATGTCCGCGATCTGCATTACTGCCGATTGCGGACATGAGCCGCGGTTGTCTGCTGTAAGAAGCAGGCGTCCACCCGCAGCTATGGCACCCGCAGCGCTGAGGAGCGGGCGCCATCTTTAGAGACCCTGCCCGATGACGTACATGTACGTCATTTAGCGTGAAAGGGTTAAAATCCGTTGCTAGGGCTTGTCTGTCTTCCTTTTAGTATAAACAGAAGACGGAGGGGCGGTCCTCACACTGCATGCCTGCATTAGGCTTCAGAGTGAGGAGGCGTGTCTCTCAGTAATCCAATCTGATTGGCTGGCTACAGCAAGTGTGTATGTGAAGTGAGAAAAAGCAGTTTTGGCCTCAGAGAACTGGCAGAGGAGCCATCTTGAGAAGGTCCTCAGATTGTAAATGTTTAAACAGCCGTAACTAAGGGAAAAACTCAAAGATTGCTTTATGCATAATGCTGCTGCAGCAGTAACAAATGCTAAAATTGATTTTTTTAATAAACATGACAGGTACCCTTTATTGATGGCTCCCACTCCCACCATAGCCGCTAGGTTTCTGCTGTTTCATACATCCGTTCATCGGTCAAGTGGCCTAGGAGCTGCTCAGCCTCATTGAAGTGAATAGGGCTGTGATACCAAGCACGGTCACAATACAATGGACAGCGCTGTGCTTGGCAAGGAGCGCAGCTACTTTCTTAGAACAGCTGATCGACAGGGGTCCACCGATCAGATACTGATGACTTATCCAGAGGATAGGACATCAATAAGAAAAAATCTCAGAAAAAATAATAATTGTTTTTTAAAATATCAAGAATATATCAAATTAAAATCGACCACCTTCCCTCAGAATAAAAATAAACAATGAAAAGAATAAACCTCATAGGCATCGCTGCATGTGAAAATGCCTGTACTATTAAAACTTTAAAAAAAAACATCAAAATGGCCAATTTGATATTTTTTTGTCACTTCAGCTCCCCAAAAAATGTAATAAAAAGTGACCAAAACGTCACACAAACCCCAAAATGGTATAAATAAAAGCTAAAGATCGGCCTGCAAAAATTAGCCCTCACACAGTTCCGTAGACGTAACTATAAAATGGGGGTCAAAATACGGAGATGAAAAGAAAAAGGTAATTGGCCATTAGAAAGTACAACTTGTCCTGCAAAAAACAATACGCAAAAATAAATATGTTAGGCAGGGTGTGAAAAACAAAATTGCCAGGGGTACATGGGGTTAAAATCAAGATTGGAAAACGTGGCTGCTTTTTCCGGCAAACAGCGCCTCAACCGTCTACAGGTTGTGACTGGTATTACAGCTCAGCTCCATTGAAATGAATACGGATGCACTGCAATACCGAAAACACGACCTGCCGACAGGTGGATCACCGACAGCGGTGGTGAGTGTAACCAGGCATATTGGTCATTAGTAAGACCGCTGTCTGGTGCCGCCAAAGAGACGCCATTTACATTTTTTCACCTTGGCAACCACATTCCTCTGTGTGCGCTGTTCCCTTGCAGAACGCTGCAGATTATTAGTGTTTTCTGAAGTGAAATGATGATTATGATGTGGAATTTGTAGCTGGATCTGAGCGGCCGCGGCCGCTGCGTGTACCGGCCCGATTCCTCCCTCCCTCCCAGATCTCCTTGGGAGAGTTACATTTTCAGCTCGAGATCCTGTTAAGATTAGAAGGTTTTTTGTTTTTTTTCCTTCGTGTGTTTTGCACCCCGGGTTTTTGATCACAAACTGTTCTCGGAGATGAGAAGAAAAAAACATATTTTTATTTTCTTCTACTCCTATTTTCTGCTCCTTTCCTGCTTTAAAAATACCAAATTACGCGCGCCTTGGCAAACGAATTCTGCGATCAACCGCAGGGGGTCAGGTTTGTAAGTAACTTTTCATTTTAATCTATCAAGCACACATAGAAGAAGCGGGAGCCACATACAGCTCCCCCATATCTCTACTTGGAGCTTAATACCGACACAACCGGCCTTTTACCACGCAGCCCCGGGAGGACGCAGCGCGCCTTTATGCAGCAAAGAAAATAGCATACTGGAATAAATGTAGAAATTGGAGGCGGCAGAAGCAGCGGGCGTTCTCCTACATTGCCGTCTGAGGCAATAAACATGGAATTGGCCAGGTCGGCTGGATTTTATTTTCTATATTTCTGCCTTGTAAGACCAACCAGTAATCACGAGGCCAGCGCCCCGCTGCTATGTTGGCGACCATTTTACTTCTCCATAATATTTGTTAAGTATTGAGAACGGTCTGGTTCCTGTATGAGTAAGAAGAGGTCTGTAGACAGAATGGATCGCTGGTCGAGCGTGAGCACTGCCACTCCAATCAGAGTCTATGGGACTGCACAGTTCTCGGCTATCTCCAGCAGTCCCATACAATCTGTTCTCATGATCAGTGGGGGTCCTGGCTGTCGTACCGCAGCGATTTAAAAGTTAGGGTAAGAATCATGCACACAGCCGTTTCCCGGCCGTAGCCGTATTGCAGCCCGCAATACATGGGCACCGGCTGTGTGCACCCCGCATCACGAATATGGACCCATTGGAATGGGTTCGCAATCTGGAAGGTCGGTGCGGAACAGAGTGCTACTTTTTTGCTGTGAGGACCGTCTGAGGTGGATCTTGGAGCCCATTCGAGTGAATGGGTCCGTATCACCATGCGGTGGCACTAGGGTTGGTGCCCGTGCACTGCAAAGCACAATTTGTGGCCCACAGCTCGGCCCAGCCGGTACACATTCATGTGCATGAGGCCTAATTCTGCCTCTAATAAACTTTTTTGTTACTTTTAAATACATTACTTTTCTTATACTGATCCTGTGTTACATCCTGTATTATACTCCAGAGCTGCACTCAGTATTCTGCTGGTGGAGTCACTGTGTACATACATTACTTATCCTGTACTGATCCTGAGTTACATCCTGCATTATACTCCAGAGCTGCACTCACTATTCTGCTGGTGGAGTCACTGTGTACATACATTACTTATCCTGTACTGATCCTGAGTTACATCCTGTATTATACTCCAGAGCTGCACTCACTATTCTGCTGGTGGAGTCACTGTGTACATACATTACTTATCCTGTACTGATCCTGAGTTTTACATCCTGCATTATACTCCAGAGCTGCACTCACTATTCTGCTGGTGGAGTCACTGTGTACATACATTACTTCTCCTGTACTGATCCTGAGTTACATCCTGCATTATACTCCAGAGCTGCACTCACTATTCTGCTGGTGCAGTCACTGTGTACATACATTACATTACTTATGCTGTACTGATCCTGAGTTACATCCTGTATTATACTCCAGAGCTGCACTCACTATTCTGCTGGTGCACTCACTGTATACATACATTACTTATCCTGTACTGATCCTGAGTTACATCCTGCATTATGCTGCAGAGCTGCACTCACTATTCTGCTGGTGCAGTCACTGTGTACATACATTACTTATCCTGTACTGATCCTGAGTTCCATCCTGTATTATACCCCAGAGCTGCACTCACTATTCTGCTGGTGGAGTCACTGTGTACATACATTACTTATCCTGTACTGGTCCTGAGTTACATCCTGTATTATACTCCAGAGCTGCACTCACTATTCTGCTGGAGGAGTCACTGTGTACATACATTACTTATCCTGTACTGATCCTGAGTTCCATCCTGTATTATACTGCAGAGCTGCACTCACTATTCTGCTGGTGCAGTCACTGTGTATATACATAACATTACTTATCCTGTACTGATCCTGAGTTACATCCTGTATTATACCCCAGAGCTGCACTCACTATTCTGCTGGTGGAGTCACTGTGTACATACATTACATTACTTATCCTGTACTGATCCTGAGTTACATCTTGTATTATACTCCAGAGCTGCACTCACTATTCTGCTGGTGCAGTCACTGTGTACATACATTACTTATCCTGTACTGATCCTGAGTTACATCCTGTATTATTCTCCAGAGCTGCACTCACTATTCTGCTGGTGGAGTCACTGTGTACATACATTACTTATGCTGTACTGATCCTGAGTTACATCCTGTATTATACTCCAGAGCTGCACTCACTATTCTGCTGGTGCAGTCACTGTGTACATTACATTACTTATCCTGTACTGATCCTGAGTTACATCCTGTATTATACTCCAGAGCTGCATTTACAGTTGTGCAGACTTCTTTAGAGCTGAAATCTACCAGCAATTCAGTTTTTTTTTCTCTTTTCTTTTTTTTTTTTTTTAAGTCTACAATTAACAAAGATCTTTGTTCTGCTTCATAGCGTTTTGGGAATTGTAGGGTATTAACAGCCAACCTTTCGTTAAGTTTCAGTCGGTCACGTCAGGAAAAGTATGATTTGACTCTATTAAGGACCTCGGCTCGGCTGCAGCAGATCTTCTGAGATTTTTCTCCGACAGATTCAGCCGTGCATTACCATTTGCCTATTTCACTGTCTAAGAAGCTCGGAAACAATAATCTCATGTCGTTTTCTTCAGCCAAATGTTTAGCCATCTGTGAGCTCCTATCAGCTGGTGCGAGCCATTAACAGTCTTTATCTAATTAATTATCTGGGAGTTTTCTTATTTTATGTATTTGCTGATAGCTTTCATCTGCCAAGCAGTCAATTACACAGTGCTAGTGGATTGCAAGCTCTGTGGACATTAATGATGGAAGCAGGATCGTATGAGTTTCCTGGTTATTTTAAACCAGGCCAAATATTAATAGAAACCTGGTTAAAGTGTCCGCAGGCTTATAGCCGCTGATATTAATTACCTCGCTGTAATCATTCCGTAATTACTGCCTGTGCGCTGTACCTGCCGGTGGCCTGTCTGGACTATCCACAGACCCTGCTTGTGAATGCTGATTCTTGTTTTCCACAGTTTCCTGTGATTTGCAGCGTCCCAGTCTTTAAATTTACGAATTTTCGTATCGCAAAGACTTTCGGAAATCTCATGTTACAATCTCAGATTTGAGGGGTATTTGTGGTTGGACACAAAGCAAATAGATGACAGTCATTCACAGCAGTGGAATGGCCGGTGAAGACCAGGAATCGCTTCTGTAGGTAGGTAGGGGTATTACCAAAGATCTGTTCTTCATAATCTATCTGTGATATACAGTATTGCTGATGTAGATACAGATAGTACTGCCTCCCTGTCTCTCTCTGTAAATGATGTAGATACAGATAGTACTGCCTCCCTGTCTCTGTCTGTAAATGATGTAGATACAGATAGTACTGCCTCCCTGTCTCTCTCTGTAAATGATGTAGATACAGATAGTACTGCCTCCCTGTCTTTGTCTGTAAATGATGTAGGTACAGATAGTACTGCCTCCCTGTCTCTCTCTGTAAATGATGTAGGTACAGATAGTACTGCCTCCCTGTCTCTCCCTGTAAATGATGTAGGTACAGATAGTACTGCCTCCCTGTCTCTACCTGTAAATGATCTAGGTACAGATAGTACTGCCTCCCTGTCTCTACCTGTAAATAATGTAGGTACAGATAGTACTGCCTCCCTGTCTCTCCCTGTAAATGATGTCAGTACAGATAGTACTGCCTCCCTGTCTCTCCCTGTAAATGATGTAGGTACAGATAGTACTGCCTTTCTGTCTCTCCCTGTAAATGATGTAGGTACAGATAGTACTGCCTTCCTGTCTCTCCCTGTAAATGATGTCGGTACAGATAGTACTGCCTCCCTGTCTCTCTCTGTAAATGATGTCGGTACAGATAGTACTGCCTCCCTGTCTCTACCTGTAAATGATGTCGGTACAGATAGTACTGCCTCTCTGTCTCTCCCTGTAAATGATGTAGGTACAGATAGTACTGCCTCCCTGTCTCTCCCTGTAAATGATGCAGGGCTCCAGATGGCGACCAAAATGGTCGCCAATGCGACTAGGAATTTGCAAATGGCGATAAGAAATTTAAGTCTTATCGCCATTTGCGACCCACCACTGCGCTGCAGCTTTAAGAAAAAAAAAAACTTCAGCAGACGCAGCGAGCGGCACAGCACAGGCAGCGCAGCCTGAAATAACCAATAGCAAAGCTCCATACAGTAAGGAGCTTTGCTATTGGTTAGTTTGGGCGGCGCCGCAGCCATACAGCGCCCTGCACCAGAGAAAGCCGGCGGGAGATGAAAGGAGGAGGGGCCGGCTCTGGGGTGGCTGAAGGAAGAAGTGCCGGCGCGCTGAGGAGCCGAAGAATCAAGATGGGGCCGCATAAGAAGAAGACAGAGCAAGGTGTTGTGTATCCATGTGTAATGTATGTAGTGGAGTGTGTGATCATCACATACATCATACAGTACACATGTATACATCACTACATACATCACACACTGCACTACATACATCATACACATGTATACATCATACACTGCACTACACACATCACTACATACATCACACACTGCACTACACACATCACACACTGCACTACATACATCACACACTGCACTACACACATCACACACATGTATACATCACTACACACAGCTCACACTGATGTATGTAGTGCAGTGATGTATGTGTTGCAGTGTGTAGTAAATACACAGCAGGCTATTATAGCCAAGTGATAACGTACAGGGAGGTTCCGCCATATTGGACTGGACTTTATCACTTTGCTATAATTCCTTTATGTTATTAGACCGGTAATGGTTCCCTGCACACCCACCTCTTAGGCCCCGTTCACACCACTATTTATTTCTGTTGTTCTGCTCCATTTGATGAGCAGAACAATGAAAATAATGGAAGTGTTGGATTTTTGTCATACGCTTAACATATACAAAAAAAACGTATGTTTACGGACGTCTCAGACAGATGCCATACTCTGGCATCCATCCAATAGAGTTCCACTGTACAAAAACATATATGCTAATTTATAAGTTTTTTTGCAGAATGGGAAATCGTAGTGTACCACGTCTTCCCATCCTGTAAAGTCCAGAAAAAAATCTATACATCTTTTGTACAATGGAACTCTATGGTGAGGGATGCCGCAGTATGGCATCTGTCTGAGGCGTCCGCTATGTTTCAGTCATAGTATAATATAACATATGACCGAAACATAATGTAAACCCGTAGTGACTGTGGCATCAGTAGTTCGGTCAGTGATTTCCATCAGTGATTTTGAGCCAAAACCAGTTGCGGCTGTAAACACAGAACAGGTGCAGATCTTTCCCTTATACCTTATGTCTGTGGAGGCTCCAATCCTGGTTTTGGCTCACAATCACTGATGGAAATCACTGACCAAACACTGACGTGTGAATGAGGCAATTTTTTCTATCATGAATATATATCTATTTAAATTTGGCGACTAAAAATTTTATTTGGCTCCTAAATTTTTCAGTTTAGGAGCCAATGGCTCCTAGGTAATTTTTTTAGTCTGGAGCCCTGTGATGTCGGTACAGATAGTACTGCCTCCCTGTCTCTCTCTGTAAATGATGTAGGTACAGATAGTACTGCCTCAGTGTCTCTCTCTGTAAATGATGTAGGTACAGATAGTACTGCCTCTCTGTCTCTCCCTGTAAATGATGTCGGTACAGATAGTACTGCCTCCCTGTCTCTCTCTGTAAATGATGTAGGTACAGATAGTACTGCCTCCCTGTCTCTCTCTGTAAATGATGTAGGTACAGATAGTACTGCCTCTCTGTCTCTCCCTGTAAATGATGTAGGTTCAGATAGTACTGCCTCTCTGTCTCTCCCTGTAAATGATGTAGGTACAGATAGTACTGCCTCTCTGTCTCTCCCTGTAAATGATGTAGGTACAGATAGTACTGCCTCCTGTCTCTCCCTGTAAATGATGTAGGTACAGATAGTACTGCCTCCTGTCTCTCTCTGTAAATGATGTAGGTACAGATAGTACTGCCTCCCTGTCTCTCTCTGTAAATGATGTAGGTACAGATAGTACTGCCTCCCTGTCTCTCCCTGTAAATGATGTAGGTACAGATAGTACTGCCTCCCTGTCTCTCCCTGTAAATGATGTAGGTACAGATAGTACTGCCTCCCTGTCTCTCCCTGTAAATGATGTAGGTACAGATAGTACTGCCTCCCTGTCTCTCCCTGTAAATGATGTAGGTACAGATAGTACTGCCTCCCTGTCTCTCCCTGTAAATGATGTAGGTACAGATAGTACTGCCTCCCTGTCTCTCCCTGTAAATGATGTCGGTACAGATAGTACTGCCTCCCTGTCTCTCTCTGTAAATGATGTAGGTACAGATAGTACTGCCTCCCTGTCTCTACCTGTAAATGATGTAGGTACAGATAGTACTGCCTCCCTGTCTCTCCCTGTAAATGATGTAGGTACAGATAGTACTGCCTCCCTGTCTCTCCCTGTAAATGATGTAGGTACAGATAGTACTGCCTCCTGTCTCTCCCTGTAAATGATGTCGGTACAGATAGTACTGCCTCCTGTCTCTCTCTGTAAATGATGTAGGTACAGATAGTACTGCCTCCCTGTCTCTCCCTGTAAATGATGTAGGTACAGATAGTACTGCCTCCCTGTCTCTCCCTGTAAATGATGTAGGTACAGATAGTACTGCCTCCCTGTCCCTACCTGTAAATGATGTAGGTACAGCTAGTACTGCCTTCCTGTCTCTCCCTGTAAATGATGTAGGTACAGATAGTACTGCCTCTCTGTCTCTCCCTGTAAATGATGTCGGTACAGATAGTACTGCCTCCCTGTCTCTCCCTGTAAATGATGTAGGTACAGATAGTACTGCCTCCCTGTCTCTCCCTGTAAATGATGTAGGTGCAGATAGTACTGCATCCCTGTCTCTCTCTGTAAATGATGTAGGTACAGATAGTACTGCCTCCCTGTCTCTCTCTGTAAATGATGTTGGTACAGATAGTACTGCCTCCCTGTCCCTACCTGTAAATGATGTAGGTACAGCTAGTACTGCCTCCCTGTCTCTCCTTGTAAATGAGGTAGGTACAGCTAGTACTGCCTCCCTGTTTCTCTCTGTAAATGATGTCGGTACAGATAGTACTGCCTCCCTGTCTCTCCCTGTAAATGATGTAGGTACAGATAGTACTGCCTCCCTGTCTCTCCCTGTAAATGATGTAGGTACAGATAGTACTGCCTTTCTGTCTCTCCCTGTAAATGATGTAGGTACAGATAGTACTGCCTCCCTGTCTCTCCCTGTAAATGATGTAGGTACAGATAGTACTGCCTCCCTGTCTCTCTCTGTAAATGATGTCGGTACAGATAGTACTGCCTCCCTGTCTCTCTCTGTAAATGATATAGGTACAGATAGTACTGCCTCCCTGTCTCTCTCTGTAAATTATGTAGGTACAGATAGTACTGCCTCCCTGTCTCTCCCTGTAAATGATGTAGGTACAGATAGTACTGCCTCCCTGTCCCTACCTGTAAATGATGTAGGTACAGCTAGTACTGCCTCCCTGTAAATGATGTAGGTACAGATAGTACTGCCTCTCTGTCTCTCCCTGTAAATGATGTCGGTACAGATAGTACTGCCTCCCTGTCTCTCCCTGTAAATGATGTAGGTACAGATAGTACTGCCTCCCTGTCTCTCCCTGTAAATGATGTAGGTACAGATAGTACTGCCTCCCTGTCTCTCTCTGTAAATGATGTAGGTACAGATAGTACTGCCTCCCTGTCTCTCTCTGTAAATGATGTCGGTACAGATAGTACTGCCTCCCTGTCCCTACCTGTAAATGATGTAGGTACAGCTAGTACTGCCTCCCTGTCTCTCCTTGTAAATGAGGTAGGTACAGCTAGTACTGCCTCCCTGTCTCTCCCTGTAAATGATGTAGGTACAGATAGTACTGCCTCCCTGTCTCTCCCTGTAAATGATGTAGGTACAGATAGTACTGCCTCCCTGTCTCTCTCTGTAAATGATGTAGGTACAGATAGTACTGCCTCCCTGTCTCTCTCTGTAAATGATGTCGGTACAGATAGTACTGCCTCCCTGTCCCTACCTGTAAATGATGTAGGTACAGCTAGTACTGCCTCCCTGTCTCTCCTTGTAAATGAGGTAGGTACAGCTAGTACTGCCTCCCTGTCTCTCTCTGTAAATGATGTAGGTACAGATAGTACTGCCTCCCTGTCTCTCTCTGTAAATGATGTCGGTACAGATAGTACTGCCTCTCTGTCTCTCTCTGTAAATGATGTAGGTACAGATAGTACTGCCTCCCTGTCTCTCCCTGTAAATGATGTAGGTACAGATAGTACTGCCTCTCTGTCTCTCCTGTAAATGATGTAGGTACAGATAGTACTGCCTCCCTGTCTCTCCCTGTAAATGATGTAGGTACAGATAGTACTGCCTCTCTGTCTCTCCCTGTAAATGATGTATATCATTAATTGATCAGCAGTGTATGTAATGGCGTCCCGGCTGTTAGTCACACAGCTTTCCCCAACATCATACAATTAGGAAACATCTCAACAGAAGTTGTACTCCTATTTTTGCGGACGACTCCAGGAATTACTGCCGGATTTAGGTAGGAAATGCTCTGTTGATGTCACCACCCTCCTTCTATTGGTGGAAGCTGTAGCGCACTTGTAATCCAGCTACTTTATATTTACGGTTACAATAAAGCTGCCATAATATTTAATCGCAGTCATTTTCTTCATTAATCTGAGCTTCCTTTGAAACGTGTTGCTCATTTGCATTAGAAAGGCTGACGACGGCATCTGAACGTTCCCAATCACACGGCGTACGGGATCACAACATACCGCAGGTCCCATCAGGTCTCGCATTAATAAACCTCTTACTGGCAGACAAGTAATCGGCCCAGTCACCTCCATAAATCATCCATCTTTTACCAGGACTGACCCTCCCGCTTGAAGAATTGCCGTAGAAAATTACCATCAGGTTCTCAGCCGTTTAAACTTTACAGCATGACCTAATCGCTATATGGCGACATATATTTTAGCCACTCGTGCCACCCCTTGTTCTGATGTCTATACGGACACATCACACATACGCGACTACATTGGTTGCCATAAAGATGCCGACATTTTGCATTCGAAGCGTGCCATGATGAACGGCGTTACGTTATGACCTCTCTCCTGTGGCGGTGATGTCACAGGCAGCAGATAGATGTCTCAGCATTGTGGTGGCAAACAGTCTGTACGCATGAATCAGGCCTGACTGGCGCGTTACTGCAGATTTACATCCGTAGTGGGTGTGCGATGCGAGGGCAGCCTGCCAGCCCTGTCTATACATTATGTCTCTCATGCAGACTTGTATGTTCTGGGGAATAACAGATTTGCACAATGTGGCGGTTATTATTCTGCCTAATTAACTTGCATGGTTATCCTCCTGAATGTCATCTGTGGTTCTTAAAGGGATTGTCAATACTCCGATATTGGTGATTGCTTCTCAGGATAGGTCATCAGTATCCGATCAGTGGGGGGTTCTGACTCCCGGCACCCCCACCACTTGCAGCCTCTTCTTAGGCCTGTGACTAGAGATGAGCGAACTTCTACTTTTAGTTCGGCGTCCAAAGTTCGGGTTCGGGTTATCGTAGCATCCCGTTATGGATTCCGCTACCGCTGACCATAAGGGGATTCTTCATTGAACCCGAACCGTGGACAACACGGAGGACCTGGGGTGACGTCACCGTCATGTGATCAGTGTAGGGGGCGTGGCTCAGTACTGGATCACCTCTTATCCAATCCAGTGCTGAGCCACGCCCCCTCCACTGATCACATGACGGTGAGGTCACCCCAGGTCCTCCGTGTTGTCCAAGGTTCGGGTTCAATGAAGCATCCCCTTATGGATTCCAAATGCCGTTATGGTCCGTGGTAGCGGAATCCATAACGGGATGATACGATAACCCGAAATTTGGACGCCGAACTAAAAATAGAAGTTCGCTCATCTCTACCTGTGACATCACACCCATCCGGCATTTCTGCCTCAACGTCCTATTCAAGTGAATGGGATTCAGCTGCAAAACCAAGCACAGCCACTATACAGTGCACGGCGCTGTGCCTGGTATGCTGCAGCCCCATCAAACAGCTGATCTGCGGTGGTCACAGAATTCGGACCCCCACTGATCAGATACTGATGACTTGTCCTGAGGATTTGTCTTCTGTATTTAAGTTCTGGGCAACCAATTTTAAGAAAGCCTGGTCCATATATAATGGAAACTCCTTCTAAAATCTATATATTTTTTTCTTTATCAATATCTCTGCTTGCTTTCAGGCTACATATCTGCCCTGGCCTAATCCTGTTCACACAGGTTCAGTTGTGTCCCATTGTATCTGTGTAGGCAGGGGTTTGCCAAAAGGATGCAATTGTAATGAATCCATCAGGAGCCTTAAAATGACAAATTTAAAGGGGTTGTCTCACCTTAAACATTGGTGGCACACAGCCAGTATAGTGTCGCAGATGGGGCCCGCACCTATCTCTACAACAGGGCCCCCAAAGTGATTGAGGACCTGCCCCGCTTGCGGAAACCCTCCATTCTCTTCTATGGGAGTCTTTAGAAATTACTTCCAGAACTCCCATAGAGGTAAAAGTAGAGGAGGTTGCGCTTGCACAGTGCGTTCTCCATTCACTTCAGTGGGAGTTTCAGAAATAGCTGAGCGCGCTTGCACAGCTCTTTTCGTATCTCCCATAGAAGTGAGTGGAGAACACGCCGCGCATGCTTCACTTTGGGGGTTCTGTTGTAGTAATAGGTGCGGATCCCAGAGGTGGGACCTGCACCTACCTGAGATTGGTGGCATATCCCAGCGAGATGGACCTGCGCCTTTAAACATTTATTAGAAGTTCATACAGCTTTTCCAGTGACCAATCTATATTCCTGTGAGATTGGATAACCCCTTTAATTACAATTATCCCTCCCCCACCCATGAATATGTATTGGGGCTCCACCCCTTTCTATAGGGGTTGTCTAGGATTAGCCCATTGTGGCTGGTTTCTTTCAGCGCCCCGCGTGTCCATGAGTTATGTCTGAAATTGCAGATCATCTCCATTGAAATGCTGTCCACAACCCGTGGACAGTCGTGGTGCTGTTTTTAGGGGAAGCAGCCATGTTTTTTTCTAGTTCTGGACAACCCCTTTAAGCTGACATCTGATTGGCTTATGTAGTTATCTCAGAACAGAAAATATGATTGGCCAAAGCCGCCTCCGAACAAGTCTTCGAACTCCAGACTTGTCCCAAGATGGAGAAACCCTTCCTGAAAACCTACAAGGCGCTAAAGAGTAAGAGGCCGGATATAATTGACTACCGCCAAGAGTATATATTATAACTCCGAATCAGCGACAGATTGTCTTTAATATCATTTAGGGGAACATTATACACATGAAGACAGGGGCCCACATCCTCGTCTAGTTAAGTATCTGCAGCCCGAAGGTTAAAGCATAATAGCTATAATAATGAAATAATCCAATAAATTACAGTATAACCTTTCGGAAACGGTTCCCTAATTAAACTCTTAATGCTAATTAATTCAACTGAAGTCTCATCTACACGAGCGCAATACAGGAGAACAGAAACAGATCCCGGCAGAGGCAACAAGAAAAACCCCTACCAAGGGAAACATTTGGGTTTTTTCTTCTTTTCTCTACTGAAAAACTGACCCCCGCGAGAGCTGCCGATCCTGCTGCTCAGACCCCAGAAACGCATTTTTTTGCGTTGCAGTCCTTCGGATACAGATCGCGGATCCCATTCAAGTGAATGGATCCACGTCCGCAGCAGACTGTGGCCATGCAGTCGGTGCCCATGCATTGCGGACCACAATTTTCATTCCACAGCACGGGCACGGCCGGCACGCGGTCATGTGCATGAGGCCTTATACTGTATACAGTGGTTTTCCCCAAATATGTCAATGAGGTTGCTAACATACTGAAAATCTGCCCCAAAACCCCAATAAATAGTGCAGATTTATGTTATGGTTTGCTGCAGACTTCATGTACATTTTCTCCACACAACTCTGCAAACGCTGAATCTTTTAGAAGACAAAAATTGCCACCTAATTAACAAAAAGGCAGGAGCAAAGAAATGTTTTTGTGTGTCCTGCGCTGCGTATTTTCAGCTAACACCTTTACCACAAAAAAAAAAACGCAGGTGCAACAAACTCCACTAAAAAATGCAGAAAAACAGCAGCAAAAACCTGTGTGTGTAAAAGCAGCCTAAGGCTCCATTCATACGTCCACAATGGGTCCGCATCCGTGCGGAAAGGGTGCGGACCCATTCATTTCCAATGGGGACGGAAAAGATGCGGACAGCACACTATGTGCTTTACGAATCCGCCCTTCCGCATCCGCACTCCAGTTTTCACAAAAAAATAGAACGTCCTATTCTTGTCCGCAATTGTGCTGTTATAGTGCCGGCGATGTGCGATCCGCAAATTGTGTGTGAATGGACCCGTCAGTGTGTGAAGGTAGCCTGAATCTCTGCTCTAGGTGCAGGTGTTTCCAGCCTCTCCACTGGTCATATGTTACTTGGTTTTGGGGGGTCATTTACACGGGTCTTTGATTCCCCCTCTGCGCTGCTGGAGGATTCGCCCTATTTAAGACCAGGCGTGCACCAGCCGTCCGTAAGCCTGGCGTATAAACTGCTCCAGACCCTGACTGCAGTAGTCTTTACTCCTTTTATGCTTGGTTCTTAGTAAATTTGCCAGGTCCACTCCCAAGCGACGAGGACGACTTAAAAATTCCTGTGCAACGATGCTTTAAAAAGTCACAAAAAGAGGTCCAAAAACTGGCGTGAAAATGTTCGTAAGTGACCCCCATTGCCTGAGTATCAGTTGCAGGAGCAGGATCGCTGATTATTCCGGGCTCTTGCCATGAAGGGCAATGAGCAGTTCAGTACATTGCTTAGTATTTAGCAGTCACTTTCGGGCAGATGTTCGAGTTTTCAGAGTCTATGCAAATACGTCTCTCTGTAGTGTTCAAAGGAATCATTATAATTAGCCAAATATGTCTGCCTGGCATTTCCCTTTAAGGCTCTATATCACTCTTCTTGCAGAATTTAGCTGATTAGCCAGAACTGTCTTCTTGCAGGATTCATTTGCAGGGAAGCAGACCTGAGAGATATTACAAGCTCAGCAGGCAGTCAGGATTGGACCTGGGGAATTACAATTGCAGCATGTGATTTGACAGCTACATCTTCATTGTAATGACAAATAGGCTGTTACTCTTCAGGAATTTCCTTTTAATTGTGTAAACTGATCTAAAACAAGTTGCTTGTATTAACCTTGCTTAATGCAGAGGTTCATCTGACAACATCTTTCCCGTTCGACAGGAGGATGGTATCTTTATAGCTTGCACAATCCGCTATGCAGCTCTCCATTCACAAACTCACATCCTTGCAATGACCTGTCTCATGCAACTAAGGCTACTTTCACACTTGCATTCGTGTGATCCGGCAGGCAGTTCTGTCGTCGGAGCTGCCTGCCAGATCCGCCGTTTAGTGTCACAACTGACAGCATTTGTAGACGGATCCGGATGCGGATCTGTCTACAAATGCATTGCAAGAATGGATCCGTCTCTCCGCTTGTCACAGTTTTCCCGGTCCGCCCTTCAGTTGTTTCGCAATGCCGGATCCGGCACTAATACAAGTCAGTGTAAATTAATGCCGGCGACTGAGCAGACATTTTAGACGGACATAATACCGCAGCATGCTGCGGTATTATGTGCGGCCAAAACGCCTGACAGTGACTGAACGGAAGGCATACTGATGCAAACTGAACGGATTTCTATCCATTCAGATTGCATGGGAATATGCCTGATCAGTTCTTTTCCAGCATAGAGCCCTTTTGACGGAACTCTATGCCGGAAAAGAATAATGCAAGTGTGAAAGTACCCTAAAATAGGCAGGTGATATCCTCTTAAATACTCTGTGCTGCTGGAGCCCTGTTTTCTTCTTTTCACCTTCCATTTGTGTCCATTCCACATTGTCAGTGACCTTGTCCTTGTCTGAAATTATTATAAAACTGCTTGTTCAATGCAGCCCTGTCCTTGCTAACATAGAACAGGTCACTGCCACCTGCAAGGTCAGCACCCTCTGAAATACTCGTCTGAACATTGGCTAATCTGACGCTCTACTCCCACTTGTCTCCTACTGACATGATTCTTCTCATGCAGTGCTTTACAGTCCTTGCTAACCTAATTGCATGAATGGACAGGTCACTGCCTCCTGCAAGATCAGCACCCTCTTCTTCTGAAATAGTGTGGTCTGAAGATTGGCTATTCTATCCCTCCCACTTGTCTCAGTTCTCTTCCTTACATCTTGACAACATTGACACAGTGCGGTCCTGCCACCTCTAACAATCACATGAGTGGAGAGGTCACTGTCTCCCACAAAATCTGCACACTCATCCTCTGAAAATCTCTGTGCATCTGAAGATCAGCTATCCTGACGCTTTCCTTTCACTTGTCTCAGTTTTCCTCCTGACATCATGACACTTCTTCTGCCGTGCTCTCCAGCCCTTTCTAACCTAATTGCATGAATGGACAGGTCACTGCCTCCTGCAAAATGAGCACCCTCATCTTCTGAAATTGTGTAGTCTGAAGAGCGGCTATTCCGAAGCATCCTTCCCACTTGTCTCAGTTTTCCTCCTTACATCTTGATAACACTCACGCAGTGCTACCTGCCACTGCTAGCAATCACATGAGTGGACAGGTCACTGTCTCCCACAAAATCTGCACACTCATCCTCTGAAAATCTCTGAAGATCGGCTGTTCTATCCTTCCCATTTGTTTCTTTTCTCCTCCTCCATCTTGACAACAGTCATGCCTTGCTTTCTCCTCCCTGCTAACATAATCCCATGAGGAGACACTGCCTCTCCCACGTGCTGCACATTCCTGTATCTGCTCCTCTCTGGGTACCTGCCTCTCCAGTGGGGTCTTTGAATCAGCCTATTCCTTTCCTTGCTTTAGACAATCGGCATAACCCTCAGCTGAAATACTCTGTGCTTCTGAGGATACTACTCATTCCACTGTGTCTTCCAACTTATTTTCATTCCTCTCACTCCTTGACGCTGATGCTGCTGTGAGACCCTGCACTTTTTACTTTTCTCCATTCTCCACACCTCCCCCTACCACATACAGTCCTGCCCTAGGTACTCTCCTCAACTGACAGGTCACTGCCCGCCCACAAGGTCAGCATACTCCTCTCCTGCCGCTGTGCCCATTCCCAGGATCTGAGTGGCTGCTGGGCGTTCTCCCTTGCACATGTGTAAAGTAAGGACGTGACGATTAGCAACAGGTAAAGAAAGTGATTAAATATGATGAAACCTCTTGGCAAACACTTTCAGGATGAAAGGAGATACTTACCGGCTTTGTTGTGCACATTAACAATTTATCAGATTTTATTACTTAAGAAAAGCAGCTTAATGATGATTCTTATCTGGTAACTGCAGCCTCAGCGCAGAGCCGTCGTGTCAATGTGTCTCACTTAAAATGTATCTAAACATAACATGAACATAAAGAGAATGTAAAGCCGTCCTTTACCGTAAACCGGCGCCGTCCATAAGCACAACAAGACACTAATATCTCTGATACAAAGTTACTGCCATGTGGCATTGTAGAGGATACAGTATGTGAGAATTACTTACATAGCAACTCCCTAACTGAATGTTGTTACCAGATCTGGACGCACGGCACATTTCGTCCCTATGGTTTCCTCTAGAAGCAGTGCGGTGGGACTGGCATTTCATACTTCAATCTTGACAAGAATTGTACGGAAGTAAGAGGAGCCCGATTTATTACGAGGCGCATCTTCTGGCAGACGACCGGCCAAAAGTGAGTCTGTGACGATGGTGGCGGTATTTTGTGCTGCACTGTTGTATTTGGTTCTATTGGGACGGTATTTTGTGCTGCACTATGGTATTGCTGGCCCCGCCTACTTCTGTTGGCCCGCCTACTTGTGTTGCCGGCCTTCTGTCAGTTAGGACCTGCCTACAACATGGGGCCACTTTCAGTTTTTTTTTTTCCAGGGCCACTTTGCCGGGCAGCCACTACATGTGGCCTTACCCTTTAAAGTAAACTCCAGTAGATGTGAAATCTTACCCACCACTCCCTAACCTCACCCACATTAGAACAGGACTCTTCTGTTATCTGCATGCCATGTCTAACTGTTGTGGGAGAATAGTCCAGCTTCTCTCCGCCATCTTGATTGTAGAAATCACTGTTTGCAGGCTGTAGCTTGGGTAACCACATTTCCAATTATTAATACCCTCTCATTACAACTATCACGAATTTGAGCAGAATACCGGTAGGCACACAATACAGATAAAAGGCACAGGAGAGGCTAGAGACTGTGCCCAGTGCAGCAGCACGCAGCATGTCACATGCAGTGCCCAGTGCAGGGAGATGCAGAGAGGACGGGCTGTCAATAGTCTTACTGAGCTAAGGGAGACAGGAGGTAGCTTGGAGGAGGTTTAGTGACAACCGCAGAATACACTGACCTACAGTTTGTGGTTGTCGCCCATTGTATTCCTGGATTACTGCTGTGCTGTGTAGAAACCTGCAGTGATTATCGGTGAGACGTCATATGGGATGGTAGGGTTTTCACTTTGAACACTTTAAATGATTTTAGAAGTAACAGTTTCCTAGCAGTTCTCTTACTCAGAGCACCAGTTCTACATCAGCATATTCGCTTTTTCAGTCAGCGTCCAATCCACATTTTTTGCAGATCGGACGTGGACCCATTCATTTCTTTGGGGCCGCAAAAAACACAGACAGCACATCGATGTCATCCGTGTGCTGTCCGCATCCGTGCAGCTGTTCCGAAAGTTATAGAACATGTCCTGTTATTCTCCATTTGAGGCATTTCTTTAATAGGACCCGCGGGATGCGTACGGCCGGTATCCGTATTTTGTGGCCCTACA
This sequence comes from Bufotes viridis, assembly GCA_033119425.1. Classification (NCBI taxonomy): domain Eukaryota; kingdom Metazoa; phylum Chordata; class Amphibia; order Anura; family Bufonidae; genus Bufotes; species Bufotes viridis. The sequence goes on along the minus strand of CM065596.1, from coordinate 11,990,958 downwards.
TTTATAGAGAAACTTTACTTGTATTTTCTTCCTCAAACTTCTACAAAAGTTTGGACCGTGGCGGCTTTGTCTTTCTGACAGAAGCGCTCCAGATCCCCGGTTCTCTGTAAGCCAGACGCTCTGTTCCGTCTTTGACTGCGTAACCTAGAATTCGGCTCGTTTCTTCTTCTCTTGGTTGAATGTCTCCCACTGACACTCGTTCTGTGATCATACCGGAGCCCTTGACGTTCCGAACAGTTCGGCTGAGAGGAGCAAAACTTTCAAAGCCTCTTCTGGGGTTTTTTTAGACACTATTCCAAATCCTTCTGTCTTCTTCCCTTTTCCCTCTCAAGTTCCGGGAACAATTTATACTCCTGTAAATTGAGCGTGAAAAGCCGTCCCACAAAAGCCATCAATCTGCGGCCGTCTTTTTCTTCCTCCTTTTAATTAGGGACGCCCTGCTGAAAAATGTACCCATCGCCCGCTGAAGAATGGCGTATTCTCCATTCCTTGGCATAAATCTGCAGCTATCCGAGTGCCAGAGTCATGTCAGAATTTGTCAGTTTTATGACAAATGTTCCCAAAGGCATCGTCACATCTATTATGGCACCGCAGCACAGTGGATAGTGGAAGGAAGGCAGAGCAGATGTGTCTTTATCAGCCTTCACCAAGCAGCAGTTCATAAAATAGCAGAGTTTCTGAAAATTGAGGAGCGTAGTTTGATCTTTCAGCTCTGGATACGAGCGTTTATGCGGTTCATTTTTAGGCTTGTAAATCATCTTGTCTTTCTCATGACGAATCTTAACGGAATACTCCAGTCAAACCTATGGAGGTATCCATAGTTCAGGGCCTGAGGGAGCAGAGTATGAGTCAAGGAAACACAAGACAATCCCTGTGTCATGCATTACTCTCGCCATATAGTGCCCTGCATAGGTGTAACACAGTATATCAGTTCTGTCTGGGGCATTCCTTCGAAAGCCAAGGAGACCCTGTTATGTCCTCATCTGGTGAGGAGGTCCGCTGGGCCACTTGTCTGGTAGAGAAGGTCTAGGTCACTCCAGATTGGTGGATGGTGCTGAATAGCAGAATAATGTTGGAGGATCCATGTAACCTGTTGTAGTGAAGGTAAACTAAACAGTTATGTAGCAGAGTTGAATTAACAAAGTTTACCGAGACTACTGTAGCAGAGTTGTAGCGGTGTTGGCTGGGGAACAGGGTAGCAGCAGAGTAGACTTGTAGCAGGGTGGACTGCAGACCGGGGTAGTGCTATGGTAGCAGAATGGAGAGACCGGGATAGTGGTGCAGTAGCAGGATGGACTGGAGAGCAGGCTAGCAGCGTTGTATCAGAGGGGACTGGAGAGCAGGCTAGCAGCGTTGTAGCAGAGGGGACTGGAGAGCAGGCTAGCAGCGTTGTATCAGAGGGGACTGGAGAGCAGGCTAGCAGTGTTGTATCAGAGGGGACTGGAGAGCAGGCTAGCAGTGTTGTATCAGAGTGGACTGGAGAGCAGGCTAGCAGCGTTGTAACAGAGTGGACTGGAGAGCAGGCTATCAGCGTTGTATCAGAGGGGACTGGAGAGCAGGCTAGCAGTGTTGTATCAGAGGGGACTGGAGAGCAGGCTAGCAGCGTTGGATCAGAGAGGACTGGAGAGCAGGCTAGCAGCGTTGTAGCAGAGGGGACTGGAGAGCAGGCTAGCAGCGTTGTATCAAAGTGGACTGGAGAGCAGGCTAGCAGCGTTGTATCAGAGAGGACTGGAGAGCAGGCTAGCAGCGTTGTATCAGAGGGGACTGGAGAGCAGGCTAGCAGCGTTGTATCAGAGTGGACTGGAGAGCAGGCTAGCAGCGTTGTATCAGAGTGGACTGGAGAGCAGGCTAGCAGCGTTGTATCAGAGGGGACTGGAGAGCAGGCTAGCAGCGTTGTATCAGAGTGGACTGGAGAGCAGGCTAGCAGCGTTGTATCAGAGGGGACTGGAGAGCAGTTTAGCAGCGTTGTATCAGAGAGGACTGGAGAGCAGGCTAGCAGCGTTGTATCAGAGGGGACTGGAGAGCAGGCTAGCAGCGTTGTATCAGAGGGGACTGGAGAGCAGGCTAGCAGCGCTGTATCAGAGAGGACTGAGAGCAGGCTAGCAGCGTTGTATCAGAGGGGACTGGAGAGCAGGCTAGCAGCGTTGTATCAGAGAGGACTGAGAGCAGGCTAGCAGCGTTGTATCAGAGAGGACTGGAGAGCAGGCTAGCAGCGTTGTATCAGAGTGGACTGGAGAGCAGGCTAGCAGCGTTGTATCAGAGGGGACTGGAGAGCAGGCTAGCAGCGTTGTATCAGAGGGGACTGGAGAGCAGTTTAGCAGCGTTGTATCAGAGGGGACTGGAGAGCAGGCTAGCAGCGTTGTATCAGAGAGGACTGGAGAGCAGGCTAGCAGCGTTGTATCAGAGGGGACTGGAGAGCAGGCTAGCAGCGTTGTATCAGAGTGGACTGGAGAGCAGGCTAGCAGCGTTGTATCAGAGTGGACTGGAGAGCAGGCTAGCAGCGTTGTATCAGAGGGGACTGGAGAGCAGTTTAGCAGCGTTGTATCAGAGTGGACTGGAGAGCAGGCTAGCAGCGTTGTATCAGAGGGGACTGGAGAGCAGGCTAGCAGCATTGTATCAGAGGGGACTGGAGAGCAGGCTAGCAGCGTTGTATCAGAGGGGACTGGAGAGCAGGCTAGCAGCGTTGTAGCAGAGGCGACTGGAGACCAGGGTGGCAGCAGAGTAGACATGTAGCAGCGTTGTAGCAGAGTGGCCTAGAGATCGGGGTAACGGCACTGACTGTAGACCTGGGTAGCGTCAGAGTAGAGTGGAGACTAGTGGGAGCCATATTCACTGAAGTAGCAGAGTTGAGTGGCTGGTGTGCTGGGACACTGGTAACAATACAGCATAGTCATGTGCTGTCCCGCCAGCTGAGCCAGGTTTAAATAATGCAGCCTATGGTGCCGGACCTGAGACGGGTGAGACAGCCATGGGGCATTCAGCACCGTATATACTGATTAATGCTGCCATATAATGTAGATGGGTTAGGTTAGCCATGCAATGCTGACCAGACCTCTTAATTTTGGAGACTGTCTTGGGTTTGGCGGCTGAAACCCTCAGTGATTTGCTCTTAGCTGTTGGCAGTGGCGCATCCTCCTATAGTCGCTACTACAGGTGGAATGTGGTATTACACGCAGCTGTTTAAATGAATGAGAAGCCATGGTTGCACTATGTCCTCTAGACCAGTGTTTCCCAACCAGTGTGCCTCCAGCTGTTGCAAAACTACAACTCCCAGCATGCCCGGACAGCCTTTGGATGTGTGGGCATGCTGGGAGTTGTAGTTTTGCAATAGCTGGAGGCACACTGGTTGGGAAACACTGCTCTAGACCAGGAGCCTCTCTTTGCAGCAGCTCTCCATTTAAGAGTGGCGCCCCTAGCGGGACACTCCCATCTATGATGTGCATAGATCATTATATAGAGCATCTGACCACCGGTCATCCTAATGTACCCCTTTTCAGTGGCATTGGGAAGAGTTTGGCGCGAGTTGTGCATATGCCGTAGTCCCCATTCCCTTCTGCCGGACTGCGCCTCAGTTCCAGGCACCGGCTATAGGCTGTGTGTCACCACGTAGCACAGACGTCCTCATTAAACACATCAGGGCCATCATTAGAATTCGCTCCCAAGATTGATCCTCATTATTTTTTATTATTTCCGGGGGAAAAAAAGTCTGTTTACTGCAGAACTGAAAGGTGTTTGCCAAGCGCCGGCTTTCTCCGTAGATATGCCGCTTTCGGAAACAATGAGTCATTGGATTTGTTTTGCCAAAAGTAATAAACTCCTCTTGTTCTCATCCAGCGGTTCCACGCATGGACCGAAAAATAACAATCCTCAGCCATTTGCAGCATGACATCACTGAACCTGCGAGGCTTTTATAATGGCTTATAATTATTTAATGGAGACAGTGAGCACCACAATCATATGCAGCGAGAACAATCAGCAGGCAATTTGTGCTTTTTGTTTTTGTTTATTGCTTCTTTTTTTTTTTTTTTTTTTGAAGGTGCTATTTTTTTCTCCTTGAAACAAAGGCAAAGAGGAAAAAAAAGCCCAGAACTGATGAGCGGGTCAGTGTCACATTTACACGAGAGGTCGATGAAGACATTTGTGACACTTATCTAAGGAGCTGTCAAGTAAAAGTTGCGTTCTGTAGGATTAGATTGGTTTGCACGGCAAATGAACCAACCACCGGCAGCCATGTTGGTTCACATGGGGTACATTTCTGTTTCACTTGGTCACCCAGAGGGTCAATCACTGTATTTGGCTACCAAAGAAAATGACCTATTGTTTAATTTTTTATGTTAAAAATAAATATATATATATTTGTGTCACTATAGACAAAAATATTCCTGAAATCTTGCAGTTTTCATTGTGAACACTTAGCGTTACTGACACTGCTCTGTAGAGATCACTTCTCTGCAGGCATCTAATTATCATCACTAGAGATGAGCGAATGAACTTCGGATGAAACATCCGAAGTCGATTCGCATAAAACTTTGTTTCAATACTGTACGGAGCGAGTGCTCCATAGAGTATTAGAATGTATTGGCTCCGATGAGCCAAAGTTATTACTTCGCAAAGTACCTTGGAACCGAATCAGAGTTCGGTAAATGTTTTTTTACAGTAGAAATCAATTTATGAAGTTATTATGCTAGATTTTGCGAAGAAATAACTCGGCTCATCTGAGCCAATACATTCTAATACTGTACGGAGCAAACAAAGTTTTATACGAATCGACTGTGGATGTTTCATCCGAAGTCGATTCGCTCATCCCTAATCATCACGATCACAGGTAACATCCAGGTATAGCTAACACAGGATCCTGCATTCACAGCAGATGATGTCCCAGCTCACCTTCTCCCCCTCCCTGCACAATGAGCATCTCAATAGGCTGACTACTTCCCGTTCTGTAGAGTTCACTTCTCTGCAGTCATCTCATTATCATCCAAGGCAGTGTTATAGAGACAGATAACACCTATATATAGATAGCAGAGGATTCACTATTCACCGTAGGTGATATCACAGCTCACCTATTCCCCCTCCCTGCACAATGACTTCTGAGCTTTACAATAGGCTGACATCTTGTTCTGTAGGGATAACTTTTCTGCAGTCATCTCATTATCATCACAGGCTGGCGTACCGTGACAGGCAACACCTACAGAAGTTTACATACACTATATAACACGTATGCATGTTTTTCTCAATATCTGGCTTGAAATCAAAATAAACCTTTTCTGTTTTTGTTCAACTAGGATTACCATAATTATAATTATTTGCCAAATTCCAGAATATGAGAGAGAATCTTTTAAGGCATTTTTATTACTTTCTACAAAGTCAAAAGTTTTCATACATTTCATACATATTTGGTACCATTGCCCTTCAACTGTATGACTTGGGTCAAACGTTTTGGATATCCTTCCACAAGCTTCTCGCAATAGTTGGTTGGAATTTGGGCCCACTCCTCCTGACAGAACGGCTGTAACTGAGCCATGTTTGTTGGTTGCCTTGCTCGCACCGGACTTTCCTGCTTGGCCTATACATTTTCTATAGGATTGAGATCAGGGCTTTTTTATCCTTAAGCCACTTTGTAACCAGTTTGGCGGTATGCTTCAGGTCATTGTCCATTCGGAAGACCCATTTCCGCCCAAGCTTTAACTTCCTGGCTGATGTCTTGAGATGTTGCTTCAGTATTTCCACGTAATCTTTTTTCCTTATGATGCCATCTATTTTGTGAAGTGCACCCGTCCCTCCTGCAGCAAAACAACCCCACAACATGGTGCTGCCAACCCCGTGTTTCACAGTTGGGATGGTGTTCTTAGGCTTCCAAGCGTCTCTCTTTTTCCTCCAAACGTAATGATGGTCATTATGGCCAAAAAGTTCAATTTTAGATTCGTCAGACCACAGGACATGTCTCCAAAAATGTAGGTCTTTGTTCCTGTGTGCATTTGCAGACATTAATCTGGCTTTTTCATGTTTCTTTTGGCGTAACGGCTTCTTTCTGGCAGTGTGGCCTTTCAGCCCACGTTGATACAGTCCTGGTTTCTCGGTGGATATTGACACAATCTTACCAGCTTCCGCCATCATCTTCACCAGGTCTTTTGCTTTTGTTCTTGGGTTGATATGCACATGTCGGACCAAAGCACGTTCATTCCTGGGACACAGAACCCGTCTCCTTCCTGAGCGGTATGATGGCTGGATATTCCCATCCTGTTTGTACTTGCGTATAATTGTTTGTACAGATGAACGAGGCACCTTCAGGTATATTGAAATTGCATCCAAGGTTCAGCAAGACTTGTGCAAGTCCACAATTCTCTTCCTGATATCTTGGCTGATTTCTTTAGACTTTCCCATGATGCTACACAAAGAAGCCGTGTGTTTCAGGTCTGCATTTAAATACATCCACAGGTGTGTCTAATCACCAAACCTAACAGAAGCTTCCAAACACATGACATCATCATATGGGCAGTCCAGAATTGTTTAAAGGCATAGTAATCTTGGTGTATGGAAACTTTTGACATTGTAGAAAGTAATAAAAACGCCTTAAAACATTCTCTCTCTCATTATTCTGGCATTTGGCAAATAATAATAATTATGGTCATCCTAATTGACCAAAAACAGGAAAGGTTTATTCGGATTTCATGTCAGATATTGAGAAAAACATGCAGATGTGTCTTTTTATATAGTGTATATTATGGCTGCAGCTATCGATTATTTTAGTAATCAAGTATTCTATTGATTAATCCAACGATTAATCGAGTACTCTAATAAGAAATAACTAATTAAAAGAACATTTTCCTTTTATAAAAGGTCATCAGACCCCCTGTGCCATCAGTCCCCCAGTGCCATCAGCTCTGTGCCATCAGCTCCCCCCAGTGCCATCAGCTGTGTGCCATCAGTGCCCCCCAGTGCCATCAGCTGTGTGCCAGTGCCCCCCAGTGCCATCAGAAACCAGACCACAGGTTCCTATGGCCTTTTTGGCCATGCTGAGAAGTTTAGGAGTGAGATCGCTGTGTTAATACTACAACTCCCAGCATGCCCTGACGGCCGTAGACTGCCACAACATAGTGGGAGCAGATCCGTGATGTAACCTGTTGCTTTCCTTTCTGTGTATATGACTTGATTATCAGTTTATATAACTCTTATTTCGTTAGCGGCACTTTAATTCTGACACGCTGAGTGCGAACACCATGATCAATAGCTTCACAATCACCAATCGAGCGCCTGTACTGCCAGAAAATAGCACCTCTTCACAAGTAGTTATTAGCGACAAAATCCCAATTAATGGATTTTGCAGAACCGGCCCGGGGTGCCAAGGTGTGAAGTAAGCCATCTCGGGACAGTGGAAGCCATGGATCATGCTGGACTGTTTACCGAGAAGGCGCCTAAATTAATGTTTGCACAGCGCCCGGCCGCCTTGTTGTTCTCGAAACTGTAAATCTCATTTACTTATAAGATTGAATAAAGCTGCCTGGCAACGCGCGCGGCTTCTTCATTTAGGCCGGGTTGCATCTCTCCATTCCTATCTGTTACTCACCTTTTAAAGTGTCTCATTCATATTCCATCTCCACCACTATTTGTGCATCAGTCACAGATCACTGGCAAAGATGTTGCTGCAAGTTTTGCTAAGACGCACTGCACCATTTCGGCTGTTTATGCCAATTGCACCAGCGCAGCTTAATTTTTTTAGCTGGCGTTTCAATATAGCGATTCAATGGGCGCTTGTTTTATTATTGATACCTTTACTAAAAGAGTCCGCTTCTCGTTGCAGTGAACGCGGACAAGATGCAGAATCTGCCCCACCCAAATCATTGAGAATCGGCTATAAAAGTGACAACCACGATTGCCACCCTTTGGGGTCCCCTAGAGAGGTTGTCGATTTCTTCCTCCCTCATTGAAGTGAGAAGCATGTCCAGGATCAGAGAATTAGGAACGTGATAATGATATTCAGGGGCTTTTCTATTGGTAAATTCAGGAGGGGCGCCGTTCTCATTGAAGAAACTCAGCTGTGCATGGACACATTTTCAGGCAATGCTTCATGGGAAACAAATATGCAAATGAGCCCATATTTGCCAAACCGCAGACCCTTCTACTTTGAGTTAATTTGCCTATTTTTCCCATGAAACATTGCCAATGAGAGCCAGAAACTGCCTGAGCATCTGATTCACACGGATGGGGCAAGAACGCTGAAAGAGAGTGCATACTATAGGAAAACTGAAATATGGCCACAGCACAGAATCAGTTTTTCTATTTAAAAATGCACCTTCCTTAATGTAAAATTAATAAAAATCAGATAGATCAGAAATTGATTTGTCCCTATGACACCGGCTGACCTGTTACATGTGCGCTTGGCAGCTGAAGACATCTGTGTTGGCCCCATGTTCATATGTGCCCGCATTACTGAGAAAAGGGATGCTTTAATATATGCAAATGAGCCTCTAGGAGCAACGGGGGCGTTACCATTACACCTAGAGGCTCAGCTCTCTCTGCAACTGGCGCGCCCTCTGCACTTTGATTGACAGGACCAGGTGTGATGATGTTTTCACTGCTTGTCCCCGTCAATCAGGTTATGCCTCCACCAGCATCGCCCGTGTCTCTGCGAGACCGCCACTTATAGCAAATGACCAGAGATAATTGGCGGTGCTACAGGAAGCGACGCAGAAATAAAGTGAGATTTCCTCCACTGCAGATCGCTCGTAAGCACCTTCCAGATGAAGAATCAGGAGGAGAACGACCTCCAGATGATTCTCATCTTGCATTTCACTTATGAGAGGTCAGGAGCTCGGCTTCTATACATAATTGAAGCGTTCTCGCCGGTTTGTCTGTTTTTGTCCGTGTCTTGTATCTATAAATATAGAATGAGTGTCACAGATGAGTCCATTGTCACTCAGGCCGAGCATGAAGGACGCAGGACTGTTCTATACATTGTATTGTTAGGTAACACCTGGCTACAATGTAACGATGAAGCAGAGCCCACCGCCATAAACCACCGCCAACTGGGTACATGCAGCAGGCTGTATGGATGAGGCGCGTCTTAAAGGGGCCCCTACATGGATTGTGACACTGTAGGACAATAAGGTTAAAATAGAGCAAAGCTTTTTTTTTTGTAGTTCTAACAATTAGGGAAGAAGCAGCCAACGTCTTCTCCTGCTTGGGACTGACAGAAGTCTAATAGGGACTAGCCGTGTAAAAAGAAGGGTAATATATGAGGACCTGTCGCCTCTCGGCAAGTAGGGCCCCTCTATGATGTCACTTTAAAAGGTTCACAGCGCGCAACTAATACAATGGCTTTTGAAGCGGGTGCACGTCAGAATATCACTCTTGACTCCACCTCAAGAGTCGTTTTCTACAATATTCCACAGAGTTTGACAGCACACCATATTAGTACACCACCGGCCGCATGAAGCTCTCATGCACCACAAATAGCCTGAGGAAGGGCTTGCATATGGCCCAAAACATTGTAATGGTGTACTAATATGCCCGGCTAAATAAATACATGTAACTGCATTCAAAACCATTCTGGTGTGCTGTCAAAATCTGTGGAATATTATAGGGCCCCTCTATGATATCCTGGTGCCAAATAGGACTTACAGAAGGGGGTGTTCATGGTGAGGTCACCCTTTAATGAATACAGCTGTGCCCTGGCTATGTCATGGCTCCTTCATAAATGTAGCGTTGCGAGTCATCCGGAGGACCATCCAATGCTCTGTGAGTATATGGCGATTTTACACAGCTCATGCCGCCATACAGTGCCACTATGTAGAACTTCCATATTACATTGTGATGGAACATGGCACCCGAGATCCTCAGTATGAAATCACACACTGTGGGGTCCATTATGGCCTTTCTATAGGTACCCATCTCTAATAGTCTTGTGCCTGATTAGTCACCCTGTTCACCCATTGTTCATACCACGGCCAGAAAGCTGGAGCTGAAATCCATGCCAGCGCTGAGCGGGTGTAGATGTCAGAGTGAGTGGCGGATTCGGAGTGGCAAAATTTGGTGCACCTTGAACAATCGAGTCTGATTACTAAGCCTGACGTGCAAAACGCAGGTCTTCACAAATCAGAGCCAAAATAATGGTCCTTCATTGAGCAGGTTATCATCCCGGGTGTCGCATAGTCTGAACAATACCGTATAGGATGGTATTTTTGTATGTAAAATATTTTTGGTTAGCCCAGTGACCTGAAGATGATCTAATGAGGTTCATGCCCCTTATGGGAAAACGAGAGGCTTTTCAGCCAAGTCTTAAATAGTCACAAGTTCCCACCGCTCGGCGTATAATGTCTCCCCCCCCCCCTCGCCGCCACCACGGTGCTTTTCTCTGTAGAAAGACTTAACAGGGCCTCCGGAGTCCACTTTCGCCCCTCCCGCTCAGGGGCCATGCAATTAAGAGTAACAACACTTAAATCATTACCGAGGATAGACGGGAACAAATCTCCTCCTTTGATTCGTTTCCCCGCCTTTTGTGCCTCTCAGCGGTTCGGCCCCCGCTGAAAAGCACGGCGTATGGCGGCAAAACAATGGAGTCCGACTCTAATTTTTTTCTGTTCCTACTTTAAAACATCTTGTTCCTGGGAGAGTGACACATGGCGGCCTGTTGTGCAGAAGCTAAGTGTACGGTACTCACATCTTATAGAACAAAGCCTCTTTTATTAAATGTCACCAGGCGTACCGCTCGCTGCCGATTCAAAGCTTTCTATTGCGGAAATCAGGCCAGATTCGCGGTGGCACGAAAGTTCTGTTCTCGTTTTCTCCCAAATTACCAGCAGCATTAAATTTACTATTTCACCTTTTATAGGAAGTCAGTGTGAATTGGCTGTCGGTGTAAATCTTCTGATTGCCAAGAAGCTCAATTGCTGACCTGCTCTAAATACTTTGTTAATAAGCCTCCAGGTAAGGAGGGGACCCCGCTCAGAAAGCAGGAAGACTCCCCCTGTAGTGTAAACACGACATCTTACATCTCTGCACTCTCTGCCCGGCGCCAGACATTCACTATTATTTACACTGTGCAGGCTTTTCCAAGGCAGCTACCGATTCCGCTATTAAAGACGTGGCCACAGAGAAGTCCCCCTGATATCAGTACATGGGGAGGGTCTCTAGTCTGCCATACTCGTTCTGTACTGTATATGAGGGTCCACATAGGCCTAGACTGCACTGACCTAGGCCTCATGATGTATAATCTAGAATACGGCACCCATAGAAATCTGTGGCCCCATACAGTGTCTGCATAGTGACATGGAGGTTTTTGTTCACTAATTCATGGGTCTGGTGGAATTCTCCTATAATAGAGACACATGAAGCGATAATACAGACGTATCTAACCTCTGGGCACAAGACTTATTTACCATGTCTGGAGATTGTTATAACTATTCTTGTACGTTCAGTATTATAGTAGTTATATTCTTGTACATAGGAGCAGTATTATAGTAGTTATATTCTTGTACATAGGAGGCAGTATTATAGTAGTAATATTCTTGTACATAGGAGCAGTATTATAGTAGGTATATTCTTGTACATAGGAGGCAGTATTATAGTAGTTATATTCTTGTACATAGGAGGCAGTATTATAGTAGTTATATTCTTGTACATAGGAGGCAGTATTATAGTAGTTATATTCTTGTACATAGGAGGCAGTATTATAGTAGTTATATTCTTGTACATACGAGCAGTATTATAGTAGTTATATTCTTGTACATAGGAGGCAGTATTATAGTAGTTATTTTCTTGTACATAGGAGGCAGTATTATAGTAGTTATATTCTTGTACATAGGAGGCAGTATTACAGTAGTTATATTCTTGTACATACGAGCAGTATTATAGTAGTTATATTCTTGTACATAGGAGGCAGTATTATAGTAGTTATATTCTTGTACATAGGGTGCAGTATTATAGTAGTTATATTCTTGTACATAGGAGCAGTATTATAGTAGTTATATCCCTGTATATAGGAGCAGTATTATAGTATCTATATTCTTGTACATAGGACCAGTATAATAGTAGTTATATTCTTGTACATAGGACCAGTATTATAGTTTATATTCTTGTACATAGGAGGCAGTATTATAGTAGTTATATTCTTGTACATAGGAGCAGTATTATAGTAGTTATATTCTTGTACATAGGAGGCAGTATTATAGTAGTTATATTCTTGTACATAGGAGGCAGTATTATAGTAGTTATATTCTTGTACATACGAGCAGTATTATAGTAGTTATATTCTTGTACATAGGAGGCAGTATTATAGTAGTTATATTCTTGTACATAGGAGCAGTATTATAGTAGATATATTCTTGTACATAGGAGCAGTATTATAGTAGTTATATTCTTGTACATAGGAGCAGTATTATAGTAGTTATATTCTTGTACATAGGAGGCAGTATTATAGTAGTTATATTCTTGTACATAGGAGCAGTATTATAGTAGATATATTCTTGTACATAGGAGGCAGTATTATAGTAGTTATATTCTTGTACATAGGGTGCAGTATTATAGTAGTTATATTCTTGTACATAGGAGCAGTATTATAGTAGTTATATCCCTGTATATAGGAGCAGTATTATAGTATCTATATTCTTGTACATAGGACCAGTATAATAGTAGTTATATTCTTGTACATAGGACCAGTATTATAGTTTATATTCTTGTACATAGGAGGCAGTATTATAGTAGTTATATTCTTGTACATAGGAGCAGTATTATAGTAGTTATATTCTTGTACATAGGAGCAGTATTATAGTAGTGATATTCTTGTACATAGGAGCAGTATTATAGTAGTTATATCCCTGTATATAGGAACAGTATTATTGTATCTATATTCTTGTACATAGGACCAGTATAATAGTAGTTATATTCTTGTACATAGGACCAGTATTATAGTTTATATTCTTGTACATAGGAGGCAGTATTATAGTCATTATATTCTTGTAGATAGGAGCAGTATTATAGTAGTTATATTCTTGTACATAGGAGCAGTAATATAGTAGTTATATTCTTGTTCTTATTGTAATGAGGTCATTACAGGAATATCTCTTAGGATCTTGCTGAACCTTTAATAGGTTCTGTATTAGAACCAGAATCATTGATCTTGACCTTGACCTGCACAACCCAAAATCACTTGTCATCCTGCAGTCTTTTGCCCTCATTTTGTCATGTAGAGAATATCTGCAGATTTTTTAGAATATTTTTTAGAACATTTATCCTGTGTATATCATACCTGCAGATAATCTACCTGTAGTGGTCTCATGTGGATATAGCATTCTCTGTCCTCCGCTGTCATCCTGTGATTCAGGACTTCTTGTATGTTTACTTTCCCATGACTTGATTAATTTAATGCAAGGGATGGACTTGCTGCATAAGCAATAAAATCCACGCTCCAAATAATTATTTCCATAGTCGCCGGAGCGTTGTCTGCAGATGTTTTGCGGCACAGCTTTCATACACAAACTCCTACTTGTATTAATGATACCAGAACAAAAAACCATTACAAGGGCATTTAAAGCGGTAGAAAGACTGATTCTTATCAATCCATTCACAACCCCCCCAAAAAAAACAAAAAAGTGACAAACAAAACTGATCTTGTCACGTTAGGATAAGTGCCGCATCCACAGTCTGGAGACGTTTTCTAAAACGCGGCATAAACTTGATATTTTTAATGTGACGCTCTCTTTTATATTATTATTTTTTCCTCGCAGAGGAACTATCAGTAATTCAGCCATTATGTGAGTGACATGCGGTAGGGCTGAATTTTCCACCGCTGTTACCAGTCCCCCTGCTGAGATTTGGGGTCAAGGGTGCTGGGGGGAGTGGATAGTTGAACCAGAACATTGTATGGAAACCCCGCGGCGGGAAACAGGCTCCTCTTTGGTAGCAGCGAGTGCGGTGTATCATTAGGACTACAATGGCACTTTTTCCCTGGGGCAATTTTTTCTATTTTAAGCGTGACCGAATTCACTTGTATACATCACGTTTAGTTTTAATGGTTCGTGTTTGCCCAAAACCGCGCACATTTGTAATTTTACAGTCACACATTTAAAGGGTTCATACAAAGACTGCAGGTTGGGCAATTTATCCCATGCAAGCTGATAGTATTCAGTGCTGCAGAATAGACCATAAGCATCGAGGAAGGGGAGTGGGAATCATATTTTTTGTGGTGGAGGGGCAGCACCAAACCATGACACCCCCTCCACCTGCCTCAAACAATGATTCACAATTGACTAGCCTCAAATCTTGATGCCCCTTTCACCAGCTCTAAACCATGAGGATGCCTCATCCACCGGCCCCAAACCATGATGCTCCTTCTGCCAGCCCCAATCCATGATCCTTCCACCACTAGCCCCCAAACAATGATCCTTCCACCACCAGCCCCAAACCATAATGCTCCTTCCAGCAGACCCCAAACCATGATGCTGCTCCTTCCACCAGCCCCCCAAACCATGATGCCTCCTTCACCAGCCTCATACAATGATACTCCATCCACCAGCCCCCAAACCATGATGCTGCCCCCAAACCATGATCCTTCCACCACTAGCCCCCAAAACATGATCCTTCCACCACCAGCCCCAAACCATGATCCTTCCACCACCAGCCCCAAACCATAATACTCCTTCCAGCAGACCCCAAACCATGATGCTGCTCCTTCCACCAGCCCCCAAACCATGATGCCTCCTTCACCAGTCTCATACAATGATACTCCATCCACCAGCCCCCAAACCATGATGCTGCTCCTTCCACCAGCCCCCAAACCATGATGCCACCTCCACAAGCCGATACTGTATTAATTTTTTATACACTGTTTGGTAACGTTATTTGGGCACTGTATGGAGGTATTATTTAGGCCTTATATGGCACTATTATCTGGCCAGCATTACTTTCCCCTTTCATAGACCTTGATTCGATCATGAACAGTAGCATGTGGTGAGAGAATTATCAGGTTGCTGTGATTTTTTTATTATTATGGCTATTAGGTCACATTCACACTGCACTTTCTCGAACACCACTGAAGTACAGTCCAAACACAGCGTGATGATGAAGACCCAGGGCCATCTGCTGTGTGTCTGGTAACGTCATCATGTAGCATCTGTAATGTGATCCCCTGTATTGTTCACTGTGGCCCTTTGATTAGGAGCCGATTCATGATCAATGCATTCTGTACTAACATCAGACGGACAGGATGGCCCCCGCTGAGCCCATGACTGTGACATGGTGTCTGTGTGGCCTGGTATTGGCTGAACCCCCTCTACCGAAGTTGAGGCTGTATGGTCTTCTAGCGGTCATTTATTAGTATCTGTATCACTTGTTATAAGCAATGATCCACGGAGACGTCCTTCATGTTGTGTGGTCCGACCAGTAACGATCCACTAAAGACTTAGGCTGATTCACACCACCGCGCTCGGTCTGGTAAAAATGTGGCCGTGTGTCGGCCGACCGGCTCATAGCGGTTTATCTGAGGATATGAGTACAGTACAATAGAACCGCAATCAGATAGGAAGTGACTAGACCATAAAACACTATGATGCAGTCAGAGGCACCATGTTTCCTGGACCGAGCGCAGTCGTGTAAATCGGCCCTTACTAGGCCCTGCAGCCAATCCGAGTCTGATAAGACCGCGGAGCTGCCAGGCCTGAGCATTATACGGTAGCATTAAAGTGTTAAAGAGGGCACAAACATCGAGGCTACTATCCGATTTTTAATTTATTGCTTTGAACTGTCTTATATAATATATACAATTTTGCAAACAGTCCTGATAAAAAAAAAATCTGTTTTTAGTATACAGCTACTATGCAGACATAATTGTCTCCATGGTTACAGACCACCCTGTGTAGTCTGATCCTGCAGTCACGTGCTGCTCTCTTCTCCGTGTCCTCTCTTTTGCAGGATCAAACTACACCTAAAGTTGTTAGTAGTCTGTAACCCGTAGGCACACAGCTTTACATAGGAGCTGCATACACAAAACTGGTTAGTAATGTGTGCAAAGTTGCTCCATTTCCCCCGATTGATGCACTAAGGGTATGTATACTTTTGCAAGCACTAAGCTGCAGTCTGTCTTATCATACACAGCTTTTCGCTGCTGGGGGGGCATTTATCAGGCCCTGTATTAAAAAAAAAAAATTTTGGCACACAACGTTTTTGAGCGATCATTTGCTGCTTTTAACTACGTTACACACCCACTTTAGAAAATTGGGCGTGATTATCAAATTAAGTAGGTGTACGCCAGGTTTATCAGATGTGACTTTTGCACGAAAAAAAATGGTGCAAGTGGGGGGAAAACAGGAGGGACATCTCGACACAAAAATGCATTTCAGGATGCACCAAATTTATTAACTTTCATAAATTTGACGCAAAATACAGCAATGCAAAACTTCTGTCGGAGCGGCTCTGCTGTGGTCCTGCTGGCCGTCCAGGCATGCTGGGAGTTGTAGTTTCTTCTCAGTTGTAGGGCCATAAACTTCTTTATCCTGTAGCCTCTCGTCCTTGGGTTGGAGGTGGGACCTTACTGTGAAGCCCATTCATATTCATGAGTTCAGTCTCACGTCTTGCATCCGATAAATCAGCCGCCGTCAGGTGAGGCGGAACAGGCCAGAGCCGCCACGTGGAACACTTCATCTGCTTGCGGTGGAATGAAGCGAGCCGGTAATTTGTTTGGAGAGATTTGTAAACTCCTCTAATATTACAGATTCTTCTGCAGCGGACGGAACGTCGGGAAATCAGAGCCAGCGGTGCTTAGCACGGACATGTCAAATCTGCGCCATTGTGCACCAGGACCTGGGGGTGACTGCAACCGCCGCCCTCCTGGTCTGTAGGTGCAATGTTTGGGGGAAATGGGAAACGTCTATTCTGGGAGGGGCCCAGCCTACCCTTGTACACAACTGACGGTCAGGAAGCTACCCCGTGACTACATGGCGGCTCCGTAACTGCTAAAAATGGCTCCAGTAACCTACTGGACCCAATGACACCTGGCCTGAGAGGGGGGTGCGCGTCTTACATGCCAAATTTGAAGTGGATTTGCCGCAGACTTGATGTAACTTCCATCCATTGCATTCCATAGGTTTGCAGCAAATCCACATATAAATCTGTATGTAAGACATTTTGCGGCTAGGCGTAAAAAAGACGCCACGTGTGAATCCTCCCATAGGACGTGCAAGTCTTATATTTCCCTGTTCTGTCAGCCGGGCTGCGTGTCCTCCTGTCAGTCCTCTGCCCTTCCATGTGTCTTCATCATACGTTCGGACTCTCTGTACCGATCTGATAGCGGCACCCCGGCTGGTTGCCATGGCGAATGTAAGAAACTCGCTCCCGTCAGAAAGTCAGTGATGGCGGCTCGCCGGTGGAGTGCTCTGTGTATCCACAGCCGCTGATTATACGTATCAGCACCGGGGAAAAGTTTTTAAATTAGCAATTGCGAGAGTTGACTTCGCCGGCGTAATTACGCTCTAGTTAACGCGGGAATGTTGGCCGTATGACTAAACCCTCTGCCGTCTCTTGTCTCTTACAGAACCTGCTCTTCAATCACGGCTAATTCGCCTATTGTGAGCGCAAGGGAAGGAAATTAAGAGCCGACCCTCCGCACTTCTCCGGCGCTGAAGACTGACTGCTGGCAAACGAAGAGTTAACCTAGACGTCAAAGCAGGAATATTCCAATGTACGAGAGGATCCCAATAGGTGTCTTGTCCTTCACGTTCACTGGTGGCTGACATTTTTTTTTAGATCAGAGAGGGCGAAGCGTGACGCAGGGATTCACAAAAACAGTAGTCATGCTCCGCCCCCTCCGGTGTTTCCCATGTTCCTTTAAACTCCTTCATCCTGCACAATGGTTGCCACTTCCATTACCGTCCAAAACCAATGCACTGTGCTATATTCAGCGTAGGGGGTGGGGCATGACCGGGATTTTCATGGTCACGCCCGCCCCTCAAGCCCTGCACTAGGCATACACACAGTGGAGTGTTCCTTTAAATTTATAAATATAGTTCACAAAGTCGTCTTCTTCTTCTGCCATAGTGTTAAGTATTATATATCTGGTGGCACCCGTATGACCGATGTTATGCCAGATTGTCACCCAGCTTTCCTAGTGTCCTGAATGACATGCCTGCCTACTTATGTAATTATACATTCTCTCATGCCATAGCATTCTTGGAAAGCTGGGTGACCATCCTTGTGGCGGCCATATTGGATGTCGCCCATCACCCGTCCATTGCTGGGATCACGGTTGGGTTCGTCCCCCGCTCATTTCCCAGGACTGTCCATTAGATGCAGGGATTCCTCCATGCTGACAACCTCTCATTTTATAATCACACAATCTATGTATGACCACGACTGTCCACAGCTGCAGACGCGGCACCCTGTGTCAGACCATTCATCTGCAGTCATTCAATGCCGCTGATTTTAAAGGGGCCACCTACTGTTGTGCCCCTCTTGAATTTATGTTGCCTTATTATGATCCTGCCTGATGCGTTAGGTTTGGTACCCACCTTTGTTGCCCTGTGCTGTAGGTACTCCTGTATCACAGCCATATCCCCGTATACCATAGACCGTCCGTGTTGTTAGATTAGAGAATAGGACTCGTGGTCAATCTCTGGTTTTGCATGTGCCAAAGAATAGGGGTTGTAGTAGTGTCTGATGATGTCACTGGCTCCGGCCACAATAGTGGCTGCCTCCTGCATGACTGGGGGCTTTTTAAATTTTTAGGGGCCATGTATCGCTCTAGAAGTCAGTGATTCGCCTTATATCGTCTCCGCCAGAAAATTGCATTTTTGTACAACTGTCAAAAGCTGAATAAAAGTCACAGCGACCGAACCTGACATCCGTGTGCTCATTCATGTACCCGGGCTGGTTCTTCTTGTGGAGACCCGGCCGCCGCTGCAGGGAGTCTTCCAGGCAATGCACTATGGGAAAATTATGCAAATTAGCTCTCCTAGAGAAGGAAGAAAACTATAGCTACCAGTAGGTGGCGATAGAGACAATTCCCTTCCTTCTGGAGGTGAGATGACTTGCAGGCACCTAGTGGCCAGTCAAGGTATAGCAGGCCTTTTATCCCTTTTTTTTTTAAATCCGTTTCTTTGTAGTGTAGGTGACAGGAGAAGGGACAAGAAAAGTCACAAAAAGAAAGCTGGAGCGCAGCCAGAGGAAAAAAGGGAACACTCCCTAAAATGTCCTTTTCTACATGATGTTGGGAGAGCGGGCAGATCCTCTACCAACTTAGTAACTACTGTATATTTGTTTCCCCCCATTAAATTATACCTCTGGATCATCTTACTTTACATTGCACTTTTCCTCTGTTATTCCTCCTGGAAACCTGACTAAATTGAGAGCTGGATTCTACCATTCTCCTTGACAGGAGGGTGTATTGCTACCCAGTCTGACTCTCTGCAGTCATCACGTTGTAGCGACACGTCCTATTGCCACTGAGAATGGTAGCAGCCAGTTATCAATATATTCATACACTTCCAGGAAGAATAACAGGGGCGACACAACAGGGTGTTTGGGAGCTATTACTTCATGGGGAATATAAATGGTTAATAAGCAGGTGTCATGAGATGGAGAGACTGTGGGGCCATAAAGAGGATAAGCCATTAGCGAAATGTTCTACAATAGAACATCCTGACCCAAAAACAGCGTTCAGTCCATCAGTCTTCACATTTCGTCCTATAAAGCTGCCACACGGAGCCAGCACTGCGGCCTTAACCCTTCACATCCCCGCAGGGCTTTACTGGTATTTGTAAGGACGTCGGCGACAGCTGGTAATTAGAGCCGCGCTCATCCTGTGCTGCACCTTCTCCATTAATCTTCACCTTCCACTAGCGGCTACAAGCACCCACAGGGGAAATAAGGAGAGAGCTTCATTAGCGGAGGGACCGCTGCCCGGCCGCCGGACGGATATTGATTTTGGATGGCTTCCCCCTTGCAGTGGTGACTCGCACTGTCGCTGGGGTTGACTTTCTTCAGCGTGTGTAGGAATGTCCCGAGTCTGACACATCAGTCCCACGCCTGACCCTGCACAGGAGACGACTCGTTACACGGATTATTAGGGGGCGTCTAACGCTTTACGTGTTTGTTACTTTACACTTTGGGGAACATCAATCATAACTGGGGTCTGTCTGGTTCTCCAATTTATACTGACAAGTGTTTTATTTGTAAATTTCCATTCATAATTTCTGTTTCTAAGCATCGAACCCCAGGGACAAAGGCAAAAGTAAAAAAATATGAAATAAATGTTCCTGGGAACTGTTATGACTCCAGTACCCCAAATGACAGCATGTCCTTATCCTGTACCCCAAGTGTCAGCGTCCTATCCTGTACCCCAAGTGTCAGTGTCCTTATCCTGTACCCCAAGTGTCAGTGTCATTATCCTGTACCCCAAGTGTCAGTGTCATTATCCTGTACCCCAAGTGTCAGTGTCATTATCCTGTACCCCAAGTGTCAGCGTGTCCTTATCCTGTACCCCAAGTGTCAGCGTCCTATCCTGTACCCCAAGTGTCAGTGTCATTATCCTGTACCCCAAGTGTCAGTGTCATTATCCTGTACCCCAAGTGTCAGTGTCATTATCCTGTACCCCAAGTGTCAGTGTCATTATCCTGTACCCCAAGTGTCAGCATCCTTATCCTGTACCCCGAGTGTCAGCGTCATTATCCTGTACCCCGAGTGTATCATTATCCTGTACCCCAAGTGTCAGTGTCATTATCCTGTACCCCAAGTGTCAGTGTCATTATCCTGTACCCCAAGTGTCAGCATGTCCTTATCCTGTACCCCAAGTGTCAGCGTGTCCTTATCCTGTACCCCGAGTGTCAGCGTCCTTATCCTGTACCCCAAGTGTCATTATCCTGTACCCCAAGTGTCAGTGTCATTATCCTGTACCCCGAGTGTCAGTGTCATTATCCTGTACCCCCAGTGTCAGCGTCATTATCCTGTACCCCAAGTGTCAGTGTCATTATCCTGTACCCCAAGTGTCAGTGTCATTATCCTGTACCCCAAGTGTCAGTGTCATTATCCTGTACCCCAAGTGTCATTATCCTGTACCCCGAGTGTCAGTGTCATTATCCTGTCCCCAAGTGTCAGTGTCATTATCCTGTACCCCAAGTGTCAGCATCATTATCCTGTACCCCGAGTGTCAGTGTCATTATCCTGTACCCCAAGTGTCAGTGTCATTGTTCTGTACCCCAAGTGTCAGCGTCATTATCCTGTACCCCAAGTGTCAGTGTCATTACAGGGCTCCAGATGGCGACCAAAATGGTCGCCAATGCGACTAGGAATTTGCAAATGGCGATAAGAAATTTAAGTCTTATCGCCATTTGCGACTTGTCCCACCGCTGCGCTGCAGCTTTAAGAAAAAAAAAAAAACTTCAGCAGACGCAGCGAGCGGCACAGCGCAGGCAGCGCAGCCTGAAATAACCAATAGCAAAGCGCCATACAGTAAGGAGCTTTGCTATTGGTTAGTTTGGGCGTGCGCCAGAGCCATACAGCGCCCTGCACCAGAGAAAGCCGGCGGGAGATGAGAGGAGGAGGGGCCGGCTCTGGGGGGGCTGAAGGAAGAAGTGCCGGGCGCGCTGAGGAGCCGAAGAATCAAGATGGGGCCGCATAAGAAGGTGACAGCGCAGGGTGTTGTGTATCCATGTGTGTAATGTATGTAATGGAGTGTGTGATCATCACATACATCATACAGTACACATGTATACATCACTACATACATCACACACTGCACTACATACATCATACACATGTATACATCATACACTGCACTACATACATCATACACATGTATACATCACACACTGCACTACACACATCACACACATGTATACATCACTACATACAGCTCACACTGATGTATGTAGTGCAGTGATGTATGTGTTGCAGTGTGTAGTAAATACACAGCAGGCTATTATAGCCAAGTGATAACGTACAGGGAGGTTCCGCCATATTGGACTGGACTTTATCACTTTGCTATAATTGCTTCATGTTATTAGACCGGTGATGGTTCCCTGCACACCCACCTCTTAGGCCCCGTTCACACCACCACTATTTATTTCTGTTGTTCTGCTCCGTTTGATGAGCAGAACAATGAAAATAATGGAAGTGTTGGATTTTTGTCATACGTTTAACATATACAAAAAAAAAAACGTATGTTTACGGACGCCTCAGACAGATGCCGTACTGTGGCATCCATCCAATAGAGTTCCATTGTACAAAAAAACATATATGCTAATTTTATACGTTTTTTTTGCAGAATGGGAGATCGCAGTGCACCACGTCTTCCCATCCTGTAAAGTCCAGAAAAAAATCTATATATATTTTGTACAATGGAACTCTATGGTGAGGGATGCCGCAGTATGGCATCTGTCTGAGGCGTCCGTTATGTTTCAGTCATAGTATAATATAACATATGACCGAAACATAATGTAAACCCGTGTGTGACTGAGGCATCAGTGTTCGGTCAGTGATTTCCATCAGTGATTTTTGAGCCAAAACCAGTTGCGGCTGTAAACACAGAACAGGTGCTGATCTTTCCCTTCTACCTTATGTCCGTGGAGGCTCCAATCCTGGTTTTGGCTCACAATCACTGATGAAAATCACTGACCAAACACTGAAGTGTTAATGAGGCAATTTTTTCTATCATGAATATATATCTATTTAAATTTGGCGACTAAAAATTTTATTTGGCTCCTAAATTTTTCAGTTTAGGAGCCAATGGCTCCTAGGTAATTTTTTTAGCCCTGCATTATCCTGTACCCCAAGTGTCAGTGTCATTATACTGTACCCCAAGTGTCAGTGTCATTATCCTGTACCCCAAGTGTCAGCATCATTATACTGTACCCCAAGAACCAGCGTCATTATCCTGTACCCCGAGTGTCAGTGTCATTATCCTGTACCCCAAGCGTCAGTGTCATTATGCTGTACCCCAAGTGTCAGTGTCAGTATCCTGTACCCTGAGTGTCAGCGTCATTATCCTGTACCCCAAGAACCAGCGTCATTATGCTGTATCCCAAGTGTCAGTGTAATTATCCTGTACCCCGAGTGTCAGTGTCATTATCCTGTACCCCGAGTGTCAGTATCATTATCCTGTACCCCAAGTGTCAGCATCATTATCCTGTACCCCAAGTGTCAGTGTCATTATGCTGTACCCCAAGTGTCAGTGTCATTATTCTGTATCCCAAGTGTCAGTGTCATTATCCTGTACCCCGAGTGTCAGTATCATTATCCTGTACCCCAAGTGTCAGCATCATTATCCTGTACCCCAAGTGTCAGCGTCATTATCCTGTACCCCAAGAACCAGCGTCATTATGCTGTATCCCAAGTGTCAGTGTAATTATCCTGTACCCCGAGTGTCAGTGTCATTATCCTGTACCCCAAGTGTCAGTGTTATTATCCTGTACCCCAAGTGTCAGCATCATTATCCTGTACCCCAAGTGTCAGTGTCATTATGCTGTACCCCGAGTGTCAGCGTCATTATCCTGTACCCCAAGAACCAGCGTCATTATGCTGTATCCCAAGTGTCAGTGTCATTATCCTGTACCCCGAGTGTCAGTGTCATTATCCTGTACCCCAAGTGTCAGTGTCATTATCCTGTACCCCGAGTGTCAGCATCATTATCCTGTACCCCAAGTGTCAGCATCATTATCCTGTACCCCGAGTGTCAGTGTCATTATCCTGTACCCCAAGTGTCAGTGTCATTATGCTGTACCCCAAGTGTCAGTGTCATTATTCTGTACCCCAAGTGTCAGTGTCATTATCCTGTACCCCAAGTGTCAGCATCATTATCCTGTACCCCAAGTGTCATTATGCTGTACCCCAAGTGTCAGTGTCATTATTCTGTATCCCAAGTGTCAGTGTCATTATCCTGTACCCCAAGTTTCTGCAGGTCTTTGGCTTGTCCATCCAGGGGTCGGTGTGTCATGGCCTGTACCTCATGTCACTTTGTCATAGCTTATCCGCCCTAATAAAGAAAACCTACTGCTATGATATTGACCTGCCGGATATTGTCATTCGGGGTGCACCTACACTTGTACAAGTGACTAGACCTTGTACTGTTGTGATTTGTCCTTTACCCCCTGGATGGAGCTTCCATAGACTGTAGGTTTGCGGCTGCACAGGACATGTGAGGGCTATTGACGTCCTGTTATGTGGGCCAGTGGCAATCATTTACTCTTTAGCTGCCGTCTCACCGCTGCCGTGTGCCCCTGAGCCGTGTATTTCTAATCTGCGCTCTCAGACCGGTGACTCACTGCAAACCTCCAACTAGAAATCGACTTCTACCCAGGATCAGATCCCCACAGACCACTCTGTCAATGGCCCCTGAGATCAATGCAATTATTTTAAGAAGGGCCGAGCACATTAAACTCTGCTGAATGCTGCTCTCTTATTAATTTGTACCTTTGTGACCTGCTGTGACCGAGCGCAATGGCTGGAAGTCCCTATACCATAACGATGTGGACTAAAACACTTGTGAGCTCCATGAGCCAGACACATTTAACAGCCAGAGTCCGCTTCAGTCATACAGTATACACTATGTACAAGAATATGACTACTAGAATACTGCCTCCTATGTACAAGTATATAACTACTAGAATACTGCCTCCTATGTACAAGTATATAACTACTATCAAACTGCTCCTATGTACAAGAATATGACTACTAGAATACTGCCTCCTATGTACAAGAATATACCTACTATACTCCTATGTGCAAGAATATAACTACTATAATACTGCCCCCTATGTACAAGAATATAACTACTATAATACTGCTCCTATGTACAAGAATATAACTACTATCAAACTGCTCCTATGTACAAGAATATGACTACTAGAATACTGCCTCCTATGTACAAGAATATACCTACTATACTCCTATGTGCAAGAATATAACTACTATAATACTGCCTCCTATGTACAAGAATATAACTACTATAATACTGCTCCTATGTACAAGAATATAACTACTATAATACTGCTCCTATGTACAAGAATATAACTACTATAATACTGCTCCTATGTACAAGAATATAACTACTATAATACTGCCCCTATGTACAAGAATATAACTACTATAATACTGCCCCTATGTACAAGAATATAACTACTATAATACTGCTCCTATGTACAAGAATATAACTACTATAATACTGCTCCATTGTACAAGGATATAACTATAAAGGTTCTTCAAGCCATAACTTTATTACATTTTATGCTTAAAAAAATATTTCTATGGTGTTTTGTGTACCCGCACACTCGGCAGGAATTCTACGTGTAGTCCTATAAAAACCAGAGGTTACCCTAATAATTTCAGCACTGCTAAGTCTGGATCCGTTGGGTATTGTGCGCCCCATTTACCTGGCACACGGAGGCATTTCTCATATTAACCAATCAGACCACTGTTTTAGTCGGCGGCAGGTGTACGTGTAGACTTATAGAAATCCATATTGATATACTGCAGTAGTCTGTGTATAAATCCACATGACCACCTCCTCTTTGCTACACCTGTGTTAATATGTCTCCATAACCTGCCATCTAGGATAATCTTGTTAATCAGGAGTCATGGTAGGGGTCACGGTTTATGTCTTTTAAACAGGGTTGTCAGAGCGTCCAGCAGCAGAGGGGTTTACTGCGCAGTGAGCGCAGCTGAAATGAAGAGCGCAGCTTCCCTGATACATCAAACGAGCCCCACGCCGGCTCCTGAGCGAGAGATTCAAGGCTCCTCATCCAGCCAGTGTGGATCAATGTTCAATAGCTCTCCCCGGCCTGCTCAGCTAACAAGCTCAGCGATATAGCAGGAGGCAGCTATAATTGGGGATGCCTGGCAGGGGAACCGCTCTGTGGATTCAATTTCATAAACCGCGCAAAAAAAATATATCTATATAATATGGAGGCAGCGGCGAAGACTAGAAAGATCCAGAATTATCAGAGACCAGAAAAAATCTGCAGCGTAGACACAGCGGTGACCGAACCATAGTGACCCAACCATGACCCGACGGCCGCAGTCTCTCGTCTACCTATGTGTCTCTCCCATTCGTCTCTCTCCCTCTCTCGTCTGTCTCCCCCTCTTTCTCTCCCTCCCTCTCCTCCTCGTCTCTCTGGCTCACTCTCTCATCTCTCTCTCCCTCACTCTCCCCCCCCCCCCTTGTCTCTCTCTTTCACCCCCCCTCTTGTCTCTCTCTCTCCCCCCCATCTTGTCTCGCCTCTCTCTCCCCCTCCTCTTCCTAACCATCTCTCCTCCCCCCCTCTTGTCTCGCCTCCCTCTCCTCTTCCTAACTCTCCCCCCTCCCTCTTGTCTCTCTCTCTCTCCCCCCCCCCTCTTGTCTGTCTCCCCCCCCCCCCTCATCTTGTCTCGCCTCTCTCTCCCTCTCCTCTTCCTAACTCTCTCTCCTCCCCCCCCCTCTTGTCCCCCCCCCCCATCTTGTCTCGCCTCTCTCTCCCTCTCCTCTTCCTAACTTTCTCTTGTCTCTCCCTCCCGTCTCACCTCTCTCCCGTCTCTCATCTCTATATCCATTCCTATATTTATCTATCAATCTGATCTAATCTTCTAATCTGTTAATGTAAAGATCTCTCAGTCTCTCATATCTATCTTATATCTAGTTTAAAGCCCAAATTTGAAGATATTTTCTAAGGTGTGGTCAGGGCCGGTGCAAGGATTTTTGCCGCCCTAGGCAAAAGAAAAGTTTGCCGCCACCCCCCCCCCCTTATCATTCTTCACCCCCCCCCTCCTTTGTCATTCTCCCCCCCCCCCCGTCATTCTTCACCCCTCCTTCTTTGTCATTCTCCCCCCCCCCCGTCATTCTTCACCCCTCCTCCTTTGTCATTCCCCCCCGTCATTCTTCACCCCTCCTCCTTTGTCATTTCCCCCTGTCATTCTTCACCCCTCCTCCTTTGTCATTCCCCCCTTGTCATTCTTCCTCCCCTCTTGTCATTCTTCTCCCCCTCTTGTCATTCTTCCTTCCCCCTCTTGTCATTCTCTCCCCCCTTGTCATTCTTCTCCCCCCTCTTGTCATTCTTCTCCCCCTCTTGTCATTCTTCCTTCCCCCTCTTTTCATTCTCCCCCTCCCTCCCCCGCCTGTAATGTAGCGTGGCCGAGCGCTTTATGGTCCACGGGTACAGGAGCTTTAGATTCCTGTACCTGACGGATTGACAGGAAGTGCACACTGTGTGCGCACTTCATGTCAGTCCGGCCGGGTACAGGAGACAGATGCTCCTGTACCCGCGGCCATAAAGAGCTCGGCCGCGCTACAATGGACTGACAGGAGGGAGCGCTGAGCGCTTCCCTCCTGTCAGCTCCTCTCTTCATGCTGAGCCCGGGCGGTGCGTCCTCATGGACGCGCCAGCCCGGGCAGTGCTGCAGCCGCCTGAGGCTCAATTCAGAGCGCTCGGGCGGCTGCAGCATGAGGCAGGGCCGGCGCTCCTAGCAGCGCCCCTTGCCAAGGGGCGCTCTACGCGCCGGCCCTGGGTGTGGTCCTTTAACAATGTAACGTCCGTGCAATGACCATCATGAGCCTGTGGCAGGATGAGCGACATTGTCCTGTCTGTATCTATCGTTTTTCTAGCCACCCAATGATTCTACCCTAGAGAGATAATTCCATAGGGCAGAGGAGCCTGAAATTACCTGATGCTTCATAATGTAAGGCGCTGGCGTCTACAGGAATCCTGACGGGATCGTCCAAGACCAGAACTTGAATGACTTTTTGCTTTTCAGGTTTTGAATTCTGCCGTTACAAATCACTGGTCAGATCAACTCGCCAGTAGAGTTGAGCGAACTTGTGTTTTAAGTTCGGCGTCCAAAGTTCGGGTTCGTGTTATCCAAGCATCCCGTTATGGATACCGCTACCACGGACCATAACGGCATTTGGAATCCATAAGGGGACAACACGAAGGATAAGAGGATTAGATAAGGATTAGATAAGAGGTGGTAGCCTACGACCTCTTATCCAATCCAGTACTGAGCCACGCCCCCTGCACTGATCACATGACGGTGACGTCACCCCAGGTCCTTCACCCCGTGTTCCAAATGCCGTTATGGTCCGTGGTAGCGGAATCCATAACGGGATGCTTGGATAACCCGAACCCGAACTTTGGATGCCGAACTTAAAACACAAGTTCGCTCAACTCTACTCGCCAGCTTTGCCTTCTACGTGTCTATTACGGTATAACTTCAAGTGGATGTCAAGTTCGTAAAACCCATTTACAAATGCCCTATTAGGGGATTCTGAATTAATGTGGGGCTCTTTTTATTAGGATCTTCCTGTGGCCAGAACAGCTACAAAGTGCAAAGAGCGTCTCTTCCTCTGGAGGACCCAAGGCGTCCATGCCTTAAACATGCAGTCTATTCATTTCAATGGGAGCTCTGCAATACCAATTCTTCCCTGGGGTGGTGCTGTAGGCAAAGTGAGCCCTTGCTGCACTGATCTCTGCAATTCCCAGCAGTGGAACACCTTGTCGTAACCCTTGTAACACAAAGGGACTGTTCGCAACGGACCAACTCCGAAAATTCCGTAAGTCCCCAAAAATGGCCACTGCTGAATCCAAAATAGTTAAAAAAAACTTCTATGTTCCTTTCTATATAAAAATAAAAGTGCAAAAAGTTGATATCAATGATTTTATTCTTTTGAACATCTTCCCTTTGAAATCTTCAAAGTTTGCAGCCCCTGCGAGATATCGTCCTCATCACCTGGTCGGCGTACTTTCCTATTTATGAGAATCAGCGGTGGGTGAAATCTGTTAAGGGAAGGATATCGTGGAATCAAAGGAAAATAACAACACGGGTGCGGGGAGAGGGGTTTACTCGAGCGCAACTAACGATTCTCCCAAGCATCAGTAATTTTTAATTTCCTCTTTTTCATAGGAATTTTTTTTAAAGCCTCCATGTTTTCTCCGCTGTTTCCATCCAGGCGTGGTCCATTCCAGAAGAACAGGACTATAGGAGCCATACAAACCCACTGCCTGAAAATGATTCCCCCAAAATTGGTGGTCTTAAATGGGTGTGAATACTTTTGCAACCCCCTTTTTTTGTCTTCCCGTGCATATAAAATAAAATAAAAAATGTAGCAACTGTGGAAAGCCCCTTTAAACTTTCTAGGGCAGCACCTGAGCAGAGTGTGTAATGGAAGCGTCCTCTTCTACCAGGCACCTTCCAGGGTCACACCGTGTCTCGTGGGCCCAGATGGTGAGCAGGTAAAGGACAGAACGTTCTCCTCTGCAGGTGAGACCGTTCATCCATCTCATGTCAGCCGGGGTCCCAGCGGGAAAGCAGAGAGGACAGTGCAAGGTGACCCAGTGACAGGACAGGGGCCCATAGAGCCAGGGGCAGATCCTGCATAACACCACAGGTTCCTCCACATAAACCAGTAGAAAACATACACAGGTAGATACCGAATACTCCTAATTTTCCAGTAGCCATCTTTGCTTGTAGAATGAAGGGGGTAGTAGTGCTGGCATCACAATACACCACAGAAACCTCTGCAGTTGTCCACATTGGTCTCTATTCGAGGCAGCTCCCCCAAATTCCTTAACCCCTTCTGCCCCGGGCCAGTTTTCACCTTCCTGCCCAGGACATTTTTTGCAAATCTGACATGTGTCACTTTAGGTGGTAAGAGCTATGGAACACTTTTACTTATCCAGGCCATTCTTGTTTTCTCGTGACACATTGTACTTCATGATAGTCATAAATTTGAGTCAATATATTTCAGCTTTATTTGTGAAAAAATCCAAAATTTTAAAAAAATTCCAAAATCTCCCTCACAACACAATACAAACCCCTTCTATGCCGCGGTCAGCACGGGCCACGACATAAAAGGGGTTAATCTGCCGGCATCGCTGTAAACATCGATGCCGGCGGATACAGCAGGGGCCCGGCTACCAGGGACTGCCCCTGCAGTGATCGGGCACGCACCGTACTATCATGTCAAAATGCGGGAAGTCACTGGCTTCCATAACGTAATAGTACGTCACTTGTCGAGAAGGGGTTAAAGCAGCTCCTAAGAAACACCATCCTTCTGTGCCATTCATTAGTCAACATGAATCTCCATTGATGCGGAACTGTTTTTTGTTTTGTTTTTTTACTTTATCACAGAATGGAAAGGGTTAAGGCGACTATTTTCTGGTCCCTTGCTGTGTGACGCAGTTTTTAAGTGGGGAATGGTTACTGCCAAAAAGTCACAAACATCTCCAATGTTGAAAGTTGCATTATTCTTCTAGTTTCGATCAGCTGTTCCGGCATCGGCAGAAATTGTAGCCACCGTTAAAAGCCTGAGAGGGCGGCATTAAACCCGCACCATGGAGGTAGTGCACTCAAGAAATGCGCTTTCCTGCAGAATCCATCGTACTTTGTGACCCGCGTTTTATTCCATGACCCCTCATCCTTGAAAGTAAAGATAGGTCTTCAGTATGGTGATGTTACACAAAGGACATTTTCAGTGGTAGGACGGCACTCTACAACTCACAATTTCGAGCTTGGAAAACTTCTACCTGGGTTGCCCCATTGCCTTGGCTCCTCGGCAGTCTTTGGGAACCCATTAGAAAGTCAACCCAAAGTATAGCACCAAATGTCTGTGCTCCTCAAGAAGCACAGCTCCACGTGTTCACCCTCCATCACTTTGGGACCATTCTCTCCTGTCTTGATTACTGAAGTTGAAGCGCCGGGCTGGGGTCGGGGCTCAGTTCAGGCTCCTTTGGGAAAGACAAGATGACCATTCCATGGCAGTGGAATACATAATGAAAGGTAAATCCACTATGGTGCCAGATTTTGCCATAAGGACCTGATGTATATTTCCCCCCTTAATGTCCTTTAGTTGAGTTTTAAAATGGCGGTCCATGCCCCACTCCTTTAGGGGTTGCTCTACTCACCCTCCTGGTCTTGTCCAGCGATCCAAACCCATTGTCCCTCCTCTGCTCTCACCTGCAGCAGGCCCAGCTACTAGAGTCCCATCCTTTTGCTGCACACCACAGCCTGTTCTTCACTGCTTGGCCTGCTGTCCCCGCCCATTCATGCCCTTCCTGGCTCTTAAAGGGCCAGTGCACGCACCTAATTGTTCCCCAGTCTATGGCTAGCTTCCACAGGGTATTTAAGGCACTGTGGGAAGGTACCTGAGCAATAGGTTCACTAGTATGCTAGATTCTGCTAAGGTGTGCTGTATCTAATTGTCTGCCCATGTACCAACTTCCTCCTGATTCCTGGATTTTGACCCTCTGCTGCCTTACTCGACCGCTGCCTATTTATCATATTGACTCTTTGGGGCCTGCCATAACCTTTGCACTCTTTTTCAGATTCATACAAACTCTCTCTGCCCTGACCATGGCCTGTTACTGACTACAAGCTTTGCCTGATCCCTAGGTCCTTTTCACCAGTGTCTCTGACCCCCGTGGGTCATCTGTCAACCACACTGGGACTACTCCAAGAGGTAGAGGTCTGTTTGGTGGCGGCAGCGAACTCCAGATCCCTGTATCAGGGTTAAAGTGTGAATACCAGGGCACTGCCTGGATAATGACCTTAGATTTAGGACAAAGTCAAACAGGTTGGTTAACACAGTGGTTCCCCACCCAATGTTTATAACAATGAGCCTTAGGTCCTTTCTTCACCCCTAGTTTCACAGTCTGCTTTTTGTAGAAGTGGTGCCATCTAGAGGCTGTGTCTAGTATTTCAGCATTCAAGTAAGCTGCAGTACCAGACTCAGCCAATGGACACATGTGGCACTGTTTCTAGGGAAAAAAGATTGTGGTGGTCCCTCTTTCCTATAGGAGTCCTGTGCACAGGTTGCACATAGGATATGTTTGCCCCTTAGCAAATCTATGTTCATGAATCCTAGGATAGCAACTCCTGGCAGATCAATTCTCAAAAAAGATTCCGTCCCAGTGAATCAGTACGATAAATCACTGAATCCTCTGTGGATCCCTTTTTCCATAACAGAAGTCCCTCAGGCTCCACCTCAATCATTCTGCGAGGAATTCACAAAGAAAAAGACCTCAGTGAAACTGAAGCCGACATACAGGAGACTGATACCCCACCGAGACCTAGGGATAATAGCACGGCAACACAAGGCAGCAGAGGAGTTACATTGGAAGTTTGGACATGTTCAGTCTCCTGAGATTTCTCATCAGCACAACTTTATTTTCTGCCTGTTGTTCTGTGCGGTTAATGATGTCAGGGTAATTAGTCTACAAAGATAATAGGAAAGGCGACAATTAACAGAGAAAAAATAGACACTGAACTTTAAAACAGTTTCCCCGGAGAAACTTTCTGCAAAAGTAAAAGTTTGGTGGTGAAGATCGGGAAGGAGGTAGGGAGGGGCACGACCTTCAATTCTAGCTGAAAACAGCCGCCACCAGGGGGAGCCAAGGAGCATACGACAGACTGTGTTATTGAGTTTAATGGTACCGTATAAAGGGAGCTCCCTCTGGTGGTGGCTGGAGACAGAATTGTATCATATGACATATATATATATATATATATATATATGTAAGAGAGAGAGAGAGCTCCCTCTAGTGGTGGCTGCAGGCAGTAAGAATTTTATCATATAACTATGTATACATTCATATACAGTGAGCTCCCTCTAGTGGTGGCTGCAGGCAGTAAGAATTTTATCATATAACTATGTATACATTCATATACAGTGAGCTCCCTCTAGTGGTGGCAGCGGGCAAACCACTATATCAAACAAAATATGGTGTTCAAGTGAGGATATTTGCTTTGCAGTTGGAGAGCTGGTGCAAGATAACCGAAAGCTACAATCTGATTGGCTACTTCCGGCTGATTTTTAGTGCACTGGTTCTTCTACCCATACCCATAAACCATTACTGGACTTGCTGGTTGGTAACAGGCGACTGTGTGTCATTAAGATTATAAATGTCGCACCATTCGTTGTATTTAGGGCTGGGGCTACATGGCGACTTTGCCTGCACAAGCACGTGACGTGACCAAAGATGGCTGTGTAGCAGTGCGGCCTCACAAGTAAATGGGAATGCAGCGGTGTTTTTGCCCTTCTGTGGCCGTGACGATT
Source organism: Bufotes viridis (assembly GCA_033119425.1). Taxonomy (NCBI): domain Eukaryota; kingdom Metazoa; phylum Chordata; class Amphibia; order Anura; family Bufonidae; genus Bufotes; species Bufotes viridis. The sequence goes on along the minus strand of CM065596.1, from coordinate 11,957,957 downwards.
GTCATGGACCATGTAGCCCCAGCCTAACGATAGCGAATGTGGTTGCCGAGATTTCTGTCGACTGTCGTGTCGCGATAACTTGCGGGTCATTCCCAGTCATTAGGTGAGATATTGTGGCGCAAGTTCACGACCTTATGTCATGTGGCTCCAATGTGCCGTGTAGTCCATATGTTAAGAGGAGCAGGTTTCATGCCAAGGACAAAACATTAGTTTCCTCCTCGGCATCAGGACATCATGGCGGCCGAGAGGAGCAGTGACTGGAAGACGTTCGCATGTCTGTGTCCTTGTCTTGCACATCAGAAGCATGCAGGCAGAGGGGTCATAAAGAACTGCGGTGACAGCTCCGCGTACTGCAGCTCCCCTGCCAGGGCCACAGTCACGGCCGCCTGTGCCGCACGCTACTCCCTTCACTAATGGTAATAGAATTTAATGGTTTGGCAAAACAGATGAGTGACGGAAGAGCGGGAAGGGCTGACAGGCGGCACAAATGAAGAGGCAACAGCTAAAGTCAACCTCAAGGGACAGTAACGGACAGAAGTTCATCAACATAAAGGACTGTCGCCCACAACATGTGAGTGCGTGATCCTTCCCAGACCTCAATGTCACTCCACATGCCCCTCGTGCCACAAAAATGCCCCCTCACTCCCCAGTGGACGACATCAGAACCCTAAGCAGTAGCCCCATGTCCTCGTACCCAGTTCACCAAGGGTTTAAAGGCAACATAAATTACGAAAAAAGACGGAGACGATTGTAGCTGAAGGGTGGAGGTTGAACAAAGCTGCATGCAGGAACATCAGAAGGCCTAGATTCTGGCTACTTCATGCTACCTTTTTTTGTAATGACCTTGCAACCCTTGGTTTTGAATATAAGGTGCGTGCCAGGAAAATCATGAAGGTTTTGGCATGATGGAATAAATTAGGTTTTTGGTAAAAGTCGTCTCACGGCGCAGACATCCTTGCAGGCCTCTTAGCAGTTAGCAGGGGTGGATTTGGCAATTCTGGGGCCACAAGCAAAGTGATATCTGGGAGCCCCTATATCAGAACAAAGCTCCCTCCCCCTTTCTCACTGCTTAGCCCCACCCTTTTGCATCATTAATCTCCGCCCAATCAGGCCGCTATAGCCTCACTCTTAGCAGTGCAGCCTGTGCACTCAGGGGTGCACCTAGCCTTTCTGCTGCCCGAGGTGAAAACTGAAACACTGCGCCCCCCATGCCAATTTTTTAATCTAACCCCTTCACCACAATGAAAGCGCTTATTGCCCATGGCCCTTCCCCTGCCCCCCTCTTGCCCCTACCTGGTGCTGCCTGAGGCGATCGCCTCATTGGTGGTGCACCCCTGTGTGCACTTCTGCAACTGCTCTGTCCCTGACCAGCAGGGGGCCCCCTGATCTCTGGGGCCCCAAGCTTTTGCTTGGTTGGCAGGTTCCCCTGTCCTCTGTTACCACTCCAGACGCCCTCCACAGGGAGTAAAGTACAATCCTTTACATCTTTACTGCAGGAACTTAATGAGTCCAGGACTACAACTCCCAGGATACACTCAGGCAATAAATGTAGATGAGAAATTCAGTAAAAGAAAAGAAAAGAAAAAAATACCAGTTCTGCCCACAGCTTCTGGCAGGCTGGGCACAGCGCCAAGGCGAGGCTGCCAGCACACATAGACATAATGTACATGCTTTCATCTCTGGGGTGCCGTCAGTGGGGTGCAGCTGCAGTCTGAGCCTGAGATATTGTCACATCCCGCGAGGTACTAAAACCTCTTCTCTTCTGCACTTGCCTTTGATTTCCAGCGCTCGCACAATGCAGCAGATGGAGCAGAGTCAGACGCCATTTGGTCGATTCATTAATATCCGCGCTCCTATTAGTGATTCCCAAATTATCCTCCGCTCTACCTGCTCTAACCAGCTCCTCCATGACCTTTCTGCGGAGAAGACTGCAATGCAATTCCCCCATGTACGTGCCCCTGAATGCATACGTGCCCGTCTTCTAATCCTGACTGACAACCGCTGGGGGTCAGTATGGTATATGTCTGCATCCTAAACAGCAATGTGTAGATAATAGTCCAGTGACACTACTGACAACCCCAGGGACACCTGACTACTGGTACAGTAGGGCCCATAAATACCGGCATCCCCTCTTTCTCCATTTCTAGGCTACCGTCCAGCAGGGGCCACAGAACCATACGATGAAGTGTCCATATCTTACATACATGACTCCTTTTTGGGGTGCCGCTAGAATATCCTGCCCTCTGTAAACACCTACACCAGTCTCTGACCCCTCTTCTTACCCCCTACTGGCATTTACACAGAGGCTACCAGACACCCAGGGGCCAGGGCCACTTTCTGGCTCCCAGTCCCTATGGGGCTATGACCAGCATCATCACAGGGCCGCATTGATCCTGCCTCCATTATAAGCCACACAAAACTAATAAGTTTTGTGTGACTTACAGTCCCTGGGGTGACCTTACCACCCTTGTCTGAGCAGTCCCTACCAAAAGAGTCCGCTCCCTACCAAAAGAGTCTGCTCATAAGATATAGCCCTGTCGAGTCTAAAGCTGGCCGTACACATTAGAAGAATATTGTCAAAACCTGCTACTGGTTTATAAGCACATCTGTATGGGGTAAGGCTGGATCGTGCATGTAGGATTTCAACATGCCCAATCCTTTTTTCTTTTTTTTTTTGCAGCGCCTTATCCCCCTTTGTGAAGACATGCACACTCAGCCAACAGCTCAAAGATAGGGGATGACGCCCCCTAAAGGCACAGTTATCACTTAAAGGGGTTCACTGGTGTTATGTGATTGAAGCTTAATGCTTCATTCACCATTTTCAAGATCTCTGCTTGCTGTGGGTGAATGTAAGCATATTTGTCTGTTGTACAGACCTATTGTGGTTTGCTACAATTGTATCCACGCTGTTCAGCTCACAGACTGATACATTGTAGCAAGCGCAACTAAAGAAATATGTGCTGCTGATGCGCTCAGCTCACAGAGGGTAGTCTAGACTGGAAGCAATAGTAGCAAAGACTCAGCTGTAAGTAGTATCCGCCTCTGGATGTAAACAAGAATGTTCCCATTCACTGACAGCAAGCAGAAATCGAAGAAGAATCGAAACACAAGAAATGTATGAATAGAAACTTGCAGAGCTTTATGTTACACTTTGAGGTTTACCTTCCTAAAAGTGGAAAATCCCTTTAATGGGAGATGTTAAACTGGTTGACCCTGACGGCCTCAGCCCCGCACCATGTTTTTTATGGCCACCCTCACTGCACACCTGTGTATATACCGTGAACTATACGACTGCTGCCTGTTGTGGCGGTTGGGAGTAGTAGTGAGCCGGTTAGTGGGGGTTAAGCGGCTCGGCCTGTGCGCGTCTCCCCGGATTTTCATCCATATTCCCGGCACATATCTGTTTCCTTTGTAGCTTCTTCAGCTTTTCCTTCCTTGTTCTGAAGCAGAGACGTCGCCTGTCAAGGTCTGTGCATCCGAGAGCCGAGATTTCAGTGTTTTGGACAAGAAAAATGACATTTTGATAGAATTCTGACTTCAAGGATTGAGGCTCCAGTGACAGATACCAGCGGCTTATCTTCCAGGGGGTGCAGGCTGTGTGCAGCCGGGGAGCGAGACTCCTAATCCAGACCGAGAGACTGCTGCATGCAGAATGAGACCGTCATTGCAGATCTGAGACTGATGACCGCTCCCAGCTAGAAAAGCTGGCTGACTACCAATATGGTAGCCATTACAGCTCCCACAGGGGTTGTCAGGCGGACTGACTGTCTGTGCAATATAAGCTGTGGGAATCATTATTTAGATTTGCCATTCAGAAGTCTGGGAAAAGTGTGTGAAAACAGAGCCACATGACCAGCCAGGCCCCTCCACCAATGACCAGCAGGGCCACCCGACCAATGACCAGCAGGACCACCCTATCAATGACCAGCAGGGCCACCAGACCAATGACCAGCAGGACCACCCGACCAATGACCAGCAGGACCACCCGACCAATGACCAGCAGGGCCACCAGACCAATGACCAGCAGGAACACCAGACCAATGTCCAGCAGAGCCACCAGACCAATGACCAGCAGGGCCACCAGACCAATGACCAGCAGGGCCACCAGACCAATGACCAGCAGCGCCACCAGACCAATGACCAGCAGAGCCATCAGACCAATGACCAGCAGGGCCACCCGACCAATGACCAGCAGAGCCTCCCGACCAATGACCAGCAGGGCCACCAGACCAATGACCAGCAGAGCCATCCAGACCAATGACCAGCAGGAGCCATCCAGACCAATGACCAGCAGGGCCACCAGACCAATGACCAGCAGAGCCACCAGACCAATGACCATGAGGGCCTTCGACCAATGACCAACAAGGCATGCAACCAAAGACAATGCAGGGCCACGCAACCAAATGACCAGTAGGAACACCGGACCAATGACTAGCAGGGCCACCCGACCAATGATCAGCAGGACCACCTGACCAATGACCAGCAGGACCACCTTACCAATGACCAGCAGAGACCACCCGACCAATGACCAGCAGCACCACCAGACCAATGACCAGCAGAGCCACCAGACCAATGACCAGCAGGACCACCCGACCAATGACCAGCAGCACCACCCGACCAATGACCAGCAGCACCACCTGACCAATGACCAGCAGCACCACCCGACCAATGACCAGCAGGACCACCCGACCAATGACCAGCAGCACCACCCGACCAATGACCAGCAGGACCACCCGACCAATGACCAGCAGGACCACCCGACCAATGACCAGCAGGACCACCCGACCAATGACCAGCAGGACCACCCGACCAATGACCAGCAGGACCACCCGACCAATGACCAGCAGAGCCACCCGGCCAATGACCAGCAAGACCACCCTACCAATGACCAGCAGGGCCACCAGACCAATGACCAGCAGTACCATCCTTCCAATGACCAGAAGAGCCACCGGACCAATGACCAGCAGGATCACCCTACCAATGACCAGCAGGGCAACCAGACCAATGATCATCAGGGCCACGACCAATGACCAACAGGGCACGCAACCAAAGACCAGCCTGGCCACGCAACAAATGACCAACAGGGCCACGCAACCAATGACCAGTAGGACCACCGGAACGCTGACCAGCAGGGCCATCCGAACAATGACCAGCCAGGCTTTACCGAATGTTACCATTTATTAGAACGCTGTTCATCTCGGGATTAGGCATGTTATATAGCTTGATGTTATAGTTTGCAGGACAAGACCTCCTGGACCCCCAGCAGAGCAAACAAGTCTCCCGCACAGCATGGGAGTGATCTTTTATGGACGACCAGATGAATAAATCATTCAATGCTGATTTGAAATCCACAGGCTGGAGAGGAGTGACATGGAGCAAAAGCTGCTGGCACAGAGAAGAATGGCTAATAAGGTGGCACAGAGGCTGCTCTGGAGGCATTGGGGCTATTACGGGGGCACAGGCGCTGTTGAGGACAAAGGTACTTTGATAAAGCACAAGGTCTGTTTATGGGGAGACAGGGACTATTATGGAGGCACACAAGGAGACATTATAGGGCACAAGGGATGTCACATAGGGGCAAAGTAGGGAGGCAATGGGACAGTAGTGAGGGCGCAGGGGCAGTTAATGTGGCACAGGCTGTTATTGGATTGGGTGCCTTATGGGGACACAGGTATTTTTAGGGTCGAAGTCTGTGATGGATGGTATAAAATGATGAACTGGGCTGACATATAAACAGTCTGCGGGCCCCATCTTGGAGGCTCTCAGGTAAGATGCCCATGGATTGGTTTATGCGCCAGGGTCATCTTGAGCTGGAGTCGTCCACCGCTGGCTGAAAGAAGCTGATGTTGACTGTAATAACTTATTTCCTAAATTCCTGCAGCGATCTGTATCCTGGCACCAAAAATATTCAAATTGCTGTCAAATGTGGCGTCCGCTGGCAGCTGCTCCTGCGGATAATTGAGCGCTGCCGCCACCGGCCTGCCTTTATCTGTTTTAGAGCCACAGAATTAAAAAAAATAAAAAAAAAAAGGGAATTTAATCAGTGGAAAAATGTCCATCATTTGCATGACAAGAAGACGGTAAAGCAGGTTGACAGTCAACGTCCTGCGCCGGCAGCGAGGCTGTCCAGGGAGGAAAGGGTTAACGCCGAGCTATTCATTCCTATGCACGGCAATAGGGAATATAATAAAAAAAATGTGTCTTCTCGGGTCTCCTGCGCTAAAAGGGTTTTTTGAAAAATCAGTTTCCATAGAAACCAGATCAAACATCCAATCTGACGGGTGACAGGCGGCGGTGTCGGCTGTGGACACTAGATGGCGCCGACAAACTGAAGGCAAGCACTCTCTGTATTTTGCAGCAGTGGAAGCTTTTACAATTCATATAAATGAGGAAGGGGGGGGGGGGCTTCACAAAAAAAAATAGCTGCGGTTTCAGATGTAGGATACTCAGTGACGCCTCCTTTATGCCATGACGCCGGTTTGCAATGCGCGGTGTGGTGGAAATGCTCATTCTCACTTAATGAAAACCATATTTCAGGGAAATGCCACCGCAAGATGCTCAGCAGATAGAGGAGCACAATGACTTAGGAATTGCAAAAAAAAAGCCTTAATTTCGCCTTTGTGGTGGAGTCAGGGTATTGCAACCCAGCAGACGAGTTCCCCCCAGTAAAGCTACACTTCTATAAGGTAAATGCTTATAAAGCAATTGCCTTACATGTTGCAGAACAGCAGCTGTTTATGGCAGCCTGTATCCCGCCCATCAATCACAGGCTGCCCTAGAACAGCAGCTGTTTATGGCAGCCTGTATCCCGCCCATCAATCACAGGCTGCCCTAGAACAGCAGCTGTTTATGGCAGCCTGTATCCCGCCCATCAATCACAGGCTGCCCTAGAACAGCAGCTGTTTATGGCAGCCTGTATCCCGCCCATCAATCACAGGCTGCCCTAGAACAGCAGCTGTTTATGGCAGCCTGTATCCCGCCCATCAATCACAGGCTGCCCTAGAACAGCAGCTGTTTATGGCAGCCTGTATCCCGCCCATCAATCACAGGCTGCCCTAGAACAGCAGCAGCAATGACCATAACATATTAGGGAATTACTATATATGCAATTCTCTTACTATTCAGGCCATACGCAGCAGCTGTAGAATACTCCACAAGTGTTCTCCAGGTGATCCCACGTGTTACATGCGCGGTACACGCTGAGCCCTGAAGCCGCGATTTGGAATTTCCATTTAACTGGAATTGGTTCATAAGGGAATTCTGTTTCCGCAAATAATTTCCTCCGTCCGGACCCCAAATGTACAACAGCCATTGTGATCTCCGATTACTTCACATCCATATAGAAGGATCTGTCATCAGATCCTCAACTACACGTATACGGCCGGACTCCAAAATACCGCATTATACATATATTATATAGAAAACAGATGAATAAACAGGAAGGAGATCATACCCAGCACTGCTTCCTGGTATAACCCGGGCATCATCTGTATAGAATTACCAGTATATATGTACAGCTAGTATAACCTGGGTATCTCCTGTATATACTTATATATGTACAGCTAGTATAACCTGGGTATCTCCTGTATATACTTATATATGTACAGCTGGTATAACCTGGGCATCTCCTGTATATAATTATATATGTACAGCTGGTATAACCTGAGCATCTCCTGTATATAATTATATATGTACAGCTGGTATAACCTGGGCATCTCCTGTATATACTTATATATGTACAGCTGGTATAAGTTATACATCTTCTTATATATAGTGATATGGACCATGCTGGTATAACCTGGGTATCTCCTGTATATAATGATATATGTACAGCTGGTATAAGTTATACATCTTCTTATATATAGTGATATGGAGCATGCTGGTATAACCTGGGCATCTCCTGTATATAATTATATATGTACAGCTGGTATAACCTGGGCATCTCCTGTATATAATTATATATGTGCAGCTGGTATAAGTTATACATCTTCTTGTATATAATTATATATGTACAGCTGGTATAACCTGGGCATCTCCTGTATATAATTATATATGTGCAGCTGGTATAAGTTACACATCTTCCTGTATATAGTGATATGGAGCATGCTGGTATAACCTGGGTATCTCCTGTGTATAATTATATATGTACAGCTGGTATAAGTTATACATCTTCCTGTATATAGTGATATGGACCATGCTGGTATAACCTGGGTATCTCCTGTAGATAATTATATATGTACAGCTGGTATAACCTGGGTATCTCCTGTGTATAATTATATATGTACAGCTGGTATAAGTTATACATCTTCCTGTATATAGTGATATGGAGCATGCTGGTATAACCTGGGTATCTCCTGTATATAATTATATATGTACAGCTGGTATAAGTTATACATCTTCTTGTATATAATTATATATGTACAGCTGGTATAACCTGGGTATCTCCTGTATATAATTATATATGTGCAGCTGGTATAAGTTATACATCTTCTTGTATATAGTGATATGGAGCATGCTGGTACAACCTGGGTATCTCCTGTATATAATTATATATGTACAGCCGGTATAAGTTATACATCTTCTTGTATATAGTGATATGGACCATGCTGGTACAACCTGGGTATCTCCTGTATATAATTATATATGTACAGCCGGTATAAGTTATACATCTTCTTGTATATAGTGATATGGACCATGCTGGTATAACCTGGGCATCTCCTGTATATAATTATATATGTACAGCTGGTATAACCTGAGCATCTCCTGTATTTAATTATATATGTGCAGCTGGTATAAGTTATACATCTTCTTATATATAGTGATATGGACCATGCTGGTATAACCTGGGCATCTCCTGTATATAATTATATATGTACAGCTGGTATAACCTGGGTATCTCCTGTATATAATTATATATGTACAGCTGGTATAACCTGGGCATCTCCTGTATATAATTATATATGTACAGCTGGTATAACCTGGGCATCTCCTGTATATAATTATATATGTACAGCTGGTATAAGTTATACATCTCCTTGTATATAGTGATATGGACCATGCTGGTATAACCTGGGCATCTCCTGTATATAATTATATATGTACAGCTGGTATAACCTGGGTATCTCCTGTATATAATTATATATGTACAGCTGGTATAAGTTATACATCTTCCTGTATATAGTGATATGGAGCATGCTGGTATAACCTGGGTATCTCCTGTATACAATTATACCAGCTGTACATATATAAGTTATACGTCTTCTTGTATATAGTGATATGGAGCGTGCTGGTATAACCTGGGCATCTCCTGTATATAATTATATATGTACAGCTGGTATAACCTGGGTATCTGCTGTATATAATTATATATCTACAGCTGGTATAACCTGGGTATCTCCTGTATATAATTATATATGTACAGCTGGTATAAGTTATACATCTTCTTGTATATAGTGATATGGAGCATGCTGGTATAACCTGGGTATCTCCTGTATATAATTATATATGTACAGCTGGTATAAGTTATACATCTTCTGTATATAGTGATATGGAGCATGCTGGTATAACCTGGTATCTCCTGTATATAATTATATATGTACAGCTGGTATAACCTGGGCATCTCCTGTATATAATTATATATGTACAGCTGGTATAAGTTATACATCTTCTTGTATATAGTGATATGGAGCATGCTGGTATAACCTGGGTATCTCCTGTATATAATTATATATGTACAGCTGGTATAAGTTATACATCTTCTGTATATAGTGATATGGACCATGCTGGTATAACCTGGGCATCTTCCTGGGCATGGAGCTGTGCACACAGTCAGAGTTCTTCCTAAACAGCAGCTTATTCCACATTCTTTTTATAGGGATAATACTGTAATAGGATGAGCTACTGGGGCAATAATGGGATTTAGCTGCTGATGAGGTTGAAATCTTCATTACCCAGTAAATCCCATTATTACCAAGTGAAATCTTTGCGTTTAAGTACAGGCTGGCTTCTCAAAAATGAGATCATGTAATCAGCCTCTCCTCCTCCATGTGCCCACCCAGACAGAAAGCCCCCTGCGGTGGAAGCCATGGCTGAGGATAGACTCCGCTTGTTTAACAGCATTACTAAAATTACCTTTGTCGTCAGTAATTTCTTGTACGCAGAAATCCCTGCATGATCAAACCAAGAAAACAGGATCCTCGCTACCATCCCCCACGAGGGTAGAATCTGACCACGTTTTAGGGTCCCTATAAGTGCTGCAACACGTGAACCCTGCTGTCCCTACTGAACCGTACGTAGATCACCATAGAAATTTGTGGTGACTCAAGTTCAGCATATCAGCCGTGCTTCTGAGTGTTGCAGTCATAAAATTGAATTATGCTTCAGAGCTGCATTCACAGTTCTCCAAGCCAAAGAGTAGAAAAATCTTTTGGACAGACACCCCCTTAAGGCTCAGTTAGTGGAGGTATTATAATGCAGGGGGACAGATAGTCTTTCCTACATCAGATGACTGTGCAACGACGGGTGTGAAGACAACACTTCAAATAATGCAGATCAGCAGAGCAAGCAGGAACGCTGAGAGGTTTCAGTCCTAAAGCCTGCAGAATTAAAAAAAAAAATCCAGTTTTCTCCTCTATCGATCTGCATCCCATAACAGAAAAATAAAAATAGAATTTTAGAAAATTCTGCAAATTTTGTACAAAAGGAAAAACTAAAATTTGGCATGGACATAATTATTCAGACCCTTTTCTATGACACTTGTCATTTAGTTCTGGGCCTCCTATTTCTCTGGATCATCTCTGAGATGTTCTACACCTTGATTGGAGTCACCTGTAGTAAATTCTGTTGATTGGATGTGATTTGGAAAGACACAGCCCTGTTAATATGAGATCTCACAGCTGACAATGCATCAGAGCACAAACCAAGCCATGAGGAGGAGAGAACTGCCTGTAGAGCTCAGAGGCAGTATTGTGCGGAGGCAAAGATCTGGAGAAGAAGGAGAAAAAAATATTGCTGCACAGAAAGTTCCCAAGAGGGCAGTGGTCTCCATAACTCTTAAATGGAAGACGTTTTTAACAACCAGCACACCTACTATAGCTGGCCGACCCACCATCCTAAGTAATCAGAAGAGAAGGGTCATGGTAAGAGAGGTGACCGACAACCCAATGGTCACTCTGGCTGAGCTCCAAAGATCCTGTGTGCAGCTGGGAGAAACTTCCAGAAGGTCGACCGTCACTGCAGCCTCCACCAATCTGGGCTTTATGGGGGAGTTTCCAGAAAGAAGCCCCCATAAAAGACACATGAAAGCCACCTGGGGGGTTGTGAAAAAGCACCTAAAGCAGTGTTTCCCAACCAGTGTGCCTCCAGCTGTTGCAAAACTACAACTCCCAGCATGCCCTCACAGCCAAAGGCTGTGCGGGCATGCTGGGAGTTGTAGTTTTGCAACAGCTGGAGGCACACTGGTTAGGAAACACTGACCTAAAGGACTCTCAGACTGTGAATAAGAAGATTCCGAGATTGAGCTTTTTGGCTGGAGGAAACCAGATTTTAGTTTTCACTTCTCAATAAATTAGAAAAGATTTCTAACATTCTATTTTCACTTACTCCTTATGGGGCATTGAGAGCAGAATGATGGAGAAAAACTGGATTTTTTTATTTTAGCACAAGGCCTCAACATAAAATGTGAAAAGGTCTGCAGACTTTCCAAATGCACTGTATGTGTCCCGCTACTAGGAGGATGCACCAGCACCTTCTGGCCAGGGGTAGTTTTAGATGCCGGTACTGTGTTTCCTTGGTGGCTCCCAAAGTGCAACCGAAAGGCCAGGGGCGTCGCTAGGGCTAGGGCCCCGAATCAAACTACCACTGCCCCGAACCTCGCCAGGGCCATCTTTAACGCGGGAAAAAAAGGGGCAGCTGCCTCGGGCCCAGTTGATCCTGGGGGGCCCAAGGCAGCTGCCTCTTGAGCCCCGCTGGCCACTGCCCACAAATTCAATGAGGACCGGGTAGTGGTGAAAGCTCTATACTCACAGCTTCCTGGTCCTCGGCTCTCCGCTGTGAAGGCTGCGCACATGTGATGTCACGCTGTGACCTCACACAGTGCACGCCAGTTCACAGCACAGACTGAAGAGGAGGAAGACCGAGCGCGGGTGGGGAGGAGTGGCGGCGTCCGGAGCAGGAAAGGTAAGTGTTTTTTAATGTATTTTACTTATGAGGCTGATGGAGGCACTAGGGGCTGATGGCGGCATATGGGGGCTGATGAGAGGCATACGGGGGCTGAAGAGAGGCATACGGGGGCTGAAGAGAGGCATACGGGGGCTGAAGAGAGGCATACGGGGGCTGAAGAGAGGCATACGGGGGCTGAAGAGAGGCATACGGGGGCTGAAGAGAGGCATACGGGGGCTGAAGAGAGGCATACGGGGGCTGAAGAGAGGCATACGGGGGCTGAAGGGAGGCACATGGGGGCTGAAGGGAGGCATACGGGGGCTGAAGAGAGGCATACGGGGGCTGAAGAGAGGCATACGGGGGCTGAAGAGAGGCATACGGGGGCTGAAGACAGGCATACAGGGGCTGAAGAGAGGCATACGGGGGCTGAAGAGAGGCATACGGGGGCTGAAGACAGGCATACGGGGGCTGAAGACAGGCATACGGGGGCTGAAGACAGGCATACGGGGGCTGAAGACAGGCATACGGGGGCTGAAGACAGACATACAGGGGCTGAAGACAGACATACAGGGGCTGAAGACAGACATACGGGGGCTGAAGACAGACATATGGGGGCTGAAGAGGGCATATGGGGGCTGAAGACAGACATACAGGGGCTGAAGAGAGGCATATGGGGGCTGAAGAGAGGCATATGGGGGCTGATTTTAATTCTTATTATGCAAAATTCAACACAGTGGGCTTGCAATGCCCCTTCGAAAGGCAGAGCATGTAAACCTACATTGCCCTAGACCACCAGGAACTTTACCATTACCAATAACACCTTCACTGGCGCAGGCCATCAGGAACTTTGCCTTTAACCCACTAGGAGCATTATCATTATCTCCTTCACTGCTCTAAACAATCATGGACTTTGCCATTAACCCTTTCATTGCTCTTGACCACCGGGAGCTTTACCAGTTTTCTCATCTCTGCTTTAGACATCCATTTACCATCGACTACTTCACTGTCCTAGACATCAGGAAGTTTACCATCAACCCCTTCAGTGCCCTAGCCCACCAGAGACTTTGCCATGAACTCCCTCATGGCCCTTGACTTCCAGGAAATCTACCATCGACTTTACCATTACAGTATTCACTACCCTTGACCACTGGGTACTTTACAATGAACCCCTCCAAAGCTCTAGACCACCAGGAACTATGGCTCTGATTTATCAAGGCTGCTGTGTGCTAGATGCAGACCTCATCATAAATGACCTCCCTCTTCTGGCTCTCCATGTGCTGGAATTAAATTTACATATAAATAATGATGAGTTAGCCGGCGCCCATGACCCCACCCTCGCAATGCCTTCGCCATGTCACCTTTTTGTAGACTTTGCGAGGTCTGTGAAGAATGCAGATTATGACTGGAAAAGTTGTATTAGAAAGTCGCAAATCCGGTGGCTTGAGGAAAATGATAAATTCCCACCTTTACCCTTAATCCCTTCACTGCCCTGGACCACCATGGACTTTGCCATGAACCCCTTCATTGCCCTAGACCACAAGACACTTTACCATTAATATCTTCACTGCTGTTGCCATCAGCCCTTTCACTGCCCTGGACTACCAGGGACTTCACCATTAACTCTTTGAGTTGAACTAGAATAAAGCTGTCCTATTAGCCCGTGGAGGTTGCTAAAAGTTTACCGTTTCCTATGGTTATGGGTTAACTTGATCCAGTGTTAACTATAATATCCACTACATTATAGCTTCACCATTTTCTCATTTTATTACAACAGTAAATAATATGCCGCAGCACGGTTCATTTCTGCCGTTGCAGCCCACAATTTATGACACCACGGCGCAGGTAGGGTTACGTTATGATGAGTGACACAGCTTCAGTGGTTGCCTCTTTAACCCTAACATGTGCAGATCAGGGCTCACACCGGGTTCATGTGGAGCAGATGGCCATCCAGGCTACAGCAGGGACCTGTCATTTTGGCTGATGAACTACTAATTGCAGACTCCCCACCCCCAAGCTCGAAATTTACAAGACAGGCTGATTGCTGCCCACATCTTGTAGCGGCGCAGTTTACACGCCACGTGGCTCCAATCATTTGCATATCGCTGGTGAAAACAAATAGCCATGTTGGGTTGTCACTCAGGGCCCCGATGAAGACATATGTTTGCACAATCTGGACTCTCTTCTAGCTGGCACTGCAATGGTACTTGGCGTCTGACTAAGTCCTTGCAGAATTTTAGCCCTAAGGGGTGTTGTAAAAGACAAAGTGAGTTCACTGAAATCACTGCAAGGTAAGTGCATGAAAAAGCCAAGGAGGAGCGTATATGGAGGAAACTAGTGTTGAGCGAACTTGTTTTTTAAAGTTCTGCTTCCAAAGTTCGGGTTCGGGTTATTGAAGAATCCAGTTATGGATTCCAAATTCTGTTATGGTCCGTGGTAGCGGAATCCATGACGGGACTCTTCGATAACCCGAACCCGAACTTTGGACGCAGAACTTAAAACACAAGTTCGCTCAACACTAATGGTAACCAAACAATAGTACTGTAATGTACGAAAATAATACCACCACTCAGTGCTTGATAACAGTCATACAGTCACATAATGGTGCCATACTGGTTCCCCTACAATAATCCTATATACATGTAGCATTCAAATGTACCATCATAGTGAGCCTACGTAATACCCCCCTGCAGTGCTTAATAACTGTATTTGACGGTTTCTACATAATACCACCATATGCTGAACACATACTGCGATACCATAATTATCCTATACAATACTGAACCATACCACCATACTGCATGGAAAAGAATACCGTCCTACAGTACTCAAAATAGTATTACTCTACTATACCGCACCTAAACCTATATACCTTCATAGTGATTATAATACTGCCTCTAAATAATCCTATATTCAGCAGTACTATACTGGCGTGCTGTACCTAAAAAGTATGTTCCTAAAGTAGTTAATATGGATCTACAGTATCTGTCTCATACTGCCATATGGTGACACAGAATGTGATACAATAATTGTCATACTGTACTGAAATACACCGCCATGCGGCCCCTAAATAATACCCTCATACAAGGCTTAGGTATAGTACTACCACCTACTATAATTGTAGTATCACTATGCATATTGCACGTAAATAATACTTTTATATAGTGCTTAATTATACTGTACTGCATATGGTGAACACATAATACTGCCATACAATGCTCATTCATCCCATATAGAACAAACTATACTGTACCTAAATAATATGCAGCGATGTCTACATGATACTGCTCTATGGGGAACACATACTGTGACACAATAATAACTTTAAACTGAACTGAAATAAACTACCATACTGCCCCTAAATAATACCATCATATAGTGCTCAATAATAGTTCTACTAGTAGGTAATACTATCTACTGTATATTTATACTGCCATCAAAGTACCATACTGCCCCTAAATAATACCTTCATATAGTGCTTAATACGGTACTGCCATACTGTGAACAAAATACTTTGATACAATACTGAACTATTAGCCTACATGCACACGGCAGTGTTTTTTTGCAGCCTCCGTTCCGTTTGTTTTGCAGATCCGATGTTTTCCCATTCATTTCTATGGATCCGTTAAAAATGCGGATGCCTCTTCCGTTGCCTGTCCGCATTTCACGTCCGCAAAAAAAATATGGCATGTCCTATTTTTGTCCTCAAAAAACGGTTTGCGGACCCATAGAAGTCAATGGGTCCGCAAAAAATGCGGATGACCAACGGAAGCCATCCGTTTGTCATCCGCATCGTTTTTTTTTTTGCGGATGGTTGTTTGAAAACCAGGGCACTTGTACAGGTACTTTAAGAAACTGGTTCAAGCCTTTCATTTTTTTTTTTGCGGATCCGCAAAAAAAAAACGGAAGACACACGGAAACACAACCTACAAAATTTGCGGACACACGGAACGGATGTGGATGTGAAAGAAAAAGGAAGACGGATCCGCGATTTGCGGACAGCAAAAAACAACTGTCGTGTGCATGTAGCCTTAATCCTATATAATACCATACTATAACCAAATCATATGCCATAGAGTGCCTAATTCTACAGTGTACTGCCCTATGGTGAACACATCATACAGTGCTCAAGTAATCCTCCAATACAGTACCCAATTATATGGCCATACAGTGTTTAATATGATTCTACAGTGTCTACATAGAATTGCAATGTGGTGAACACATAATGCTGTCATACAGCGCTCAAGTAATATCGCCATATCGTAACTAAATAATACAGCCATACAGTGCTTAATTCCAATATACAGTATCCACATAGTACTGCCATATGTCGAATGCATAACAATACCAGGCTATAATTTAACCCTGAATGGTGGGAGAAATCATATATTAATTGTGCCAATGATGTTTCTATGCAACTTTCTAATAGATTTCATGTTTCACTTCCTCACTATCTTCACAACCTCTGCTTGCTGCCAGTGAATGAACAGAATATGCATCTCATAACCAGCGGGGCGCCATGTTACTTGCAGTGACAGGTAAGGATTAGCAGTGATGAGCGTTTCCCTGTTTATTTGAATACTGTGTGTGCGCTCGCTGTTAAATGAGGCGTCGCCGTGTGTGCGAGAGCAATGAATCTGACTGTAAGAAATGTGTTTGTTTTGACCATAAAAATCTATATCCTATTAACCGCTTCAGCGTTTCCTGTTTACAGCTGCCTCCTCGCTGCATTGTATGATTATTAAGTGTGATTGACAGCGGCTCTGTACATGGGGGCACCGTGGGGCACCGTGACTAACACCCTACAAAACACATGCAGAGAAGTTACTACGCGATGACATATTACATGACCCCTGAATTTTCTGACCATTACAGGTGGAGGAACACAAGGTACAATAGGAGAAGGTGATGGGATGTGAGGAGACAGATATGGAGTCGCTATCAACATCTTTGAGCCAAGGGATCGGCATGAGGCGTAGGATATTAGTACCCCCCCCCCCCCAACACGACACACTGCCATGTAGAGGACCCTCCCCGAGTGCCCATAGTTATCAATGTGAAGAAGACCTGAGAATCCAGTTATCCTGGTGAAAAGTTTGCTAAACCTTGTCAAAAAGTTACCAACAAGCTCAGCCCTGAATAGTTAGAGCCCTATATAGATGGCAGCACGGGTCACCTAGTTATCGCCATGCAGACCTAATTCCAGGGTTATTGAAGGCCTCCTCACTACTAATGCATTGGAAACTGATCCAATGTCCATAGTCTCCATTCTTACCCCAAGACCCATGGGCGTAGCTATAGGGGGTGCAGAGGTAGCAGTCGCTACCGGGCCCAGGAGCCTGAGGAGGGCCAAAGGCCCTTGTGCTGCATAAGAAGACGCACAAAGCACTGAGGGAAGGGGGGCCCCAAGCTAAACTCTTGCACCAGGGCCCATCAGCCGTTAGCTACGCCCCTGCCAAGACCTAAAGCCTCCATGATGTCTCCAATGCCCATAGTTTCCATGCTTTCTCCAATGCTCAAAGCCTCCATGCTGTTCCCAATGGCCATAACTTCCATGCATGCATCAGTGCCCATAGTCTCGTATCTTGACCCAATTCTTTCTCCAATACCTATACCTTTAATTCTTTTTCCAATGCCCCAATGTCCATGGTCTCCATTTCTAACTTAACATCCATAGTCTCCATGCTTTCCCCAGTACCCCATACCCCAAACCACTATCCTCAAATCCTCCATGCTGTCCTTGACATTTTATGTATGGGCCAGTGCCCACTGCCTGCTCCAGTGCCCTTATTTTCTATGCTGTTCCCAATGCCCATCTCCTCCATGCCTGCCCAATGCACATAGTCTTCTTTCTTGCTCCCAATGCTCATAGTTTCCAGCTGTCCTTGGTTCCCAAAGTCTTCATGCTTTCTCCAATGCCCCTATTCTTCATACCTGCCTCAATGCCAGTCTTCATGTGTTCCCCAGTGCCCCAAATCCCTATGCTCGCTGGCAATGACCATCCCTTCCATGATCTTCTTATTGGCCATACTCTTCATGTATGCCCCAAAACCCTCCACTAGCTGTCATACTTTCCCCACTTTCCTTACCCTCCGTGAGGGTCACAATGCCAAGTATTCATACCTTCCCAGTGCCCATAGTCTATGCTGTTCCCAATTCCCAAAGTCTTTGTGTTTCCTTCAATGCCCCAATTCTTCATACCTGCCCCATTGCTGTTCCCAATGCCCAAAATCTCCCTTCCATGCTCCTTATCACGAGCCAGCGGGTGTGAACACACTGTGCCATGTGTCCTACCTTCTCTAAGGGAGTTGTCTTTGATCTTCACAGTACCCCAGATGGTGGGGTTAGACTTTCCCAAGGGGAACACCAGGTCGCTATCTCTTGAGGAGGATTTGCACACGAGGCAGCTGGTCCAGGCGGATCAGGAGGTACCTGAGCGAGGTACCAGAGGTACAGACATAGTCAGCAGGCCAAGTCGTAACCAGGAGCAACAGTGCAGGACCGAAGGATGAGGCACAGGCAAAGTCAAACAAGCAATAGGTCAGGGCAGGCGGCGCAGTTACAGGTCAGGCAATCTGGGTCGGCAACAGAGGAGTCAAGGTAAGCAGACAGGTAGCGGAGTCCTGAAAAACAAGCACGAGTCAGGTACACAGGAACACAAGCAGAGAAATCAGCAACCTTTACAGGACACAAGGACCTTGACACTCAAGCATCTGGGAAGGGGGGCTGGGACACATATGTGCAGGAAGGCTAGGATTGGTCAGCGAGGTCACATGATCTAACTCATAAACCACAGGGAGTGCCGTGCGCCGGCCCTTAAGGAAGTGCTGCAGGGAAGAAGCAGCAAGCATGCTGTGGCCAGAGCTGAGAAGAAACTGTGGAGCGGATCCCAGAACAACAGCACCTACACAGACAGAGCCCAGGACTGCAGCGGTGAATGGGAAGCACTGGCCGCAGACTGGCCCGGGACCGCCGCGGTAAGCAGGAGAACAGCGGCGCACAGCAGCTGCTGTTACACTCCTCATGCATGCCCCAATGTCCATAGTCTTTATGCTTTCTTCTATAACATTAGTTACATTACTTTCTACACTGGACATAGCCTCCATGCCTGCCCCAATGCCAAGCCTCCATGCCTGCCCCGATGCCAAGCCTCTATGCCTGCCCCAATGCCAAGCCTCCATGCCTGCCCCAATGCCAAGCCTCCGTGCCCATAGTCTAATAGCCCAATGCCCGTAGATTAAACTTCTGGTCATGTGACCTGTCTGTGCCTTAATTACATATTAGATCAAGAAAACAGAAAGAAAAACTATTTACTGGAAAGTGAAAATAAAACTTGTAATATCTTCTTCATATCTGGAGAAACCACTTATAAATTAATCACAGTTTTGCCACAGGAGAGCGTAATGTGCGGCTGATTATCTTCACATATGTCTGCAAATTCCCCGCGGATTGATGACTTTTTTTTTTTATTTGTAGGAATTCCTCGGATTCCCTTCCCAATGGGCAAATTAATTCACATGTAATTACTAATCATTAATGACGATAATTCGTTTATCAGGAAGTCATTGCCTCCTACGCACAGAAAACATCTCGTGTCTTCAAGTTGGAATATGACAGAACCAAACTGTGATGGAACTAGAAGTACCAGCAGCTCCTTCACAGAACCTAGCTTTGACGTCTCTTCACTGTCAAATTGTCCAAAAGTAGATTTTTTTCCTCTTCCATCAACAGAATTTGGGAAGCCTGACAACCAATATGGCCGCCATGGCAGCTAGCAAAGGGGTTGTCACCAATTACCCCCTTCCCCTGACTCCTGAATGCCTCCTGAGAAAATGTAGCTCCATCAAACAGGATATTATTTGGGGGTCAAGGGCGGGGCATCCCAGAGAACAGGTGCAGCACAAGAGAAGCCGCATATTCTCATAGGAGAGCTACAAGATTTCATAGCTGCCTTGTCTTTCCCGCGGGGGTACTTACTTTAAATGGCCTCTCCTTCCTCCTGCAGATGTTCTTCGTTCACTTTGAGTAAAAGTCATTAAAATAATCCTGAAGGAAATGCTATTCCATAAGTTCACTTTCGCAGATGTAGCACTAAGGATAATCAGATGTAGCATTCAAATGCTCTCCTGCTCCCATAATTCCAAGCGTTCATCCTGAGCCTCCCGGTTCATCCATGAAACAACAAAAGTAGCGTGAAAGCCAGTAATCTTACCCATGTAGAAAACCATTCAGTAGGACAAAAGGTACCGATTCTCCTTGTGGAGATCCAGCTACTGCTTTTAGAGCATTGCTTCCTGGGAAAACAAATATGCCAAATTACGTTCCTTCAGAAAGAAAACTACTAAGTATAGGTGTATCGATTCTGAACAAACCCAGTTCCTACTAAATTTCCCCCAAACTTCAGATTCTAACTGAACCCTCTCTCAGAGCAGATAGAATCATCTTTTACAGTTGAAACTGAGGCTTTGGGGAGGGACTTCTGGCTGGTACTATTTCTATTATGGAGACCACTTAGTATATAGGGCTCCATGGGTAAATGACATGCAAGGAGAAGGCTGTTGTGAGGATGTGCAGGGTATTAAGGGGCCCCAGAGTTGCTCCAGACATTCGTATAGGAGCTGGCTGGGTACTATTTCTATTATGGAGACCACTTTATATGTGTGACGGCTATTTTAGGCTAGACAACGCTCCTCTTGGTTTTTGTGAAAATATATGCAAATTAGAAAGAAATCCGTCTAACAGCACCTAAAAGGTGGCCCAAGAGAAAGTTTTTTCCTTCTGGAGGAGAGCAATTTTGCAACCTAAGGCCCCTTTCAGACTTGCGTTTGGAAGATCCGGCATAGAGTTTCGTCGTCGGGGCTCTGTGCCGGAAAGAAACGCTTCAGTCACAGTTAATTCAACCGTATGCATCCGTTTGAACGGATCCAGTTGTATTAACTTTAACTATTTTTTAACATTGCCAAAACAGATCCGTCATGAATTCCAGTGAAAGTCAATGGAGGACGGATCCATTTTCTATTGTGGCAGATTGTGCCAGAGAAAACGGATCCGTCCCCATTGACTTACATTGGGGGTCATGACGGACCTGTT
Organism: Bufotes viridis; assembly: GCA_033119425.1. Classification (NCBI taxonomy): domain Eukaryota; kingdom Metazoa; phylum Chordata; class Amphibia; order Anura; family Bufonidae; genus Bufotes; species Bufotes viridis. The sequence goes on along the minus strand of CM065596.1, from coordinate 11,936,711 downwards.
TTGGCAATCCGTTTTGGTCCGCATCCCAGGACGGAAAGAATACCGCAGCATGCTGCGGTATTTTCTCCGTCCAAAAAACGTTCAGTGACTGAACTGAGGACATCCTGATGCATCCTGAACGGATTTCTCTCCATTCAGAATGCATGGGGATAAAACTGATCAGTATTCATCCGGCATAGAGCCCCGATGACGGATCTCTATGCCGGAACCTGAAAACGCTAGTGTGAAAGGGCCCTAAGATGACTATTGCATCCTGAAGCTCCTAATGCAAAATCTGTGCCACCTACTGTATGTCTTTTATAATTCTGGCGTGCTCTGTTGTGGCAGTGGGGCCTTTGCTCCCCCCCCCTCCATCTCCAGGCACCAGGGCCCCGTTACCTCTGCACACCCATAGTTAAACCTCTAGTGACAACTACCTGTGCTACCTATAATGGCAGACATATTGGTTGTCACTCATATTAAATGAAACCCTTCCTGTTAGGATCGCTTTTGCAGACAGGACACCTGGGATTCTTGCAGCTTCGGTCTTCGTAAGTGATCTGTTCCTTTTTATTCCATGGAATAAGCTAATGACGATGCTTGGCAGCCGCCGCGCAGAACATATGTTAGGTCCATTACGTTCTGCCATTAGCCACGGAACTTCTCAGACGTCGGGATAAGTTTGGCAAGCGAGGTGAATCGGCTCTTCTACTCCATTCTCTCCAGTAGGGGAAGGGTTAAGGGTTATTGTAAAAATATCTCCTCGTTCAGATAGCACCGGGATGACAAGTTCCAGGCAATTAGTATAACAAGGGAAGTTTGGCTTTTTTCCCCCTCCGGAGATAACGTTGACGGGGGCCATACGTGCAGCTTGTTTTAACCAGTGGAGTTTCATATGGGTCCCCTCCTAAGGGAAGGCCCAGAACAAGCCTATGGCCATAGGAGAGAGATAAGTGGCTCCCGGGAGACTGCCATGAGGATGTCACATCATCTAACCAATGGTGAAGTCAACGGCTTGGAGGAAACGTTCTCAGCTCCTGCCATAATGGGGCTCCTAAGACAAATGAAATGCAAGGAGCAGACATTAATAAGGACGTGTGGGGTATCAAGGGGGCCCAGATTTGCTCCATCCAACTCCAGGCATCCATATAGGCGCAGAAACAGATTTCTTAAAAAAAAAAAAAATTACTTGGCTGTAGCTTCGAGGCAGCTGGTGACTTGTTAACCCACTGGTACTGTAAGCTGGGTGAGTAGGGGTTAAATATGGAGCTGATTTGCAACAAACAATTCCAAAGTTAAATTGGAGTTTAAGAAATAAACAATGTTGCAATCTTCAGATGCAAAATAGTTCAGATCTGTTTTGAAGGGACGGTATGCCTTAAATCCGTAAATTATGAAAGCGCTATAAGAGGAGCGGCTGATATCAATCACACGTATAGAAGTAAATAAAACCCTGGAGGTCGTCAGTGCTGGAGATGTGACGTAAAGTACTGATCACGGGGGCAGGGAGAGTATTTAGGATTACTCCCTCCTGTCATTCATCCAACAATACGTTTTTTGTAAATGGCTGATAACAGGGAACAATAAATTGCAAACAATTGCAGTCAACGAAGATCAGTTTAGATTTAGTGGCAACTTTATGTAAAAAGCCAAAATAATGAATAAAGGGAAAATAATTGTAGAGCAGCGCTGACCCCGCAAGACCCCACCCAAGGGTGATGGTACCTGTTCACTAATGCATTCACTATATTTTGCCAAGGCAGAAAAATGAGTAGATTTTTATTTTATCTTATTCCATTTTTGTTACTATGTTTCAACTGTGATGTATCCAGTTTATGTTGCATTCTTGAGTGGAAGGGGTGGGGCTTATACATATTTGCATATAAAGGGGTGTGTACCCTGTTTATTTTGCATTTCAGGGTGGAAGGGGAAGCGGCTTAAAGGGATTGTCCAGCCATTTATATTTTCCGCATGGTAGAATATAATAAAGATCATACATACCTTACCGATCCCGTGCTGCTCATTGACATGCAGGAGAGGACCGTTCAGCCAATCCCCGGCTGATGTGGTCACTTCTGTGAGTCGCTGGCATGTGTCGAGAGGGACCAGGAAGCAGAGACCAGCGGCGGACAGCAGGATCGGTAAGGTGCGATTTACTTTATGCCATGCAGACCCTTTTAATTAAGTGGCTGGACAACCCCTTTAAGAAGTCCCAAGATTTGGGATCCAAATTCTGCACTAGGCCTCCGAGCCTCTCTATACGTATTTTTTTTAAATATATATATATTCTGGAGCAGCACAAGATATGCACGAACATTTGCCTCTTCTAGATTCTTCCACTCGTGACCTCGCTCTGTCGCGTGCCCTTCCCCCCACGATCATCCTCAGCGTCTGCAAATCCCTCGACATATTTTTAAAACGGTGAAACGTCTCTGATTTTGACTTTTCTGACAGCTCTGAATTTGTACTTTGATGAATCGTGAAGGGTTTTGGAGTTGGCTTTGACAGTGAAGGTTAATAGAGATCTTATTCAGTGGTCCGCCGCTCGCCGGCACGATAAACCACATTGACACTTGGCTGTCTCCGTGATCAGACAGCTTCCATCAGAACAATGCACAGGGCATTGTATGGACGCAGCGCCGGAGGTTAGGCCTTCTCCACAGCCACATGAACTGAGAGGATACCTACGGCCAAACTGTGATGAAGCCTGAGAACGGAGACAGTCCCCTGCGAAACGCGTTGGGAGGCAAAATGGATAAATCAGCAACCAAGCAGGCTTTTTACTCCATGTATACTTCACTCACTTTTCTTTGCCCCAGCACTAGGAGCCCCCAGACTGCCCAGGAGTCTTCCAATAGCTAGCTAGCTGCATATGTATTTATATTGTTCCCATTGACTGTATACATATGCTGACAGGAGCTCCCCCTAGTGGAGACCGCAGGCTGTCAGAATTATATCATCTACGGCTCTGAGATGGAGGGGCACTCTGCTGGCATAGTTTGTGAGTAGCTAGCACTTTAATCTTTTTACAGAGTCACTGATGCTGCCCTTAATGGGGGTTCGACAGCCGTCAGTATGTGGACAAGGCCTATGTTTGCTATGATCTGGTTGCTAAGGCAGGTTAGAAATGAAAGGGGTATTCCCACCTTAGACATTTATGGCCTGTCTATAGACTGCGGGACCACCAACCACACCAATCCTGGCCACCATGGAGAATGAATGGTGAGGTGTCTGCTTGGCTGTCTCTGTCACCCCCCATAGAAGTTGATCATGGATGGGGTGGCCGCTTCACCAGGCATGACAGCGGTCGTGGAGAGGTGGGACCCTCATCTATCTGATCATTATGGCACATCCAGTCATGAAGCTTAGTACATGTGCGGAGGTTGGCGGCCATATCCATGTTTAGGGCCTCCAATAGTTCAAATGGGGTAAGTATGTGCCCCAAGGGTGATGGGGGGGGGGGGGGGGTTTGCGGGGGAGAATATGATCTTCCTCTGTCCTGGGTGTCAAGGCTCAATCCAATAAATTCGGGTCTATGTCGATCTTTTCATGGGGGTCCCCCCTCTCTTCTATATACGCAATTGGTCTTCAGCACAAGGAAATTCATGCACAACAACAGCGATGATCTGTCCCTAACCAAAAACATTCAGCAAAGTCTCCTATTTTTTGGAGCGTCCTCCAGTAATGACTCATTTTACCCTCCCAGTCGCTCGTCACCTGAAGCTCGCGCCGGCCTCAATCATGTCCCGCTCCAGTGAACCAATACTTTCCCATTAACATATCATTTCTTCTTCTGATCTGACTTCATTGCGTCCCTTTCCCCGTCCGCTGTCATGAATAAAGAAGACGATTTAAATAGGCGGCCATCATAAAGCCTCCTCCGCCGCCCTGGCATGGCGGCACTGGCTCGCAGATGGCTTCGGAGAATTGAGCGTAGACTTAGCCTCCTGCCTATACGGATCTATACATGGATCTCCAGTGCACGCTGTGCTACGAGCACATGTCTGAATGGCGGTGTCGAGGTTAATCCTGCCATTCCCGCTCTGGAAGTCATGCACACAGCCAGGAACGACTTATTCGCATGGTAATATCTTCTATTGATCTCGCCATATTACAAGGGGAAAAAAGAAGAAGAAAAACTCCTGTCACCAGGGGATAACGCAGAGTGATTTGCATCTGAAAACGCAGGAGTTTCGGTTGCTTTACAGATGGCAAGAAAAAAAATAAAAATAAAGATAATAGGAAAAGCATTTTTGTAATGAACACAGAAAAAATATATATAAATGAGGCGCTCATTTGGCGCTCATAGAAATGTGCCTCATTTATCCCCTGCAAGGCCATAAATGTTTAAGCTATGGGTTCTTCTCCATTGTAGCCTCCCTATTCCCATCACTTAACCCCTTAAGGACACGGCCCTATTTCACCTAAAGGACTCGGCCATTTTTTGCAAATCTGACCAGTGTCACTTTATGTGGTGATAACTTTAAAACGCTTTTACTTATCCAGGCCATTTTGAGATTGTTTTTTCGTCACATATTGTACTTCATGACACTGGTAAAATTTAGTTGAAAAATTTTATTTTTATTTATAAAAAAATATCAAATTTACCAAAAATTTGGAAAAATTAGCAATTTTCCAAGTTTCAATTTCTCTACTTCTATAATACATAGTAATACCGCCCAAAAAAGTAATTGATTTACATTCAACATATGTCTACTTCATGTATCGATCATTTTGGGAATGCCATTTTATTTTTTGGGGACGTTACAAGGCTTAGAAGTTTAGAAGCAAATCTTGAAATTTTTCAGAAATTTTCAAAAACCCACTTTTTAGGGACCAGTTCAGGTCTGAAGTCACTTTGTGAGGCTTACATAATAGAAACCATCCAAAAATTACCCCATTCTAGAAACTACACCCCTCAAGGTATTCAAAACTGATTTTACAAACGTCATTAACCCTTTAGGTTTTCCACAAGAGTTAATGGCAAATGGAGATAAAATTTCAGAATTTAGATTTTTTGGAAAATTTTCCGTTTGAATCCATTTTTTCCAGTAACAAAGCAAGGGTTAACAGCCAAACAAAACTTAATTTTTATTGCCCCGATTCTGTAGTTTTCAGAAACGCCCCATATGTGGTCGTAAACTGCTGTATGGCCAAACGGCAGGGCACAGAAGGAAGGGAACGCCATATGGTTTTTGGAAGGCGGATTTTGCTGGACTGGATTTTTGACACCATGTCCCATTTGAAGCCCCCAGATGCACCACTAGAGTAGAATCTCCAAAAAAGTGACTCCATCTAAGAAACTACACCCCTCAAGGTATTCAAAACTGATTTTACAAACTTTGTTAACCCTTTAGGTGTTCCACAAGAGTTATTGGCAAATGGAGATGAAATTTCGGAATTTCTATTTTCTGTTACCTTGCCTCAAAAAAAGTGTAATATAAAGCAACCAAAAATCATATTTACCCTAAAATAATACAAACAAAACTGCCAACTTATCCCGTACTTTCCAAAATGGGGTCACTTTTATGGAGTTTCTACTGTAGGGGTGCATCAGGGGGGCTTCAAATGGGACATGGTGTCAAATAACCAGTCCAGCAAAATCTGCCTTCCAAAAACCATATGGCGTTCCCTTCCTTCTACGCCCTGCCGTTTGGCCATACAGCAGTTTACGACCACATATGGGGTGTTTCTGCAAACTAGAGAATCAGGGCAATATATATTGAGTTTTGTTTGGCTGTTAACCCTTGCTTTTTACTGGAAAAATTGATTAAAATGGAAAATTTGCAAAAAAATAGCTATTTTCGGACCGTTTTTATTTTTGTTATTTACATCGTTGAACTGACAGGTTAGATTGTGTGCTATTTCTATAGAGCAGGTTGCTACGGACGCGGCAATACCAAATATGGCTACTTTTTGGGGGGTTTTGTTTCAGTTTTACATAATAAAGCATTTTTGAAAAAAATGATTTTTTTAGTGTCTTCACATTCTGAAAGCCATATATTTTTTTTTTTTTTGGGCGACTGTCTTATGTAGGGGCTCATTTTTTGCGGGATGAGATGGCGGTTTGATTGGAACTATCTTGGGGTGCATATGACATTTTGGTCGCCTGCTATTACACTTTTTGTGATGTAAGGTGACAAAAATGGCTCTTGACACCGTATTTTTTTTTTTTTTTTGTGTTCACCTGAGGGGTTCGGTGATGTGTTATTTTTATAGAGCAGGTTGCGACGGACGCGCCCGATACCAAATATGTATACTTTTTATTTATTTATTTAAGTTTTACACAATATTATCATTTTTTAAAACAAAACAAATCATGTTTTAGTGTCTCCATAGTCTGAGAGCCCTATTTTTTTTTTTTTGGGGGGTGATTGTCCTATGTGGGGTATCATTTTTGCGGGATGAGATGACGGTTTGATTGGCACTATTTTTGGGTGCATATAACTTTTTGATCGCTTGCTATTACAGTTTTTGAGATGTGAGGTGACAAATGTTTTTTTTACATTGTTTTTATTTTATTTTTTAACAGTATTTACCTGAGGGGTTAGATAATGTGATATTTTTATAGAGCAGGTTTTTACGGACGCGGCGATACATAATATGTATACTTTTTATTTATTTATTTTACTTTAACACAATAATAGCATTTTAGAAAAAAAATTATGTTTTAGTGTCTCCATAGTCTGAGAGCCATATTTTTTTATTTTTTGGGCGATTGTCCTATATAAGGACTCATTTTCTGCGGGATGAGATGGCGGTTTTATTGGTACTATTTTGGGAGGCATACGCCTTTTTGATCACTTGGTATTACACTTTTTGTGATGCAAGGTGACAAAAAATGGCTTTTACACCATTTTTTGTGATTTTTTACGGTATTTGCGTGAGGGGTTAGGTCACGTGATATTTTTATAGAGGAGATTTTTACGGACGCGGCAATACCTAATATGTGTAGTTTATTTGTTTTTCTTTAATTTTTATTCAGTGATATGTATTTTTCTGATTTTTACTTTTTCTTTCACTTTTTGACATTTTTGACCCAGACCCACTTGGTTCTTGTAGATCCAGTGGATCTGGTGTCTATATAATACAGAACAGTACACTATATAGTGTACTGCACTGTATTTTTACTTTTCACAGTCTGGTCAGACTTCTGCCTTTAGCAGAAGTCTGACCAGAGCACTATACCATGGCAAGCAGGGCGCTTCTGAAAGCGTCCTGCTGCCATGGTAACCATCACCCGCTGCCATTACAGAGCAGCGGGTGATGGAAGAAGGTGAGCTCTCTCCCTCTACCATCCTATCCCATCGGGGGCTGCAAAGGTATGGCAGCCCCCGATGGGAGAGGAGGAGCTCCCTCCATGTTAACACCTTCTATACCGCGGTCCGTACGGACCGCGGTATAGAAGGAGTTAAACTGCTGACATCTGCAGCACAGATGTCAGCAGTTTATAACAGGGGTCAGCAATGTGCTGACCCCCTGCTACCCACTAGACACCAGGAAATGCATTGAAAGGAGGCGGGCGGGGATCGCAATTGCGATCCCGCCTGCCGCACCGCCCGCCTCCGCGCCGCCCACCCGCAGCACCGCCCGCAAATCCCCCTGCACCGCCCGGGGGACACTAAGATGGCGGGGTGCAGGGGGGTGTTAAAATTTACAATAAGGGGCAGATTTTAGTCTCTGATCCCCGCGGTCATAGACCGCGGGGATCAGAGACCACATAGCGCAACAAACCGCAGGTCTGAATTGACCTGCGGTTTGTTGCGATCGCCACGACTGAGGGGTCACAGGACCCCCTCGGCGTGTCACAGGATGCCTGCTGAATGATTTCAGCAGGCATCCTGTTCCGATCACCGCCACGTGCGCAGCGGTGATCGGATCTTCTCAGGGCGTACATGTACGCCCTGAGTCCTTAAGTACCAGGACACTAGGGCGTACATGTACGCCCTGCGTCCTTAAGAGGTTAATGGGCATCTATCAGCAGTTTTGTCCCTATGACATTGGGTGACCCGTTACATGTGCGCTCGGCATCTGTGTTGGTCCCATGTTCATATGTGCCCGCATTGCTGAGAAAAGTGATGTTTTAATATATGCAAATGAGCCTCTAGGAGCAACGGGGGCGTTACCATTACACCTAGAGGCTCTGCTCTCCCTGCAACTGCTGCTACCTCTGCACTTTGATTGACAGGGCCAGGTGTGATGTTTTCACTGCAGAGCCTCTAGGTGTAATGGCAACGCCCCCATTGCACCTAGAGGCTTATTTGCATATATTATGACATCATCTTTCTCAGTAATGCGGGCACATAGGAATATGGGGCCAACACAGATGTCTTCGGCGGCTGAGCGCACATGTAACCAGTGTCATAGGGACAGATCTGCTGACAGATGCTTTTTAATATGCACATACTGCATTGAGGCCCTAAAAGGTAAGTGGTCCGATCGCTACAGCCGATCACAACATAGCGGCTGCCTCTGACTACAGATGAGGGTCTACACGGGGGGGTTTGGTCAGCAACCTGTGGCACCCCCAGCTGTTCTTAAACTACATCCCCCAGAATTCACGTCTATAGGAGTTACAAAAGCAACTAAGCAAGCTTGCGTGCTGGGAGTTGTAGTTTCATAGCAGCTGAGGTGCCGAAGGTTGTGGACCCCTGGACTACACTTATGGGGGCAACCTTTTTAAATGCACTACCAACCAAGGCTGCACCTAGCCTTTCTGCACTTTGGTATTTGCTAATCAAACATATTGTAAGATATAGCTGTAATTCCTATTAACAGGCTGTTAGGTTGCATTTCATTTATTCACCCCTAGGTGGTGCTGGCATCACTTCTATATATAAAGACTGCGGTATGGTGATTAAGTCAGTGAGTAGTGCAGTGAGGAGGTGGAGTGGAGCTGGTTAGTAGAGGAGGAGAACAGGCCTAGTCCACCATGTAGCTGCCATGTTACCCCCTTGGCTCTGGCCAGGCTAAGGGAGCACACAGATCCAGAACAGTATTATTACAGCAGCACGGCACAGACCGGTGAGTCTATGTCTGGGTACGGAGAAAGTCTAGTGGAGGTTGGAGCTAAATTAGCCAATGGACTTCACAAGCATCAGTGACCAGGAGGAACCTAAAAGTACCTGGACACAGCCGGATGATTGATGCGCAAAATTACCCTTTACCACATGTCTCTATGGACATAGTGGACCGTAATTCTTCAGTGACTATCCTTTCCAAAGAATGGAGCAGAAGACTGACGCCTGCCATTAGGGAGACCGCCCTGTGGATTGCGACTGACAAGTAAGCCAAAGCACCCTAAACACCTATACCATCAAGGGCACCTCAACCACCATCTGGCTCGTGATCCCTGTACTAGAGAGTGCCCCGGAGGATTTAGTGCTGTCTTCCCCATCACTGCATGCCGGCCCAGGGAGGCTCTGCTAACCGTGAATACCAAACTACTACCCCCATCGGCCCACCGTGCGCTCACGTGTTGCCCATGCAGTCCGGTTTGCTGCAGTATTACAGAATGAAACTCAGGATCTGTACAGGATAAGTAATGTATGTACACAGTGACTGCACCAGCAGAATAGTGAGTGCAGCTCTGGAGTATAATACAGGATGTAACTCAGGATCAGTACAGGATAAGTAATGTATGTGTACACAGTGACTGCACCAGCAGAATAGTGAGTGCAGCTCTGGAGTATAATACAGGATATAACTCAGGATCAGTACAGGATAAGTAATGTATGTACACAGCAGTGGCAGATCCAGAGCCTGGTCTCGGAAGGGGCACTTCCGGCGATCGATACGCCCCTGCTCCGATCACTACAGAAATACAGCCCCACTTACCTCTTATATCCAGTGACGTCTCCTTTGATGTAGATGTTCTCTGTCCTCATCTTCTCCTTTCAGACCTGCAGTCCAGACCACCAGTTTTCGTATCTGCAGTTTGACAAAAAAAAACTCAGTTTACTACTTTTCCATCATCCTCCCATCTTCTGGACAATTCATCCTACTACCCCCAATACCGTGCCGCTGTGCTCCCCAATACTATACTGCAGAAACAGATAAACCCCCTGATAATACTAGTACCAAACAGAGCCCCCCATATGAAATACCCCTTCTTTGTGGCCTCAGTAGATGTCTCCATAGTGCCCCCCAATAATGTGCCAGTGAGAAGTGCCCCCATAGATGCCCCCCAATCATGTGCTAGTGAAAAATGCCTCCCCCCCCCATCATGTGCCAGTAATAAGTGCCAGTCTCCTATCCCCCCATCATGTGCCAGTAATAAGTGCCAGTCTCCTATCCCCCCATCATGTGCCAGTAACAAGTGCCACTCCCCTTCCCCCCCCCATCATATGCCAGTAAAAAGTGCCAGTCTCCTATCCCCCCATCATGTGCCAGTAATAAGTGCCAGTCTGCTATCCCCCCATCATGTGCGAGTAACAAGTGCCACTCTCCCCCCCCCTCATGTGCCAGTAAAAAGTGCCAGTCTCCTATCCCCCCATCATGTGCCAGTAACAAGTGACACTCTCCCCCCCCCCATGTGCCAGTAAAAGTGCCAGTCTCCTATCCCCCAATCATGTGCCAGTCTCCTATCCCCCCATTATGTGCCAGTAACAAGTGCCTCTCTCCTCTCTCCCCCCATCATATGCCAGTCTTCTCCCCCCCCCAATGAGCCAGTAATAAGTGCCACTCTCCCCCCATCATGTGCCAGTAATAAGTGCCCCCATAGATGCTCCCCAATCATGTGCTAGTGAAAAATGCCTCTCCCCCTCCCATCATGTGCCAGTAATAAGTGCCAGTCTCCTATCCCCCCATCATGTGCCAGTAACAAGTCCCACTCTCCTCTCCCCTCCCCTCATGTGCCAGTAAAAAGTGCCAGTCTCCTATCCCCCCATCATGTGCCAGTAAAAAGTGCCAGTCTCCTATCCCCCCATCATGTGCCAGTAATAAGTGCCAGTCTCCTATCCCCCCATTATGTGCCAGTAACAAGTGCCTCTCTCCTCTCTCCCCCCCATCATATGCCAGTCTTCTCCCCCCCCCCCAATGAGCCAGTAATAAGTGCCACTCTCCCCCCATCATGTGCCACTCTCTCCTCCCCCCCCCATGTGCCAGTAATAAGTGCCACTCTCCTCCCATCATGTGCCAGCCCCCCCCATGTGCCAGTGATAAGTGCCACTCCCACCCATCATGTGCCACTCTCTCCTCTCGCCCCCCCATGTGCCAGTAATAAGTGCCACTCTCCCCCCCATCATGTGCCACTCTCTCCTCCCCTCCCCTCATGTGCCAGTGATAAGTGCCACTCTCCCCCTCATGTGCCAGTGATAAGTGACACTCTCTCCCCATCATGTGCCACTCTCTCCTCCCCATCCCCTCATGTGCCAGTGATAAGTGCCACTCCTCCCCCTCATGTGCCAGTGATAAGTGCCACTCCCCCCCCCTCATGTGCCAGTGATAAGTGCCACTACCCCCCATCATGTGCCACTCTCTCCCCTCATGTGCCAGTGATAAGTGCCACTTCCCCCCATCATGTGCCACTCCCTCCTCTCACCCCCTCATGTGCCAGTAATAAGTGCCACTCTCCCCCCCCCATCATGTTCCAGTTATCTCCCCCCCCCCTTATGTGCCAATGATAAGTGCCAGTCTCCCCTTCATCATCCATCATGTGCCAGCCTCCTCTTAGCAACCCCCCCCCCCTTCCATGTCCCAGTAAAATTGTCCCGAATAATAATTAAAAAAACCACTTATACTTACCTACATGCGATGCGTTGGAGGCCTCTTCCAGCCTGTGCCCCCGCTCTGTACTGCACAAGGCCCGCAGCCTATCAGAGGAACAGGGAAGGGAGACGCCTCTCCCTCGCCTGCCGCAGCACAGCACAGCCATCTGTATCGCTGTCCTGAGGACGGCGATACAGATGACTATGGAGATGAACGCTTCCACAGTGGAAGCGCTCATCTGCCTCTGTCCTGCCACCGCCACTGCTGCCAACATACTAGGGGGGGGCAATTGCTCCCTGGATCGGCCAAAGGTACACAGTGGAATGCCGTGGACTCCTATGACCGGTTTTAAAGACAGGCAGTGACACAACAAAGTCTCTTCAACACTGTTTATTGCTTGTTCCAGCCAACTTACAGTTCAGCCGGATCGCAGCCGTGTCAAGTAATCAGTTAATGTCAACCACAATAAAGTCCTGCAGTCTCAGGGCTCCTTTAGAAGCGTCCACAGGCCAGTGTTAGCTTCACACACGCCTCGCAGGTGTGATCTGCAGCCTCCCTCTCCACAGACACACCCTGCCTCATGCTGCTGACTTTTAAATGCAATCGTGGACATGGGCCACGTATAAACCCCAGAGTGGATCTTGGGGAGTAAGCAGCCCCCCAGCTCTTTGCTTACTCCCAGTAAAAGCCAGGCCTGGATTAGCTGTTACCAGCCATACTAGGTAACAACAGTGTCCACGCTCTATCTTAGTGGACACTCTACCTTCTGACTTTAACTCCACCAAGGCCGGGTACCTTGGTGCCACGTCTCAGGTGCACCACAGCAAGCCACAATATGTATCTCCTAAATAGGTTTCCTGCACCATCCTGGGAGATACACACCGTCCTTCATATATATGAGGCCTGTGACTGCCGCACAACAGTGACTCCACTTTTTCTGTCGATTTCTTCCATGTATAAAATGTAAAGTGGTTCTCACGTGTGGACATAGGCTGTATAGTTGTGCTGTTGGTGTTACCAGGCTGGAATAGGCAATGTTAATCAGTGGCCCAGGCGATATGAAACCCAAGAATTATGTAGCAAAGCCTCATTTGCAAAACTCATTATCTAAACCTATGCCTTAAGATGTAATGAGATTTCTCTTCCTTGATTATTCTTGTGATGTCTAAACCGTAATTATTCAAGAACATCTTCATTTAGAATAAGAAAAAAAATATATAAAAAATGTAAAAAAAAAAAAAAAAAAAGAGAGAAAGAAAAAAAGAAATTATTCTAAGATTATTTTTTCCAAGAGACACAAGCTCGTCCCATTACAGTATCGTATGGCAACGTTCAGCCGCTACGACTGGCATGGTATAGTTGTGGTGCCACTGCCGACGCAACGGCAGACTGTCCTGTGGTCACACGGGGGGCGGCTTACCTACGCATGGGACATATTCTATTTGGAACAACTTGATAGACATGTTGGATAATTATTATTATTTTTTTTTTGAGGGGGGGGGGATTTATGAAAGCCTGTGCAAGCAGCGTTTTGTGCACAAATTTGCTATTTTTTTCCATTTTCTGATGCTGTTGGCACTTTTAATTCAAGCGGGCATGGCTTCTCAGTCTCCATGTTGTCGCACCCCGCTGCCCAACAGATTCATTATCCCTTAGGCCCCTTTCACATGGGCGAGTTTTCCACGTGGGTGCAATGCATGAGGTGGACGCATTGCACCCGCACTGAATCCTGACCCATTCATTTCTATGGGGCTGTGCACGTGAGCGGTGATTTTCCCACATCACTTCTGCGTTGCGTGAAAATCGCAGTATGTTCTATATTATGAGTTTTTCACACAACGCAGGCCCTATAGAAGTGAATGGGGCTGCGAGAAAATCACAAGCATCCGCAATCAAGTGCGTATGCAGTGCGATTTTCCCGCAAGGTTCCTAAGAGACGGGACCCGATCATTATTATTTTCCCTTATAACATGGTTTTAAGGGTAAATAATAGCATTCTCACTACAAAATGCTTAGTAAAATGTGCATTAAAGGGTTAAAAATAAAAAAAATAAACTCACCTTATCCACTTGATCGCGTAGTTGCGATCTCCTCATTCATTGGCTGCCAGCTAAAGGACCTGTGGTGACGTCACATCACATGGTCCATCACCATGGTGATGGACCATGTGATTGGACCATGTCATGAGCGCAGTGACGTCACCACAGGTCCTTTAGCCGGCAGCTAATGAATGAAGAAGAGAGAAGAGATCGCAACTACGTGATCAAGTGGATAAGGTGAGTTCATTTTTTTTTTATTTTTAACCCCTTAATGCACATTTTACTAAGCATTCTGTATTGAGAATGCTATTATTTTTCCTTATAACCATGCTATAAGGGAAAATAATAAAATATACAGAATACTTAACCCAAACCCGAACTTCAGTGATGAAGTCCGGTTTCGGGTCTGGGTACCAAACATGCCGATTTTTCCCACGCGCGTGCAAAACGCATTAAAACGCTTTGCACTCGTGCTCTTGGTGCACTTTACTCCTGGGCGCTATCCTTTTAAGAATGACATATTTAACGCCACAAAGTGACACGCGCCTTTAAGAGATCCGCACCCCTTTTATCCATGATTTGTAATGCACATTATAAAATTACCATAGACCATGCACTATTTTTTTTTTTTGCTTCAAGTTCCATGGTCGATCTCCTCCAATTTTAATATTTTTAATTTTTTTTTATCGTTATACCCTACACGCAGCCAAATCTAAATCCGTCATCGCTAACAGGTAGCGTCTTCCGTGTCGCCAGCATATGGCAGCCACATGGACTCAGCCAGTGTTTGCCTAGCAAATAAGTATGATTTACTGCGTTCCCGTGTCACAGCAGCTGCGGCAGAACGAGGGGGGAAAGTCAGCGCCGTAATGGCGGTATAATGAACTGTTAAACGATAATGAAGTTCTTATCGAATTCAAATGTCCCGTCCTCATGAAAACCAAACAAATCCATCATGATTAATACGGCCGGTACCGGCGCAACCTAATTAATTGGTAATGAGAACGCAGTTATTTATAGGAAGAGGGCTTACAAAGGAGATTAACCCCGTCAGTGCCGACAGCCAGGCAACGTGTTGTGCATTGTGCTAGTCGACGACTAAGAGGGGAGCGAGTCCTAATGCACACAGGGTACAGATCGTACGGGGCCATGCCAGTCTAGAAGTGAAGCATTGTGATTAGCGGCAGAATGTACCACCATGCAAACCAAGCAAACACTTGGGGCCCCAGGATTAGAGGGCCCCCTGCTGGCTACAATTACTAAATGTGCAGGCATTCAGCTGTATGAGGAGGGGGGCCTTCCAGCTGTAGAGTAGTAGCAGTGGGATGATGGGGTGGAGCTAGCAAGCTGATAGAGGTGGAGCTTAGCGGTGCAATGGGACACGGGTGTAATGGGTCAAGTTTTAGCGTCATCACCGGACATACCTTAGCGGTGTGACACGGGGCCCCAGACATAACTGTGTGGATGGATTTTGCATTTCCAGAGCCCCAAGCAAAAATATTATTATTGGGGGACCCAAAAAGCACAAAATGGGGGCTCCATTTTTAAAGATAAAAGGCTAGGGTATATTACTACGGTACCAGGTGACTACTTTGGTGGCACCCAACTTCTCCTGAAACAGAACGGACTGCTATACTCGGTTGGCCAAAGACATTGTGGTAGACGCCCCGCGCCGGGCACATGTTTCACCGCCCTTGAAGTATAGGAAAACGATCCTCACATCTCGTGGAATCACTAATTAGAAAGAATCAGAAGTGTTTTAACAACTTCAGCTCGGAACACCGTAATAGAAAATCTATGAGGAGGGCGATACACAGTAACAGAGGAGCAGCTGAGGCCGGAGACGTGTTCTGTGCCAGTGATTGATGATGGAGGGTCAATGCGAAATCTTTACTTTCCAAAAACAACAGCGGCTTCAATACAGAAAGCAGAAGCTGAAGTAACACAGGAGACTGTCAGCATGGAGGGGGCAGCTATAAGGGGTGAAGAGGAAGCAGCATCACCGGGTGTCTGAGGGGGACAATAGATTCTCTGCCACATAAGACGACACCAGTATGGTAGGTTGGCACCCTGGTACCATTTTTGGTTTGGGTTCCAGGAGCTTTAAGTGACCCCTCTGAAGCAGCAGCCCCACGACAGAAATGAATAAGGGGGTCTTCATTCTGGGGTGCTCAGTTCTTCTTCACCGCCCCCTACTATATTAAGAATAGAGGGTATGGGGTGCAATTACCTCCTCTGAATAAAACTGTTCCAAACTCAGAGCCGTGAGAATTATTACAGGGCTTTAGGCTCTGCAAGAAAGTTTCCATTCACTGACGACAAGCAGAGATGTTGAGCACAAATTATGTTACAAATGATGCCTGGTTTAGGCCGAGCGAGCAGTGTGGCTCTTTATGGGGGTAACAGACAAGCCCTGGTGGGGGTCAGGTACCTTTCCAATCATATATAGGCCCCCCATCTATAATTTGATACATGGAGCCCCCCCCATCTGTCATTTTGCAAATTTACTGGCAATGACAACCCCAGTAGGGCAGGTAATAGCAGCCATATCGGTTGGCACCCAGCTTTTCCAGAAGCAGATACAGTTGGAGGGGGACAAGTCAAGGTCGTACGTTTCCTGGGGATTGCATTCATTTGAGAGGGCAATGATGTTTTCTCGGAGATTAGCTCTCTCGACATCTGACATAATCTGCCAGCGGAGTTTTCTCATCTCATTTTCGTGATCCGGGGGTCAGTTAAGCTGTGGCTCCGGCCACAGCTTGCGTTAGTCTCCTCGCTCCGGATGGAGGGTTGGCGCTCGCTTTGTTTTGTTGCGCAAGGCTCAATCCTTTCTTCCCCAGAACGGTTTTGCGCGGTGATAACAACACAATAGACGCTTCAGGGGGAGAGGGCAGGGGGAACGCTTCATTTACTTGTGCCTTTGTCTGACGCGCCTTACAATGCCAGGGTTTTGTTTTCTGCCATACAAGTGCAGGTGGAATAAAAAGCGGAATTATGGCGGATTAAACCTGCCTATTATACTTCTCCGCAGCGCACCGCGAAATCTTGTTTAGTTTTCTAAGGGATTGTTTGCTATTGTGAAGTTAACCCTCCAAGAGTCGGGAGGCTGCAGCAGACTAAAGGGCACAAAGCTCCTATGGGCAAAGGCCAAGTCCAGGAACAATCGATATCACCGTCGAGAGATATTAAAAAAGAAATATAATCCCCTGCGCTCCTTGTCACCCCCTGCTGAATGAGTGGGGGAAGGGAAGTGACTGCTCTGAGCACATGTACAAAAATACATCCTGGACTTAATACCGCTCCTTCGATGTGAACTCACAGCATCATAATTATGTATGATGGTAGGAAATCCTCTCTCACTGCGGGTCTGCTGGACTTTGCTCACATAATGTTGTGACTACAGTTCAGCAGACCTGCGGCGAGACAGGAATTTACAGCATCATAAATCATTAGGATGCAGCAAGTTCACTTCAGAGGAGAAGTGTTCAGTCCGGGAGATGCTGCTCCCACGTGTATTAAGGTAGTGCTCCGGAGCAAGGCTACCTTGCACGTTGCACTATGGACGTTTGTTGACATTTGACCCTATTGCTACTACATAAAGTCATCAATTAACTGCATTAGCTCACTTGGAAGGTTAACTTGCACTATAATTTATGCCATTGTTTACACGTATACTGTTTTATATGGTTGAACTGCATTTTATACATTTATTGTAACATTTTCTGTTCTTTTGCACTTTTATTTTACTATATCTGCACTGCCGAAAAGTTTAAGGCCCCTTTCACACGGGCGAGTTTTCCGCGCGGGTGCAATGCGTGAGGAGGACGCACTGCACCCGCACTGAATCTGGACCCATTCATTTCTATGGGGCTGTGCACATGAGCGGTGATTTTCACGCATCACTTCTGCGTTGCGTGGAAATCGCAGCATGCTCTATATTGTGCGTTTTTCACGCAACGCAGGCCCCATAGAAGTGAATGGGGCTGCGGGAAAATCGCAAGCATCCGCAAGCAAGTGCGGATGCGTTGCGATTTTCCCGCATGGTTGCTTAGCAACGGGACCCGATCTCTATTATTTTCCCTTATAACATGGTTATAAGGGGAAATAATAGCATTCTTAATAAAGAATGCATTGTTAAATGAAGTGGAAAATAATAAAAGTTAACTTGCCTTAGCCACTTGATGGCGTAGTCGCGATCTCTCCTCTCTTTCCCTGCATCAGCTAAGAACTAAAGGACCTGTGATGACGTCACCATGGTGATGGACCATGTGATTGGACCATGTGATGTGACGTCATCACAGGTCCTGTAGATCTTAGCTGATGCAGGGAAAGAGAGGAGAGATCGCAACTACGCGATCAAGTGGCTAAGGCAAGTTAACTTTTATTATTTTTAACCCCTTCCTCTTCATTTTACTAAGCATTCTTTATTAAGAATGCTATTATTTCCCCTTATAACCATGTTATAAGGGAAAATAATCAATTCTCCAGAAGACCCGAAACCGGACTTCAGTGATGAAGTCCGGCTTCGGGTTGGGTACCAAACATGGCGTTTTTTCTCACGCGTGTACAAAACGCGTTACAAACGTTTGCACCCGCACGGGAAAAACGCGCATATTCCCGCAACGCACCCGCCTCTTATCCGGGCGTCAAACATGACGCCCGTGTGAAAGAGGCCTAATGCACAGTCCAGCTAAGGGCTCTTTCACACTAGCATTTTTCTTTTTCGGCATAGAGTTTCGTCGTCAGGGCTCTATGCCGGAAAAAAACTGATCAGGATCATCCCCATGCATTCTGAATGGAGAGAAATCCGTTCACTATGCATCAGGATGTCTTCAGTTCAGTATGTAAACGTTTTTTAGACAGGGAAGATACCGCAGCATGCGGTATTATCTCCGTCTAAAATTCCAGAACACATGACGGAATGCTGGATCCGGCGTTAATTCCCATTGACTTGTATTAGTGCAGGATCCGGCATTACAAATACCGCAACAACGGATCCATCCTTCCAGTCTGTGCATGCGCAGACCTTTAAAACTGTGAAAATGGAGAGACGGATCCGCACTTGCAATGCATTTGTGAGACGGATCCGCATCTGGATCCGTCTCCAAGTGCTTTCAGTTGTCATGCGGTATGACTGAATCCGGCGGGTAGTTCTGGTGACGGAACTACCTGCCGGATCCTCACACCGCAAGTGTGAAAGTAGCCTAATACTGAGAGACTTTGGGACTTTCTGTCTATGCACTGAGAAGTTAGAAATCTTTCACAGTTACTATCAGGGACTATGCAAAGTTTTGGAGGGAAAAGAACAGACACACTGACCTTTTCACTGTCTGGTTTGGCTCTGTCTTTTATGTCTGAAGACTTGTTTATGTCTGGAAAAACTACTTTAAGAATGAATACTAGTGTGTGACAGACTGAAATTGCAGTATTGTTTCCATTTAGGCTGTGCTTCTCCACTCTACCCCTCCCACTCGAATGTTCTAGTTAAGTTAGAAACTGTATATAAGGAGTGGCAAAGTGCATGAGTTACCAGAAGACTCTGAGACAAGGATACTCTGCTACAGACCCTGGGTCAGCAGCCCTTTGACTAGAGGGCCTTCCGTTTAGCACACTGACCACTCACTACCCCTACCAGCTCATTAACAAGTCACACAGTGGCAAGAACCTTCTCTGCGTTGGTTGTCCACATTTTGTTTGTGAGCATTTACGAGACATTTGCCTTATAAACCTGAGTGCTCCCCGATCTACCCCGATTAGTATAATTTAAAAAAAAAACGAAAAAAAAAAACGAAATCACATAAAACCTTTCTCCTCTCCGGCGGTAATGCGCACTTGATCTCTTCCGCTAAGCGATGGAGTACAGGTGTTCGTAATGACGGCCTGCAACGACCAGTTAATGACTCCTTCAGAAATGTTCTCCCCACAAATTCCTGCTTGTGCTGACTTTTACGTCCATGTCCTTAATTCTCTGTTCAGCCGCTCCGTCCTGATATTTTTACCATTATCCCCCACCTCCCCCCACGCTCTAATTGATGCGGTGTGGTCTGGGAAAATTGCGGATGCAAATTATCTTCTCAAAAATGTGTTTTTAAAAATCATTTCTACAAAGTCATTACGTGGAGTGGATGAGAGCGTCCCCGTGAAGGAAGGATTTTTTTTAAAAACGGCGGCTGCCCACTAACACACGCTGCGTTTCGATGATTTCCTCCTCCCGCCATACTAATTGTCCAGAGAGCAGGCGACGACGGGAAGCTGAAATTTCTGCAAACGGATAAGACCACTTTTATTAAAGTGAGATGCTTAGTTGGGGGCCGTGTGCGCTTTCGTCAGAGGTCAGACACCGCTCTCTGCTACAATAATTTGTCGCCTCCTGACTCATTGGTGGCGAGGGTTATTTGCATAAAAACAAGCTGGAAATTTCAAAAAATGACTCTAAATGACTACAATTCACACAAAAGACGATGTCAGCCCCTCCAGTCCATATTACGCTGTGTCGATCATTTAACAATAGGGAAGCTAAATAGGAGGGAACGCAAAGTTGAAAAGCGAATGAGTTGGGGGATGGGCAAGGAAAATCCAACAGGGCGGGCCCCCCCCCCCCCCCCCGGGGCACTGATTAATATCGTGTTCGCCTCTTCATACATTGTCACACTCGTCACCTCTTTGAGCAGTACATGAATCGGAAGACAATGGCCATACCTGTGTTTCCAGGAGTCTGCAGGGAACCTGCCGAGTTCTATGAGCAAACAAAATAATCCTCCCATTGTAAATGTGTCAATTAACATATTTGGTATCGAGCAATTTTTTATTTTTTTTATTTTTTTCAACGTCAGCAGCTCAATTACAGGCAACATACACAGTCGAGTCCGATTATTCTGACCACTTTCTACTCTTGGCAGCATGTAGCTCTTGAAGGAAGTCATGTTTGGTGAGCTGGCTCAGTGGCTATATAAGGTGTGTGATAGGCTGTCTGCACACATATCCCTCGGTGGGTATATAAGGTGTGGTGAGCTGGCTCGGTGGGTATAAAAGGTGTGGCGAGCTGGCTCGGTGGGTATATAAGGTGTGGCGAGCGTGCTCGGTGGGTATATAAGGTGTGATAGGCTGTCTGCACACATATCCCCCGTGGATATATAAGGTCTAGTGAGCTGCCTGGCTCGGTGGGTATATAAGGTGTGTGAGGGGGGAAGTTATGCAACTTGGTGGCTGGTAAAGTACTGGAGGCAGTGTAAGGGCTCTTTCACACGAGCGGATGCTGTGCGGGGAATCCGCTGCATGAAAGAGTGCCAAGCCCCGTTCTGGACAGCAGAGACACGGAGCAGTAACATGACTGATAATGCTCCGTGTCTCTCTGTGATCTTTTTACTACAAAATCACAATGAGATAAAGTTGTCACCGTGATTTTGTAGTGAAAAGATTACAGAGAGGCACGGAGCATTATCAATCATGTTACTACTCCGTGTCTCTGCTGTCCAGAACGGGGCTTGGCACTCTTTCACGCAGCGGATTCCCCGCACAGCATCCGCTCGTGTGAAAGAGCCCTATATCTCAGCCAGAATTCTGAGGTAAAAGAATCCAGGAAAGCTGGGTGGTTTCAGCAAAGTGTAGTTTGCTGATGCACTTTTGTTTAAAGTGTTTTATGGGCCAGAATTTTTATGGAATGGTGAGTAGGTTGGTAGAGGGACCTACCATTCCCTCTCCACTCCAGAACATTTACCCCAAGCCTGAAGTAGTCTGCATCAACCACACGGATGGTGCCCATGCATTGGGGACCGCAAATTGCAGTCTCCAATGCACAGAACGTCCGTGTCAATGAGGCCTAAATGTATAAATTACACATTTTATAGAAACTTTTCCCATAAAATTATATATCAATCTTCTCAGCTCCTCCTGCTCTATAACATTGCATTTTCATGGCGGCAGGTTCCCTTTAATTCAGGAGACAGTATCACCCTATAGGCTAAGGCCTCTTTCACACTAGCGTTGTTTCTTTCCGTCCTAGAGTTCCGTCCTCGGGGCTCTAGGACGGAAAGAAACTGATCAGGATTATCCCAATGCATTCTGAATGGAGAGAAATCCGTTCAGGATGCATCAGGACGTCTTCCATTCAGTATGTGAACGTTTTTTGGACGTTGACAAAAGTGCAGCATGCTGCGGATTTGTCTCCGTCCAAAAAGCCGGAAGACATGCCGCAATGCCGGATCCGGAATTAATGCCCATTGAAGAGCATTATTCCGGATCCGGCATTAAGCTAAACGTCGATTCGGCGCATCGCCGGATCCGACATTTAGCGCTGCGCATGCGCAGCAGCCGTACCGATCGGCGCCCCAGTGTAAGCTGGGGCTCCGATCGGTTACCATGGCAGCCAGGACACTACTGGAGTCCTGGCTGCCATGGTAGTCAACGCAGCAGTGTGCTTACCTGCGCTAGCCGCCGGCGCTCCATTATGACATCACAGGTCCGGGCGGCGCATTGATCTATGCGCCGCCCGGACCTGTGACGCCATTAGGAGCGCCCGGCGGCCGCAGCGCAGGTAAGTACACTGCTGCTGAGTACCATGGCAGCCAGGACTCCAGTAGCGTCCTGGCTGCCATGGTAACAGTGAAAGCATGTTGAAGACTGATCAGGAAACTGATCAGTCTTCAAATGCTGTCAGTCCACTTGCGTTCTGACGGATCCGGCGGGACAGAAGTGCCTGCCGGATCCTCAGAACGCAAGTGTGAAAGAGCCCTAAGATACATTGGCTCATCAGAGCTTATCAGACATGGTAAGCTTAAATGCATCAGCTCGTCAGACAGACAGTATTACACATGGTAAGCTTATATGCATGGACTCAGCAGTCATTATTACACATGAATGGCTAAGGCTACTTTCACACTAGCGTTTCTATTTTTCGGTATTGAGATCCGTCATAGGGTCTCAATACTGGAAAGAAACGCTTCCGCTTTGTCCCCATTCATTGTCAATGGAGATAAAACGTAACTGAACAGAATGGAGAGCTCCAAAATGCATTCCGTTCCGTTTGGTTGCATTCTCATACCGGAGAGCAAACCGCAGCAAGCTGTGGTTTTCTTTCCGTCATGGGATGTGGAGCAAGACGGTTCCCACAATGCAAGTCAATAGGGACGGATCCATTTAAAGGACTTCTGTCGCCCCCACTTATGCAACTTTCAGTAGGTGCAGCCGAGCGAGCGTCCTTCTCTCAGAGCGCCTGCGCCGACTGAAGACTGATACGGCGCAGGCGCGGGATTTCGGCTGCAGATAGGGCCAGCGGGAGGAGTAGAGCGCGCTGGCCCTGTCTATCAAGAGCAGAGGGGGTGTTCCCAGAGCATGAGGATGCGGCGGCTACCAGCAAGTACCCGCCCAACTTGCTGGTAGCAAAGACAATTTGCATATTATAAAAGTAAGATTTTTAGAAGATAGAAAACTCAAATAAAGGTATGAAACATATGTTTGAACTCAGCTGACATTAGCAAGTAGCTAATGTCAGCTACTGAAAATTGCATAAGTGGGGGTGACAGAAGCCCTTTAACTCTGACACTATTTGACACAATGGAAAACGGATCCGTCCCCCATTGACTTTCAATGGAGTTAATGACGGATCCGTCTTGGCATGTTAAAGATAACACAACCGGATCCGTTCATAACGGATGCAGACAGTTGTATTATCAGTAACGGAAGCATTTTTGCTGGTCCCTGCCGGATCAGGCAAAAACGGTAGTGTGAAAGTCGCCTTAGATACGCCAACTCAACATGAAACGGCCTCTGGTATCTACTGTGCAGGGACAGCTTGATGCATGGCAACAGTCTTGAGTTTGCATGGACAAAACTTGGACTGTAGAAGGGACGACGAAGGCATGCCTGGAGTTTGAGGGAATTCCTGGGGGAACAAAACTTAAATGTCATGATTTTAGCCAGGCAAAAGTTCTCATATATAATATTTGATCCATTTATTGACAATGCTTATCCGCCATCATCTGGCGCTATAAAACGCTCGGCTCATTGCTGATAAATGTCCTGGCCCAGAACCCATAGTAGATCTGTCATGGTCGCTGCACAGCCTTCAGTGTGGTAATCATCTAACCTCCGAGGACCAAGACCATTTTGGACCTTGTGAAAGTTTCTATACGTTTGGTGGTTTCAGGTCTAGGATCTACAGTGACGTACATTATTATTGGTGTATTAGGATTAGACCTTTGAATTCTTTCCTCTGTCTCGTTCGATATATATATATATATCACTCAAATAGAGAGATCCCATCAATCAAGCTGCACATTAGACTCTTCTCTGAGTGTTCAGCTCAGCAGGAAGATTTACTAATCCTGACTGTTAGACTAGGGTAACCTGGTGCATAGACATCCACACCACCTATTGGTTGGGTTACATTTTTTACGGCAAAAAAAAATCAGCAATTTGTCTTAAGGCACACCCCGAATAGTTAAGACATCCCCCATCTTTCAAGCCATTCCCCTTGTTGAGCGAGGCCCAAAAAGTGCCTAAAACACATAATGTGGCTCCAAGCATGTATGCAGTGGCCAAGTTTGGAGTGGGCCAACGCTACACTGGGTCTCCGGACACCTTTGAGGTGTCACCATGTGTGGCTGTCTCAGTTAGTAAAATCGGGGCATATTTGTGTAGAAATAAATAAAAACACTGGATGACCTTTTTTAAGAGAGTCAGAGTGAGCACGAATTTACCAGTGGTCAGACGTGGCAGATCTGACAATATATTTGAGCAATTTTCCGCACACTCTTTCTTTCTTTTGCCATCTAAAGCGGGACATTTAAACCAACATTTGTCACATTTTACCAATCCTAGACACTTTCTAAAACATAATGATACTTTCTATTTTCCGGTGTATAAGACGACTGGGCATATAAGACGACCCCCTACTTTTCTACTTTTCCTGTTAAAATATGGGGTTTGGGCTATACTCGCCGTATAAGACTACCCCTCTTCCAACAGACACCAAATAAAAATTAAACAGACGATGCGAGAATGAGAAAACCACTGAGAGCAGGGTAGAGGGCTGCTTCAGGAGCGGCTGGCCGGGATGCAGCGCACGGTGGCTCAGCTAGAGGGCGCCTGTCCCTGAAGCTGGAGAAGGACAGCATCTCCAGTCCAGCTCGGAAGTAAAGAGGACCTTTCACTGGTCCAACAATTGTTAGATAATGATGTATACCGTATGTGTAGAGCGGCGCCCAGGGATAATAGTAAGTGCAGGGAGATCCCCGGGCGCCGCTCTACACATACATATCGTTATCTAACAATCGTTGGAACAGTGAACGGTCCTCTTAAGTTTCAGCACGCCGTATACCGGCGTATAAGACGACCCCCGACTTTTGAGAAGATCTTCATGTGTTTGTTAAAAAGTAGTCTTATACACCAGAAAATACAGTACTCTGTTTTCTGCAGTGGCTGGGTTTGAGGTGGTCCCAATGCTGAGTCCCCCGGACACTGTGGAGCTGTCGCCACATGCTGCCACTCTCCCCGCAGGGGATGGTAAGGCGTGGTGCACCCCAATGGGAAATAAGTCCAGAGAGTCAGGGTCTGCAGTAAACCAGGGGGCTTCTTTACTGGAGGAATTCAGGTGCAAAACAATAGAGGGAAGGAAAGCTCCATCTCCTACCGGGCAGAAAAAGGTTGCGTGCTGAGGAAAGGCCTGAGCTCGCTGTCCCTCCCTCTCAGAAGGCTGGTACCCTGGCCAAAGGCTGGAGGCCCAGGGTCTGTGGCTCAGTATCCCCGTCTCAGCATCTTCTTATAGTCACTTGTGCAGTCTCTCCTACTAAACATCTGTCCCTATCTGCAGACAAATATGCCCTATGACTGCTGTCCTTTTATACAGTTTGTAACTGAACTAGAACCTTCTAGTTTAGGGGTGGATTGGAGAGGCACAGCCTAAAGAAAAACAGTGTTGCAACTTCCGTCTGCCAGAGACTTGTATTGAGCCTCAATACAAGTAAATGGGGATGACAAAGCAGTTTTCAGCTGTAAACAGTGCTTAATCAGATAGTGAATAGGTCGCTCTGTCCCTCCAAAACTTAGCTCTGCATATTCTTATAGAAACTGTGGAAAATAACTAGCTTCTCAGTGCATAGGTACAAAGTCCCAAAGTCTTTCAGCATTAGTTCGCTGTGTATATCATTTCCACAGCGCAGTGCAAATACAGGGCAATAGCAGTGCAAATGAGCAGGATATATTACAATGAACATATATTTTGCAGTTCAGCAATATAAAACAGCATAAGTGTAAACAATGGCATAAATTGTAGTGCAAGTTAACCCTTCAAAGAGCATGCAAGTAGGAAGTTGATGGCTTTGCATAGTTGCAGTAGGGGCAAATGTCCACAAACATCCATACTCCAAAGTACCCTTCCTCCAGGGCACTGCATGTTTGCCAGTTTTGGAGCACATTAAAGGGATATTCCCACAAAAAAACAATCATCCAGCAATCACAATGGTCAGACCCACAAGAAGACCCCCATAGATACAGAAAATGAAGGACTGAGAAACATTTGGCACAGAAACACATTGATACCAGCATTATGAATGGCACATGGGGCCCAGAGGCTTTAAGTTACAGCTCGGACTCTATTCTCTTATTACAGTGTATTGGAATATATTGACCATTAAAAGGCAAGTCCTACGAAGTGTAGAAGCACCTGACTGATGGCATCTCGCTTAAAGTAATTCCAATTACTCTGAAAGAAGCTTGTGGTTTCAGAAGTATCAGGAACGTCTCCAAACTTGCAATCAACTCATCCCTTTTACCTCCAGCACAATGAACTCCGGCTTTTTCATGCGGTTGTACAACCAATCATATTAATTGGCCTGTCCAATATTCAATAAGGAAACCGGGGCTCCTATCAGTTCTATTATTATATTCAACCAGACTCATATAAGATAGTACCGTATACTGAAGTGTTAGGCAGAGGAGGCGGTGTGTCACTGAGACCTGTCATCCCTAGGAAGGGGAGACTCAAAGGACAATGACATGTTAAAATTAGCAATACAGTTAAATGGTGAAAAGGCTTAATAAGAAAGTTTTACTAAATTTATATATATTTTTTTCTTAAGAATGACCCTTCCATCATGCCTCCGGATGGAGCACAGAGTTACTCATCTAAAATAACTACTATAGTACTGCTCCTATGTACAAGAATATAACTACTATAATACTGCTCCTATGTACAAGAATATAACTGCTATAATACTGCTCCTATGTACAAGAATATAATAACTACAGTACTGCCTCCTATGTACAAGAACATAACTACTATAATACTGCTCCTGTGTACAAGAATATAACTACTATAATACTGATCCTATGTACAAGAATATAACTACAATAATACTGCCCCCTATGTACAAGAATATAACTGCTATAATACTGCTCCTATATACAAGAATATAACTACTATAATACTGCTTCCTATGTACAAGAATATAACTACTATAATACTGCCTCCTATGTACAAGAATATAAATACTATAATACTGCTCCTATGTACAAGAATATAACTACTATAATACTGATCCTATGTACAAGAATATAACTACTATAATACTGCTTCTATGTACAAGAATATAACTACTATAATACTGCTCCTATGTACAAGAATATAACTACTATAATACTGCTCCTATGTACAAGAATATAACTACTATAATACTGCTTCCTATGTACAAGAATATAACTACTATAATACTGCTCCTATGTACAAGAATATAACTACTATAATACTGCTCCTATGTACAAGAATATAAATACTATAATACTGCTCCTATGTACAAGAATATAACTACTATAATACTGATCCTATGTACAAGAATATAACTACTATAATACTGCCTCCTATGTGCAAGAATATAACTACTATAATACTGCTCCTATATACAAGAATATAACTACTATAATACTGCCTCCTATATACAAGAATATAACTGCTATAATACTGATCCTATGTACAAGAATATAATTACTATAATACTGCCTCCTATGTGCAAGAATATAACTACTATAATACTGCTCCTATATACAAGAATATAACTACTATAATACTGCCTCCTATATACAAGAATATAACTACTATAATACTGCACCTATGTACAAGAACATAACTACTATTATAATACTGCTCCTATGTAAAAGAATATAACTGCTATAATATCGCCTCCTGTGTACAAGAAAATAACTACTATAATACTGCTCCTATGTACAAGAATATAACTACTATAATACTGCACCTATGTACAAGAATATAACTACTATAATACTGCTCCTATGTACAAGAATATAACTGCTATAATATCGCCTCCTGTGTACAAGAAAATAACTACTATAATACTGCCTCCTATATACAAGAATATAACTACTATAATACTGCACCTATGTACAAGAACATAACTACTATAATAATACTGCTCCTATGTACAAGAATATAACTGCTATAATATCGCCTCCTGTGTACAAGAAAATAACTACTATAATACTGCTCCTATGTACAAGAATATAACTACTATAATACTGCACCTATGTACAAGAATATAACTACTATAATACTGCTCCTATGTACAAGAATATAACTACTATAATACTGCCTCCTATGTACAAGAATATAACTACTATAATACTGCTCCTATGTACAAGAATATAACTACTATAATACTGCCTCCTATGTACAAGAATATAACTACTATAATACTGCTCCTATGTATAAGAATATAACTACTATAATACTGCTTCTATGTACAAGAATATAACTACTATAATACTGCTACGATGGACAATACATTTTCTCCTATAATTAGAGATGCTTCTTGCGCGGTATTATATTTGTGTTATTGCCCCTTTGGTGCATTCTCTGTAATAACTGATTTTCCTGGCAGTGCTTCTCCTCTCAGGCCCATGTCTCTTGTGTGCCCCTTTGCCTCCGGCCTTCACCTCTACATCTTTTATAACGTCTTGGCCTGCGCTTATCGTATTTTCTCACCTTCCTCTGAGACTATGACATTCACATTGCGTGGAGCTTTGGCCGAGTTTCCCTCCACCGCTACTATATCATCCTGTTATCCTGCTGGGTTGGTAATACAGGAGGTATTTTTTTAAAATAATTTTGGGCATTTACAACCCATCATAACTAATTCAAGGGAAAATTACCCTGCGCTGTAAATGTCAGAACGAGAGCCAAATGCTGTAAAACCAGTTAAATGCAGAGGAAATTGAGAGAGGAGCACAATTTCACAGCCGGGCCCTGTGTGCCGAACCTCGTATACCGAGGGCATCGCCGTATCCTGCCACCTCATGATAAATTTATATTCGGGGTAGAATAATCGCGACAATTCATCACTTGTCTCCAGATTGTTATTATAATGGCGTATCCTCTGTTATTTTTCGCTTTTATGTTTTCAGAGCAGCTGAGACTGAAAACCATGAAGGCCTAAATTCATTTTGGCGAGAATTCCTTTCTTTAGTGAGCTTGTCAAAAATAACATTGGCTGCAGCCATTTTGTGAGTCTTACTACAGTCAGGCATCAACACACACTAGGCTTTATTTATCAAACTGTCTGTTGCCCATAGCAACCAATCCGAGCAGGGCTTTTATTTTTTAGCAGCACAATAAGAAATGAAAGCTACACTGTGATTGGTTGCTATGGGCACCAGACAGGTTTCATGTTTGTTTCACGGACTGTACCTCATTTATCCAATGCTGTCTAACCAAGCAGCAGACCTTGTTGCCCATAGCAACCAATCAGAGTTCAGCTTTCATTTCTTAAACTGCTCTGGAAAACTATAAGCTGCACTCTGATTGGTTGTTAAAGCCTGTCCTTTAGATTTAGATACACGAAGCCCATAAAAAAGGGCTAAATGTAAAATTTAGCATTCGTTAATATTGTGTTACAAAAAGTCTGTGTGTGAGGGAAGGTCTTGGGGGCCCAATTCAAAATCGACAACAGAGCCCCCATCTATCATGTACTACAGTATTGAGGTATTCTTATGTGGCACAAGGGCCCCTTCAGGTATCAGGGCATACAGTGACATACAAGGCAAGGCCATGCAGGCTATGTCTGGCATCCATAGTTGCCAACTGTCCATACTTACCAACAGGACCGGACTGGGGTACTTAGGGCCCACCAGTGTAACTGATTCTGAGGGCTCACCTTAGGGCTCCTGCACACTAACTTATTTATTTTCCATGCCTGGTATGTTCACTTCACTGCAATGGGGCCGCAAAAAAAAAAAAAAAAGACTCCGTGTGGATTCTGTGTTTGTATGTCCGCATGGCCATTCTGCAAAATGATAGAACATGTCCTATTATTGTCGGCATTACAGACAAGGATAGGACGGTTCTATTAGAGGCCGGCTGTTCTGTTTCGCATAAAGTGGAAGAACACACACACGGTATCCAGGTTTTGCGGATCCGCAATTTGCAGACTGCAAAACATCTAACAGTCGTGTTCATGAGCCCTTACAGTGATAACAGAAATATTAAAGATGAAGTATGATGGCAGACATTCACATACATATGGCAGAATTTACACATATATGGATATCCTGCACTTAAGTCAGTCAGAAACAAGACACGTGCAGCGCACACCAATCACTCATTGGACACGATGTGGCACACAAGACACTTATACGTGGCTCACATGCCACTGATGCATATGTCACATACTGCACATACACCACTGATACATAGAACATATATAGCACCCACCAATCACACATAGGAAACACGCAATGCACACACCAAGACATTTATGCCTAACCCTATGAAGTGTAGGACACTCAAAGGGATTAAAGGGGTCGTCTCACTTCAGCAATTGGCATTTATCATGTAGAGAAAGTTAATACAAGGCACTTCCTAATGTATTGTGATTCTCCATATTGCCTCCTTTCCATTACATTATACACAGCACGTATCCGTGGTTTTGACCACTCTGTAATCCAGCAGCGGTGGCCGTGCTTGCACACTATAGGGAAAGGTGTTGGCCTATGCGCACTTCCAGCCTTTCTCTATAGTGTGTAAGCACGGCCACCGCTGCTGTGTATAATGTGGTGGAAAGGAGGCAATATGGACAATCACAATACATTAGTAACTGCCTTGTATTAACTGTATGATAAGTGCCATTTACTGAAGTTAGACAAACCCTTTAACCCCTTTAAGCCTAAATGTCTGGCATGAAATTTACCAAATCGTAACCTCCTCATATTGCACATATTCTACATTATAATTAAAAGGGTTGTCCTACCATAATGACCTATTGTCTATCTACAGGATGGGTGATAAATATCAGATTGCTGGGGTCTGACTGCTGGACACCCACTGATCATGAAAAAAGGGGCCTTGAGACATTCAATTACATTACCGCCAATCTATGTACACAAGGGTCTTAAGACCACGTTCCCTTGATCATGGGGGTCCAAGCAGTCAGACCCCCACCAATCAGGATGGCCATACATGTTCTCTCCTCCTTCACTGCCAGCAGCCCCAGAAGTCTAGAAGATACTGCGGGGCCTCCTGTACAATGTACACCAGTAGGAGGCTCCATCACTGTGCGACACTGCCACCTAGTGGCTACAATAATTATCTCTCCTGAGAAAGAAGAGAAATAATAAATCTGGGTGCAGGAGACTAGGGGCCCACCGAGGAATCTCCCGCCTCCCCGGTGGGCCAGTCCGAGCCTGCTTACCAATGTTACAGTTTGTAAAATTGGGGCATATAAGCCCTTCCCCTAGGAACACCCCAACCCTGTCTGGGACCAGCCACTTAGGGGGGGGGGGGGTTGTGTTAGCCCCACCTATTTTCGACCTGGGACCACGCAAACTT
Organism: Bufotes viridis; assembly: GCA_033119425.1. NCBI lineage: Eukaryota > Metazoa > Chordata > Amphibia > Anura > Bufonidae > Bufotes > Bufotes viridis. The sequence continues at coordinate 11,905,154 of CM065596.1, read as the reverse complement.
GACAGGACTGTCCCTGATCCTGAGAAAGTTCCGGCAAATTTGTGCTGTCACGGGGCAAAAATGGTCTAACACAAATCCCCCCATAAGTAGGTGTTCCTGGGCGGGGTCATGACTTTCATGAAACGTTGGAAAGTGTGGGCATCTTATATGTATGGATGACAAAAAAGTCTGGTGATATGGTCTGAAATTCACGATGTATACCGCTGCCCAGGCGTGACAACATCTCAAGTTGATGGGAGTTCTGGATAATTGTATAGAAAAAATAAAAACACTGGTATCAACTCTATGAAGGGGGTCAGAGGGAGCAGGAATGTACCAGTGGTCAGATGTGGCACATCTGACAATATATTTGGGCAATTTTCTTCACACTTTTTCTTTCTTTTAAGCGGGACATTTACACCAACATTTTGTGCTTAAATTTACCAAATTTGTCACATTTACCAATCCTAGACACTTTCTAAAACATAATGCTACTTTCCATGTACTCTGTTTTCTGCAGTGGCTGGGTTTGAGGTGGTCCCAATGCTACGCTGAGTCCCCCGGACACCGTGGAGCTGTGGCCACATGTTGCTGCTCTACCCACAGGGGATGGTAAGGCGTGGTGCACCCCAATGGGAAATAAGTCCAGAGAGTCAGGGTCTGCAGTAAACCAAGGGGCTTCTTTACTGGAGGAACTCAAGTGCAAAACAATAGAGGCAGTGCACTGATCTGGCTTCTCCAGTCTCCCCTCTGGGAGACTACTGGTAGCAGTAGGATTCTGTGCTGAGGAAAGGCCTGAGCTAGCTCTCCTTCTTAGGAGGCTGGTACCCTGGCCATTGGGATGGTGGTCCCGGGTCTATGGCTCAGTTGTCTGGCTGGCTCCTTGATCAAAGGGCTGATGACCCAGGGTCTGTGGCAGAGTATCCCCATCTCAGCGTCTGCTGGTCACTTGTCCAGTCTGGCAGAGTTTCTACCACTAAACATGGGTCCCGATCTGTAGACAACTAGGGGCTCTGACTGCTCTACTTATACGGTTTCTAACTATTCTAGCACCTTCTAGTGGGAGGTTGAAGCTGGAGAAGCACAGCCTAACAGCAACAATGTTGAAGTTCAATACCGCCATAGAATTGTATTGGGTTTCAATACAAGTCAATGGGAATGACTAAGCACACTTTAGTGGTAAACAGTCTGAACGAGCTAAACCAGATGGTCAAAAGTTCACTGTGTATCGCGTTTTCTCTCCAAAACTCAGCTCTTCGTTGTCCCTTATGACAGCGGTTGAAAATGACTACCTTCTCAGTGCACAGGCTGGAAATTCCCAAAGTCTCCTAGTATGAACTGGCTGTGCCTTAACCCTTTCCACAATTCAGTGCAAATACTGAAATAACAGCGCACATGAACAGGATATATCATAAAATACAATTCAGTAAAAAAACAGTATAAGTGCACGCAACAGCATAAATCACAGTGCAAGTTAACCCTTCGAAGAGCACTAATGTAAGGAATTGATGGCTTTGCATAGCAGCAATAGGGGCACAATGTCCACAAACTTCTGGGCTCCAAAGTGCCCTTTCTCCAGGGCGCTTCACATCCCCTCCCTTGTGTACATCTTTAGAATCCCCAACCACATTAATGTCCACATCCACACCGACTGACTCAGTGACCACGGTGAACTTTGACGTTGAGGGGGATTCACAAAAGGGTCCTCATGTCAAGGACTGTGTGGGACACCTCGACTGCTGAGCATCAAAAGCATGGGAATTGTACAAAGTCTGACTCCGTGCAGAGCAAAGACAGGGTTACGTTATGCCAAAACCAGATTCCTCTGCATAATTCTCTGAATAGACTTAGATAAACTCCGGCTTATCTCTAATTCATCACAGGGGTCGCTTCTGTCAGGAGAAGTTAATGCATCTTTTGCAAAGCCCATTACATGTTTGATTAAAAGCCTCTCGAACCCTTCCAATGCATCATTACATCCAAATCCACTCAGAGCGTCGGTGACAGGGAAGGAGATGAGTCACCCTGAATGGGCTTATCCCAGATGCATCTGAGCCCTCCGACTTAGAAAAGTGCTAAATGTTTAGAAGGTAGTAGTCGCCCCATAGTTATGGCGCTTGGGGAACCCAAAGGTCTCTCTGCCACATTAGGAGACACTGGTATTATAAACGACACATTAAGTGGTGGCCCTGTCACAGATTTTGAGAGCAGGAGGCACAGCACAGGAGTGAGATGACAGGAGCAGCAGACGATGCACTGCGCAAGTGCCGGGACACGCTTCACAGGCGTAAGAAGACCGGGCTAGAGCAAAAGTCTAGCCCTGTCAATCCAGTGGAAGGGGGAGGGACTAAAGCTCAAGGGATGTAACAAACTGGTGCTCCAAGGGCTCTGACCGACCCCTCGCTATTCCAGTAAGCCTTTTTGCAAATTGATAAAAATCCAGTAACATACCGTCATAATCAGGGTATCGTTTCTATCAGCATAATCAACCCTGCCAAGTTGTATGTAGGGTTGATCATGCTGACAGGTGCTCTTTAAAGGGGAATGGTACTTATCAAATATGGGCGAGTTTAATTAAGCAGGGGTGTGTCTCGGGTTTCTTATCCCTATTTTATGCCACTTATGAAAGTGGTGTGAATTATAGGAATCACAGCTAATGGAGATAGCCCTACTATAGATAGGGAGGAGACCGGAGTAAATGAGATGATGAGTACATGATGGGAGTTATAGCTCTAATGGCTGGCAGGACAGGATGATACTCAGAACTTTTTCTCCTACCACAGTTTCATCGCCATATGTTCAAAAAACTATTCTAAATGATAAATACAAAAAAAAGGACACAAAAGCAGCGAGGTACAGAATGATAAGAAATGAACTTCCCGCGTCTCCGAGGATTTCAGCTACAAATAAATAAAGTGGAAGCTCATCCAGAAAGCAATTAATTATACATCCTGCTTTCCAGAACGACGTGGAAGATCTCGCCTACCAAACATAATTCAATTATTATTAAATCAAGCGTCACATTGTGATCAGTAAACCTCGAAAACACCCAAAAAATCTTCACATTTATCAGTCACATAGCAAGTGAGAAGAATAGGACCCTCAGTGCCCACACGTGGCATTAACGAAGGGCAAAACTTCTGGCCATAAGGGTGTGGACCCGGCATCTATTAAACGTAAAAAAAGAAAAAATTAACTGATATTGCAGAGTTATTTTTGTTGTGGGAATGAAGAACTTTTTTTAAATGAGAATTAAAATGCAGACTTCAGACGCTTCAGGATTCCAAATTATTCTAGCTCTTTTTTACACTGACTTAAAGGGGTTTTCTGGAACGACAAAATTCATGTTCTATGAATAAGGTGGGGGTCTGACTCCTGACACTGCGACGCTCCAGTGCTGCTTTATTGTTTACTAGGGTGGTAGTGGATATGCCTAGTATTGCAGCTGTGCCTTTATTCAGTAGAGCTGCAGTACCAGGCACAGCCACTACCAGAGGTATGGCGCTGTGGCCATCACATTACGCAGCAGTGGCAGGATCAGGAGATGGAGCCCCGCTCATTAAATAGATATCAATCTAAGAACAGTCCATAGTCCCAGATAAGCCCTTTAGCTCTCCCTGTTCTACTGCTGGTCTGTGGCTCCTCATGGGTGTGGCCACGTACTGGTCAATCAGGACTTCCTATAATGTAATTGGATGACTCACCAAGTGTCACTTAGCATTAGAATTCTAAAAGTCCCAATAGCAAGGTCAAAGGTGAGCCTCCACTACCTCTTCCACATGAAGGAGCCTCTCAAATGTTTGCACTTCCTTTTTTAAAAAAAGTATCTTATTTTATTTTTAACTTGCCTATTGAAATTAAGGTATTTTATCAGTAAAAGTAACCAAATGGAATGGCGCACATCACATCACATCTGCTAAAGGCACTTGTCCCTCCAAATTTGTGGTCAATTACGAATGTCTGAAATCTTTATTTCTTGAGTATACAAAAATATTCCTGCCCGTCTCCCTGTCTGGAGATTCCTCCTGCCTCATTTCCTTTCTTTATAGTTATCGTATAATGACATAAATAAGTGACACAATGTCAAGGACAGCAAAATAAGTTAAATAACTAAAACCATGAAGACTGAACTAATTTACTGTGATTGATTACAGAACTGGGAGGAATGGATTACTGCGCCGAGAGGAGGGAGATGGTTACATGAGGAGACATCGAGATCTATAGATACTCAAAGAGTCAGAACTCAGGATCAGTAATGTATGTGTATGTACACAGTGACTGCACCAGCAGAATAGTGAGTGCAGCTCTGGAGTATAATACTGGATGTAACTCAGGATCAGTACAGGATAGGTAATGTATGTACACAGTGACTGCATCAGCAGAATAGTGAGTGCAGCTCTGGAGTATAATACAGGATGTAACTCAGGATCAGTACAGGATTAGTAATGTAATGTATGTACACAGTGACTGCACCAGCAGAATAGTGAGTGCAGCTCTGGAGTATAATACAGGATGTAACTCAGGATCAGTACAGGATAAGTAATGTATGTACACAGTGACTCCTCCAGCAGAATAGTGAGTGCAGCTCTGGAGTATAATACAGGCTGTAACTCAGGATCAGTACAGGATAAGTAATGTATGTACACAGTGACTGCACCAGCAGAATAGTGAGTGCAGCTCTGGAGTATAATACAGGATGTAACTCAGGATCAGTACAGGATAAGTAATGTATGTACACAGTGACTGCACCAGCAGAATAGTGAGTGCAGCTCTGGAGTATAATACAGGATGTAACTCAGGATCAGTACAGGATAAGTAATGTATGTACAGTGACTGCACCAGCAGAATAGTGAGTGCAGCTCTGGAGTATAATACAGGATGTAACTCAGGATCAGTACAGGATAAGTAATGTATGTACACAGTGACTGCACCAGCAGAATAGTGAGTGCAGCTCTGAGTATAATACAGGATGTAACTCAGGATCAGTACAGGATAAGTAATGTATGTACACAGTGACTGCACCAGCAGAATAGTGAGTGCAGCTCTGGAGTATAATACAGGATGTAACTCAGGATCAGTACAGGATAAGTAATGTATGTACACAGTGACTGCACCAGCAGAATAGTGAGTGCAGCTCAGGAGTATAATACATTATGTAACTCAGGATCAGTACAGGATAAGTAATGTATGTACACAGTGACTCCACCAGCAGAATAGTGAGTGCAGCTCTGGAGTATAATACAGGATATAACTCAGGACCAGTACAGGATAAGTAATGTAATGTATTTCCACAGTGACTGCACCAGCAAAATAGTGAGTGCAGCTCTGGAGTATAATACAGGATGTAAATCAGGATCAGTACAGGATAAGTCATGTAATGTATGTGCACAGTGACTGCACCAGCAGAATAGTGAGTGCAGCTCCGGAGTATAATACAGGATGTAACTCAGGATCAGTACAGGATAAGTAATGTATGTGCACAGTGACTGCACCAGCAGAACGGTGAACGCAGCCCAGTAATTCAATGCTGTGTCTGTGACCTCCACGTAGGTACCTACAACCCCCCTTCCTGATTGCTGCCGGAACTGGGCCTCACCAGACGGATATTGGGGAATACAGAACATATCTGATGAATGGGATATGTTCATCTGTGTGTAACTGAGATTATTGTCATCAAAATACATGCGAGACAGAAACAGGAAATGACAAAGTATCAGACAGCTCGTATATTCAGCATCATGATGACAACCCCATCTCCAGAGATAACATGCCGCTGAGCCAATGTATCTAAGCCTATCATGTATGATACTGTGTACTGTGCCGCCAATGTATCTAACCCTACTTTGTTTGATACTATTAGATACTATTAAAAACCTGTCTCAACACAACAGACAGTATTATGTATGACACTGTCTGTCAAACCAGGGTATCTAAGTTTTCATGTGCGATACTGTTTGCAAAGGTCATGTACCTAATTCTACTATGTATGATACAGTCAACTGAGCCAGTGTTTCTAAGTTCATGTGGGATACTGTCTCCTGAGCAAGAGTATCTAAGCTTAGATACCGTCTGCTGTGCAACTGTCTCTAAACCTATAATAGGTGTAGCTAATCTTACATCCTATATTTACTGGTACTGTACCTATTATGTTATGCATTATGAGCCAGTGTATCTAAGCCGATCATGTGTGATACAGGCTGCGGAGCCATCATACATACCCCTGTTATGCATGACACCGTATGATGAGCATTTGTATATACTCTTATTAAACATGATGAGTTAGTGTATCTAAGCCTGCCGTGTGTGATACAGTACATTACATTATCTGGACTAAAATTAAATTATTTACTTGCAGTACCCTGCCTGGCCACATGGTGTGCCGGTAAGGTAAAAAATATCCAAGAGCATCATAGGGTAGGCGGTACTTTCACTGGAACAACTGCAGCACAATACTCTAAAGCACCACCTAGTGGTGGCAATGTTTAGTGCAACGATTTATACTATACATTCATACTATGTATTTTAAGACACAAAATTACAGAGTGGATTTGCACAAATCTAAATATTACCTTGAAATGAAATGCTAATTTTTAGCGTGGGCTCCTCTAGTCTGGATCCCCCCTATTAGCCAAAGAGCAGTTGTTGCTTTGACAGACTCAACACGACCATGTAAATTGGCGCCACGTAAACCCGGATTATGATTTGCTGCCTGATCCATCGCTGCAAAATTATATACGTTCTATTGAAACCACTGGATCAAGGTTAAATAATTTCCATCATTTACATACTTAGAATTTTATCGTCGGCGCCGTTCATTGTCACAATTACAGTAAAATGTGCCCTTAATAGAATATGAAAAATCCGAAAGCTGCAAGTGACAACCTCGCCCCCTCCCGAAGCAGAGAACTTTTCTAGCTGACAGTCTAAAACACACACGCGGGAATCTCTTCATCTGAGCACATCAGAGCCTTGGAAATGACACATATCATCCTTGCAAAAATCACTGACATATTCTGCTGCACAATGCATATTCATTTAGCTGGGGAGGGGGGAGATGTTCAGCCCGGGCATCGCAGTATGTGGTTCCTAGCGCCAGCCTGGCAGCTATTTAAAGGAGAAGCCTTACATTTGTATTAAGGAAATGAACATTAATATGCAGAATAACAACATGGCACTCGATCGCCAGATGATTGAACATCATTGCAGTAACAGAATGCATATCACCGACAAATGATTCATATCTACTAGGAAACACTTGCCCCTGCACCACAAATACCCCCACAAGGGTAGTTCACTGCTATCCAGGCTGGAAATGCTGTTACATTGCTTTAAATGTGTGACAAAGTGAAAATGCAACAATGTAACCTTTAGGGCTCATGCACACAAACATATTTTTTTCCATTTCTGTTCTGTATTTTTCAAAACTTATATGCATTCACTTCAATAGGGCAGCAAAAAAGCGGAAATGACTCCGTGTGCATTCTGTGTCCGTATGCCCGCATGGTCGTTCTGCAAAAAAATAGAATATGTCCGATAAGCCTGTTCTATTAGGGGCCGAACATTCCATTTTCCAAAATACGGAATGCACACGGCCAGTATCCATGTTTTGGCGATCTGCAATTTGTGGACCGCATAACATCCAACAGTCCTGTGGATTAGCCCTTAGATTGCAATTATAGGTGCTGGGCCGGCCTTAGGGGTGTGCATGCAGAAAGCACTACTGAGGGGGCGCCGTGGCTCTAATGCTTTTAAACTGGATTCTATCTTCGGTAAAAAGGGGCATGATCCAACTTAAAAGGGGTTTTCCAGGATTTTCATATTGACGGCATAACGTCTGGATGAAGCCGCATAGGACCTATGGCAGCAATACGCGTGTGGCTTAGGGTACGTTCACACTAGCGTTTTGGATTCCGTTTGTGAGATCCGTTTCAGGGCTCTCCCAAACGGTCCAAAACGGATCAGTTCAGCCCCAATGCATTCTGAATGGATAAGGATCCGTTCAGAATGCATCAGTTCGGCTCCGTTCCGTTTATATTCTGTTTTGGAGGCGGACACCAAAACGCAGCATGCAGCATTTTGGTGTCCGTCTGAAGAGGCGGAGCCTAACGGATCCGTTTTTAATTACAATGTAAGTCAATGGGGACGGATGCGTTTTCAATGACACAATATGGTGCATTTGAAAACGGATCCGTTCCCTATTGACTTTCAATGTAATTCAAAACAGATCCGTTTTGGACTTTGTCATTTTTCTTTAAACCTAATGCAAACGGATCCGTTCTGAACGGATACAAACGTTTGCATTATAGATGTGGATCCGTCTGTGCAAATAAACAGACGGATCCGCACCAACGCTAGTGTGAAAGTACCTTTAGCCGCGCAGCATGTTAACCACTTGCCGCCACGCTAACGCCGATGGGCGTCAGCGCGGCGGCTCTCTCAGGTCTCACTGCCGCCTATCGGCGTCATCTCGTGAGACCCGAGATTTCACATGAGCGCGCGCGTCGTGCGTGCGGCGTTCATGTGATCGGGCAGGGACAACTGAAACTACAGCCTGCCAGCGCTGATCATGCGCTGGCAGGCTGTAGATCTGAGAAAAACCGCATTTAAATCGCATATCAGACGCTGTTTTTAAACAGCGTCTGATATACCTGCTATCTGCTCGTCTGGTGGTCCCTTTGTTTGGGACCACCAGAGAAAGCTATAGGAAAAGTGCACCAATCACTACACACACCCCCCACCCCCATCACTGATTAACCCCTGATCACCCATGTCACCCCCTGATCACCCCCTGTCACCCCCCTGTCACTAATCACCCCCTACAGGCTCATTCAGGCGTCCGTATGTGTTTTGCGGATCCATGGATCTGCGGATCCATGGATCTGCGGATCCGACTAAAATACGGACACCGGCAATGCGCTTTCCGCATTTGCAGATCCGCACAGAACTATATAGAAAATGCTTTTCTTGTCCGCAGTTGCGGACAAGAATAGGACATGTTCTATATTTTTGCGGAACGGAAGTGCAGACCCGGAGCGCGGATCCGTAATTCGGATCCGAGCGGGACAAAGTCTGTCCCCATAGAAATGAATGGGTCCGCAATTCCGTTCCGCAAACAGAATTTCGGACGTGTGAATGGGGCATAAGGGTCCCGTTATCACCGCCAGTTAGTTAGCTACTTGTTAGTTAGCTAGCGCCCAGCCCACCGCACCGCAGTCACTGATTTTGGCAGAGATTTTTCATCCACATTGACCGATGCGAATGAAAAAATCTGTGCCGTTCATTTTTTTTTTTTTCAGCGCAGCGGCTGAACGGAAAAAAATCTCATTACCCGTATGCTCAATATAAGGAGAATCGCAGAAACTCCTAATGCTGGCCATACGTGTAATGATTGCGGAGACCCTCAAATGCCAGGGCAGTACAAAAACCCCACATGTGACCCCATTTTAGAAAGAAGACACCCCAAGGTATTCCGTGAGGGGTATGGTGAGTTCATGTAAAATTTTATTTTTGTCACAAGTTAGTGGAATATGAGACTTTGTAAAAAAATATATATATATATCAATTTCCGCTAACTTGTGTCAAAATTTTTTTTCTGTGAACTCGCCATACCCCTCACAGAATACCTTGGGGTGTCTTCTTTCCACAATGGGGTCACATGTGAGGTATTTATACTGCCCTGGCATTTTAGGAGTGCTAAAGCGTGAGAATCCAAATGCGTAAAAATGGCCTGTGAAATCCTAAAGGTACTCATTGGTTTTAGGGCCCCTTTGCGCATCTTGGCTGCAAAAAGTGTCACTCATGTGGTATCGCCGTACTCAGGAGAAGTAGGGCAATGTGTTTTGGGGTGTATTTTTACATATACCCATGCTGGGTGTGAGAAATATCGCTGTAAGCGACAACTTTTTAAATTTTTTTATACAAAGTTGTCAGTTTACAGAGATATTTCTCACCCAGCATGGGTATATGTAAAAATACACCCCAAAGCACATTGCCCTACTTCTCCTGAGTACGGCGATACCATGAGTGACACTTTGCAGCCAAATGCGCAAAGGGCCAAATTATGAGTACCTTTTAGGAGGGCATTTTTACGCATTTTTCTTCTCACGCTTTAGGGCCCCTAAAATGCCAGGGCAGTATAAATACCCACATGTGACCCCATTTTGGAAAGAAGACACCCCAAGGTATTCGCTGAGGGGCATAGTGAGTCCATGAAAAATTAAACTTTTTGTCAAAAGTTAGCGGAAAGGGAGACTTTGTGAGAAAAACAATAAAAAATCAATTTCCACTAACTTGTGCCAAAAATTTTTTTCTATGAACTCGCCATGCCCCTCATGGAATATCTTGGGGTGTCTTCTTTCAAAATGGGGTCACATGTGGGTATTTATACTGCCCTGGCATTTAGAGGCCCTAAAGCATGAGAAGAAAAATGCGTAAAAATGCCCTCCTAAAAGGTACTCATGGGAATTTGGGCCCTTGCGCATCTTGGCTGCAAAAAGTGTCACTCATGTGGTATCGCCGTACTCAGGAGAAGTAGGGCAATGTGTTTTAGGGTGTATTTTTACATATACCCATGCTGGGTGAGAGAAATATCTCTGTAAACTGACAACTTTGTATAAAAAATTTAAAAAGTTGTCGTTTACAGCGATATTTCTCACACCAGCATGGGTATATGTAAATACACCCCAAACACATTGCCTACTCTCCTAGTACTGGCGATCCACATGGTGACACTCTTTGCAGCCAAGATGCGCAAAGGGCCCTAAAACCAATGAGTACCTTTAGGATTTCATAGGGCATTTTTACGCATTTGGATTCTCACGCTTTAGGTTCCCTAAAATGCCAGGTGAGTATAAATACCCCACATGTGACCCCATTTTGGAAAGAAGACACCCCAAGGTATTCCGTGAGGGGCATGGCGAGTTCACAGAATTTTTTTTGGCACAAGTTAGCGGAAATTGATATATTTTTATTTTTTATTTTGTTTTTTACAAAGTCTCATATTCCACTAACTTGTGACAAAAATAAAATTTTACATGAACTCACCATACCCCTCACGGAATACCTTGGGTGTCTTCTTTCTAAAATGGGGTCACATGTGAGTACTTATACTGTCCTGGCATTTTAGGGGCCCTAAAGCGTGAGAAGAAGTCTGGAATCCAAATGCGTAAAAATGCCCTGTGAAATCCTAAAGGTACTCATTGGAATTAGGGCCCTTTGCGCACCCAGGCTGCAAAAAGTGTCACATATGTGGTATCGCCGTACTCAGGAGAAGTGGGGCAATGTGTTTTGGGGTGTATTTTTATATATACCCCTGCTGGGTGTGAAATATCTCTGTAAATGACAATTTTTACATTTTTTATACAAAGTTGTCAGTTTACAGAGATATTTCTCTCACCCAACATAGGTATATGTAAAAATACACCCCAAAACACATTGCCCTACTTCTCCTGAGTACGGCGATACCATAGTGATTGCACTTTGCAGCCTGAGTCGCAAAGGGGCCCTAAACCAATGAGTACCTTTAGCTTTTACATGGCGGCTCACAATTTAGCCCCGCCCAAAATGCCAGAACAGTACAAACACCCCACAAATGACCCCATTTCGGAAAGTAGACACCCCAAGGTATTCACTGAGGGGCATAATGAGCCCGTATGAGATTTTTTTTTTTTGCCAGAAGTTAGCAGAAATGGAAACTTTATTATTATTTTTTCCTCAGAAAGTGTCATTTTCCGCTAACTTGTGAAAAAAATGAAATGATACATGAACTCACCAAGCCCCTCCGCGAATACTTTGGGGTGTCTTCTTTCTAAAATGGTGTGATTTGGGGGTATTTATACTTTCCTGGCATTCTAGCACCTGAAGAAACACGACAGGCGCTCAGAAAGTCAGAGCTGCTTCAAAATGCCGAAATTCACTTTTTGCACCATAGTTTGTAAACGCTATAACTTTTACCCAAACCAATAAATATACACTTATTGGACTTTTTTTATCAAAGACATGTAGAACAATACATTTAGAGAAAAATTTATATAGAAATTTAGTTTTTTTTAAAAAATTTTACAACAGAAAGTGAAAAATGTCATTTTTTTGCAAAAATGTCGTTAAATTTTTATTAATAGCAAAAAAAGTAAAAATGTCAGCAACAATGAAATACCACCAAATGAAAGCTCTATTAGTGAGAAGAAAAGGAGGTAAAATTCATTTGGGTGGTAAGTTGTATGACGGAGCAATAAACGGTGAAAGTAGTGTAGTGCGGAATTGTAAAAAAGGGCCTGGTCACTAGGGGGGTATAAACCTGTGGTCTTCAAGTGGTTAAGGAGGTCTATACATTTTTCAAAGCACTCTTCCAGGTTGTATACATTTTTTGCATTTTATATTACTGCTTGCACTGGCACTTTATATTTTATGTTTATGTTTTTCTGAGATAAGGTTTAATCATAGTATATTATAATATTTGATCCCTTATTGGGTTATATTCAGTCTATAATCAGGGGCGTAACTATCATAGCGGCAGACCATGCGACTGCTATGGGCAGGGCTGGGACAAGGTCCACCACCAACAGAGGCTGAGCTGCCCAAGTGCGCCCCCCCCCCTCCAACTTGTGGATGACACTGCTATGGGGGATCTGTGATGGATGATACTGTTATTGGGGAATCTGTGGATGACACATATGTGTCATCCACAGATCCCCCCTCCCCATAACAGGGTCCATGTAGGAATGACCCCCAATACAAGGGGTGAGGCTGTGGGGTTGTATCTGCTTTTTTGATGACAGCAGGGTCCGTGCAGTGACTGTATTCTACTACACCCCCTCACACACACACACTGTATATAATCTTAACTATATAACTGTAGTGATTTACTACAGTTATATAGTTAATAAGATTATATCCAGTGAGCGGGGGATGGGGGTGTAGTAGAATACAGTCACTGCACGGGCCCTGCTGTCATTATGAAATAGCATATGTGACCCCCACCTCTTTTATTGGTGGTCATTCAGTAAATTAACCCTGTTTTGGGGGAGGGGGTGTCTGTGGGACAAATATGTGTCATCCACAGATTCTCCCCATAACAGGGTTCATTTAGTGATTGACCACCCAAATTGTGGTGACCCAATACATGGGAGTTGCATCTGCAGAGCTTTTGTATAATGCCACCCCACACTGTAGTGTCCCCCACACAGTAATGTCCGCCACACTGTAGTGCCCCCACACAGTAATGTCCGCCACACTGCCCCCGCACAGTAATGTCCGCCACACTGCCCCCACACAGTAATGTCCCCCACACAGTAATGTCCCCACACTGTAATGTCCCCCACACAGTAATGTCCCCCACACTGTAGTGTCCCCCACACAGTAATGTCCGCCACACTGCCCCCACACAGTAATGTCCGCCACACTGGTCCCCCACACAGTAATGTCCCCCACACTGTAATGTCCCCCACACAGTAATGTCCGCCACACTGTCCCCCGCACAGTAATGTCCGCCACACTGCCCCCGCACAGTAATGTCCGCCACACTGCCCCCCACACAGTAATGTCCGCCACACTGCCCCCACACAGTAATGTCCGCCACACTGCCCCCACACAGTAATGTCCGCCACACTGCCCCCACACAGTAATGTCCGCCACACTGCCCCCCGCACAGTAATGTCCGCCACACTGCCCCCGCACAGTAATGTCCGCCACACTGCCCCCGCACAGTAATGTCCGCCACACTGCCCCCGCACAGTAATGTCCGCCACACTGCCCCCGCACAGTAATGTCCGCCACACTGCCCCCTGCACAGTAATGTCCGCCACACTGCCCCCACACAGTAATGTCCCCACACCCCCTCAACCACACAGCAGTGCCCCCACATAGTAATTTGTCAGCCCCCTCCCTCTTGTCATTCTCCCCCTTCTTGTCATGCTTTTTCTGCCCCCTGTCATTCTCCCCCATCTTTTCATGCTCTTTATACCCCCCATGTTGTCATGCACTTTCTGCCCCCATGTTGTCACAGACTTAATGAAAGGGGGCCCGGCATTTCACTGTACTTAATGCCGGGCCCCGTCAGAGCGCTCCTCTCACCTCCATTATGGTCACTTCTCCAGGCTTCCAGGATCAGGCCCCAGCACTGCCTCACATTAAGCAGGTGGGCGGAGCCTAACGGAGGTCCGTTAGGCTCCGCCCACCTGCTTACTCTGTTTCTAGTTAGAGCCTGAGGCAGCGGGGCCTGATGCTGGAGGCCTGAAGCAGCATAATGGAGGTGAGAGGAGCGCTCTGACGGGGCCCGGCTCAGGGAATGACAGGAGGGAGCGCTGAGCCGTTCCCCCCTGTCAGTCCCTCTCCCTCTCGCCGGCCCCTGCCTGCGCCCTGAGGCTGGAGCGCCCTGAGGCTGGAGCCTCCCCAGCCTCTGTGTCGGCCCGGCCCTGGCTATGGGGCCCGGGGCAAGAGGGGGCCCAGTTGGGATCATCTCCTCTTCTACTGGGGGTGAAAACTTGGTCAGGACTCTACCCTCTAAAGAAACAACTTTTAGCAAATGAGGCAGTGGAAAAAATGTCCCAAGCGTCACTGAAAGGGGTTTAGGTGGAAACCCTTCTGTCCTGTGTGGGGGGCCTGGTTTGATCCTTGCTATGGGGCCCTTACTTCTCTCTGTACGCCACTGTCTATAATTGTACATTTTCAGAATATTTAGGAATATCATTGAGACCTCTATAGCTGTATTAAGAACTGTGCTGTGAGGGGAGGGTCTCCCAGCATTCATTTGAGGACCTTCCATTTTTGTGAGGTTTTTAATGTTTTTTAATTTGACCTAATATTTTGGTGTGCGTCTTATCTATGCATATATCAGCTTCTGTGTTATAAAAGGGGTTATCCGAGACTAAAAAATGTTCCCCATATGTCCGGGCCCCTCACGCTGAATCTACTTACCTGGCTCCCCGCGCCACTCCTGGTCCCCACTCCGCTGCTGCTGCTTCTCCCATTGCGCGGATGAAAACATCCGGTGTCGAGGGAGCAGCCAATGGCAGGCGGCAATGAGCCTTCCTATCATCGCGGGAGGCTCGTCCCAGTCACGGCCTGCCATTAGCTGCCTCCATATCCCCCCCGACACTGGATATTTTTATCCGCGCACGGAGAGAAACTGCAGTGCCGTTGCGCGGACCAGGAGCAGGGAGCCAGGCAAGTAGATTCAGTGTGAGGGGCCCGGGCATATGGGGGACATTTTTTAGTCTCAGATAGGTCAGGATAGGTCATCAATATGTTATCGGTGGGTGTCCAGTGCCCATTATTTCCACCGATCAGCTGATTGAAGAGACCACAGCACCCCGGTGAGCACTGCGGCCTTCTTACAGCCTACCAAGCACAGCGCCATACTTTGGATAGTGGCTGTGCTTGGTATTGCAGCCAAGTCCCTTTTAATTTAATGGGGCTAGGCCACTTGAGCCATGAATGTGACATCACATGACCTAGGAAGAAGCCTAAAGCCTCTTCATATAGCCGATCGGCAGAGGGTGCCGTAAGTCAACACCCATGTCAATCTCATATTGATGCACCTAGTAGCACCCCTCTGAGGTCTCTGTCCCCCAAAACCACACTACATGCAGCCACAAGACACGCTCCAATCCCAATCACATGACCCTCATTTGCATATATCAATGAAAAACCAACTTCTGTGTTACATAGGCTTTCTGTTTCGGTATGGTTTCTACATTGTGGCAACAAGTGGCTGCTCCATCTATAACATCCTCTCAGGAGTCAGGACAATAAATGTGACCCCACCTCAATATGGTCTTGTCCTACATACACATCAATTGACAGGTGGTCATGGTCATGTGACTGCTAGGCTCCGCCCAGAAATGGAAAGATTTATCAACTAGATAGGAACTATTATAATGTATTTATACAGTACATTATATAGAGGACATCAGTCTTTATCAACATAAGAGAACCACATGGAAAAGCTGCAAGGCCTGACTAAGTGGAGCACAGGTAGCAGTTTCAGCCGGGCCCCTGTGCCTCAGGGGTGGGGCAGTATTCAAAATGTCATGGGAGATCGGGCCCTGTTATAGATATTGCATTGGGGCCCAAGGGCTTCAACATGGTTCCTTAGAGCCTCAGGGGGCACCGTATACTACCCCTTGTTGCAAACTTGCCAACAGTCTGAAAAAGGGGCGGGATTTATGCAAACCCGACCCTAAGGAGGGCATTTAGTTGGCTGGGTCTTAAAGGGAGTCTGTCACCAGAACTTAACCTTTACTTTGCCTTGTTGGTCTAGCTCAGCTGAATGTAACTGACGCTTTCACTTAGCCATCCGTTGCTTCATTCTGGAGAAAAGATGCTTAGTCATAATGCAAATTAGCAGTTAAGTGCACCGAGGGCGTGCACAAGCCACTCTGTGCACCCTTGCTCCTCCCGCTTTCTCTGCCAGCCCCTCTAACTTGATTGACAGGGCCAGGGCAGATGACTATGAACCTGGCTCTGTGTGGGAGGGGCTAGCAGAGGAAGCAAGGGAGCACAGCAGGTCCAGGGCCCGCCACTTGGTGCACTTAATTGCTCATTTGCATATGCATTCAAAGTACTTTTTCTCCAGAATGAAGTAATAGATCCCTAAGTGAAAGGTATTATTACATTCAGCTGAACTGGCCCTACTAGGTACTTTGCTGGATATAACGGTGAATTTCTAGTGATGGACTCCCTTTAAATGGCAAGATCATAGCCATTTTATATGGAACTGGTACGTACCGAAACGGTGGACATGGTACCTGTACGGAGCAATAACAATCTATGGGCATCTGTAACAGGGCCAGGTACACAGGATCTCATGTTGTGCAATTGCTGAAGTTTTACTTAATGTGCCTAACACTGCGCCTATTACGGCCAAAAACGTAAATCCGTCTCGCAACCTCCTGACAAACAGAAAATCCGTGCCAGTATGGGCCCTCGTGAGGACAAGAGGCACCTGAGCGACTACTCCTGGCTGTAATCAGTCTGTATGATGCAGTTAGGCTACACAATTTAACCCTTGCTGCCAGGAGGCCGGAGGATAATGATTTCCGGGGGCCCATCTGCTTCTGTGAAATAAAGTGTCTTTTGTAATAAATTTGAACATTTATCAAATTAGTTCCATGATCACATTTGGATTTTAATGATTTTTTTGTGAAATAAGATGAATTTTTCGCCTGCCACTGGAAATATCATTTTATTAGCGTTGGCAGCTCAGAGAGGTGTGGAGCTCTCAGCCAAAAAATAAAAAAATTTCATGTTTCCAAATTGTATCTGACGAGTAAATAAGGCCGATCCCTGTGCAGATTGTAGATTCCAGGCCGTGGGGATGAGCAGGACGCCGCGCTGTCTTGATTACAGTCTTGGAAGGATCCTCGGGTCTAATTGATCGTCTTCTGAAGCAGAACCTTCAATGGCCAAAGGGAATTCTTAATTATTATTGAAAATACATAGAAATTATTTGCTGAGAAGACTTTCATCCTGCAGAACTCTCTTCTCTTTTCATGTGACGCGGCCTTTGTGATGTCCACACGGATTACACTGCGAGTCTCTGCACTTCTGCCCCATGTTATCCAGGCTCTGCTTCTTCTGCATCTAAAATCTACAGACACCAGATACCCAGGGGACGTGCAGTTATTGAATGAGGTTCCTCACAAGCAGGACCACCTTCTGTAAGAACTGTATCATACCTCCCAAGCTTCTCTCTTTAGGAGGGACAGTCCCTCTTTTTGACCTATGTCTTTGATCCTTAAATGTCCTTCTTTTTGACCTGGGGAATTAATGCTTAATAAACTTACTAAATTGCTCCTTAGTAAACTATCTGGGTGATTCCATTTGTATATTAGACCATAACCTTAAAATACCTACAATCCAGTGATTTATGTGCCAATATAAATTGTCCCAGGGGCTCCACATGCTATAAAAAAAATAAAGGAACTTACACTCACCTAACCGATCCCCAGCTGCTGCAGTTTTGATGGAGTCTGTAAATATGCTTTGGATGGAGTTAGGGAAGTGGCCCACTAATAAAAAAAATTGCTGCGATGTGAGCCAGCATATATTGGCCTCTTTCACACGGTCAGTATTTTTGCATCAGTATTTGTAAGTCAAAACCAGGAGTGGGTCCAAAACACAGAAGAAGCACAAATATATTTGTCATGCTTCGGTGTGGGAGGGAAACACCACACCGAGCATAAGAGGGAAGGGGGAACAGGGAATCAGGCCTGAGAACTAGGGAAGGTAAATGGACACCTCCTAGTAAAACCCTAACCAAAATCCTGACTGACTACCAGTATGAACAGACCCCAGAGGTAGGTGAATAAATCCTGACTGACTACCAGTATGAAACAGACCCCAGAGGTAGGTGAGTTCATACACAGGAATACCTAGAGTCCTATCTAGCCCTATAGGACCCTGGTACTAATGGCAGGGAGGAGACTACCTGTTCCTCCAAAAGGAAGGACAAACAGTAGTCTCCTACAGGCCTAATACAAACAATAGGGAAATGTAACACACAGAACCCAAACAAAATACAAAAAGGCAAAAGGCAATACTTAACTTCAAAGGAGCAATGGAAGCACCAGGAACTCCACCGAGATCCACCCACCAGCAATCCACAACTGAAACTAAAGTTATAAACCACACAGCATTGTGGGAGAAGCAACTATAAATAAGGAAGGTTAAATGACCACATTAGCAACACCTGAGGCAAGAGGTGAGGCCATTACCAGAAACAACACAGGCGCCTATTGTTCCACAAGGAGAACCTGTAAGATCAAACCACGTGTTGCCAGTCCTGACACCTGTAGCGGGAACGTCCGTGACAGTACGCCAATTATCTTGGCGATCTAAAATTCTAAACAACGCTCACCATGACAGGAGCGGGTGGCAAGGAAGATGGCTCCAAAGGTTCAACATATCTCTTCAACAAAGATTTATGAAACACATTATGAATTTTAAGAGCCTGAGGAAGTTCAAGATAAAAAGCTACAGGATTAATAATGGCAGTGATCTTATATGGACCAATAAACCTTGGACCCAACTTCCAAGAAGGTACCTTCAACTTAATGTTTCTTGTGGACAGGGCCGGTGCAAGGATTTTTGCCAGCACAAGCGAAGCTACATTTAGGCGCCCCCCCTTCCCCCATGATCACATCACGAAAGTGATTTAAAAAAAAAAAAAAAAGTTCATTTTGGAGCCCCCCCCCTTCTGTGCGCCCTAAGGCAGCCGCTTGGTCTGCCTTATTATAGCACCGGCCCTGCTTGTGGACAGCCACACAGAATCACCCACTCTTAGCTCCGGACTTTCATACGTTTTCTGTCAGCCACACGTTTATACTTGTTGCCCATATTCATCAAGTTATTTTGAATTTTCCACCATATAGATGACAATGATGACGAAAAAAGTTTCTCCTCAGGGATACCAGCAATATCAGAACCATAAAATGTGCCAAACTGCGGGTGAAACCCATATGCCCCAAAAGACAGCGACTTTCCAGTGGACTCCTGTCTACGATTATTTATGCCAAAGACAAAAGCGAAGACCACTTCTCCTGGTTCTCAGAGACAAAACATCTCAAGTAAAGCCTCTTGCACACGACCGTATGACATCCGAGACATACGGTCTGTAAGTGGGCCATATGTCCCGGGGCAGCATACATCGGGCCGCCCGCGGGACTATTGTCCTGCCTCATATGATGTTATGAGTGCGGGACAATAGTCCCGCGGGTGGCCCGATGCGCACAGCATCAAAGTAACCTATGATGCTGTGCGCTCCCGTGCGCACGATGTATGCCGCTCCGGGATTTATGGCCTGCTCACTGACCATATGTCTCGGAGGGCAGTCTCCAGACTCCGATTAGTGCGTTTCGTCTGTCCGTTCGACTGAGGATGAAAAGCAGAAGAAAAAGACAGTTGTACCCCCAGCCAAGTACAGAACGCCTTCTAGACCCTGGAAACAAACTGAGTCCCAAGATCCAAGACCACGTCAGAGGGAATGCCATGGAGTTTCACAATGTTGTCAACAAACACTTGTGCAAGTGTTTTAGCATTAGGTAGGCCCGGCAACGCTATAAAGTGCACCATTTTACTAAAGCGATTAACAACTAGCAGAATATTGGTCTTTCCTGAAGAATTAGGAAAGAGGTGTGGCCAAGATGGCCGCTGGTGTCCACTGGATACAAATAGGTATCTGATGATGTGTATGCCCCGGTCACAAAAATGATCACAAACTAAAATAATACAAAAAATATATATCTTTATTGGCATCATATAAAATAATACACCACGAGTATGTTACTGAAAAATTTAAAAAGACATAGAAATCCACACAGTACATGAAAGATGGACGCTTTGGAAGGGAACTGGCTAGATGTGGGTAGTACAGGACCAATATATTCAGGGGTGATATACATTTCATAACCATAAACATGAAATAAATAGCTAATGTATATACAAAAACCACACCTATGTATATAATAAACGAGAAAGGCCCTTAGATAAACGGACGTGGACAACAAGCATAAAGGATATCATATACAAGGTAGGTATGATAAAGTCATTTTACAATCAAGAAAATAACCGCGAATTTGCAAATATATGGTGAATAATAATATCGCAAACTCGAATATAGCCCCTGCTGCTCATCATTACCTAATACAAGAAAAGACCAAGTTGGCTCTCCGAAAATATAGAATACATTCTGGGACGTACGTTATATAGATTACATGTCACTATACACAATGACGTCGATGGGGCTATCCGCCAGGCTAAGGGCTGGATATACCATTTTGCACCAAGTCCAAAACATACACTACAACAGTGTTTCCCAACCAGTGTGCCTCCAGCTGTTGCAAAACTACAACTCCCATCATGCCCGCACAGCCAAAGGCTGTCCGGGCATGCTGGGAGTTGTAGTTTTGCAACAGCTGGAGGCACACTGGTTGGCAAACACTGCACTACAACACCTCTGTATCCTAAAGCAAAGGCAAAGGGCTCAATACAAAATTGTACCAGGGCCTGAGAGCCATTTCTTTAGATAACCTTTCAGTATCCTAGACCACCAGCAAGGCTCTGGATGGAGCAACGCTGCAATACCACACACCCCCTATTGATAGCTGTGGCGCTGTTCTTGGAAGAAAGCAGCCATGTTCCTCTAATCCCGTACAGTCCCTTTAACACGGCTGCTGCCGCCTCTAGCACTCCAGACCGTCGACTGACTCTTGGAAGGTATTGGATTTTCTTGGCTCTGTCCGGCATAATAACCTTAAAAGCAGCAAAAGCAAATTACAGTCCAGGATCGGCACCAAATCACCGAGCCTACGACCAATTTTCAGAGCCATGCTAATAAATTAAAATGATATTGAACTGGAATTGACCTGTGGATGGGCGCATGCCATCGCATGGGGATTTGTTAACCCTCAAGCTGCCTGGCTCCATCCAACAGAAGCCTGTAACGTGTCCTCGACTCATCTGGTTGGAGCATTGATTGTGTTATAGTCTGCGAGGGGAACACGGGGGAGAGAGAAATAGTATGTAATTAACAGCAATGCAGACTGCCCGCCAAGGCATCTAATAGGAAAAGTCTCCATCCCAGCGTATGCAGACGCAGCGGGACAATCAGGCAGCGCACTTCCAGCAGAGACGTCGCCTCCGGTGTCACTACAGCGCTCTTTAAGTATACGCTAACACAAAAACATGACATTTTAACACTGGCACAAGAAGCATCTGGCTCGTCCGCCGCTCCCAATCTCCATTCTGCTTTATTTTCATTCTTAAAATTGATTTGCTGAGGTTCTCATTTTAGCAAATTTTTTTAAAACCCGTTTTCACACGGGAGGCGCTACATAGACGACTTAACGCAAAAAAGTGCTTGAGCCGTTCACTCACTGCAGCTACAAAATAAAGTGATAATAATAGGGGACCCTCAGAGGACATATGCCCCCCGAAAATATAAAGAAAACCCTGTAAATGGACATCAGAGAATGCAGCTTTCCCAGATTTCTCAGCGCCATATATGCTGCAGTATGGAAGCGGGGCGTGACATGGCAGCACTATCAACCCCTTTCATGTGTCTGTGATGACATTGTTACAAGATGTTCAGCGGTTCATGTGTGAAGATGTCCATGAAGAATCCGAGTTTGGTCCGTATGCGGTGGCCAGGTTTGGGGTGGCCTCCCACGCTACGCTGGGTCCCCTGGACACTGTCGAGATGTCACCATGTGTTGCTACTTTTCTGAAGAGAGGCGTGGTGCACCACAACAGGAAATAAGTCCAGAGTCAGGGTCTGCAGTAAACCAGGGTGCTTCTTTACTGCAAGAACTCAAGTGCAAAACAACACAGGCAGTGCACTGAGCTTGCTTCTCCAGTCTCCTCCCTGGCAGAAGAAGGTTTCGTGCTGAGGAAAGGCATGAGTTCGCTGCCCCTCTTTGTATCAGAAGGCTGGTACCCTGGTCAAAGGCTGGGGGCCCAGGGTCTGTGGCTCAGTCGTCCGGATGGCCCTCTGGACAAAGCTCTACCTTTCTCAGTTAAAAAATGAATGATCAGAATTACAACCAATTTTTCATAAACATATCTTTATTAACAAATACATTAACACAACTACTGGGGATGAGCGAATTTCACGTTTTGAAATTCGCTTTCGGTTCCTGTTGTGGTACAATGTGAATTGTGTTATGGATTCCGTTACCACGGACCATAACGCAATTCCATGACGGAATGCATAAAGGATTGGCTTTGGAGGCATTCCGTTATTCATTCCGTCATAACAGAACTCTAACGCTGGGTTCAGACCTGAGCGTTTTTGTGTGCGTTTTTGGCAATAGTAAACACGCGTTTTACGCGCGTTTGTGTGATTGACTGCAGTGTTGTCCAATGACCAAATATCCCTGTCTATATGAAGTTTGGCCTTTCCAGCATGTCGCAAATTCATAAACGCGCGTTTTAACGCGCGTTTTCAGTGTCAAAAACGCGCAAAATACAAGCGTTGCGCGTTCCTATTGAGGTCTATGGGCCAAAACGCGCGACAAATGCCCCAAAAAAAGCTCAAGTACTTGTTTATGCGTCAGGCGTTTTTCAGCTCGTTCGAACGCGCTGTAAAACGCGCAAGTGTGAACTGAGGGTGAGGGTACTTTCACACTTGTGTTGTGAGGATCCGGCAGGCAGTTCCGTCGCCGGCAATCTGTATGCAAACGGACAGCATTTGTAGGCGGATCCGTCTCACAAATGCATTGCAATAACGGATCCGTCTCTCCGGTTGTCATCCAGAAAAACGGATCCGTTATTTATTTTTTTTACATTTTTAAAGGTCTGCACATGCGCAGACCGGAAGAACAGATCCGTCAATGCAGGATTTTTAATGCCGGATCCGGCACTAATACATTTCAATGTAAATTACTGCCGAATCCGGCATTCCGGCAAGTGTTCCGGAATTTTGGGCGGAGATAATACCGCAGCATGCTGCGGTATTTTCTCCGTCCAAAAAAACGTGCAGTGACTGAACTGAAGACATCCTGAACGGATTTGTCTCCATTCAGAATGCATTAGGATAAAACTGATCAGTTCTTTTTCGGTATTGAGCCCCTAGGAAGGAACTCAATGTCGGAAAAGAAAAAAAGTGTGAAAGTACCCTAAGACCTGCATAACGGATCAGTCCCGTTTACGTTATGCAGGAGGGGACTACAGCATGACAGAAACTGGACGGATCCGTTATGCACGCCGTAGACTTCTGCTATGACGGAATAAATAACGGAATGCCTCCAACGCCCCCCCCCCCCCCGCTCCTAGAGGCTAATTATCATATTATAAAAGTTCGTTTTTCTCAATAACGGCGGCAGGCAGTGAGATGGCACTAATATAGTTATGTTCAGCTGACATAAGCACATCGCTAACGTCAGCCAGCTTAATACCCATTTTTAAGGTGACAAAAACCCTTAAATGTCTACAAATAAATATATATTCCAAAAAAATATAGTGTACAAAGGAAAAAATCCGATTCAAAGACATGTAAAGTGCCAGCGCTGAATAAGGATTATAAATACCAAGCAGGCCGAGTCATAGCTATGAATAGTGTGGGCCTCCTAGACCACTACCGCTACCCAGTACCTCCTGGGGAAGCCGCTTTGTGGGTGAAACGCGTAGTAGAGGTCTAGGAGGCCCACACTGTTCATAGCTATGACTCAGCTGATCATTATTCAGCGCTGACACTTTATGTTTGAAGCTGATTTTTCCTTTGTACACTATATTGTTTTAAGATGATGTATATCTGTTATGTTTGTAGACGTGTGATGGACGTTTTAAGACCAATGGTTGTCTATGGAGTTATTCACACAGCAGTTTTTTTGATGGTCAGTGAAAGACGGACATCAAAAAATAGAACAAATCTTATCCGTTTTTCACAGACCGACTGCCCCTATACAATTGAATGGGTCCGTTTTTAATATCCGTTTCTCAGAAAAGCCCCAGTGAAAAAAACGTTGCTTAAAAATAGACAGTTTATCCATTTTTAAGGAATTTTTTTTCGCTGTCGTGAGCATGTAGCCTAAAGGGGTTTTCCGGGATTTTGATACTGATGACCCATCCTCGGTGGAGAACCAGTGCCTTCTCAAACAGCTGATCAGCGGGGGTCTCAGTTATCAGACCCCCACCAATAAGATAGGTCATCAGTGTCAAAATCCCGGAAAACCCCTTTTACTACTGAGTCTCTTCTACTAAACCCTGGCCCCCATCTGCAGACCGTTAGGGGCTCCGACTGCTTTCTATTATCCCCGTGGAACAGACGTGCAGACACGGCCAGCACACGGAGTGCTGTCCACATATTTTGTGGCCCCAGGGACGGGAATGGGTCCACATCTGACCCACAAAAAATTGCATGAGCCCTTAGCTGGCTGTGCATTAACCCTTTCCACAGTGCAGTGCAGATATAGTGCAATAACAGGAGATATTATAACAAACATATAAAATGCAGTTTAATAATATAAAATAGTATAAGTGTAAAAAGCGTCAAATTAAAGGGGTTGTCCCATCACAGACAATGGGGGCATATTGCTAGGGTATGCCCCCATTGTCTGATAGGTGTGGGTCCCTCCGCTGGGACCCGCACCTATATTGGGAATGGAGCCCCACAAGGTGGTGGCTGGAGGACTCTGGTCTAACCACCATCAAGAAGTGAATGTGAGCGCACCGTGCATGACCGGCCATCGCTCCTATTCACTTCAATGGGCCCGACGGAAATAGCCGAGCCAGCGCTCGGCCATAGACAATGAATGGAGGGCGGCTGCGCATGCGCAGTGTGCCCTCCAACACTTTCGGGGCTCCATTCTCGATATAGGTGTGGGACCCTAGCGATATGCCCCCATTGTCTCTGATGAGGCAACCCTTTTAACCCTTCCAGGTGCATTAAAGTAGGGAGTTGATGGCTTTGCATAGTAGCAATAGGGGCAAATTTCCACAAACTTCGATGGTCTATACTACACATGTGTGTTTTTTTCGCTCCATATTCCACGGACATTGCTAGGCTGGAATTTCATTTACAGAGCATCTCCTACCAATGGTCCGTGAAAACCACAGACCAAACACGGAAACCCATCCGCTTGCACAGATATGCAGACTATAATATGTGTGAGGGATCCGTAATCACAAACAACAATAGGACACCTACCGCGGTGTCACTAACGACGCACGGTCAAAGGAACACCACTGATGTGTGAATACAAACATTAAAGTCAATGGATACATGAGAGGTCCATGTAAACCACGGACAGCACACCGCGGATCCGCAAAACACGGAAGCTGCTCTGTGGGAACGCGGCCCATTGTAGAAATAACTATTTTTGTCCTCAAAATGGACAAGAATAGGACATGCTCCATTTTTTTGCGGGGCCACGGAACAGAGCAACGGATGCGGACAGCACACGGAGTGCTGTCCGCATCTTTTGCGGCCCCATTGAAGTGAATATCTTGCGGCTCGGGTGCGGACCAAAACAACGGCCGTGTGCATGAGGCCAGTGGAAGAATGAAATTTGCACCATGAATTGACGCGCTGTGGATTTATAATTTCCTCTGCAGATTTTTTATTTTTATTTTTTTGTGGTGTGTGGAGGGGATTTTGTAAAATCTCATCAAATGTGCTGGTCCCGTAATAGGCTGAGGATTTTAACACCCAGAAAATCCACAGCATTCCTCCAGGAGTGCACTAACCCTACAGCCATGTTCACACGGCAAAGTATACGTCAGATGTGAATTTGCCATGGAATCCACTGCTAAAACCTGAGGCTGCTCCCAGTGAATTTATCTCTTATGCTGCTGCAGACCAGATTGCGGATGAGCCCCTTTCAGCAGTGGCTAGTCCGTTTTTGTACGGAAGCAGCGCTAAGCAGGGACATGATCTTTTTTCATGTGGATTTCAAACCTACAGCTTTGTCCTAGTTTTCATATGGATTTCTACCATAGCATTCTGTGTGTAATGTAAGCCATAGGAACGGACCGCAATGGTTCATTCAGACGAGCAGAGTTCATATCCGTGTGAAGAACACACAGCACACGGGATTATAGTCAATGGGAAAGAATGCAGCAAACACCATCCAGCACACGTACGCCATCTCTGCTTGCGGTCAGTGAATAAGAACATTTTCTTACTGATGTGGCTGCATGAGGAGCCATCAGCCCTGGAGCCAGGACAGGGGATTAAGGCCTCATGCACACGGCCAGCTGGTCCACGATACATGGGCACTGGCCGTGTGCACCCCGCATCACGTGGGGTCCGCAATCCGGAAGGTCAGTGCAGAACGGAGGCACCAGGGAGTGCTTCACTCCACGTAAGCACCACGGAGCCCTTCCGTAGGGGTTTCTGTCCGTGCCTTCGCACCACAAAAAAGTAGTGCATGCGGCGGCCCTACAGTCGGTGCCCGTGCGTTGCACCCCGCAGCACGGGTCCGGCCGGCACACATTCGTGTGCATGAGGCCTTATGCGTTTATGCTGTGCTAAAGTTGCATGAAGGCTCGAGGGGCCGTGCAACCTGGATCACACATATACAGCATTTTTGGGAATCCTGCAATAGTCACAGCTTGTTCCCAATGCAGATGGCCGAGCAGGGTCAGGACAAATATTTTATGTCCTCCGTCCGTCAATTGCGAGTCCAATTGAGCAAAAAGAAAAGAAAGATTAAAAAAACCACCCACAATTTACCCGACAGACAAGTGAGGGGATGTGTGCGTGAGCTTCCCGGGCCGGAGTGACGCAGAGAACAGCTTATTCCTCTGAAAAGGTTTCATTCTCCACAATCAATACTGGCAGACTACCCTGAAGATGATTACTGGGGATTAATGGACAGCGGAGGTGAGATTAATCCGCCATCTGCATGACACTCCGGCCCAGGGGCACCGCAGCGCTCACACAGACACCAGATTAGGCTGAGTTCACACTTCAGTTATCTGAGTCGGCTTCACTCCTGGTTTTGGCTTGTAATAACTGACCAAGTAACTGAAGTGTGAACCCTGCCTTAGGCCCCATTCACACATCCGCAAAATGGGTCCGGATCCGTTCCGCAACGTTGCAGAACGGATCCGGACCCATTCATTTTCAATGGCCGGCCGCATCCATACTTCCGTTCCGCAAAAAAATAGAACATGTCCTATTCTTGTCCGCAGACACGGACAAGAAAAGGCATTTCTATTTAAAGTGCCGGCAATTTGAAAACCGCAAAACACTTGCCGACGTGTGAATGGAGCCCAAGACAGCAAGTCCTACAAGCAAAGAAACCTATCCATTCGAAAAAGCATCATGCAGCCAGTCCCAGGACCCCCCACGTCACACTCACAGGGGTCCACGAAGCTCAAATACAGGGATTGGATGATTCTTACATTTTAGAGATGTTTTATCTCCCCTGACCAACAAAATGGCAGCTGATGTGACACTTGAACTCCACGGCAACTTATGATCAGAATTGCTGAATTGCACGCATTGTGATTTTGCACGCCCAAAAAATCCAGAAAATCTAATGCAATTTCACCTGCAATTTTGGAAAGAGGGCTAAGGCTTCTTTTTGAATATTTAAATCATATCGCATGAGATGACATGCTCACAAGGAATACCTTACATGCCACGCTGCATGAGAACCAATGGGGCTGCATTACTGCGACAATCACACACTAATAAGACAGCTGCTTACCATGCTGCTCTAGTTTGCTGTAAAACCACTAGTCGGCGCAGTTAGCGGCTGCCCGCCAGCAACTAATCCCAACATTGGCCATACATGCTACACACTTATTGTCCAAACCTCCGATTTCAGTGGGACTGGCCAACCATCTCATGGTGTGGCGGCCTCCCGACTCCCTCCGGTGACAGCAGTTGTTCGCAGAGAGAAGAATCAACATGCCTGATCTTTTCGTTCTTGGGAAGATAAGCTCAAGAGTCTTGTGAGATCTTACACCCCTCTGTCTGTTGTCCCATGAAAGCAACGTATCCCTTATCCACAGGATCGGAGATAAGCGTTTGATTGGGTTCTGACTGATGGGCCCTGTAAGGGATTAGCTCGGTTTCGGGGGTCACTTTCACAAGTATCTTCAGGACACACGGTATCAATGTCCAAACAGTGCATTTATTTGGTTCCAGCACAACATAAACTGTACAGAAAATAAACACCTTGCCTGTCTGGGCCCTAACTAAACATACACCGTGTCCCTACCTCGCTATTAGTCACAGTTCACACCTGGAACTCATGCGCCTTGTAGTCCTCCAGCACCTAGGCTGTGCAGCAACAAAGTCCGTGGGGGATTTGGGCTCACTCGTCCGCCTGACTAGGACCCATGCAACCCACTACCAGGCGTTGCTTCGTCCCCCAAGACCAGGCTATACCAAGCCTTGTGGTCCCTCAGCCTTGCCCAGCTGAGGCCACCTCACAGAGCCGTCCCAGGCCTCTGCTTCAGACTCTGTCCCAGAGCCTCCCTGGCTCTCCTTCAAAGCATCTCCATTGAATGAGACAGAGGGAGGCGCTTTATCCCATCCCGATACCTCCAGCTCTCCCACCTGTGGTGGAATAGGGACGTGGACAGCGCTATCCACCCCTTCCTTACCAGTAACCAGAGTGAGACCTGTCACTGTCTCACATACCCCCTCCCTTTGTTCAAACCCGTGAGGGAGAACACATGCATCAACATGGGAGGCTGGTGAGAGGGCATTTCCATTGATTACAGTTTTCCCTTTGTTCTGACATATCCATGCCAGCAGAGCCCAGTTTATCACAAACACCTTGCTCACAGATTGGCCACTTATATCCGTGCTGCCGTCAGCTACCACCGACGTCTCCTGGTCGCCACTAGCAACCACCCTGGTGTCACCGGACTTAGAGGTGGCAAGCTCTCCCTCAGCAGTCAATGCTCTTACATCAACCAACATTTTTTCACCATACACCTTGTTACCACCAGGGGGCGCTTCTCCCCCGACCACAACCTGCAATAGAAACGGCATGTCATCAACATCATCACATGACATCATGTTTTCATTATGCACTGCAGCCAACTGGGCACTTTTACTTTGCACCCTAGGGGTACCACTGTTTTCCCTTTCTGGTACGTGTGGTACACCTTCTAGGACTACCACACTTTCCCCATGTGGGTTCACCCAGCTGTATTCTCTCAGCAGTGACATTCTTATCATAAACCTTTTTACCACCAGGGGCGCCTCTTCCCTGCCCCCCACCTGCAAGGGAAAAGGCATGTCACCACATTCACATAACATCACGTTTTCACTTTGCACTTCAATTGGCCCGTCATGTTTACTCTGCACATCCTTGACACTATTGGTTTTACGTAAAGGGACAGGTACAGGTTCCGCAGCAGTTTCGCCACTGGCTGTAGAAGTGTTTCCCCACAGCCCCCATGCAAGAAGAAAACCACTGCCCCCACTTCACTTCATGAACACGCACTTTCCCAGCAAGCCCATGTGCAGTGTCCCATGGGGGTCAGTAGTATAGCTTTAGGTATGCTGGGCTTTGTAGTGCAGGGCAACCCACTAACCTGGGACTGACTGTCGTCTTCAATCGGGTCAGCACTGGAACAGGCAGGTGATGAATGTCGTGACGCCAGTGCCAATTGAACGGTGTAGTGATAGGTGGAATAATTGAGAAATCTCTGTATCTTTAAATAACGGGATAACTTTACTGAACGTAGTTGCAAACAGTTGAACAGTTATCAAGCACAGCTCCAGAATGTTCCACACGTTACAATACAGTCACAGAAGTGGTTCAAGTTAGTAATCACAGTCCCAAAGGGCCATCCTCAAGACAGGCCTCCTAAGATCGGGCTTTAATCTTACTCTTACCCTGGGTTCACACCTGAGCGTTTTACAGCGCGTTCAAACGCGCTGTAAAACGCTCAACAGATTAAAACCAATGCATCCCTATGGGAGTGGTTCACACCTGAGCGTTTTACAGCGCGTTTGAACGCGCTGTAAAACGCCCAACGCATAAACAAGTACTTGAGCTTCTTTTGGGGCGTTTGACGCGCGTTTTGTGATTGACACCACAGTAGTTTCCTATTTGCAAAAACGCGCTGAAATACGCGCGTAAAACGCGCGTTTTTAGAACGCTCAGGTCTGAACCCAGGGTTAATGCAGCAACACACTTCAGGCAACTGTCCTCTCTCTTCAGGGATACTTGTCCTGCTTGCAGCTTGACTAAGGAGGCAACACTTCTCCACTAGTACTAGGGTCTGGACTGCTCCTCCTAGGGCATGAATCTTCCTAGGCTGGACCCCCACAGGCGATAGGGCCTGGGCTGACTTCAGCGGGTACAAGGCCTGGGCCTTGCCTTCACAGGCTCAAGGCCTGAGCTGGACTTCACAGGCTCATGGCCTGCACTTAACTTAGACTCAGTCTAATCTGCCTTTTCTTCCCCTGACTGGGCCTATTTATAAACTAGGGCTCCCTAGCTCCCTCTAGCGTCTTAGAGCTGGAATGACACCCCTAGCAGGCCTGCACATGGCAAATATCACAGTAACAGGGAAATACACAGTATTGCATTACATGAAGATGTATTACACCCATCTCCTCATAACTGTGGGGAACAACCGCACACAAGTGACCCTTCTGTAGTGACGGGCATTACAGCTCCCGTACACTACACATGAGTCTCAGTTCTCACTGGAATCTTAATCTCAGTGAGAGCCACTGGGCAGTTCACGCTATCCTCATGAATGTCCCGCACAAAGTTCCCAACCACCGGGCCGGTATGATCCAGGCTTCCCTGGCTCTCCGCTTCCAACACCTCCTGGACTGGACTGCCATACACCACAATGTCGCACATCCTCGGCGCAGTCTCTAGTCCCAGTGTCTTCACACTGACCGCCTCGGCAGATAGCCACTGCCGCTGGCCCACATCACCACTCAGGGCCTCCGAGGCATTAGGGCACCGACATGCCCAACCTCCAGAGCCTTGCTCACTGTCACTGTATCTGCTGTATAAGAAACAATTGGAACGCTCTTACCCACAGCCATCAGGGTCTTGGTGCTCCCAAGTGTTGCACGCGCGTCTACACAGCCGCCATCCTCTTTCTCCAGTATGTCGGGAACCTCCAACCCTTGGTTCCGGGTCACACAAACACACACAGGCTCCTCAGTGCCGTCGTTGTCATAGGAAACACCTTGACTCCAGTCTCCTTCCGGACAGTCACTCCAGCCGCACACTTTAGAACCCTGTACACAGTCGCAAGGAGTATAGGAACTCCTGAGAATCGCACCGCTCGCCATCTCTTTATCTTCCCGACGGTTGCCCTTGGCAACGGCATATCTTGGCTTGTCCTCTGGAACTCCCGACACACCACTGACCTCTGGTACTTTTGCACAGTGACCATACAGCAGGGCTGGCCAACCTGCGGCTCTCCAGCTGTTGCAAAACTACAACTCCGAGCATGCCCAGTTTGCCTTCAGCTATAGGCCTACAGCAGGGCATGGTGGGAGTTGTAGTTTTACAATAGCTGGAGAGCCGCAGGTTGGCCAGCCCTGGCATACAGCGTCGAGGACCCTCTCCTGAGGGCCAGCTGCAGCTGCGCCTCCAAAGCCTCCCGCTCTAGACTCAAGCAGAGCAATCTCCATGGGGCATATCACATGTCCTTGGCCAGTCTTTCTCGCCCTTTTACATGCGACAACCGTCTGGCATATTCCTCCATGTGACCCATGGCACCAGACTCTCAGCATACAAGTCCATTTAGTCAGAGATCCCAAATTTTTTTTTTCCACAGGTCAGTCTCTATAAATTAGGGTTGCTGGCCCTTTAGGCTGAATGCACACGATCAGGATTGCGTGCAGATTTTCCGTGCAGAAAATCCTCACCGTACATCATGTACATTATAATCTATGAGAATTTAAAATTCTCAATGCACATGATGCGGATTTTTTCCATGCGGATTTTGACCTGGGGTGCGGATTTTAAAATTCGCAGCATGTCAATTTATTTTATTTTTCCTGACCGGATTTTCTCCATTCACTTGGTAAAATCCACACCAAAATCCTCACGCGGAAAATCCGCACCAAATCCGCATGCAAATCCGCACCAATTGAAGCGGATTGACCGCACGGATTTGCCTGCAAACACCTGCGGATTTCAGTGCGGATTCTCCGCACATGAATCCTGAACGTGTGCATGTACCCTTAAGCTCCACACAGCAAATCTTTTGCAATACAGCAACATTCAGCAGCACCTGCTCTTTCTGCCTTGTCGTTGCTCCCTGCAACCCTTTGCCTTTTTCCAGCAGGGACTACTGCCCGCATCCGACACCAAATGTAAGGGATTAGCTCGGTTTCGGGGGGTCACTTTCACAAGTATCTTCAGGACACACGGTATCAATGTCCAAACAGTGCATTTATTTGGTTCCAGCACAACATAAACTGTACAGAAAATAAACACCTTGCCCGTCTGGGCCCTAACTAAACATACACCGTGTCCCTACCTCGCTATTAGTCATTAGAACTCATGCGCCTTGTAGTCCTCCAGCCCTCCCAGGCTTACAGTCCTCCAGCCCCTAGGCTGTGCAGCAACAAAGTCCATTGTGGGATTTGGGCTCACTCGTCCGCCTGACTAGGACCCATGCAACCCACTACCAGGCGTTGCTTCGTCCCCCAAGACCAGGCTATACCAAGCCTCGTGGTCCCTCAGCCTTGCCCAGCTGAGGCCACCTCACAGAGCCGTCCCAGGCCTCTGCTTCAGACTCTCTCCCAGAGCCTCCCTGGCTCTCCTTCATTGAATTAGACAGAGGGAGGCGCTTTATCCCATCCCGATACTTCCAGCTCTCCCACCTGTGGTGGAATAGGGACGTGGACAGCGCTATCCACCCCTTCCTTACCAGTAACCAGAGTGAGACCTGTCACTGTCTCACAGCCCCCAGTTGATCATGAGAACTGTGACCCATGCCAGAAATATCAGATCGGCTGTACTCTGGTGTCTCCGGCGTTCCCACAGAGTTGAATGAAATGATGGACAGAAATGCATGTCTGCTGCTCCATTCAAATGGTGGAACATCTGGGCGTAAAAGATGGTAAATGTGTCAGGCCGATGTCCCAGCCCCCGTCACTCCAAAGTGGCGATTATGGGGCGAAAACAGCTGTGCGGTTGGGAGAGAAAAGAGGTCTCGCCGACAGGTATCTGATGTGTGGCTGGTCTGAGACTCCATAGATGACTTTTACACTGCAATTAATGTTGAGCGAACTTCTGTTTTCAAGTTCGGCATACAAGGTTCGGGTGATCTAAGAATTCCGTTATGGATTCCGCTACCACGGACCATAATTTATGAATCCATAACGGAATTCTTAGATAACCTGAACCTTGTACGCCGAACTTGAAAAAAGAAGTTAGCTTATTCCTAACTGCAGTCTTACACCATTAGGAGCTGGACCTTTATTGTGCAGGAAAAACTACATTGTAACATCGCATAACATCCTGACTGCACAATGTAACAAAAACACAGCATCGGATTTTTTACAATATTATGATTTCATGTGCCTCTGTAGGAATACATCACATGCCGTATTAATGGAGCCCGAGTATTAACGAGCACAGCAAACTGTAAATGATGCAAGTCCCCAACGTAAAGTACAACTCACCTCATCCTCCGGCCATGAGATATTATCAGATCTGCACCATCTAGCTCCACATCTGCTATAGAAGCCCCAGGGAACAGGGTAAGTATAACCTATATGAGGGGTCCGGGCATTAGGGGGGACATTATGGGGCTTAGATAACCCCTTTAAAGGGAATCTGTCATGCTGACCATGGCGTTTGAGCTACAGGCATCATGTTATAGAGCAGAAGGAGCTGAGCAGATCAATATATAGTTTTGTGGGAAAAGATTCAGGAAAACTTGTAATTTATCCATTTAAATTCCTGCTCATTCTGATCTTTGAAGTCCAGGAGGCGGAGCTATCATTGATTGACAGGCTGCCCTCTATGACTGTGTATACAGATATAGCTGTCAATGACTGATAGGACCGCCTCCTGGACTTCAAAGATCAGAATGAGCAATGGATAAGTTATACTGAATCTTTTCCTATTAAAAATGAGCTCATCCTGCTCTATAACAAGCTGCCTGTATGGATATTGAAGTTACCTATAGATAGTAATCAAGTTTATCATAAGATATACTATTACTTTGTTTATACATATGTATTGTAAGGGTATATAAGTACTGATTGGTTCTGTCCCCTTTAATTTTGTCTCTTTTATATTACTTTTAGTATTCTGTTTAAGGATATTCCTTATAATTCCTTGTAATGTAGTACCCATCCCCCATTGTACCGATAAGGCTACGTTCCTGAGTGATCTCAGAGAAATACGTGATGCACACTGGAGGAGGAGCTGATGGGAATAACTGTGGTCTGCCTGACAATTAGGTGGAACTCCCCTTGGAACTTCATCCTAGGTAGGATGTAAGTATTGATTTGCCCTATCTCTTGTGCACTCTAGGCTATTGGTCATGTGTAGACAGCCATGTGATATAGGATGGCCGACTGGAGCCCTACCCCATATTGCATATTTAGGCTAGTGATGTTTATTTACTTTTTATTATTCTGTATGTGGTTTGTCTGTGTTATCTTATATTTAATCACACTTCGTAAATATATTTATTTACTTAGCCTGTATAAGCTTATTCATTCTGAAATCTTTTGAATTCACAATACAACATATTAGAATTACTTGTATGTAACATATTGCTGCTTCATAATACTAATCCCATATCCTTGTTGATTAATTTATGATATACTGTTTATAGGTAGTGCCATATAGGTAGCTATAGGATAAGAGGCTGCTTTAGGGCCCGAACTCAGAAGAGGTCACCCAGGAGGAGGACTAAAAGATTTTGTCAGAATCTTATTAACAGTGTTATACAATGACATTATATATAGTGACAGTATAAACAGTGAAATGACATACAGTATATATGTGTAGGAAACCAATGGAGTGGCTGCTGGGCCTCTTTTGAGAGATCTTGACTAGCCACAGGTTTTGGGGTTGCGTGGGAGAGTTGCGAATAAGTTGCTGAGGGGGACCCCGTTCAAAATTTACTGTGGGGCCCAGTCATTTCTAGTTATGCCACTGGGTGGTGCTATTCCCATTTATCCTATATATGAATTATACTATAGTGAACATATGCACAATATGCAGTCCCTTCTGACATTGTTTTTAATGTGTTTTAATGGATTTTTGTGTATTGTAACAATAGAGTATTATATTTTATATAAATGATTTTGAGCATTATTTATATGTTTTTTTATTTACATATCTGGAGAATATATAGGTGTAGAATAGTATAGAGTCAGAGAAAATGTCTATCCTTGCCCACATGTATCATCCACCCTAAGCCCCTGTACCACAGAAATGCATAAAAACACCACTGATAGCACAAAAGTAACACAAAAGCCTATGTGTGAGCCCACCCTTACAAACCAGCTATAGTGCCCCCTATAACAAATCCAGTGCCCTATAACACGGCCCATGGAGGTACCTGAAGGCTGTACTCCTGTCCTAAACTTCTTCCTACTTTGCCCGATAATGGGGCCACCGTGGCAGGAACTCCACTGGTCTAAATGGTCAGAGATGTTTTACTGGTCCGACATGAGGGTCAACTAATTTACATATATACAGCTATGGCAGCTCTCCCAGTGATACCCTGACAGAATCTGGATAAGGAGTCAAAATCCAGAGACCCTAAGATACCCCCAACTAGCAGAGTACGAAAGAAAAAGTGAAAAACAATTCAAACCCTGTGCGGCAAAGCTCGCCGGCGCCGGAACGCACTTAATAAGAGCATTTTTTAACTCTGTAACGAAATTTCCCTCAGACAATCTCACTGCTGAAATAGAATAAAATAGTAATTCCGCGCGGAGAACGTCGATGAGATTTTACAGTCTTTTATTGCATTACAAAAATAAGAACCTTATCAAAAGCAACTCAGCTGTAATGGAAGACGGGAGCAATTCGACGACTGCCCTTTAAATTAACCCTTCAAACGCCGGGCTTGTGGAAACATGGCAGAAGGATTCTAGAGTCGCCATATATAAGCCAAACCATCACTCTTATGTTCATCAGCCCAAAAAAATTGCGAAATTCATTAAAAAATTGTTGAACCCCTGACTGCTGCCAATAACACATTGATGGTTCAATGACAACAGGTAGCAGGGGGGGTCTGCGTATACCCCCATTATGGTCCCCATTAAGTCAGGGAGGCACGGCTGGATCAGAGGTGAGTAGAGTGGCTGGCATTGGGGGATGGCATAGTCATGGAGATTATGTGGCTTACACTGTATAAGGGCTGTGTGGTTAGTATTGTTGAGGAGGCCATGGAGCTATTATAGTTGTGGAGGTCCTTTGGCTAGCACTTATGGAGTCCACATGTCTAGAACTGTTATGGAGGCCGTGTGGTTAGAACTGTTATGGAGATCCTATGAATAGCGCTGATATAAAGGTCATGTGGAGGTTCTGTGGCTAACACTGTTATGGAGGCCATTTAGCTAGTATAGTCCTGGAGGTCTTGTGGCTAGGGCAAATATAAAGTCCTTGCACCTAGTAATGTTGTGGTGCATGGTTATGTTGGTCACGTAACTAGTTCTTATGTGGAGGTCCTGTTGCTTGCACTGTTATGGAGGCCATGTGGCTAGAAATGTTATGGAGGTCCTGTGACCAGCACGGATATGGAGGCCATGAAGCTGGAATTGTTATGGAGGTCCCGTGACTAGCACTGACGCCATGTGGCAAGTAATTGTGGAAGTCTTGTTGCTAGGACTGCTATGGAGTCATTGCACCTGGCACTGTTGTGGAGGTCCTGTTATAAGCACTACTATGTAGGGAGGCCATATGGATAGTTCTGATGTGGAGGTCCCGGGACTAGCCATGGGAGGCCATGTAATTAGTATAGTTGTGGAGGTCCTGTGGGTAGGACTATGATGGAGTCCTTGTACCTAGCACTGCTGTGGGGGTCCTGTGGGTAGGACTATGATGGAGTCCTTGTACCTAGCACTGCTGTGGGGGTCCTGTGGGTTGGACTATGATGGACTCCTTGTACCTAGCACTGCTGTGGGGGTCCTGTGGGTAGGACTATGATGGAGTCCTTGTACCTAGCACTGCTGTGGGGTTCCTTTGGCTACATCTGTTGTGGCATCTATGTGGCTAGTACTGTTGTGGAGGCCATGATTCTAGTGAACTGACTTTAATGACTGTTTTGTTCTGAGGCCACTTACTGACCTGGGCCCGACAAGTTAAAATAAATAAATAAAAATTTCTGTCATGGACATTTTAAGTACGGTACGTGAAAACCCAGATTGTACTAAACATAAGCTAATGAAGACGCTGGGAGTTTTCTTTAGAACAAATTCCCGAGGAGCTGGATTTGCTGCTGTTAGTCTTCTCCTGGGCTGGACTTTCACAGCTGCCTCCACCCCTGAGGAAGAGTCTACCGTACTATCTGTAATATAAGATCAGCAAGAAGGCAGTTAACTCCATGTTTAAAGCAAATGTGGTATTTTTTTTATCTTCCATCAATGTCGGAAAGAAATTCCCCTAGAGCAGATTTCTTTTTCCATTTTTCCCTTTTGAAGAATCATTAAATAATGAAAGTAATGATTATCTTAAAATTTACTCTTAAAAAAAAAAAAGCTAAAAATACAGTAAACGAACAAAAAATATATTAAATATGAAAAGATACAAAGTTTTTCTGCCATTTGCTTTCATTATGATGTTTCTGCCCTCATAGATGCTTAACACTGGGGGGGAGGGGGGGGGGGTCTGTTTCCGATAAGGCCTGTTAATGTGGACAGACTAATTAGGACATATTGAAAAGACTAATCAGATGGGGTCAGAAGTCTGTTGCAGGGTTGTCAGCCAGGTCAGAGGTCGGGAGGGTCAGGATATCATGATAGGTATAGAGCTTGCAGACTAATGAGGGGTGAGATAGATGGGCTTGTGATAAGAATTCATTCCTCGCATCTGGGGATATTTCAATGCACTCATATTAGGAAATGTGTAACAAGCGGCCGTAGAGGTGCAGACGTTCCACTCACTGTAAAAACTGAGCATCGAATGGAACAATGTAAATTGAATCCAATATAAACTTGTTGGAAAAGTTGTCTTTTAGTGTCACAGTGGCAATGTAATATTAAGTATTTATAGCATATGTCAATTAGACTGGATACAAAGTAGCAAACTCCCAGCTGTAAGAAGTTTAGGTTTTCAGTTTCTGAATATAAACAGCAACATTCTCATTCACTGACAGCTATTAGTGGTTACCTACTATAGACTATAAGGTCCAGAACTGAACTGTAATAGCTACCTGCAGCCACCACTAGAGGGAGCTCACCGCATACAGAATTATACATTTCCCATTGGGTTTAATCTTACTCTATCAAACCATGTTACCAAGTGGATGTGGACCCACTGTATCACTTGAACAGATTTGGCTTTGGGCTTCTCCTAAAGGTGTTATCTAAGTGACCCCCTGGTCTTCACCCTTTAACCCGTATATAGGGTTCTGACTCAGCTGCAGGGGAACTACCAGGCTGCTACCTCTTAAAGTATTCTCTCTTCAGGTGACAGCCGACCCAGAAGAGGACAAGAGACACTGGTGAGGAACACAGGGGGATCAGGCAAAACCAAAGTCAGGGACAAGGTGAGATCAGGGCAGGCAGAGTTCATGTGATCTGATAAACAGTCCAAAGTCAGGGCAGGCAGCTCAGGGCCAGAACGGAGATCAGGCACAGGTCAGGCTGGGAAGTGTCAAATCCGGGAAACAGTCAGGAGTTGGTACATGGGCAGACAAAAGTAGAACCATTGGAGGACACTAGCAATCTGAAACCTACAAAGGAAGGGGCGTTAAGTACCCCAAAGTGGCCAGACACGGCTGGTGGAGATTAGGATGCACTGGAGGCCGCATTTGTGCACCCAACAGACAAAGCAGGAGCAGACCTCGGCCTGCATAAAAGAGACGAATGCCAAGACATAGCAGGTGATAGCCTGCAGGAAGAAGTGCAGTTAATCCGATGGCCAGGTGTGCCAGGTAGGAGGAGAGAGGAATGCCAACACATATCAGATCATAGCCTGCAGGGAGAAGTGCAGCTAATCCGGCAGTCAGGCCCACCGGGTAGGAGGGAGAGGTGCCGGCGGTACGAGCCACCAGGGAAGCAGGTGAGCAGAACGGCAGCTGTGCCTGGGTGCGGAGACAACTGCCGCCATAACAATCCATTGCTAGTGAGCTCCCCCTAGTGGTGGCTGCAGGCAGACAAAATTCTATCATTTACCAAGTCAGAAAACAGAGCTCCCCAAGTAGACAGCGTGCAGGAAGATGGACCCTTTCATACAGCTGATAACCCGGACCCCACCGATCTGATGTTCAAAGCCACCTAATATGTTTGTACAGTCGTAAAAGGTTTTCTTAAAGGTACAGCACTGGGGTGTCGGGCCTGTACTGCGCTGTGGGAACTTTCTGATGAAGTACAGCTCTTCCGCCCTGCCTGCAGTCAGATAAATAGGTTTTTGTATCGGCCAGTGAGCTGCGGACTGACGCTGAGTTAATTTCGCAGTATAATTGCGGTCTATTTGTGCTCCTTCGAGCAGCTTGTATGAAAACTTTGGGAAAGTAACCCGATAAGTCATGGTGACCCGCTCTTATCTGTGTCCC
The DNA here is from genome assembly GCA_033119425.1 of Bufotes viridis. Classification (NCBI taxonomy): domain Eukaryota; kingdom Metazoa; phylum Chordata; class Amphibia; order Anura; family Bufonidae; genus Bufotes; species Bufotes viridis. Next base: position 11,865,038 of record CM065596.1, on the reverse strand, counting down.
TGAAATGAAACAATTCTAAGTATTTGTCTGCAGCGGAGGAATGTCAGCGTACGTACAGTGTGCGCCGTGTCATCCGGAGATTGGCAGACGGCCATGTTTAATTAGGACGTCTCTACTTCAAGGAAGCCAGAAGTACGGTTTAGGGGGGCGGGGGGGGGGGATTAAAGGTAACATGCAAATGTTTTCCCTGTGAACGAGCCACTGGAAATAATCACAATTATACGTACAAGATATTCCGGGAGATTGTCAGGAGTGAACATATGTTAGGTAAGCCTTTGATGTGTGGAGCGGCGGAGGAAGGAGAGCCCGGATCTGCTCCGGCCACACAGGACGACACTCCAAGCCTCAATTACTACTGGCTTTCAAGTATCTTTTAAATGGTACTGCCAACTGGTGGTCTGTGAGCCAAATACTCCCGCCACACCATCTATAGGTTCTAACGTGTGACAAAACTGAAGTAACTTTGCAGATGCTCGAGCCTATATTGACTTAAATTAATGTTATAATACAGTCACCTGCAGAGCTGCATTCAAAATTCTGCTTAACATCACCATCACCTTGGTTAGTGATGTGTCTGCAGCAATATGGGAGATGAATGGCTTACTCTAGACAAGCGGTCCCATGCTGTTGTACGCTAAACTCCTATCATGTCATGGCAGCCTGGAGCTGATGGGAGTTGCAGTTTTGCAAACAGATAAAGAGATTCAGCTTGGGGCCATATAGACAACGTGCAGAAAAAATGGTGACTTTCAATAGACTGGAGGTCAGTACTTGATGGGATAGGGATGTCACATTACAACAGCCACTGTCATCAGGGATGTGGTGACTGCATACTCAGAATTCCCGCTCTGGCTAATAGAGGGGTATAGTGAGCGGAGGACCCCTTCTGTGATCTCTATAGGCCCTGATAACCTTTAAAGGGCAGCTCTGGCAAAAACAAAAATGGAGGTCAGTCATAGGGGTCCCTAGTGTATATTTGGGCCTATATTCCGTGCAGTGTATTCTATGCATCCAGGCTGTTACATAGCAGCTGGCGCCACTTTCTGGATGTATGGCCCATCGGGCCCATAGCGCTTGCGCAATAGAGTCACAGTGGGTCTTCCGTGGGCCCCCAAAGCCCAGTGGGTGTTGGCCACCTCCCAGGTTAACCCAGTCCTGATATCCGCTATACTAGTGAAGGGCTAATACCGGAGGCCAATTATGGCTGCCAGTCCCTGGCGCTGAGCAAAATTTTTCTAGACAGATGAGTTTTATGTTCTTTTTAGTTTTCTGGTTCATTAGAGGGCACATTTGAACTCATTAACTATCCAGTGTTCATCTATTAACACAGCGCTGATTTCAAGAATCAATTGGCATCTAACAGAATTTGAATCCAGCTATGCTATTTCCCTGCAGCGCCCCCGCAGGAGAAGTCAGGTACAACACAAATACACAAGTAATAGGCTCGAAAGAGAATCACAGTTCACACAGATAAACTTTTTGACAGTCCGCTTGTCCAAAATTCACCACGGAGGGGGTTCCAAACCCCGTTAGGTGATCCTGTACAATTATAATTTTACGGTTTGCTGTAAATATTTTCTTCTAGACGGTAAGGGGTTAAATCATTTTTTCCCGAGCGAGTTCTATATGGCCGGAATAAGACATAATTACAAGGTGCAAGGCTCGATGGAATAGTTTTTTTTTTTTCCTCTTGCGTGTGTCAAAAAGAGCTCGGCACCTCCAACCTCAAGGTGACCTCGCCACCTCGTCATTCTGCCCCGCCGGAGCGTTCAGTGCCCAAAATGAAGCTTTTAGAGAGTGCCAGGCCCTTGTGCCTCCCCCCTCCGTGCGTATAATTTGTGTCTCCATAGTGGGGACTGGTAAAAGCTTGTGCTTCATGCATCACCATCAGCGGCTGACAGAGACCTGCGCCCGTCACCCCGCGATCTGCGCAGAGATAATGTGTCAGGGAGTTATCGCTTGTTGCCTCGTGGCACAAATAACTTGTTTTGCCTGCTAAGCGGAGCAGACATGACACATGAAAGTCACAGAACGCCAATGCAAAATGTCTGCGCATCGGAATCGACGGCGCACCACTTTTATTGCCTGTTTTGCCAGTCAGACACTTTAGCGATGATGCATCTCTCTATTATGTTCCTAGGAGCGGGGCGGGCGTCGTCAGACAGGCGGATGTTCGCAAATGTGCGTTTTATCTTGTAAAACACGGATTAAAGAGTGAAGTGTTATACGGGGGTTCTGGGTTGGGGGGAGGCTATAGTGGCGGCACTCTTGTTATATAAAGCTTCATGAATGACGTTTTGGTGGAAATTGTGGCCGTAATCTTACGGCACTGTAATGTGCGCGCTGTGTGGCACGATTATGGAGTATTGCATATGGCTCAGTTCACATGAGGAACCGTGATAGCAACGTCACATCTGTTTTGAAGCTTCTCCCACTGAATCCTGACATCCACTGATAGTCTGGGGTTTAGGATAAGATTACCGCCACAGCCTGCACAAATCTTCAAAAACAAAGGAACTGGAGATGGTAACCAAGAAGTGTACAGAGCCTAATACTATTATGTGGTGAGAACTGTATGGCAGTATTATGTGAGCACCGTACAGCACTATTATGTGAGAACTGTATGGCAGTATTATGTGAGCACCGTACAGCACTATTATGTGGTGAGAAGTGTATGGTAGTATTATGTGAGCACTGTACAGCACTATTATGTGAGAACTGTATGGTAGTTTTATGTGAGCACTGTACAGCACTATTATGTGAGATCTGTATGGCTGTATTATGTGAGCACTGTACAGCACTATTATGTGGTGAGAACTGTATAGCTGTATTATGTGAGCACCGTACAGCACTATTATATGAGAACTGTATGGCTATATTATGTGAGCACCATACAGCACTATTATGTGGTGAGAAGTGTATGGTAGTATTATGTGAGCACTGTACAGCACTATTATGTGAGAACTGTATGGCAGTTTTATGTGAGCACTGTACAGCACTATTATGTGAGATCTGTATGGCTGTATTATGTGAGCACTGTACAGCACTATTATGTGAGATCTGTATGGCTGTATTATGTGAGCACTGTACAGCACTATTATGTGAGATCTGTATGGCTGTATTATGTGAGCACTGTACAGCACTATTATGTGAGATCTGTATGGCTGTATTATGTGAGCACTGTACAGCACTATTATGTGGTGAGAACTGTATAGCTGTATTATGTGAGCACCGTACAGCACTATTATATGAGAACTGTATGGCAGTATTATGTGAGCACTGTACAGCACTATTATGTGAGATCTGTATGGCTGTATTATGTGAGCACCTACAGCACTATTATGTGGTGAGAACTGTATAGCTGTATTATGTGAGAAATGCAAAGCACTGTCATGTGAGAAATGAATGGTACTATTATGTGAGCACCTTACAGCCATGGGCGTAGCTATAGGGGGTGCAGAGGTAGCAGTCGCTACTGGGCCCAGGAGCCTGAAGGGGCCCAAAGACACTTGTGCCGTATAAGAAGACACACAAAGCACTGAGGGAAGGGGGGCCCAAGCTGAACTCTTGCACCAGGGCCTTTAGCTGCACCCCTGCTTACAGCATGTGAGAACTATACGGCATTGTGATATTTTCACTGTATGACACTGTTACATGAGAACTGTATGACACTATACTATAAGAATTACAGCCCTATTATAAGACCACTATTTAGCACTATTCTGTGAGCACTGCATGGCAGTATAATGTGAGAACTGTAAAGCACCCTAATATGATCACTGAATAGCACCACAATGTAATCACTGTACAGCACTATTATGTGGGCACGATGGGCCGGTCTGTCGGGGGCCGCATGATAAGAATAAATGGTAACTGCACTGAGGAAGCAAACCTTGAATCATCAGTGCAATTTGGAGGCTTGGAAAGCTCTAGGACCTGTGATGAACCTACAATGAGCCCTGAGAGTTCATGATAATCGATGCAGTTCAAAGGTTAGGAACACTCAAGGACCTGTGAAGATGTCATGACAGGTCTTGAACCCTCCAAGAGTAGATGAAATGAATTGACAATGTTGTAGTTCCAAAGTTAGGAGGATGCGTGGCCTGTGATGACGTCATCATAGGTCCTCTACCCCCTGAAATTATGGAGGAGTATAGCAGGAAAAGCTCTCTTTCTCCAACTCTAGCTTGACTGCTCTTCTCCTGCAAGTCCCTAAGAAAGGTGAGACATTTAAATGGAGAAAATGTTGCTGCCAGTGGGGAGGGGTTATCAAAAGTCAATGCTTCTGCCAGTATGGGAGGGATAGTCAGGGGACAATGCTGCTGCAAGTGTGTTTGTGTCAGTGTGCATGGGGGTTGTAAGAGGACAATGCTGCTGCCAATGGGGGAGGGATCTCCCCACTTCATAAACCTTACATTTACAGTATATTAAAGTGCACAGTTTGATGTTGGGGCTGCCAAACATAATCTGACAACACAGAAAATATATGTCATGCCTATCATTAGCTATATTTTGGGGTCACACTTTTATTGGGTGCACAAACAGCCACCACAGCTAGTGCCAAATCCTACCTCTACCCTATGATCATGAGATGAATATAAACCCAATCCCAATCCTCTCTTCCATGATCAGATTGCCCCCCATAAAGGCAGCATTTCTGATCTATAGAAGCACATTAGGCAATTGCTGTTTCTTTAATTCCCTAATAATAATTAGAGTCTAACGACCTTTGACGACCTTCGCTTTTATTTCCAGTTGTTTATGATACAAATATAACTACACTAAAATCTAAATGTGATATAGAAACTTTATTTCTCCTGTGGGGCAAAAATAGTCATCAGTCATTCATTCTGGCCCTGACTAAATATGATATATACACGTATCTCATCCTGGAGGGAGGGTAGGTACCTCAGGGGATCCAGACAGTTCTTTAGGCATCTCCTGCAAATCATGTCAGAGGAAGTGCCTGCTCATAAAACACTTTTAAATAACCTGAAGACAAGGAAGAAAGTTCTTTACATTCTGAGATGACTGGCAAGCTCATAAAATGAAGTTATACACATTTCTAGAATTACAATCTCAAATCAGTGGAACAATTTGCTATTTAAGATCATGTTATTACATAAATTTACTGTGGTCTGCCATTTCTAGCTATTCAATCATCTTTGATAGTGACAGAAGATAAAAAGTGGAATATCTTTATTGAATGATGTGCTTTCTTAACGAAGTAAGCCTCAAAATTCTAGTTATTCTATACACTGCCTTCTATATACAATAATATAACTACTATAATACTGCCCTCTATATACAATAATATAACTACTATAATACTGCCCTCTATACACAATAATGTAACTACTATAATACTGATCCTATGTACAAGAATATAACTATTATAATACTGCTCTTATGTACAAGAATATAACTACTATAATACTGTCTACTATGTACACAAATATAACTACTATAATACTGCCTCCTATGTACAAGAATTTAACTACTATAATACTGCTCCTATGTACAAGAATATAACTACTATAATACTGCTCCTATGTACAAGAATATAACTACTATAATACTGCCTCCTATGTTCAAGAATATAACTACTATAAAACTGCCCTCTATACACAAGAATATAACTACTATAATATTGCCCTCTATGTACAAGATTATAACAACTATAATACTACCTCTTATGTACAAGAATATAACTACTATAATACTGCCTCCTATGTTCAAGAATATAACTACTATAATACTACCTCTTATGTACAAGAATATAACTACTATAATACTGCTCCTATGTACAACAATATAACTACTATAATACTGCTCCTATGTACAACAATATAACTACTATAATACTACCTCTTATGTACAAGAATATAACTACTATAATACTGCTTCTATGTACAAGAATATAACTACTATAATACTGCCTCCTATGTACAAGAATATAACTACTATAATACTGCCTACTATATATAAGAATATAACTATTATAATACTGCACCTATGAACAAGAATATAACTACTATAATACTGCCTCCTATGTACAAGAATATAACTACCATAATATTGCCCTCTATGTAGAAGATTATAACAACTATAATACTGCTCCTATGTACAAGAAGATGATTACTATAATACTGCCTCCTATGTTCAAGAATATAACTACTATAATACTACCTCATATGTACAAGAATATAACTACTATAATACTGCCTCCTATGTACAAGAATATAACTACTATAATACTGCTCCTATGTACAAGAATATAACTACTATAATACTGCTCCTATGTACAAGAATATAACTACTATAATACTGCCGCCTATGTACAAGAATATAACTACTATAATACTGCTCCTATGTACAAGAATATAACTACTATAATACTGCTCCTATGTACAACAATATAACTACTATAATACTACCTCTTATGTACAAGAATATAACTACTATAATACTGCTTCTATGTACAAGAATATAACTACTATAATACTGCCTCCTATGTACAGGAATATAACTACTATAATACTGCCTCCTATGTACAAGAATATAACTACTATAATACTGCTCTTATGTACAAGAATATAACTACTATAATACTGCCTCCTATGTACACGAATATAACTACTATAATACTGCTCCTATGTACAAGAATATAACTACTATAATACTGCTCCTATGTCCAAGAATATAACTACTTTAATACTGCCTCCTATGTACAAGAATATAACTACTATAATACTGCTCTTATGTACAAGAATATAACTACTATAATACTGTTTCCTATGTACACGAATATAACTACTATAGTACTGCCTGCTATGTACAAGAATATAACTACTTTAATACTGCTCCTATGTACAAGGATATAACTACTATAATACTGCCTCCTATATACAAGAATATAACTACTATAATACCGCCCTCTATTTACAAGAATATAGACAGGAGACTTGTTCATCTGTATTCGGGGGTGCGCTGTGTATAAATCTTGAGGAGACAATGAATCACAATAGATAAATAATAATAATCTGATGTATTAGAGCGCTGAGCGGGGGACGGTGTAAATTATAGATAAGATGTAATCTAGGAGATGAAGCTCTAATTGTCTCATTTTTTGTGCTGCTCATGTGGAATACTTGTTTTTCGCTCATGCAGATAATGTCTCTTCATCAGCCGGGATCGGATTTCTGGGTGGAGCAGAGCCTAATTTTGAAAGCAATCATTGCTGAATTGATCTATATCCGTCGCTAGACATGAAATTCATTCGGAGGATTCTGCCTGTATTTCCTATTTTCATAGTAATATCAGCAGATCATTAGTGCGACGCGATAGATGCCGAGATAAATCACCGCTCCAGCGATCCCCCCAGTATATAGTCACTGGAGGTTTATCAAAACTTCTGCAAAGGAAAAGCGGAGCAATTGGCAATAGTAACCAGTCTGAATGTAGAAATAGTAACCAGCAAGATTGCTACATTACTGTTCCATAGAACCTTGGAAGCTGTCATGTGATTGGTTGTCAGGGGCAACTCTCAGTTTGTTTGTTTTTTCATCCATTCTGATAAATCTCTCGCGTTGTATCATAGTCCTGAATGCAGAAAATCTGGGTAACAGCTAACATGGCCTAATACAGCTTCTCTGGGGCAGTCACTCAGCTCTCCCATCATCCATCGGCCGATAACAGGGAGCAATAGTCTGTATTCTCCTGTCCTACAGTCATCCTCTCCCCTTAAATGGCTGATAACAGGGGAGCAATAGTCTGTATTCTCCTGTCCTACAGTCATCCTCTCCCCTGAAATGGCTGATAACAGGGAGCAATAGACTGTATTCTCCTGTCCTACAGTCATCCTCTCCCCTGAAATGGCTGATAACAGGGGGCAATAGACTGTATTCTCCTGTCCTACAGTCATCCTCTCCCCTGAAATGGCTGATAACAGGGGGCAATAGACTGTATTCTCCTGTCCTACAGTCATCCTCTCCCCTGAAATGGCTGATAACAGGGGGCAATATACTGTATTCTCCTGTCCTACAGTCATCCTTTCCCCTGATATGGCTGATAACAGGGAGCAATAGACTGTATTCTCCTGTCCTACAGTCATCCTCTCCCCTGAAATGGCTGATAACAGGGGGCAATAGACTGTATTCTCCTGTCCTACAGTCATCCTCTTCCCGGCCTTAAATGGCTGATAACAGGGGGCAATAGACTGTATTCTCCTGTCCTACAGTCATCCTCTCCCCTGAAATGGCTGATAACAGGGGGCAATAGACTGTATTCTCCTGTCCTACAGTCATCCTCTCCCCTGAAATGGCTGATAACAGGAGCAATAGACTGTATTCTCCTGTCCTACAGTCATCCTCTCCCCTGAAATGGCTGATAACAGGGGGCAATAGACTGTATTCTCCTGTCCTACAGTCATCCTCTCCCCTGAAATGGCTGATAACAGGGGCAATAGACTGTATTCTCCTGTCCTACAGTCATCCTCTCCCCTGAAATGGCTGATAACAGGGAGCAATAGACTGTATTCTCCTGTCCTACAGTCATCCTCTCCCCTGAAATGGCTGATAACAGGGGGCAATAGACTGTATTCTCCTGTCCTACAGTCATCCTCTCCCCTGAAATGGCTGATAACAGGGGGCAATAGACTGTATTCTCCTGTCCTACAGTCATCCTCTCCCCTGAAATGGCTGATAACAGGGAGCAATAGACTGTATTCTCCTGTCCTACAGTCATCCTCTCCCCTGAAATGGCTGATAACAGGGAGCAATAGACTGTATTCTCCTGTCCTACAGTCATCCTCTCCCCTGAAATGGCTGATAACAGGGAGCAATAGACTGTATTCTCCTGTCCTACAGTCATCCTCTCCCCTGAAATGGCTGATAACAGGGAGCAATAGACTGTATTCTCCTGTCCTACAGTCATCCTCTCCCCTGAAATGGCTGATAACAGGGAGCAATAGACTGTATTCTCCTGTCCTACAGTCATCCTCTCCCTGAAATGGCTGATAACAGGAGCAATAGACTGTATTCTCCTGTCCTACAGTCATCCTCTCCCCTGAAATGGCTGATAACAGGAGGCAATAGACTGTATTCTCCTGTCCTACAGTCATCCTCTCCCCTGAAATGGCTGATAACAGGGGGCAATAGACTGTATTCTCCTGTCCTACAGTCATCCTCTCCCCTGAAATGGCTGATAACAGGAGGCAATAGACTGTATTCTCCTGTCCTACAGTCATCCTCTCCCCTGAAATGGCTGATAACAGGAGGCAATAGACTGTATTCTCCTGTCCTACAGTCATCCTCTCCCTGAAATGGCTGATAACAGGGGCAATAGATTGTATTCTCCTGTCCTACAGTCATCCTCTCCCCCTGAAATGGCTGATAACAGGGGGCAATAGATTGTATTCTCCTGTCCTACAGTCATCCTCTCCCTGAAATGGCTGATAACAGGGGGCAATAGACTGTATTCTCCTGTCCTACAGTCATCCTCTCCCTGAAATGGCTGGATAACAGGGGGCAATAGACTGTATTCTCCTGTCCTACAGTCATCCTCTCCCCTGAAATGGCTGATAACAGGGGGCAATAGACTGTATTCTCCTGTCCTACAGTCATCCTCTCCCTGAAATGGCTGATAACAGGGGGCAATAGACTGTATTCTCCTGTCCTACAGTCATCCTCTCCCTGAAATGGCTGATAACAGGGGCAATAGACTGTATTCTCCCTGTCCTACAGTCATCCTCTCCCTGAAATGGCTGATAACAGGGGCAATAGACTGTATTCTCCTGTCCTACAGTCATCCTCTCCCCTGAAATGGCTGATAACAGGGAGCAATAGACTGTATTCTCCTGTCCTACAGTCATCCTCTCCCCTGAAATGGCTGATAACAGGGAGCAATAGACTGTATTCTCCTGTCCTACAGTCATCCTCTCCCTGAAATGGCTGATAACAGGGAGCAATAGACTGTATTCTCCTGTCCTACAGTCATCCTCTCCCTGAAATGGCTGATAACAGGGGCAATAGACTGTATTCTCCTGTCCTACAGTCATCCTCTCCCCTGAAATGGCTGATAACAGGGGGCAATAGACTGTATTCTCCTGTCCTACAGTCATCCTCTCCCCTGAAATGGCTGATAACAGGGGGCAATAGACTGTATTCTCCTGTCCTACAGTCATCCTCTCCCCTGAAATGGCTGATAACAGGAGGCAATAGACTGTATTCTCCTGTCCTACAGTCATCCTCTCCCCTGAAATGGCTGATAACAGGGGCAATAGACTGTATTCTCCTGTCCTACAGTCATCCTCTCCCCTGAAATGGCTGATAACAGGGGCAATAGACTGTATTCTCCTGTCCTACAGTCATCCTCTCCCCTGAAATGGCTGATAACAGGGGCAATAGACTGTATTCTCCTGTCCTACAGTCATCCTCTCCCTGAAATGGCTGATAACAGGGGGCAATAGACTGTATTCTCCTGTCCTACAGTCATCCTCTCCCCTGAAATGGCTGATAACAGGGAGCAATAGACTGTATTCTCCTGTCCTACAGTCATCCTCTCCCCTGAAATGGCTGATAACAGGGAGCAATAGACTGTATTCTCCTGTCCTACAGTCATCCTCTCCCCTGAAATGGCTGATAACAGGGGGCAATAGACTGTATTCTCCTGTCCTACAGTCATCCTCTCTCCCCTGAAATGGCTGATAACAGGGGGCAATAGACTGTATTCTCCTGTCCTACAGTCATCCTCTCCCCTGAAATGGCTGATAACAGGGGCAATAGACTGTATTCTCCTGTCCTACAGTCATCCTCTCCCCTGAAATGGCTGGATAACAGGGGCAATAGACTGTATTCTCCTGTCCTACAGTCATCCTCTCCCCTGAAATGGCTGATAACAGGGGCAATAGACTGTATTCTCCTGTCCTACAGTCATCCTCTCCCCTGAAATGGCTGATAACAGGGGCAATAGACTGTATTCTCCTGTCCTACAGTCATCCTCTCCCCTGAAATGGCTGATAACAGGGAGCAATAGACTGTATTCTCCTGTCCTACAGTCATCCTCTCCCCTGAAATGGCTGATAACAGGGGGCAATAGACTGTATTCTCCTGTCCTACAGTCATCCTCTCCCGGCCTGAAATGGCTGATAACAGGGGGCAATAGACTGTATTCTCCTGTCCTACAGTCATCCTCTCCCCTGAAATGGCTGATAACAGGGGCAATAGACTGTATTCTCCTGTCCTACAGTCATCCTCTCCCCTGGAATGGCTGATAACAGGGGGCAATAGATTGTATTCTCCTGTCCTACAGTCATCCTCCCCCTGAAATGGCTGATAACAGGGGGCAATAGACTGTATTCTCCAGTCCTACAGTCATCCTCTCCCCTGAAATGGCTGATAACAGGGGCAATAGACTGTATTCTCCTGTCCTACAGTCATCCTCTCCCCTGAAATGGCTGATAACAGGGGGCAATAGATTGTATTCTCCTGTCCTACAGTCATCCTGTCCCCTGAAATGGCTGATAACAGGGGGCAATAGACTGTATTCTCCTGTCCTACAGACATCCTCTCCCCGGCATTTAATGGGCGATAACCAAGAAAAACAGCTTGTATTTAACTGCGCAGCAAATTGTATTAAGATAGACATTAGGTTTAATGTCCCTTTAAGATACTGTCGTTGACCGCCCTCCATAGCATGTGACATACTCCTATATCAGCGCTCCATACAACATGTATTTATCTTTAACCTTTATGGGAAAACCAAAGTCACGTAAAGTCTGCAGGAGAGGGAGGGGGATGTGAAGCTGTCAATTTATCACAATTATACAATAAACTGGAGAACGAGGCTGAGCGTGGATGTAATCTGGGCTCATGATCTCCCGGCATTGTGTGCAAATGGACGCGGAGGCTTCTTGCTAATGCACGGCTGAGATTCTCCAGGAAAACGACCAAATGAAATGAGCCTCATTGGCAGAGCCCAACGGTTATGACTCTGAATAATGTCATGCCGGCAAAGTAATGGTGGGGGAGGGGTTCGGACATTACTCCGAGCTCTGCAATATCCTGATGGTTGCAGAGGGCAAGTGGTGGCAATTGGACGGGTGCACTCATTCAGTAAGACAAACAGGAGTTTCCAAACTGCAGCGCTGCGGTTGTTACTGGCTGAGAGTTGTAGTTTTTGCAACATCGACAGGTTGGGGGCCATTGATGTGCAACTCCATCAATAGGATCAGGACTGGATTAAAGGGGTTTTCCAGAAACACTATTTTCTTCCCAAAACAGCGCCACATCTGTCTGCAGGTTGAGTGTGGTACTGCAGCTCTGCGGCCTTATTCCTGGAAGATAGCAGCCATGTTTATCCTTTAAGACCTCTGAAACTTTGATCCCACCCGTTCATTTTAGTCTAGGACCCAGGGCAATCTGATGGCACCTGTAGCAACTACTGCCAGAGCCAAACAAAGTAAGAATGGCATCATACTCCATTACTACAGGGCGGGATATTTTTTTTTAACATACAAACACAGAAATGCAACAGCACTCTGCAACCAGCACTCTGCCCTGCCTCTATGCTAGTTATCAGAGGCGTCAGTGTACATTATGATCAAAAAGTAATAAGCCACTCCCTGCGCCAAGGCCGCCTCTATGAGTGGTCCTAACGCTAAATCCTACCTGTTATGGGCCATGACAGTCACATAAAATCCAGGGAGGCTGGAGGTGTGGCGGCCTCCTTTCAGTCGTGCACACCTGACTAGTTTGTCTGCCCTAGAGGCTGGTTTTACTCAGAGTAAGTATAAAAGTGAACTTGCATTCATAGTACCTACTGATAGCCATCTGGCTCCAGGAAGAGTACACAGTGGGCTCAGCATGCATGTTGGTATCTGCGTCCCTGGATGTAATGGAGGCTTTAATGGCACCAACAAGGGTTAATAAGCATGGTGGATCCTAGCATGCATGCTAGGCCCGCACTCCCTGGATTTTATGTGGCTGTCATGGCCCATAACAGGTAGGATTTAGCGTTAGGACCACTCATAGAGGTGGCCTTGGCGCGGCGAGTGGCTTATTACTTTTTTATCAAAATGTACACTAAACGACCTCTGATAGCTTCTAGCGTAGAGGCAGGGCAGAGTGCTGGTTGCAGAGTGCTGTTGCATTTCTGTGTTTGTATGTATATTTTGCCATGGCTACGTGCACCTACATACAGGGACATGCTGACTGACCGACCCCCCCCCCCCCTTGTGTTTCTGTATTTGTTTCTATAAATTAGATTTTATACTGATTTATCTCCAGTCACATCCAAAGCTGCTTTCAAATTTGTGCTGGTTGCCCTTAGAAACGGTCAGCATTTTAGCTCCACCCCCTTGCCAGACATGTGACCTAACACAGATTGTTTTTATCTGGGTAACACGTTATTTGAGCTCCCACAATGCACTGCTCTTTAGTGACAAGCAGTAGAATTCTGAACTGAGCTTCAGACATGAACGGAGGAGAAAATATAAGTGACACTTTGTAAATTATATTTATCAGTATTATCACGTGGTCTCTTCTTCTGCTAGAAGTAATTAGTGACAACGACAAGTGATTTTCTTTACTGTTAGGCTACTTTTACACTAGCGTTAATATTTTCCGGTTTTGAGATCCGTCATAGGGTCTCAATACCGGAAAAAAAACGCTTCCGTTTTGTCCCCATTCATTTTCAATGGGGACAAAACGTAACTGAAGAGAACTGAGTGCTCCAAAATGCATTCAGTACTCATACCGGAGAGCAGCATGCTGCGGTTTGCTTTCCGTCCTTGGATGCGGAGCAAAACGGATCCATCATGACCCACAATGCAAGTCAATGGGGAAACAATCTGACACAATAGAAACTGGATCAGTCCCCCATTGACTTTCAATGGAGTTCATGACGGATCCGTCTTGGCAATATTACAGATAATACAACCAGATCCGTTCATAATGGAAGCAGACGGTTGTGTTATCAGTAACAGAAACATTTTTGCTGAACCCTGCCGGATCCAGTAAAAACGCTGGTGTGAAAGTCGCCTAACATTCTGAAATTCCTAGTATGCAAATAATGTGCAAATAACTCTTTGTAGGTTAATTAAAATGTAACACAAACCTGCGATTCATTTGCACTTTAGTGCGAGTACTGCAACAACTAAAAGTGTCACCACAAGCGTGGATCGTGCCATTTACTGCTTACACATGGGGTTCACCAAGCGCCACGTAATGTCAACACTCTGAAGTCACAATGGGACCTCAGTGGGGTGAAAAAATGAAAACCCTGCCCATCCCCCTACCCTATGTTTGGGGCAGAGTCTTAAGATACCTCCTACTTTGAAATGTTACATTTGCAGGATTTCGATTGATGGAAATAAATGGTAAATGGTAAAATTCTTCCTTCCTGTGGCCACCAGTAGGGGGAGCTCAAGAGCTTACTGCAGACTCTTATACATTGAGCTCAATGATAACACATGAGCTCCCTCTGGTGGTGGAGCTGTGTATCAGAAAAGCTGAACTGTATTTCCCATAAGGATATTCTATGAAATGAATTAATACATATTGGACCAATGTAGATAAAATCAAGACAAAGGTGAACATTCCCTTTAAGGCCCCTTATAAGACATCTGGTGGTCAGTGGACACAATAGCGCCCTCTGGCTTAGGTTTGCACAGGTTAAACTGAGGATAAGGTAACTAATCAATGTGGGCTCTATACAATTTCATGGAGTTAAAATTGACCTGTGACAGTTAATTGAAGCTGACGCTCCCGTCTCCCCTCCCCCACGCCTGTCAATACTCCGATCACTGACGTCTTAACCGCTCGTTCTAGACTCCCCCTACAATTTGCAAATATTAATTAACGGAGAGTAAGATGTGAGGAACCTTAGAGTCGATCAGCAGAACATAGGCTGATATATTCGCACAAGGGAAGGAAAATAAAAAACAACAACCTGCGCTGGGCAGAAATGCCACCGGAGGAGGTGAAAAATTAATTCTAAATTTGATATTTTAATTTTATTCTAAATAAATATCAAAGCAGCGGCAGATAATGAGAACATTTCAAGGTTACATTGAAAGCCATATATTTACCAGCCGCAATTAGTTGGATTTTAACTTGAAAACATTCGCCTCTGGCCCCATTTTGCTAAATAAACAGAAGCTGCATTATGACTGACTTTGCAAATTTCTTTCTATTACACAAAGCAACGACAATTAGATCTAATTAACCTTTTCGGGGCCGTTTGAGCTCAGGACTCGCAGCCAAATTTGGGCGTTTTATCAAACTCAAGGACTGTATGTCCACTTCATGGATTATGTATAAATTATATAAACAGTTGAGTCACCCGTACCGATCCTGAGTTACATCCTGTATTATGCTCCAGAGCTGCACTCACTATTCTGCTGGTGGGGTCACTGTGTACATACATTACTTATCCTGTACTGATCCTGAGTTACATCCTGTATTTTACTCCAGAGCTGCACTCACTATTCTGCTGCTGGACTCTTTGTATACATACATTACATTACTTATCCTGTACTCATCCTGACTAACATCCTGTATTATACTCCAGAGCTGCACTCACTATTCTGCTGGTGCAGTTACTGTGTACATACATTACTTACCCTGTACTGATCCTGAGTTATATCCTGTATTATACTCCAGAGCTGCACTGACTATTGTGCTGGTGCAATGGAAAAAGTGGGCTACAGCAGCATGTCCAAAACGAATCTTCTTTTATTCAAAACTCCATAGCAAAGTGTACAGAAAATGCAACGTTTCGGCACACTCACGATCCTGAGTTACATCCTGTATTATACTCCAGAGCTGCACTCATTATTCTGCTGGTGCAGTCACTGTGTACATCCATTACTTATTCTGTACTGATCGTGAGTTACATCCTGTATTATACTCCAGAGCTGCACTCACTATTCTGCTGGTGGAGGCATTGTTTAGTTATCCTGTACTGATTCTGAGTAACATCCTGTATTATACTCCAGAGCTGCACTCACTATTCTGATGGCGGGGTCACTGTGTACATACATTACATTACTTATCTTGTACTGATCCTGAGTAACATCCTGAATTATACTCAAGAGCTGCACTCACTATTCTGCTGGTGCAGTCACTGTGTACATACATTACATTACTTTTCCTGTACTGATCCTGAGTTACATCCTGTATTATACTCCAGAGCTGCACTCACTATTCTGCTGGTGGAGTCACTGTGTACATACATTACATTACTTTTCCTGTACTGATCCTGAGTTACATCCTGTATTATACTCCAGAGCTGCACTCACTATTCTGCTGGTGCAGTCACTGTGTACATACATTACTTTTCCTGTACTGATCCTGAGTTACATCCTGTATTATACTCCAGAGCTGCACTCACTATTCTGATGGCGGGGTCACTGTGTACATACATTACATTACTTATCCTGTACTGATCCTGAGTAACATCCTGAATTATACTCAACAGCTGCACTCACTATTCTGCTGGTGCAGTCACTGTGTACATACATTACTTTTCCTGTACTGATCCTGAGTTACATCCTGTATTATACTCCAGAGCTGCACTCACTATTCTGCTGGTGGAGTCACTGTGTACATACATTACATTACTTATCCTGTACTGATCCTGAGTAACATCCTGTATTAAACTCCAGAGCTGCACTCACTATTCTGATGGCGGGGTCACTGTGTACAGAATCAGATGTCTAGGATGCCCTGATGCCTCTAATAAAACATTTTGCTGAAAATAAGCTAAAATCCAGCTTGTTTCCCAGTCAGAAAACAGTCTGCTGCCTTCCCCGGTATACTTACGGGATTTTCTCGCGTCACCCTAGAATTGTTTGTATAAAGTTCCAGGGGGCAGTTTTATTTATTGCATTTGGACATGGAACGGTTGCTCCTTGGTCCTAGGTGCCTCATGTGAAGTTTCCCTTAGGCCCTTGGTACACAACTGCACCCCCTCAATGCCTACTCTTCCCATATTGCCCACATGGCAGGCTACCCCGACTGGATGGAGCCCAGTGGATGCTGCTTAATGGGCTAGAGAAGAAACGGAAGCTCCTCTTCTTCAGGTTTCCTACAGATTCCTTCATATGATGGGTCATGTCCTGATGACAATGGCCCCTGTTCTACATGGTGGCTCCATAGGGGCTCACTTGATCTTTCTTGTAGGCAATGCCCGCAGCACAGCCACCTTAGTACATAGCCTGACCTCATGTATACAATGTATCATTTCTTCCACTCCTAGTATGCAGCTTCTCCTCCCCGATACCTCTTTTTATACAGCTGCCTACCGTCATATATCCAGTGCACGCCCTCCACCCCTGTGGCTTACGTCATTGTACCCAGTAAGGAGCAGCATGGAGTTGGTAGCTTGAAGGAAACCTCTGGTACCATAAGTTGTTTACCTCCCCAACCATGTGGTAGTTTTGTGGTTACTAAGTGGCCACAATGTCCTCGTCTTCAGGGACCATCAGTAAATTACCGGTATGTCTGCAATTCTGCTGTTCACCAGTGCCCCTAGACATCAGGCATGAGTTGGACAATTGATCACTGCCTACACTTGCACATCGACATGCTAATAGAGAGGTTGGAATTTTTTTTTAGATATTTTACTGATACTATCTTGAGTTCTCCAACTTTCAGCTCTTGGAGGTACAGTTTTTCCTCGTGGAGAACGCCAGAGCCGGTCTAAGGGGTCTTACAGAGGAGGCAATGCACCCTGGAAAAAAGATATGCAGATTACATCTTTATGACAAAGAAATCTGTCTCTGTATGCCACCTAGTGGAGGGGTAGCTACCCTATAGTCAACGTCCAACTCTTTAACAGGACTTGCAACAGAAGAAGGGGGCTGAGCCCCGAAATGCGTTTGGCCTGTGAACAATAGTGTGCCAATATCTCATGCACTTAAGAGACTTTGCATTGAATGGTAAATTGAGACATCTCATTCCTTTTCGACAATCAGTGTCCCGGACAGTTTGAAGCGGTTTGAAGCGACCCCGGGCACTAGGACCTACGCCACCTCCTTGACTGAGGAACGTTCGGCTTTCTTCAGGGTCACGTGGGACGCCGTGCTACGGCCCGACACCACGTGGGACGCCGCGGTTGTCAGGAGGCACAACATAGCGGTCACGCTCCGACGCAGTATCAGGACAGGAGGTAAGGCAGAGGACTTTGTGAGAGCCGCAAGAGTTTTATGCAGGTGGAAACTGACATGTACAGCGCGGGCATCGGTACCGGCTTGTGATGTGAGTGACTGCACTTAATATTATACTGGAGCAACATCTCTTCGGTTTAACATTGGTACTTGGTATTACTTACTGCTATATTACCACCAGCTGTGTTAAGTGAGACTTTAACTTTGAATTACCGGATATTGGCAGTGTTTTGGGTACTCCTAAAGTTGCCCATGCAAGTTTTTTAAGGCAGCATTATTTGGACTCTGGATCCAACGCCGTTTATTTGCTATATGGACTTATGTTATATTATTGTCTATGTCCTCATCCATTGATTTTATTAGTGCTTTTATTGTGATTTCACCTATTTAATTGTTGTCATTATTGTATTTAACTTCCATCTGCTAAGTGTGCCCCCTACTACTACTTTGTGCATTTAGGACTTGCAACATGGCTACTAGAACCTAATAAATAATGAAGCCTGAGATGTTTTTGAGATTGCCGCTCAACACAACTGGTCTATCAAACAGCCACCTTACATCTGCTATGGTGACCACGCCAAGGAAGGACCAGCTTGGACATCAGTCACCTGGATATAAGAACTTCCTCTCAAGTCTTGGGTTGGTCAGGACTCCCGATGGCCCCATTTCCTTCCACTGGACTTCCAATCAGATCCTGGGGAGTCAGATCCTTGACCTTGAGGAGACATCCACTTCTCGGGGAGGAAGCTCCACATTTAGGTTTCCGTTTGCGTCTCAAACAATAATTGTTCTCGTTACAATGTAAAAACCTTCTGATTGTATCAAAGGAACAAAGATCTTCTCTATAATTTTGACTTATCCGGCACAATTTTAATATGCAAATCAAACTATGAATATAATTAAGTGAATACCTTTAATATGCAAATTATGGATTGCCATTTACAAGCAGCACGAGTGAGCGGCACCCAATTTGCAGGGTTGTTTTATGCAGCGAAGCAGGAGAAATATTTTAACACAGTAAAATTAGGTTTCTTTGTCATTTGCGTTTGTGTAGCTCAGGTGTCTCGGTACAATGTGGCGTCTGACTGTTCTCTGAGAAACCGGGCGTTGCCGACCGCTTCCTGTCCTACCACCGAGAGGAGGCTCAACGTGATTGGTAAGTGCCTGGAACCTTCTCAAACCAACACTTTATGACCATCCATATTGAACTCTGAACCACTTTTTTGGACATGGTACATACAGGATTGTCATACCATGAGACCACCATAAATGGCTGCGTGATATGGTGGCGTTAGATGATACATAGTCCTGTTGGGACCGGCATGAGCGTTTATTACAGATCACTGCAGGCTTTGTGGCTGCACAATAAGATGATTGCTCCTTGTGAGGTTCTAAGGGTGCTTGATGGAGCTACCTCATACTATTGTGAGGTGATATATTGGATTTATATTGTTGACACTAGGTGGTGGTATTACGGTGTTATGTAGTGATCATGACCTTACATGGTTACCTTCGGAGGCATTGTATAGCTGTGTAACTTTGTGTAGGACTTTACAAAATGGTTGGATATTGGCCAGTGAAGCATTTACAAACGAATTATCACATGGTCACAAGTTGACCGCTCAGAATTTGCTATGGATGACTCAGCTCTGAAATTAAGAAGAGTCTGCAAGGAGTTTTCTATTCTCCTTCTTGGCCACAGGGAGCAGTATTATAGTAGTTATATTCTTGTACATAGAGCAGTATTATAGTAGTTATATTCTTGTACATAGAGCAGTATTATAGTAGTTATATTCTTGTACATAGGAGCAGTATTATAGTAGTTATATTCTACATAGGAGGCAGTATTATAGCAGTTATATTCTTGTACATAGGGGCAGTATTACAGTAGTTATATTCTTGTACATAGGAGGCAGTATTATAGTAGTTATATTCTTGTACATAGGAGCAGTATTATAGTAGTTATATTCCTGTACATAGGAGCAGTATTATAGCAGTTATATTCTTATACATAGGAGCAGTATTATAGTAGTTATATTGTTGTATATAGGAGCAGTATTATAGTAGTTATATTCTTGTACATAGGAGACAGTAATATAGTAGTAATATTCTTGTACATAGGAGCAGTATTATAGTAGTTATATTCTTGTACATAGGAGACAGTATTATAGTAGTTATATTCTTGTACATAGGAGGCAGTATTATAGTAGTTATATTCGTGTACATAGGAGCAGTATTATAGTAGTTATATTCTTGTACATAGGAGCAGTATTATAGTAGTTAATTTCTTGTACATAGGAGCAGTATTATAGTAGTTATATTCTTGTACATAGGAGCAGTATTATAGTAGTTATATTCTTGTACATGGAGCAGTATTATAGTAGTTATATTATTGTACATAGGAGCAGTATTATATTAGTTATATTCTTGTATATAGGAGCAGTATTATAGTAGTTATATTCTTGTACATAGGAGGCAGTATTATAGTAGTTATATTCTTGTACATAGGAGACAGTAATATAGTAGTAATATTCTTGTACATGGGAGCAGTATTATAGTAGTTATATTCTTGTACATAGGAGCAGTATTATAGTAGTTATATTCTTGTACATAAGAGCAGTATTATAATAGTTATATTCTTGTACATAGGAGCAGTATTATAGTAGTTATATTCTTGTACATGGAGCAGTATTATAGTAGTTATATTATTGTACATAGGAGCAGTATTATATTAGTTATATTCTTGTATATAGGAGCAGTATTATAGTAGTTATATTCTTGTACATAGGAGGCAGTATTATAGTAGTTATATTCTTGTACATAGGAGACAGTAATATAGTAGTAATATTCTTGTACATGGGAGCAGTATTATAGTAGTTATATTCTTGTACATAGGAGCAGTATTATAGTAGTTATATTCTTGTACATAGGACGCAGTATTATAGTAGTTATATTCTTGTACATAGGAGCAGTATTATAGTAGTTATATTCTTGTACATAGTAGACAGTAATATAGTAGTAATATTCTTGTACATAGGAGCAGTATTATAGTAGTTATATTCTTGTACATAGGAGCAGTAATATAGTAGTAATATTCTTGTACATAGGAGCAGTATTATAGTAGTTATATTCTTGTACATAGGAGCAGTATTATAGTAGTTATATTCTTGTACATAGTAGACAGTAATATAGTAGTAATATTCTTGTACATAGGAGGCAGTATTATAGTAGTTATATTCTTGTACATAGGAGCAGTATCATAGCAGATATAGTCCTTCTTTGAGGAGGAGTATTATTGTAGTTGTATTGTTGTCTTTGGTGTGTAATATTGATTTGCTGTTTCTGTTCCAAGTTTTTGTTGGGAGGATGTAAACCTCAAAACTATGTTTTTAAAAAATGCAGCTAAGTGGCATCTGTCTCCCATAGGTGCCAACGGTAAAAAAACACACAAACAAAACGTTTGCAGTCTTATATTCTGCTTTTAATTGAATTCCTTTGTACGGAATAAGACATTATACTAAAAAAATAAAAACTGTATTTCTGATGGACGGACGACCTTTTTGGTCTCCGTCTGGTGAACTAGGATCTATGGGGTCTGTTTGATGTATGTGTCTGGACCTTTTATGGCACTTACAGTCAAAAAATTTTGAAGCAGGTTTACTCAAATCAGTTGTCACTTCCCTTCCCCCCTTGCCTTGTAGATCATACCGTATGCATTACTCAGCAGGGGGCGACATTTATCATTGAAAAACATATGTTAGCAAAATATTAAAAGAATAGAAATAATAATCATGAAGGGTTCTCCCATCATTAATGTAACAACTGAGAATCAGACATCATAATAGGACATAACAAAACCTTTCTCACAAAAGTAGAACCATCTATCTATTCATTGCTCTGCTAGATTTATATTAAGCTGGCAGCTCGAGGGGAGTGTCCCTTCTGCTGAAGCTCAGAGGATGTGTCCTTTCTGCTTGAGCTTCCTTCCTATCACAGCTCAGGGGTGGGCGTCCTTTCTATCCTTTCTCTCCCTATCACAGCTCAGGGGTGGGCGTCCTTTCTATCCTTTCTCTCCCTATCACAGCTCAGGGGGGATCCTTTCTATCCTTTCTCTCCCTATCACAGCTCAGGGGGGGTGTCCTTTCTATCCTTTCTCTCCCTATCACAGCTCAGGGGGGGTGTCCTTTCTATCCTTTCTCTCCCTATCACAGCTCAGGGGGTGTCCTTTATATCATTTCTCTCCCTATCACAGCTCAGGGGGGGTGTCTTTTCTACCCTATCTCTCCCTATCACAGCTCGGGAGTGTCCTTTCTATCCTTTCTCTCCCTATCACAGCTCAGGGGGTGTCCATTCTATCCTTTCTCTCCCTATCACAGCTCGGGGGTGTCCTTTCTATCCTTTCTCTCCCTATCACTGCTCGGTGGGGGTCCTTTCTATCCTTTCTCTCCCTATCACAGCTCGGGTGGGTGCCCTTTCTATCCATTCTCTCCCTATCACAGCTCAGAGGGGGGGGGGCATCCTTTCTATCCTTTCTCTCCCTATCACAGCTCAGGGAAGGGCATCCTTTCTATCCTTTCTCTCCCTATCACAGCTCGGGGTCCTTTCTCTCCCTATAACAGCTCAGGGTGGGGTGTCCTTTCTATCCTTTCTTTCCCTATCACATCTCGGGGTGTTCTTTCTATCCTTTCTCTCCCTATCACAGCTCGGGGGTGTCCTTTCTATCCTTTCTTCCCTATCACAGCTCAGGGGGTGTGCTTTCTATCCTTTCTCCCTATCACAGCTCAGGGGGTGTCCTTTCTATCCTTTCTCTCCCTATCACAGCTCAAGGGGATCCTTTCTATCCTTTCTCTCCCTATCACAGCTCAGGGGGGCATCCTTTCTATCCTTTCTCTCCCTATCACAGCTTAGGGGTGTCCTTTCTATCCTTTCTCTCCCTATCACAGCTCGGCGGGGTGTCCTTTCTATCCTTTCTCTCCCTATCACAGCTCAGGGGGGGCATCCTTTCTATCCTTTCTCTCCCTATCACAGCTCGGGGGGGGGGGGGGTGCTTTCTCTCCCCATCACAGCTCGGGGGTGTCCTTTCTATCCTCTCTTTCCCTATCACAGCTCGGGAGGCAGTTGAAAGTTGAAGGGTAGAACTGAGCCTGTGCGGCCATCTCAGTGAGAAAGTAAGAAAGAAGAAAACAAACAGCAGGTGGCGCTATACAGATACCTTTTATGGAATAACTCGGTGGCTATGCTAAATTTTTATTTACATACCTGCAATTGCAAAAGTATTCAGAGCCAGGGGCTGGTTTAAAAACTGTAGAATATTTTTTGTGGGACAACCCCTTTGAACACTGAGGTAGGAATCCGGATATAAATGTAGATTTTTACACCATTTATGATGCTATACCTAATAATTACACTGCATCCTATATGGACCTTGAACAAAACACAATCTAATCCAGCAATAATCTGTGTAATCATTAGACCGCGCTGCAGCCAGGACAGGGTTAAACCGGAGTGTGAATGGGCTCCACCCCCGTGTGTGTCCCTCCCAGGCGGCTCGGGCGCCCTCTGGCGGTGAGCGGCGGCACTGCAGCGCCCTGGGAAGTGAGATCGAGGCTGGAGTTCCAGTGGAAGCTGCGCTGCATTCCTTCCCATTCATGCTGAGCGGCTACATTGTATCAGGCGCCGGGGCTCCGGACATGGCAGCGGGCGCCCGCTCTCGCAGTAAGTCACCCGCCTTCCCCGGGAGGGAACTTTTCTCGCTTCTTCCTCGGGGTCTGGAGGAGGGATCGCCGGGGATCTGCAGCCTGCACGATCGGGGGGCTGAGACCTGCGGGAGCCCGGGGCTGGGAGCAGGGGATCGGGCTGCCTGCCTGCTCTGGATCTAAGGGGTGTGGGGTATGTGCAGGGCACTGGAGCTGGCAGCTGCACTGGGCATGGAGATGATGGGGGTACTCCTTCAGAGTGATCACTGGAGGGGGGTGCACCCAGACTCCTCTACCCCCCCATGGTTCACTGTGTACATTGCACATGTGTGTGAGTCCATAGCCTGTGCTACACTGGGGTGCCCTCCCACATGGGCTGCGGTGCCCCCTTGGCCAGTGCCATGCTGCAGGGAGAGGCTGCACTGCGCTGGCTGGAGTTGTCAGGGGCTGGGGATGTGGTGGTATTGCTGATGAGACTGCAGGAGCCAGGAGGCGATGCCAGCCTCATCAAGTGGCAGCGATCGGGCATCCCGCTGGGCGTTGGGGTGATCTGTGGGTCATAGATGGCACCAGTGCCCACCACAGACCCATTGGCACCTCTGCCACCCCACTTTCCTTTCGCCCTCCTATAAGATCGTGATTTGGGATGTTTGGCTTCCGTGCAGAGCCTCCTCTTAGTTTGGAGACACTACTCCCCCCACCATCCTTCTATGCAGCAGGAAAGCAATTAATCACATTCGCCCCTATACCGTGACTTGGGGATTTTACCGGTCACGCGGTACGTTGCGTGTCCAGGGCTGTGGTATAGGTTGGCGCTATGTGCATACCGGGTAAAAACCTGAATAGATGATTTAATCCCCCCCCCTCCTCTGCCGCCTTTCCTTGGGGCATTGTTAACACCTTAGTAACCAGTCCTGCGGTGGCGCAGCAGGGAAAGGGTTAAGTATCTGAGGTTAAAATGGGGCGGAAATCTTTTTCTCCCCCCCCCCCTCCTTCTGCGGAGATCAGTGGCGTGCATCTTGCCCGAGAGAAGGGGACGCTTTGTATTGGATGGAGGGAGCAGGTAGAAGGCAGAGGACCCGTTAATATGGTGTAAGCGGATTTAGAGCGGAGACCACGGAAGACGAGGCTGCGGCGGCGAACGATGCCCACCCGAAGTGTTTACGGTCTGCTGGATGGAGGAGAGCTGCTCGCTGCCAACTGTGTGCCAGGTTACCGCCGGCTCTCCCTGCACCTGTGAGTAGATAGATGGCAGCGCCTCGTGTGCTTTCTAGAAATACCACAGCGGTGCGAGGTGCCAGGAGCCGGACCAGGGGGGCCGCCGGATCTCTCGCTGCCGGTGCAGGGAAGGAATGTGCTTTTCGGAGTCTGTGGGATTTGTTGGCACAAGGTGGCGTTAACCCCTTTCTCTGGAGGTATCGGTAGACGGTGGGTGAGCCAGCTTGGCATTGTCCTGATTTAATCCGGGATTTACAGGGACTGTGACCAGGACTGCGGGCTCATGCCGCCTCCCGGGGCGAAGGGGATGGGGTTATAGGGAGAAGTTTATGATGTGTGTGATGGAAAAGTAGGGGATATGGGGGGGTGCTTTTCGGGTGAAAGTGTCTCCGCGCAGGGGTGCCCTCATATATCGTACGCTGTGTGCTTATGTATGTGCTGTATGGAGACAATATGGGGGGCATTATATATACATGTGTGGTGCATGGAGACAATATGGGGGGCATTATATATACATGTGTGGTGCATGGAGACAATATGGGGGGGCATTATATATACATGTGGTGCATGGAGACAATATGGGGGGGCATTATATATACATGTGGTGCATGGAGACAATATGGGGGGGCATTATATATACATGTGGTGCATGGAGACAATATGGGGGCATTATATATACATGTGTGTTACATGGAGACAATATGGGGGGCATTATATATACATGTGGTGCATGGAGACAATATGGGGGGCATTATATATACATGTGTGGTGCATGGAGACAATATGGGGGGGCATTATATATACATGTGGTGCATGGAGACAATATGGGGGGGCATTATATATACATGTGTGGTGCATGGAGACAATATGGGGGGCATTATATATACATGTGTGTTACATGGAGACAATATGGGGGGGCATTATATATACATGTGTGGTGCATGGAGACAATATGGGGGGGCATTATATATGGTGTAAGGCTATACACTGACTTCATGGTACATGTGCCCGTACATGTGTACACATCCTGCATGGAGAACAGCGTGTGTGTGTGTCATGTAGAGCAAGTGTGTGTAATGTATATAGTGTACAGCATAGGGACACTGTGTACGATATATAGGCAGGTGTGTAATGTATATAGTGTACAGCATAGGGAGACTGTGTACGGTATATAGGTAGGTGTGTAATGTATATAGTGTACAGCATAGGGAGACTGTATACGGTATATAGGTAGGTGTGTGTAATGTATATAGTGTACAGCATAGGGACACTGTGTATGGTATATAGGCAGGTGTGTAATGTATATAGTGTACAGCATAGGGACACTGTATATGGTATATAGGCAGGTGTGTAATGTATATAGTGTACAGCATAGGGACACTGTGTACGGTATATAGGTAGGTGTGTAATGTATATAGTGTACAGCATAGGGACACTGTGTACGGTATATAGGCAGGTGTGTAATGTATATAGTGTACAGCATAGGGACACTGTGTACGGTATATAGGTAGGTGTGTGTACGTACATTTATATATTGAATAGTGCTGGGCGGTGTGTATAGAAAGGTGTGAATATTTTTGCTCAGTAAATGCATGTGTGTACGGCCGGTATATAGATGTATGGGGGTTACATATTGATGTGTCTGGATAGTGTGATTATTTTTGCATTGTGTGGTATTTTATGTGCATAGATAGATGCAACTATTGTTTGTGCAGTAAATGTGTGTATTGCCTCTATGTCTATGGGTTGTTTGGATGGTGTGTGTATTTATTGTATAGATGGGTGTGGATATTTTTGTATGATCTATATGGCAGG
Organism: Bufotes viridis; assembly: GCA_033119425.1. Lineage (NCBI taxonomy): Eukaryota > Metazoa > Chordata > Amphibia > Anura > Bufonidae > Bufotes > Bufotes viridis. Next base: position 11,838,140 of record CM065596.1, on the reverse strand, counting down.
TGTCTGTATACAGTTTGTGTATATGTGTATGTATAATGTAGTGTGAATGTGTGCGTGGCATCTATAGCAGGTATAGATGATACGGGTGGTGTATGTATGTGTACAGATAGGTGTGAATATTTTTGTATGCGTCTATGGCAGGTATATGTATGTATACAGTTCATGGATGTTGTGTCTGGATGCTGTGATGGGGGTTATTATTTATTATATATGTTTAGATAGGTGTGAGTATTTTTGGATGGGTGTGAATATTTTTATGCAGTTAATGTATGGCTGCCAGGTATATGTATGTATACCGGCTGTTGGCTGTGTGACTGTACCGTTTGCCGGTGTGTGAAGCGTTATTGGCACGGCTGGTTGGGGCCGTCTGCTCGTTTTATGACCCTGCGGAGAGTGCTGCCGGTACCTCCACCACAATGCAGTCCTTCTCATTGCCAAGAACTGGGGAGCAGATTTTGCCATTGTTTCCCAGAACAGGCGGTCGTTGTGTTCCACAGTCAGGAACTGGCGTCCGGACTCTTTTCCCAGATTCTTCAGGGTCATGATTTGGACTCCACGGAGGCCGCGGCCGCTGTAGGAGTCCGGATGAGACTGTACATGTGATGTCACCGGTCTGGTAGAGAACTGCAGCCGCCCCCTCTCCCCGTGATCTCCTGCGCTACGGTATACGTTGCAGCGATGTCATAGACTGTACAGTTCTGCACAGCCAAGGCCGGGAGCGGAAGAGTGCTCCATCTGAAGTGCAGTTCAAAAAGAAAGTTGGCCCCAGCCCCCCCATGCACCCCCTCCCCCAATGCTGATATTTCCACATGTCCTCAGCAAATGGTCCCAAAATCTCCTTTAAACTGTTGCAGCTGCCGGGGCCGCCTGACCCCGGTGCCCTTTAACCTGCGGTGTTTTGAGGTGGGGGGTGGTGTGGCCATGCATTGAGGTGTGCTCTGGCCTGGTACGCCACGTTATTTAAAGAGAAATAACACGCTAAGGCCTCTTGCACACGTTCTATTTTTTTTTTTTTCCGTTTTTTGCGTTCCATATACGGAACCATTCATTTCAACGGATCCACAAAAAAAAAAAACGGAAGGTACTCGTTCTGTTCAATGATAGAACATGTCCTATTATTGTCCACATAACGGACAAGGATAGGACTGTTCTATCAGGGGCCAGCTGTTCCGTTCCACAAAAAAACGGAATGCACAGTATTTTGCAGACCGCAAAATACTGAAAAAGCCATACGGTCGTGTGCAAGAGGCCTAACTTCTTAAAGGGGTGGTCACAACTATTTCATCGTTGCAATTTAAAGGGCATGCCTGTGGGTACCTCAAGTGGTGATGAGCCATTGTGGGGACAGTCGCGTGGTATATCCTGACAAACACGGCAGTCATGGGCACAAAGCTTGCATGGCACCTTATAAACTGGGCATTGGACCCATGCCCTGCTTGTTGGTTATTGCTTGCCTTGGCGGGGCATCGGCGGTGCTCGCTGGCCACTCGTCTAGTGCTGCCCTCCGGCTGCGGTGACCCCTTCATGTCTCTGCGCCCATCTTCTCGCAGGTCATTAACTTTTTTTTTTATACATTTTTTAGAATCTTTTTCTATTTTTGCCCATCAGTGCGGTATATGTGGCCACCGGGTACACAGCCATATTATTCTTAGAGTATGTGGCTTTAGGGATCCTGTGCTGCTGCAAAACTACAACTCCTAGCGTGCACTGACCGCCTCTGCTATGCCTGTTGGTCTAAATACTAGTCCCAACGAGTGAATGTCCAGCTGTCGCAAAACTACAACTCCCAGCATGTTGGCAGCATTCTCTTCCCATTGATGGTGGATCAAAGGAATTTTCCTTTTACGTGGTGTGATAATGTGCTCCTCGCCAGGTGTTTTTAGGTTGTATTTAAGATGGTGGAGGGGGTAGGGGCGGCCTATGTCAGAGGTGTGTTGGTTGACCTGATACTAGTCCCAACCAGTGACTGTCCAGCTGTCTCAAAACTACAACTCACAGCATGCCCTGACAGCCGCGGCTATGACTGTCGGTCTGATACTAGTCCCCACTAGTGACTGTCCAGCTGTGGCAAAACTACAACTCCCAGCATGCCCTAACAGCCATAGGTAGGTCTCTTGGTCTAGTCCTGACCAGTGACTCTTTAGCTGTATCAAAACCACAACTCCCATCATGCTCTGATAACAGCAAGTAGGTCTGTAGGTTTAATATTAGTCCCAACCAATGACTGTCCGGCTGTTGCAAAACTAAAACACCCAGCATGCCCTGCTAAGGTCTCGCAGGAAGCTGTAGTTTTGCAACTCCATTTTGTATCTAGAGCATGCTAGGAGTTGTAGTTTAGCACCTGGAGCGTCATAGATGATTTGTGTTTAATTGGTTTTGCACTGAAGGTTAGGAAATCTGTATCATCAGGTGTCTTTTAGGGAGGGATTGGCCCAGTCTTGGATGTTGGGGGTGATGGTCCTTGCTTTTTGCCACCGCCCCCATGACCTGGTTAGACTTGTTTGGGTGGTTTTTGAATGAAGCCTTTCCCTGCGGTGTTGAAAGATAAGTCCCGGGGGCTGGCTCCATGCAGAACTCTGAGGACTGTTTGCCAGGCCATGAGTGACGGGCGTCAGGCCTGCCGAGCAGCGCATTGCTCTTAGACCTGCTTTGGACTAATGGGTGACAACATGGAAGCGTCCGGCCACGTGGCACAGTGGGCCGTATCCCCACAAAGGGTTATTTTCTGCTGCAGTCACTAATCCTGTGCATAGCAAAAGTCCAGTAATCCGGCGTCTGCTCATCTGTTCTGTGAAATCATGAGCTTCATATGCATTTCTATCATGGCCTGGAATTAGAATGAGTGCATTTTAAGAGCGTATTCATGCGTCACAGGCACGCTTGCCGGTCTAAGACACAGGTTTCCAGCTTGTCTGTTACAAAACTACAACTCTCATCATCTCTGCTGTTAATTATGGCACCATTCTAGGCCAACGTGCCCTGATGTCCATCACTGGTGGTCCGCATAAACCAGTTCAACTGACTGTCTGGCCCCTACTGACCTTTTAAGGAAACAAGTGTTTGGCACACGTTGGGTTAAATCCAGTGATACATTCCAGTGTTAAAATTGTGTGTTTCCAAGGCAACCAACTTCTTCCTTATAGACTTCTCGGTAACCGCTCATCAGGTCAATTAATTTGCTTTTTAGGAAACAAAATGTGCCTCTCCCCCTCGTACTTTGTGCTGTATTTTCGGTCCCATAGCCCTGGCCTGTGTGATTCATCGACAGGTCAGATTCTCCAGAGGAGGGAGGGGGCGTGACCTTTCATGGAACGGAGTTGCTTTGCATCACACGAATTGGCCGATTCAACTTGAAATCTCGCTTTTTGCACTGATAACTTTTTGGGATCCGATTTAGTCAGTATTTAGCTCTCATTATTTTTCATGGTTTTTTGACCACTGGGTGGCACTGTTCTGTATGAGTCTATGGCAGGAGCTCCATGTGCCTAGGTGTAAAATCTGAGACCTGACGTTTGATTTACCTCATGATTACACCAACTAATGCACCCCTAATCTGTAACGCCTTCCCCGCCGCCATCTTGAAAGCAGTTTCACATTATACAAGTTGACTGGCTTGGCACTTTTTCTACTAATACATGTGCTAGGAGTGTTTAGTAGGTGTTTTTGGATAATAATCCCATGGATGGAGTAGCGCTTGTTCAATATCTGCATCCAGGCAGTGTCTTACTAGTGTTCATTGTATTTTGTCCACTAGGTGGTGCTGTTAATTATGTTTTAACCACCGGGTGTTGCAGGGTGGTTCCATTCCTTAGATCTTTGGCCTCCAGGAGGCGCTGTTCTTTACATTTTGGACACCAGGTGGCTCAATTCTTTGCCTTTTGGTGCCATTGGTTGGCTTTTGGTCCCCAGGTGGTGCCGTTCGTTGCCTTTTGGCCACCAGGTGGCCCTGTTTGTTGCCCTTTGGCCACCAGGTGGCCCCGTTTGTTGCCCTTTGGCCACCAGGTGGCCCCGTTTGTTGCCCTTTGGCCACCAGGTGGCCCCGTTTGTTGCCCTTTGGCCACCAGGTGGCCCCGCTTGTTGCCCTTTGGCCACCAGGTGGCCCCGCTTGTTGCCCTTTGCCACCAGGTGGCCCCGTTTGTTGCCCTTTGGCCACCAGGTGGCCCCGTTTGTTGCCCTTTGGCCACCAGGTGGCCCCGTTTGTTGCCCTTTGGCCACCAGGTGGCCCCGTTTGTTGCCCTTTGGCCACCAGGTGGCCCCGTTTGTTGCCCTTTGGCCACCAGGTGGCCCTGTTCGTTCAGGAGAGCTTTGTGTGTTTACATATGTATACAATCGGTGATATAATGTTGTATTATCATTAGACTAATGACCGACACACCGCTGATTGTTATGTTGTTGCGCCAAATGTGTCTATTTTTTCGTCTCTATCTGTGCTCGGTATAACGTCGGTGTATTCCAGGCTGCTGTGTATCTCAGTGTTTGCACCTTTTACTGCTGAAAAAGACATTCTGGTGATGACGTCTCCTGTGTATGGATTGCCTGCAGCGGGCATAGTCCTCTACGGTGAGAAGGTGGAATCCATATAACTCTCTGCTTTAGCCTCAGTGGGACGTGCGCTCTGCAGAGATACTTGCGCTGTAATATTAACCGTATTTATTCCCCGGCCTGGGAGGAGAGGAGCTCCCTTACCAATCACATTAAGCCCTGTTCCGGCAAGTGGCTTCTGTGTGTTTGGGCCTGCAGGGGAAATCTTATTGAATACAGTTATGAATAGTTAATATCATACACACATCATCGCTCTGCAGGGTCCGGGGTGAGAGGATGCTTAACATCTCCAGCATCTATAGACTTAAATTGTTTTTAGCCATTATACGGAGTCTGCGCTGCTGAGGATTCTGCATGTATTATGCATTTCTAGGACATACGTTTCCTGCATTCTCTATTTTATTTTGCTTTTCCTCAGCTGTGTGTGCATCGTATCTCTGTGTGACCACAGGCATGTCTGAATGAAAGTGCCGGCCTGTGTGAGTTTGTATGCACATCAAAAATCATGGATGGGGGCAGTCTGCATGGATGGGGGCAGTCTGCATGCGTGTGTGCATGGATGGGGGCAGTCTGCTTGCGTGTGTGCATGGATGGGGCAGTCTGCATGCGTGTGTGCATGGATGGGTCGCAGTCTGCATGCGTGTGTGCATGGATGGGTCGCAGTCTGCATGCGTGTGTGCATGGATGGGTCGCAGTCTGCATGCGTGTGTGCATGGATGGGGGCAGTCTCCATGCGTGTGTGCATGGATGGAGCAGTCTGCATGCGTGTGTGCATGGATGGAGCAGTCTGCATGCGTGTGTGCATGGATGGAGCAGTCTGCATGCGTGTGTGCATGGATGGAGCAGTCTGCATGCGTGTGTGCATGGATGGAGCAGTCTGCATGCGTGTGTGCATGGATGGAGCAGTCTGCATGCGTGTGTGCATGGATGGAGCAGTCTGCATGCGTGTGTGCATGGATGGAGCAGTCTGCATGCGTGTGTGCATGGATGGGGGCAGTCTGCATGCGTGTGTGCATGTATGGGGCCGTCTGCATGCATGTGTATGTGCATTGATGGGGCATTCTGCATGCACGTGTGCATTGATGGGGCATTCTGCATGCACGTGTGCATGGATGGGGCATTCTGCATGCACGTGTGCATGGATGGGGCATTCTGCATGCACGTGTGCATGGATGGGGCATTCTGCATGCACGTGTGCATGGATGGGGCATTCTGCATGCACGTGTGCATGGATGGGGCATTCTGCATGCACGTGTGCATGGATGGGGCATTCTGCATGCACGTGTGCATGGATGGGGGCAGTCTGCATGCACGTGTGCATGGATGGGGGCAGTCTGCATGCATATGTGCATGGATGGGGGCAGTCTGCATGCGTGTGTGTGTGTGCGCATGGATGGGGCAGTGTGCGCATGGATGGGGCAGTCTGCGCATGGGTGCGCATGGATGGGGCAGTCTGCGCATGGGTGCGCATGGATGGGGCAGTCTGCGTGCTTGTGCGCATATATGGGGGCGGCCCTGGTATATGCACTAGAATATCTAATATTCTGGATTATCACATGGCTTGAGAGAAGTTGGCGATTTATGGTGCAGGACCATGTGATATGGGGGGGGTCTGTGCTGCTGGCCAGCGCTGTTTTTGGTCTCTGGAATGTGGACTCCTGGTGTCTTTTGTTACCTTTTCACTTGGGGACGGTGGGAATCAGAGCAATTAAATAGCTTCCAAGTAAGGGACGGGGTTAAAGGTCATGAGGAGAAGCCATGTGACTGTCTGTGAAAATGATCCCATGTGTGACCTGAAGGGATGCGGCTTTTTTTGTTTTGTTTGCCTTATAAGAGGGCAGCTACCTCCAGGTTCCTGACCTGAACTGAATTTAGAAATCTCTGCCCTCCTCTCCCTCATTTACAAGTCTTTAAAACCAGTTTCTGGTGGACTCCCTGCTGGTAAATGGGGGGATATCACGTGTCCGCCCCCACCCGAGCAAAGTTACAGCTGCAATAGAGGCCGCATAAAATTATGTTCAGCGAAGTTTAATGAATCATCTGTTACTTAGTATGAAAACATTAATTAAAAAGTTATTCCGTAACTAGCAATTTCTCAAAAAGTGTATAAAATATACCAAAATGATGTACATAATATATACATTTGAAAAATATACAAAAAGGTATAAAAATATATAAAATGGTATAGAAACATATACAAAATAGAAATTTCTAAAGTATGTATATAAATAAAATAACCAAAACTATATATCAATGACATATACAAAAGTATAAAAGTACAAAGGTATAAAATGTATATTTTTTTCTCTTTAGTTCTTTATTAATGACATAAAATACAATGCAGAAAGAAAAAAGAACATACCGGTATATCCATTATTAGTGATGAGCGAACTTGTTTTTTAAGTTCGGCGTCCAAGGTTCGGGTTATCGAAGAATCCCGGTATGGATTCCAAATTCCGTTACGGTCCGTGATAGCGGAATCCATAACGGGATTCTTCGATAACCTGAAGTTTGGACGCCGAACTTAAAAAACAAGTTCGCTCAACCCCATCCATTATATAATTTCAGAAAAAAAAAAGGTATTATATATAAGTGTGAAAGATATGACATTAAGGAAAGTTATTTTTCGTAAAAGGGTTTATAATTTTTTTCATTTTTAACAGGTCTGTTTGCAGAAACAGCGCTACTCTTGTTTTCAGGCTGTGTCTGGTATTGCAGCCCAGCACCAACCACTTAAATTTCCCATTCATTGAAAAGGGGTGGAATATGCAGAGCAAACATTTTTTTTTAGATTTTTTATTTCCCACAAAGAGACTATTAATTTCCCTAAAATAAAAAATACCTGTCCAGGATAGTCTGTATCTGGCTCTGTGTTAATGGAGATGCAGGGTCTGATACACGGGGCCGATATGCTGATGTTGTACAGCGCCCGCCGCGGCGATTTCCATAAGAATACAGGTTGTCAAGTGCTCGGCAATGCCGTATAAATTAGCCACCTAGCTGGGCTTTGTGTGTGAACAGAGAAGACATTGAAGATCAGACAACCATGAATCATGTCACGCGGACTGAAGGGTTTAATGGGCCCATCCACCTAAGGCCAGAATTCATCCTGCACGGGATCGGGTGTTGGGGGGGAGGTGCATAAATTACATTGCTGATTCCCTGATCCCTGTGACCCATGAATGAAAGTGTCCAACTCAGCCCCCTTTGCTTGTGAGAACACGGATGATATTTAAAACATTTACTGTATGGTGACTTCCCCTTTAAGAGAGGCATTAACGCAAATATTAGAGTAATAGATATGGTGTCGGCCAAAAATGTCCAGTTTCGTTAACCGCAGCCAGTTAGGTTCCAGCTTACGTTAGTCAGGTTAGTTGCAATCTGGATGGTTGCTATTGCTTAGGCCCCTTGCAGACGAGCGTGAGCGGATAAGATCCCGATGCGTTCAGTGAAAACTGCGCGATTTCGCAAGCAAGTACATTCAGTTTTGTTTGCAATCGCGTTCAGTTGTTCAGTTTTTATCGCGCAGGTGCAATGCAAATTAATGCATTTTTGCATGCGCGTGATAAAAAAACGGAATGTTTACAAACAACATCTGTTAGTAACCATCCGTGAAAAGCACATCGCATCTGCACTTGCTTGCAGATGCGATGCGATTTTCACGCAGCCCCTTTCACTTCTATGGGGCCAGCGTTGCGTGAAAATCGCAGAATATAGAACATGCTGCGATTTTCACGCAACCCACAAGTGATGCTTGAAAACCAACGCTCATGTACACAGACCCATTGAAATGAATGGGTCCGGATTCCGTGCGGGCACAATGCGTTCGCATCACGGATTGCACCCGTGCGGAATACTCGCTCGTGTTATAGGGGCCTTACTGTTTCCAAAATGGCTGACGGTAGAAGTTATAGGGAGGTTGACTTGGGGAGAATACTCCGTTCACCACGAGGGCACGTAATAGTGAATATAATAGTGAAAAGGAATGTTAGCCAACCAGTGAAGCTCATTTGAGGGCTCGCTAGCCAACTCGGCTCTTGGGGGTCATTTAAATTTAAAGGACAAGGGACAAGAAGGACCTCCTCGCTTCCCATTTATTCCTTCCATACCTCGGTTATTTTGAAGAGAATACTACATTGTAGGAGGCATGTTATGACGGAACGCACGAGTGTTCGCCGCTGCTTCCTGTTGCATTACATGTTTTACTTGCGCTAATCTTAGTCATGTAAGCTGCGGCTGCAGTGCAGGGCCGGTCGGGGCATGCACAGCCCGTATCGGTAGACATAACACCTACAGCACCCATTAGTGACAGTCATGTGCATACCATGGAAAAATATTCCGAGTCCTCCTTTGTTTCTCAGCCACCTGTCTAACCTTTCCAGAGCCCCGCAGCGCTTGTCATAATTGGGACTTCCTCGGGTTATGTTCTGCCTTGCAGGTGAAAACAAAGAGAAATATTCAAAGATTGTACATTTCTGTACCTGTGAGGTGCAAAGATTTATGATTGAGGCACCTGCAACCGAAAAATGGCTGCCTCGCAACAGACCTTGACGCCCGGGCTGACCAGTATAGGTCTCCATGCTCTTGTGAGGACCAGTACGGTCACCTTCTATACTATAGAGGTGATAAGAAAGTCTCTGTGCTCTTGTGAGGACCAGTGTGGTTATCTTCTGTACTGTAGAAGTGATGATAGTCTCCATGCTTTTGTAAGGACCATCATGGTCACCTTCTTTACCACAGAAGTGATGATAAAGTCTTCATGTTCTTGTGAGGACCAGTATGGGCACCTATTATACCATAGAAGTGATGATAGGGTCTCCATGTTCTTGTGAGGACCAGTATGGTCACCTACTATGCCACAGAAGTGATCATAGGGTCTCCATGTTCTTGTGAGGACCAGTATGGTCACCTATTATACCCTAGAAGTGATGATGGGGTCTCCATGCTCTTGTGAGGACCATGATGGTCACCTTCAGTACCACAGAAGTGATGATAAAGTCTTCATGCTCTTGTGAGGACCATTATGGTCACCTACTATGCCACAGAAGTAATGATAGGGTCTCCATGTTCTTGTGAGGACCATCATGGTCACCTACTATGCCACAGAAGTGATGATAGGGTCTCCATGTTCTTGTGAGGACCATCATGGTCACCTATTATACCATACAAGTGATGATAGGATCTTCATGCTCTTGTGAGGACCAGTATGGTCACCTACTATGCCACAGAAGTAATGATAGGGTCTCCATGCTCCTGTGAGGACCAATATGGTCACCTACTATGCCACAGAAGTAATGATATGGTCTCCATGCTCTTGTGAGGACCAGTATGGTCACCTATTATACCATAGAAGTAATGATATGGTCTCCATGCTCTTGTGAGGACCATTATGGTCACCTACTATGCCACAGAAGTAATGATAGGGTCTCCATGTTCCTGTGAGGACCAATATGGTCACCTACTATGCCACAGAAGTAATGATATGGTCTCCATGCTCTTATGAGGACCAGTATGGTCATCTTCTATGCCGTAGAAGGAATGATAAAGACTCTATGCTCTTGTGAGGACCAGTACATTTACCTTCTGTACTGTAGAAGGGATAAGGTCTCGGTGCTCTTGTGAGGACCAGTACGGTCAACTACTATACCATGGAAGTTATGATAGTCTACATGCTCTTGTGAGGACCAGTATGGTCACCTTCAAACCATAGAAGTGATGAATGGCCAGCTCAGGTTACCTCACCTTCTATGATGTTTGTGGTGTAAACCTTCTCAGGACAGGTACCACCATGTTAGAAAATGAGGAATTGGCCTGAAGGTAAGTCCTACAAGGGACTGTGGTGCAGGCTAGTAGACAAGGTCCTCCTGTTCCTTGATGGAGGCTGTGTAAGCCCCTGGGGAGCATGGTTGCTCTTTGAGATGTTAGTGGTTAGGAATAATATGGATGTACCTGGATGGAGAAGTGGGGACAGGGACTATATTTAGTTTTTTTACTCTACATAAGTCCATAGAAGATAGAATGCTATGGTGGTTTTTGAGGGCAGAGCGAACCTTGTATTACAGAATACCTTCTGTTGGCCCTGTGAGTGCCTGAGTATGGGTGGAGCTGACACCCCAAATTTCTGGACTTTTGGCGACTATGGAAAAGTCACGATTTGCATTCCTGACCCATGTGCGAGCTTGTCGGGGACGGTTACATTTATAAGCTGTTCTTTCTCATTTTGACTAATTGGTTACACCCGGAGATCCTGCAGATTCCATTGTCCTGGTTCAGGTCCAATGTTAGACATGGAACATATTTTAGGCGTGATGTCAGCCATGCGGAGAGGGTGTTTGTTTAGTGGTGCTCATGCAGCCGCAGATGATTCCCATTAGGAAAACAGTCACATTTTTCCTCAACAGAACCCTCACATGTATGCTGCTGCGGAGGCCTGAAACACCCTACGAAAATCTAAAAATCCCCATTACGTCAGTCCCTGAGCTGTCCCGTCCTGCTTTTAAAAAGTTATATAGCTGGTGAAGACCATTAAAGTCGTGTCTGGTAAGAAAATGTATTTTTATATACCCTCAGTTAATAGAGCCCCTCCCTCCATTCAAGACTTGCACTGGACTCTCTTGCACTGGAAGACCCAGCATGCCAATGCATTTCAATAGGGACCATGTAATGCTATATTTTGCGTGCGGTCGTGCTTTGGTGCCGGTTCCACTGCAGATTGCATCCCATTGCTTGGGTTGCAGCAACATGTGATCATTTTAGTTTTGGAGGCTCCCTCTAAATACAAAGATCTTGTCCAAAGAAAGCAATCCCTTAAGGCCTCATGCACACGGCCGTTGTTGTGGTCCGCGTGTGAGCCGCATATTTTGCGGCTCACACTTCAATGGGGCCGCAAAAGATGCGGACAGCACTCCGTGTGCTGTCCGCATCCATTGCTCTGTTCCGTGGCCCCGCAAAAAATAGAGCATGTCCTATTCTTGTCCGTTTTGCGGACAAGAATAGGCATTTCTACAATGGGCCGTGTTCCGGAATGCGGAGCAGCTTCCGTGTTTTGCGGATCCGCGGTTTGCGGACCGCAAAACACATACGGTCGTGTGCATGAGGCCTAAAGGACATTGGGTCCTTTAAGCTACAGCTGTGGTCATTCAGCTTTCCTGACGAGAATCGCCTATATAGAACTTGTTGCACGACTGAAGGATTTTTGGGGATTTATACGGATGTTTTTAGGACTATAAGGGCCAGCATGCCACTTAAAGAGCACATGTCAGCAGGATCAACCCCACTAAATTTCGCATACTACCAAATAGAGTTGATCCTGCTGATCAAAATGATACATGCCTTGTGAAAATCGGTTGTGGCGTTCTTGAGAAAAACAAGATTTTTATTCTTTCAGTAATTGAGGGCTTCAGTGCACTGAGGGGGCGTGCCCGACACTGGAAAGCTGAGATACTAAGGTGCACCCAGGGGCCCGGCCACGCCCCTAAGTGCACTGAACCCTCATTTATATAAAGAATAAAAGTCTGTTTTTCTCGGTAACCCCACCACCGATTTTCATAAGACAGGTTTCCATTTAATCAGCAGGATCGACCCTACCAGGCAGTATGCGGTTGATCCTGATGTTAGGTGCTCTTTGAAGGAATGATTATTTACTGCGAGGAGCTGGTGCTCAGGTTTCTGGTGTTGGATACGGACTCTATTACAGCTCGAGGCGATGGGCTAGCACTCTTGCAGCATTCTTCTGCAGTAAGCGCAGTTTCCAGGCCACTGGAATGGCGGAGTTCTGCAGTGGATGGAACTGAGGCGTCTTATGATGAGTGATGGTGAAAAGCGTTATAGAAGGCAGATTAATTATTGATCGGGCCGCTATAACGGCTCTTGAATCTAATCTGAAAGTACATAATGAATATTCTTCATTCATACCAGGCTATCATTGCTGATCTGATGTCTGTGTTGTCAAAATACCTTATTGTGTGTAGGAGTGCCCCGCAAATGGGTGATACCCCTTAATAATGAAGTGTTTCCTGTTACTGACCCCCCCCAGTCATGTGACTGCGACTATCCAGCATGACGTTCCATCTGCCGATTGTGTGACTTCCTCCACTTCTAGCCCCGCCCCCCTGGATGGTGCAGGACTGTCCTTTGACGTTGGCTAAGGATACTTTTACACTAGTGTTTTTTTATTTTCCGGCATTGAGTTCCGTTGTCGGGGCTCAATACCGGAAAAAAACGCTTCAGATTTCTCCTAATGCATTTTGAATGGAGAGAAATCCGGTCAGTCACTGTACGGCGTTTTGGATAGAGATAATACCGCAGCATGCTACAGTTTAATCTCCGTCTTAAATTCCGGAACTTTTTCTGTAATGCCGGATCCGGCATTAATTCCCATAGGAATGTATTGCTGCCGGATCCGGCATTAAAAAATACCGCATTGCCGGATCCGTTCTTCCGGTCTGCGCATGTGCAGACCTTTAAAAATGTGGAAAAAAATAAATAATGGATCCGTTTCTCCGGGTGACAAGCGGAGAGACGGATCCGTTCTTGCAATGCATTTGTGAGTCGGATCCGCATCCGGATCCGTCCACAAATGCTTTCCGTTTGCATGCAGATTGACGGATCCGGCGGGCAGTTCTGGCAATGGAACTGCTTGCCGGATTCCTCTGCCGCAAGTGTAAAAAGTAGCCTAAGCGCCTGCTTTTGTGTTCTTTTACCAAAATGCATTTGTGCATTATTATTATTATTTTTTTTTTTACTAAAATATTTTTTTTCCAGCAAACAGCTTTTTGTATATATCCCAAATAATTATCGTTTCTGCTCAAGGCTAAAATAATTAGATAAGAAGAATCAGATTCTTTTAATGAAGTATAAACAGCAGGGTAATAATTAAAAGCAACATAAAACCATCATTGCTGCAATTCATAGCGTAAGATAAGATAACATAAAATATATACTCGCCTTACATGGTAATTGAGGCGCAATAAAGTTCACTCCACCTGAGTACTCGCTTCTGCCGCACGCTATCTAGTATCCAGCGCTCATTACTTGGTGGACTGCTAGATGCAGGATTTTCAGTATTGCAGGTGGAGTGGACTTTATTGCGCCTCCGTTACCATAGACGTCGACTGCAGGGGCAGTTTTTTTTTTTTTGTTACAAGCCAAGTACCGTATATACGACCTATAGTATTATATAAGACCATTCATTTAATATTTGTTGGGGACACTATAGTATATATTTTATCTTATGCCTATGAATTGCAGTTATGATTGTTATATTGCTTTTAAAGGGGGTTATCCAGGAACTGATGATGATGAGCTATCCTCAGGATAAGGCCTCGTGCACACGGCTGTTGCCCGGCCGTGCTTGTATTGCGGCCCGCAAATAGCGCGTCCGCAATATACGGTCACCGGCTGTGTGCACACCGTATTACTTGAACGGGTCCGCAATCTGGAAGGAGCGGTGCGTAACAGAAGCACTGCGCAGTGCTTCCGTGGGGTTTCTCTCTGGGCCTCTGCATCGCAAAAAAATACATGTTCTATTTTTTTTGCGGTGCGGACGGATCACGGACCCATTCAAGTTGAATAGGTCTGCATCCGGTTTGTGTACATGAGTCCTAAATCATCATTATTACATGGGGGGGGTCCGAGTCCCGACACCCCCACCGATCAGCTGTTCCAGGGAGCCACTGCACTCATGGGATCTCTGGGAAGCGCAGCCGGCGCCTGGCATCTCACCAAGCGCAGCGCCGTCCATTGTATAGTGGTTGTGGTTGGTATTGCACCTCAGCCTCATTCACTGGCCTGAGCTGCGCCTAGGTCATGTGACTGATGCACAGTGATATCACGGAGCACCAGCCTCTCCTAACAGCTGATCGGTGGTGGGGCCCGAAGGTCTTGACCCCTGCCAATTTGATATTGATGACCTATCCTGAGGATAGCAATAGTAATGTTCAGAGCAGCACTCGATACCGTGAAGACATAAACTGGAATGCATCCGATCATCACGACCTCAGATCTATCTTGGTTCTCCGATCAATGAAGGAAAACAAATTGACGGCAGCATCTCCAGAAGTGAAATTTATTCGCAGTGGGTCCATGAAAAACATGTGCAAAATTCGCCAATAAAGTGCAACGTTCCGGCTAACAAGTAGCCTTTATCAAGCATCCTGAGTAGTGTTGAGTGAACTTGTATTTTAAGTTCGGCGTCCAAAGTTTGGGTTCGGGTTATCGTAGCATCCCGTTTCGATTCCTCTACCACGGACCATAACGGCATTTGGAATCCATAAGGGGATTCTTTAATGATCCCGAACCTTGGACAACACGGAGGACATGGGGTGACATCACCGTCATGTGATCAGTGCAGGGGGCGTGGCTCAGTACTGGATCACCTCTTATCCAATCCAGTATTGAGCCACGCCCCCTGCACTGATCACATGACGGTGACGTCACCCCAGGTCCTCCGTGTTGTCCAAGGTTCGGGTTCATTGAAGAATCCCCTTATGGATTCCAAATGCCGTTATGGTACGTGGTAGCGGAATCCATAACGGGATGCTTCGAGAACCCGAACTTTGGACGCCGAACTTAAAACACAAGTTCGCTCAACTCTAGTGTTGAGTGAACTTGTTTTTTTAAGTTCTGCGTCCAAAGTTCGGGTTATCTAAGAATCCTGTTATGGATTCCAAATTCCATTATGGTCCGTGATAACCCGAACCCGAACTTTGGATGCAGAACTTAAAAAAACAAGTTCCCTCAACACTAATCCTGAGGATAGGACATCAATATTATTTATAGGATAGCCCCTTTAACTATTACTCTGCTGTTTATACTTTATTGAAATCTCACATTTTTCTAATTATTTTAGACCTGAGCGGCAACTATAATTATTTGAATATTTACCGGTAATATTTTTTGTTCCTTGGTACTGGAGTTTAGTCAGAGCGCTCGGCACATTTATACCGTAACAGGAGGTGGTGTAGCGGCTTATTTTTCAGTTTTAAAGTTTTTTTGTTTTGTTTTTATAACCTAAACTGCTTTTTTGTGTTTTTTTTTTCTTTTTTACCTAAATGCACTTTTCCAGCATTTCTTTTAATTTTCACTCTCTTCCAAACGGCTCTCCTGAATTTCCCGAACGGCATTCCGCCTGCTCCCATTTAAGCTGAGTAAATACGAGCTGTGACCTTGGCGCATCCTGAATTTTAGTCACTTTTCCGAGACTTCGCCTACTGAGAGCGATAACGTTTTTGCCTCGTCCATTGGGCGGGTGGATTCCCGTGCTGGAATGAATGGCTGGGTACATAAGTCACAGGACCGTAAATGACGCAGGCTGTAACCTGTACGCCGTCTACACGGATGCTCCAGGGGAAGAGATTTTGTGAAGTGATGGCTGTGCAGTGCTGGTAATATGAAATATTTAGTAGCACTCTGGTGCTCTCGTGACGTTCCCCTCCTGCTTCTGCGGCTGACTCTGCTAATCTGAGGTGTACGCGAGGCTGCGCGCCTGTCGTCAGCATTCATTATTAACGTGCTTTTTCCATCACTCCATATTCAGAGTGATAGTTGGGGTGTGAACATCCGAGTTTGAGCTTTTAACTCCATCCTTGTCTATGGCGCCGTTATAAATTGCCGCGGCTGTAACATGAAGTATTCCAAATGAAATGCAGTTATAATTACATTCCGATAATCTGGCACTCAGCGATTCCGAAGTATCGGAAGAATCTGTTGCTAGGGGAGATCTGAACAGCGTGGATAGGTTTCTGCCTCTGTAGGGAGCTCTTCATTTACCACCTACAGTCACCTGTATAATGGGAGGTGAGGATGATCCCCGTAGTCGCAGCAGAAGGCGTCTCGCTGTAGAAGGAAACAATGGGTTAATTACTTATTCGCTTTATAGGATCAGCAGTCGTACAGAACTGGTGTAGCGACATTTCCCCTATTGTCAGTTGTGAGAGATGATGAGTATCAATTACTTGGTCATCCAGGACTGTCTGTCTGCGAAGATCAGTGTATCACATTTGCACCTTAGGCCGAATATCTCCGTGATACATGATACGCTGTGTGATCTGCAGCTGCGTGTCCTCAGTGCTGGAATCCTGCACCAGTATTTATGACAGCGGGTATAAATGTGAATATCCAGCCCCCCCACTGCCGTATTCTGTCACTTCTAGCATTTCAGTCCAAATATCTGGTTTAATGCAACTAAACTTTAATAATAATTAATAATATACAGAAATGTGTTACACCTTTATAATTACATCCTGTATTATACTCCAGAGCTGCACTCACTATTCTGTTGGTACAGACACTATGTACATACATTACTTATCCTGTACTGATCCTGAGTTACATCCTGCATTATTCTTCAGAGCTGCACTCACTATTCTGCTGGTGCAGTCACTGTGTATGTCTTTATCCTTTACTGATCCAAACTTATATCCTGTATTATACTCCAGAGCTGCACTCACTGTTCTGCTGGTGGAGTCACTGTGTACATACATTACTTATCCTGTACTGATCCTGAGTTACATCCTGTATTATACTCCAGAGCTGCACTCACTATTCTGCTGGTGCAGTCACTGTGTACATACATTACATTACTTATCCTGTACTGATCCTGAGTTACATCCTGTATTATACTTCAGAGCTGCACTCACTATTCTGCTGGTGGAGTCACTGTGTACATACATTACTCATCCTGTACTGATCCTGAGTTACATCCTGTATTATACTCCAGAGCTGCGCTCACTATTCTGCTGGTGCAGTCACTGTGTACATACATTACTTATCCTGTACTGATCCTGAGTTACATCCTGTATTATACTACAGAGCTGCACTCACTATTCTGCTGGTGGAGTCACTGTGTACATACATTACTTATCCTGTACTGATCCTGATTACATCCTGTATTATACTCCAGAGCTGCACTCACTATTCTGCTGGTGCAGCGTCACTGTGTACATACATTACATTACTTATCCTGTACTGATCCTGAGTTACATCCTGTATTATACTCCAGAGCTGCACTCACTATTCTGCTGGTGCAGTCACTGTGTACTTACATTACATTGATTTAGCAACATTTACTTGAGGGATCCATTTTTATTGGTTAATTGTTTGTGTTATTGGAGGAAGGTCTTATTCGGCAGATTTGCTCCTCTTTATACTGCCGTTCCATCAGTCCACGTGCTCATCAAAGCTCGGCCGCTTTCTGTTTTCACAATCCCTTCCACGCGAAAGACCAAATTAAATGGCTGAAAACACAAATGCAGAGAAATGACTCTTCAGACCTGTGAAAATGTCCTCGCTCTGTCTCTCCACCGACCATTAACTCTCCGCTGTCGGCTGGGATGTTGAGGATTGAAGCGCGTCTAACCCCTAGATGACTGCTTGACATGCGCATCATTCCCTTGAGGGGATTGACGTGTTGTATTTGGGGTCTTTCTATACATTGCTGTTTGTTTTATCTTTTTCTTGTTGACATTGACTTTTTTATGATATCTTTTCTTTTAGATTTTAGTTTTTATACCTTGGTTTTATTGCAGAGATGGGAAATTAGTAGCCCAGAGACCTAAAACACTCCTGTGGCTCCTGCACACGACCGTTAGGTGTTTTGCGGAGCCACAAAACACGGATACCGGCACTGTGCCCTCTGCATGTTGTGGAACGGTACAGTCTGCCCCTAATAGAACAGTCCAATCCAATCAGAACACCCATGCAGACATACGGACACGAAATGCACACATTTCCGTTTTTTTTTTTTTTTTGCAGCCCCATTGATGTGTGGTTCCATGCACGCGCCACAAAAAAAAACGAACGGACGTTTATTTGGGTGTTGTCTATCGCATTTATTATTAAAGGGCTTTTCGAGGCTCTGATATTATCTATTTTCAGGATATGACGTTAATATCCGATCGGTTAGGGGCCATCACCCTGAACCCCCAACCGATCAGCTGTTACCTGCAGCCTCTGGTACTGGAATTAGCGCTTTGAATGGAACAGGAAGCGCAGCGCCGTTCTTAGTGTAGTGGCCATGCCAGGTTACTGCAGCTTCCATTCACTTCAATTGGAGCTTAACTGCAGTAACCCAGCGTGGCCACTACACTTTGAACGGCGCTGCACTTCCTGTTCCCTTCACAGTGCTACTTCCGGAGGCTGCAGGAAACAGTCGATAGGTGGCAGTGCAGCGTGCTGCATCGATGCAATACTAATGGCTCATCCTGAGGATAGGTCATCAATATCAGGAGCCTAGAAAAACCCTTTAAGCCCTCATGCACACGAACGTATTTTCATTCCGTGTCCGTTCTTTTTGTTTTTGCGCACCGTATACGGAACCATTCATTTCAATGGGTCCCCCAAAAAAACGGAAGGTACTTCGTGTGCGTTTTGTTTCTGTATGTCCGTATTTCCGTTCTGCAAAAAAATAGAACATGTGCTATTATTATCCGCATTACGGGCAAGGATAGTACTGTTGTATTAGGGGCCAGCTGTTCCGTTCTACAAAATACGGAATGCACACGGAAGTCCGCAAATTGTGGAACGGAACGTGGAGCAGCTTCCGTGTTTTGCGGCTCCTCGGTTTGCGGACTGCAAAACGCATACGGTCGTGTGCATGAGGCCTTAGTGACTACTTGGTTGAGAAACGGGGCCCCACAGCAGCACAGAATATTTCAGAGGAGGAGTGTGCTAATCTTTCGGGAGGTCACATACAGGATAGGACAGCATCGAATAGGTCTGATTAAGAATGGAGGGGGTAGGGCCCCACAGCAGCACAGTGTATTTCAAGCGAGGAGTGGTGGGAGCTCATAGAGCTGCTCTAGTTTTATTCTGTCCGACTATATTGATGAATCTGACCTCGATATTTTCATGTAACTTTCCGTTCGTTATAAAACGATTTGCGGTTCTCCAAAGTTATTAATGAAGAATTAGTAATTAACGTTGCCCCCCCCCCCATCTTCTGGAAGCATTAATTAAATATCCAATCATGTTCCTTGCAGCTAATGAGCAGGGACGGAGCCTGATCAATAGTCCCTTGATATTCCTGAATAGACGGATGGGGGGGGGGGGGGTCGTCAGACAAAAATGGCCCAGACGTAATCGTACAGCAACTTGCTGTAATTGTGAGGGAGGCGTTGCCAGCTGTGCTCGTTGCGAGATGATTTCACAGCTGCAATTTTGCTTTTTTTATCATCTTCCGTGCATATGAGCGACTGGCATTACAAGCAAACAAGTGGCTATTGGATAAGCTGTCTGACGGCTGGAGCCCCCCCCTTCCTGGTTTTGCTTTTTGACTTCTGCCCCTTAATGGATGGCGGGCAATACGTCCTTGGAGCACCAGATGTATATCCTCCTCAGATGCTGTCTTGGATTTGAAAAGGACATGCCCCCATCCTCCTTTTAATAGTTCTGGAGCATTTATATTTATGACTGTATAATGTGCCGTTCCATTATTATTCTGCCAGAAGTTCTGAATGAATTTCTAGTAGTGTTACCAGTTGGGGGTGTGTCCCTGCACAGTCTGACAGCACTAACTAGATAGTGTCACACTAACTGTGCAGGGAAACACCCCCCAACTGGTAACACCCAGACGGACCGTTATTGCAGACTGCTTGCAATTCATTCATAACGCCTCACAGGAATAATAGAGGAATGACACAACCTAGTCATAGGAATAGATGATATTACAGTAGTTACTAGAACAGATATGTCAGGAGAGGTGACCGGTCCTCTGTCATCTCCAGCAGATTGGGAGCAGGGACCTTCGGAGAATTCCCCAAAATCAAGATGTGACTTGGGGCGTCCTGAATGCTGGCGTTCTGTGTGATTAGATTGGTGCAATGTTTCTTTTATCCCCATAGAAGTCAAGGAAAATGTTGCAGGTCTTGAGGTTGACCTCTGTGGAACGTGATCTGTAGACACTGATGCTATACAGAGGCTCCTCCTGACTGCTGACAGATCCGACCATAAACAGTGGCATCCACCAACAGCAGCCTGTACAGTCTTGTATAAATTGTCAGTCATTGTCAGAAAATTGCAAAATATTTACTCCAATCTTTGTTACAATGTATCAGTCTAGGCAATCCTCTGTGAGCTAAGGCTACTTTCACACTCGCTCTAGCAGGCTCCGGCAGGGGAACCGGTGGCACTCACGGGCTAGCGTTAGTACGGATCTGGCAGGCTGGTCCCCTGCCAGCGCAAGTGAGAAAGTAGCCTAAGGCCCATTGGCTAAAGGTTGGTTCTGCTCACAGCTGTTCTTCCCATACCCCTACCATAAACATGCAAGCTGGGCTCTGCCGAGTGTGCATGTGTACCTAATAGGGAGAAGGGAGCCTGTTGCTGCGAGACACCTCTGCTGGCAGCTTATCTACCCTAAAAACAATAGGATCAGCCATGTTGAAATCCAGCTATCGATCATGGAAGCGAGAACGTCTTTTAACCCCCGATATGCCGTGGGCCAAACACTGCGCCTTCAGCATCTGCACTATCGCCTCAGCTGACATATTCTGCAGCACTTTACAGACAATATCATTGCTTGCTGTCTCCAGTAGAGCTCACAATCTAAGGGATAGGAGAATAACTATTAGATCTATGGGAGTGCAACTGCGGGGATCCCCAGCAATCATGAGAATGGGGGCCCTGTACCCCATGGAGTCCCTCGAAATGAGCAGGGTGGCTAGTTGGGCATGCTCTCAATCGCTCCCTTCATTTCTATGATGGTGACACGCTGTACTCGGCTGTCTCCCGTTGGAATTCACGTAGAAATGCATGGAGCTGCTGTACGCATGCCTGATCAGCCGCACTGTTCATTTCAGGGGACTCCATGGGGTACGGGGCCCCCGTTCTCATTGGACCCACCGATCTAATAGTTATAGCTTATCCTGTGGATAGGGGATAACTTTACATAACTAGAATACTCCTTTAAGGGCACTTTCACACTAGCGTTAGAGGAATCCGGCAGGCAGTTCCGTTGCCTGCTGGATCCGGAAATCCGTGTGCAATACCATTTGTGTCCGGATCCGGATCCGTTTGACAAATGCATTGAAATACCGGATCCGTCTCTCCGGTGCAATCTGGAAAAACGGATCCGGTATTTAACTTTTTTACATTTTTTATGTTCTGCGCATGCGCAGACCGTTAAACCGGATCCGTTTTTCCGGAACACTTGATACCAGATCCGGCATTAATACATTTCAATGTAGGCAATGTTCCGGAATTTAGGCCAGAGAAAATACCGCAGCATACTGCGATTATTTTCTCTGGCCAAATACCGTAAAAGTGACTGAACTGAAGACATCCTGATGCATCCTGAATGAAATGCTCTCCATTCAGAATGCATTAGGACAAAACGAAAGCCTTAATTTTCCGGTATTGAGCCCCTAGGACGGAACTCAATACCGGAAAACTTTAACGCTAGTGTGAAAGTACCCTTAGGCAAGCAGTCTCTCCTCCCATAGTGCCACAGAAAGCGGGATTAAAGGGATTTTGCACTAGTTCCTGGCCCAGTATTGGAGGCCCTTATTCACAGTAGCATGGATGTCACTGAGCGTTCCCTACAGAGATGTGCCTCCAATCTCTGACTTGCACAGTATCCACGTATAGAGCGTTACTCTTTGTTGCCACGGGCTGCGTGCAACGAACATAGTCATTAACCTGCCAGCTAAGTCCTAATTATATCACCGTTGTTTCCTATGAATCTGCAGCCTGTGGACTTCTTCCAGGGTGGGGCGGCTGAGCGGCGGTACCGGTAGGGTAGAGCTACCTGCATGTACTCGCACACCCCGCTCTGTCCAGGTGAGGTGGGGGTATATACTGTATAGCACGGTGCTGACACGTGAGCCGGGCTCTGTAGACACACGATATCATGGCCACTGATTGCAGCTGCTGCGGTGGCACCGATTTTAACCATTCATTCGGCTTGGTTACAAGCTGCTGATGCCTCCACCTGTCCGGACATGTTGCCTCTCCCCATATTACCTTTTTTTTTAAAAAAAACTCTGCAATGTATGAAAAAAGATATTTCACTTTGTCAGTACGACATGTCCTTAGGCCTTGTTCACACGTCAGTTTTATGATCAGTGATTCCCATCAGGTTTTGTGAGCCAAAACCAGGTGCGGGTCAAAAACACAGAACAGTTGCAGATCTTTCCCTTAGGTCTCGGCCGTTGCCGTGTGCATGCCACATCATGGATCACGGACTCATTCACTTGAATGGGTCGGCGATCCGGGAGATGCGGTAAGGAAGATGGAGCGGAACCCCACGGAAGCACTACAGAGTTACCGTTTCTGGCCGTGCCTCCGCACCGCAAAAAAGTAGTGCATGCAGTACTTTTTTGCGTACAGTCGGATGCGGATCCACATGCGGCTGCCCCACGGTCTGTGCCCGTGCATTGCGGACCGCAATTTGCGGTCTGCAGCACGGGCACAGAGCCCTTACGTTCGTGGGCATGAGCCCTTTTACCTTATGTCTGTGTAGCCTCCACTCCTGGTTTTGATTCACAAAAACTGATGGAAATAATTGATCAAGTAACTGACGTGTGAACAAGACCTTATACAGTCTGACACTGCCCTTGTGCATTGTGCTGTTCCTCTGTTATCCCTTCTGGAAATGTGTGACAAGTGGGCATTGCCATCCCTTTGTCAGTGATTGGACAGTATCACAGTCTGTAGACATATTCCCAACTGACATGGAGAAGAGTAACTCTTTAGTCATGTATATTTAGGAGGAATAACAGAGGAACGGAGCAGTGCATACTTCTGGGATGAGATAGTCTGCTGTTTCATGGGGAACGCAAGAATTTGCATGGTCAGAAAGATTACAGCTCTTTTTCAAAGGCTGCATTATGATGTAACGGTGACGCAGCGGTGAGTGCAGTCCTGTATTGATGCCATCTACAACACAATGCGATCTATTGTTCTCTGTGATCAGCCAGGCCGGGGAGAGGCTTATGCAGAGCGTTCTTCGTCAGGATGGTAGACAGGACGTCCATAAAGACCCCTGCCCCCCGTGATCGTATCTCCAGTGCACCTCCATATAGTGGGATGACTGATAACCGCCGCTTCTCTTATAATGTTACTGCAGTATTATATTAACTCGCCCCTGTGTGCACTGTGCAGGTTTCAAACAGAATTTCCAAGCCACTTTCTGTGCAGATTTCTGTGTTTCTGCCCCCAAATCTGCACGTGTCACTTGTGAAGTCTTGTTGCAGATTTGCCCCCATCCCCATTGGAAAGGTTGAAGTCCGCTCTAAAGGTCTGCAGAGACTGTTGACATGCTGCGGATGGTGAATTTCTGCATGGAAAATATACGCAAAATCTCATTCACTTACTGGTACCGTGTTGCGCTGCATATTTTCCGCAACGTGCAGGTAGTCTTATAATCTGACCACTGTAGGTTTATTGGACATAGTAGATGTTTTTTATTTTTTCCTCTCGAGGAAGCTGTCATCTCTCTGGTAGATGGTAGTAGGGCCTGGAAGCCTTCTGACCCCTTTTCCCATGTAGACCCTGACGTGGTGGAGTCATCTTATTTTTGCCTGTTGATCCCGGATGAGCAGGAAGCTGTCCCTGTTCCGGAGCACATCACCAGGAATTCATGATCTATTTACGGCTTGTTTCCCTTGGCCACAGACTTCAGAGCCGAGTCCAGAGGACATAATGAAACCCTTTACCAGGTCCTTGTTTCTGAAGGAACGCTTTCTGCTCGCCATTGATTCGCATTGATCAGTTATTATGGGCCGGCCATACAGGAGACAATTTAGCCTCGATCCCATTTGTAAGACCTTCCAAGCAGGGATATTTTTTAGGATAGAAAAGGCTCATTTACTGGGAAATATCTGAACCTTTGATTGAACAAGATGTTTGAATGTTTTTTCAAAGGATAATTGAGGTAAACCCAAGGATCGTATGGTTTACCAATACCGAGAGACGTATTGAAGCAGGTGGAGCAGATTGTCCGCGAGTATTTTAATAACCCTCACATAAGGACAGTCAGTACAGGGATTGTCCCATCATAGACCTTTATGGCTTAAAGGGGTATTCCCAGGATATCGCTAGGATATGAACCCATTGTCTGATAGGTGCGGGTCCCACCGCTGGGACCTGCACCTACAACAGAACGAAGCGGGCAGCACTGTGGCTGGAGGACCCCGGATTTCCTGGGGTCTGTCCACCACCAAGCGCTGCTCCCGTGGAAGTGAATGGGAGCACACCCAGCACGCGCGGCCCATGCTCCCATGAATGGAGGGCGGCTGCGCATGCGTAGTGCACCCTCCGTTCATTTCCCCCGCTCCGTTCTCATTGTAGGTGCGGGACCTCCTTTGGGGTAAAACCCCTTTAATGATTGGATGTGTCAAAAATATCAGGGTCCGATCTCTATCAGTTCTTATAACTGGGGTCCTCTTCCCAATGGAGGTTGGCATCCATTTGTGTTCACTCTACATTATAAGACCGTTGCCCTTAAAGGGGTTGTGCCACGAAAAATATTCTACAGTTTTCATACCAGCCCCTGGATCTGAATACTTTTGTAATTGCATGGAATTAAAAATTTAGCATAGCCATGAAGTTATTCAATAAAATGTATCTGTTACAGCGCCACCTGCTGTGTTTTTATTTTTTATTTCTTTGTCCTGCTCACTGAGAAGGCCGCACATGCTCAGCTGCATCCTTCAACTGCCTCTTGATGTGATAGGCAGAGCATGGACACGCCCCTTTAGCTGCAGCAGAAAGGACACTCCCCTTGAGCTGTCAGCTTGATGTAAATCTAGAATTGCAATGAATGGGGAGATCTCTGGATCCATGGGAGGTACAGGGCTGGTTCTAGCTTTGATAGAACAAGATTGTCATCTACTATATGATGTCTGAATTTAATTCTTTACATTAGTCGTGGGAGAACCCCTTTAATACTGGGTCTAAATGCTACTATAGCCTCATGCACACGACCGAAGGTATTTTGCAGTATGCAAATTGCGAATACCATCCATGTTGCATCTGCATTTTGCGGCCAAGTATAGGACGTGTTCTAACTTTTTGCACAAGGGTCATCCTTTGTGCTTTCCGCATCAGTCTGTCCATTCAGCAAAAAGATAGAACATGTCCGCAACATGTCGCCAATGGAGCCATTGACTGCAAAAATAAAATGCGGATGGCCCATGGGCCTTATCTGTGTTGTGCAGATCCTCGATTTGCGGACTGCAAAATGGAGACGGTCGTATGCATGAGGCCTAAAAGATATGTAGTTACTATCTTTAATGCTCCGCTTGCGTTTCCTATGATGGAGACTCGGCTGGACATATTGGGTTCGGTATCCGTTCTAGACTGGGCTTCTTCGCGGACCTCCTGACTGATATGATCTCTGATTGTCTGGGAATGTCTGAAAGGGAAAACCCATCCATATGGGCCAATATTGGGGTAAATTTATGTGTTGTTTTTTTGCATTGGATTTTCTTGCTTTCTGCTGCCCAGACAGATGAGCAGTAGGTGGCTGTGGTTCTAATCGTGACCTTGGCTCACCCAGAATAAGCCCTAATACAGGAAATGAATGTGATGTACTGTAGTGCGGGCTCCGAGCTGCCTCAGCTCATATAATCCTTTGTTACAAGAGACTTTCTTGTTATTTCTGTAATAATTTTATAGGACTGATTGTTCTCTAATCACAGATCCTGTTCCCGATTCTGCAAACAAAATTACACTTAATAATTAAACTCGAACACAAACAACTGCAATTTTTTTATGAATAATATTGTATTTGTCCCAGGGCTAAATGCCAGAGAAATTCTTGGTGTTTAATTGGCTGACAGGATTTTCAGGAAATCAGTTTAATGGATGCTGGTTATGAAATGTGATTAGGCATTACATCTGTTATGTTGGCCTTATGGCAGCATGACTGTATAAGAATTCTCAGGCGGAGGGCTTAAGAGGATTTTCTGATATAACTGAATAATATTTCAGGTCATTAGGTAACTATAACTGCTATAATACTAAAACACAACTATAATTCTGGTTCTATGTACAAGAATATAACTACTATAATACTGCCTTCTATGTACAAGAATATAACTACTATAATACTGCTCCTATGTACAGGAATATAACTACTATAATACTGCCTCCCATGTACAAGAATATAACTACTATAATACTACTCCTATGTACAGGAATATAACTACTATGATACTGCTCCTATATACAAGAATATAACTACTATAATACTGATCTTATGTACAACAATATAACTACTATAATACGGCCTCCTATGTACAGGAATATAATTACTATAATACTGCTCCTATGTCCAAGAATATAACTACTATAATACGGCCTCCTATGTACAAGAATATAACTACTATAATACTGCTCCTATGTACAAGAATATAACTACTATAATACTGCCTCCTATGTACAAGAATATAACTACTGTAATACTGCCTCCTATGTACAAGAATATAACTACTATAATACGGCCTCCTATGTACAAGAATTTAACTACTATAATACTGCTCCTTTGTACACGAATATAACTACTATAATACTGCCTCCTATGTACACGAATATAACTACTATAATACTGCCTCCTATGTACACAAATATAACTACTATAATACTGCCTCCTATGTACAAGACTATAACTACTATAATACTGCTCCTATGTACACGAATATAACTACTATAATACTGCCTCCTATGTACACGAATATAACTACTATAATACTGCTCCTATGTACAGTAATGTAAGTACTATATTATTGCCCCTATAGAATCAGACTTGGCTACATTTGCCATTATTAATGCAGAAAATCTGCCTTAGAGACCCTCCATGTTACCGCTGTTGTCCATTCACCGTGTCCCAGAATGCATTGCAGAGTTGATTACCCTGCGGTGGCTCTGACACTCTGCAGCTCCTCATATATTTGCCTGTGTTAAGGCCCCAGTACTCGGCCTGTCTATACTTGCCGGCAGGCGTTGTCTTTCAGTGGCACATCTTGCATTCTAACTAGTGACATATTTTTATTTCTTTTGCAGTCACATAGAATGAGCCCGTGCGGTGACGAGGAGCTCTGTGCGGCTCCTTGGTGCTGAGTGTGGCTGGTGATGGGGGAGCCTGCGGTACTAATCTACTGGCTGTCACAGCTAGCATGGAGATTTTGGAAATTAGAACTTTTTAGGAGGCAGAAGTGTGTATGCATAGTGCGGTATATGAGGTGCCCAGTGCCTCTGCCCTTTCTCTGATTCACTTTCATGGGACTAATAGGTGCACTACTCTCGGCCAGTACTAGGTACTGGGCACCGCTGTTGGGTGGGGGTCGGGGGGGTTGCCCCTCATTGACTCCATCCAAATGACTTTTCTGTCAGTATTCCATGGTCGTGTATAATGAGGACAACCCCTTTAAATCTATGGACTATGTACAAAGTTTAAACGGGCATCAGTCAACAGATTTGTACCAATTGCACTGGCCGACCTGTTACGTGTGCACTTGGCAGCTGAAGGCATCTGTGTTGACCCCATGTTCATATGTGCCCGCATTGCTGAGAAAAATGAAGTTTTAATATATGCAAATGAGCCTCTAGGAGCAACGGGGGCGTTGCCATTGCACCTAGAGGCTCCGCGCTCTCTCTGCAACTGCTGTGCCGTATCTGCCATATAGAAGGCGGAACCATATTAATAGCTTGTGAGCGATTGCCCTGACTCCTGAACTCTCGGGTTCACGACCCTTCTGACATGTTTGCTGTCAGACTGCCCCTTTAAGACGCTGCTCCGACTACACTTTTGTCTTATTTGCTGTATTTTCTGCTTGTTCGCTGCCTTTTTTTTTTTGCCGGGAGAACCCGTCCCTTTTATAGAAAGTTCCATTACGTGTACGTCTCGGGTTCTCCATCATTTCTGTCCGCGGGATGCGAGTGGCCTGAGCGGCGCTGATAGGCAAATGATTTGGTATTAAAATACTTCACTTTCCTCCAGAATTACAGGCGGCTTTGTGTGATTTAATATTTCAGATGTAATTCGGAGAATTCTGGGCTCCTCATAAATTCCAGCTCCAGTTCACATCGTTTAGTTTGTGATTGAAGCAATGAGGTTTTAATTTTTTTGGCCTTAAGCCAGAGTGACGACTCCTGGCGGACAGCGCTCGGCGAATTCCAGACCCTGGAGCTGTGGAATGAGAAATTACAGCCAAATTCAATGGGTATAATGGTGCAGGGCAAATTTGGGAGCAGTTGCCCCCAGCAGCCAATCAGATTGCGGCTCTCATTTCTCAGTGGTCCTTCGAAGGATGTAAGCAGTGACCTGATTGGTTGCCATGGGTAACAGATCGACTGTGTTCAGGCTTGTGTTGAGGCCTAGTGCATCAATGGCTAATACTGTAGTATGCAAGCTTGATATGAAATGATGAGTCTGTGCTAATCTATCGCTGTGGTAGAACTACAAGCACCAGCACAGCCTCAAATTTCTGTGGTGCCTGTAGTTCAGAAACATGGGTTTTTCTGCAGTTTTAGAGGCCTCAAATGTGTCATCCAATGGAGCGATAACTGTTTTTTGTTTGTTTTTTCCCCCCACATGCTGGGATCAGTAGTCCAAAAACAGTTAGGCCCATTACACACACACATTTAGGCTGAGTTTTTTTTAACAACAAAAAACGCCATAGAAATCGCTTTAGCTCCGCTTTATATTAAGCAACCGTGTGAACCACATTTTTTTTTCACAATAAAGAATGAAATATTAAGATATGGCAAAAGCTTCTACGTGCTTCCTTAACAAACCCCCAAAAACCCAGAGATCCCCCAAAAACCTGAACTTAAGTAATAAAAACGCCAGTAGTTAAAAAAACGCTTGTGTGTCTTGCGTGTCATGGTTCTTGTAGACCTTCGGCTAAAGTCTTAAGCTGGAGTTTTTACCACCAAAAAACAACAAAAACCACAAGGTGAAAAAAGCGCCACTAAAATCACAAAAGTGCAGAAAAAAGGCAGCAAAAACCTCTGTGTAAACACACCCTAAGGCCCCATGCAGATGACCGTATCTTTTTTGGCCGTCCTCCATTTGCGGATCTGCAAAATAGGCATGTTGTCTACGTTGCATCCGCATTTTTTGCTGACCCATTGATTTCAATGGACACATTCTAGCTTTTTGCGGAACGGGCATATGCATGCGGAAGGCACACGGATTATCCATGTGCATTATGCAAAATCTGCCAAATTCGAACCTAGGACCCATTTAAAACAACGGGTCCGCAAATAAAATGCATACGGCACATGGACCGCATCTGCATTTTGCCAATCTGTGATTTGTGGACTGTAAAACGGATACAGTTGGGGGCTTGAGGCCTAAAAGGGACACACATTGCCCCTGCCCAGTTTCATGTGAACATGCCTCCCCTGTGATTACTGCACAAACAAGTCCCAAATGTTTCCGGCTGAGAGTTGTCCTGACTCCTGGAATTTTGTGGCCTCTTAAAGAGACAGCGTCCTTTCTAAATGAGTTTGTCTCGTCCTTTGCCGGTCTTTCATCACCCTGTGGTGTACGGTAGATGAGCGCGCAGCTCCAGGTCTTTGCCTCCATTATAAGTAGCGTTTAGGTGTCATACTGCCATAAAATAGAACGGCACTCCCAAAAAACATCGCTGGCGGACAGTGAACATGTGGGAAACCTCTTGTTTCATCTGGACTGGTGTTATTTCCATGAGTTGATTGATTTGAGCCTTGGGGCTTTGTATGTTAGGGTACTTTCACACTAGCGTCAAAGTTTTCCGTCATTGAGATCTGTCCTCGGGGCTCAATAACGGAAAAAAACTGATCAGTTTTTTACAGATGCATTCTGAATGGAAAGCAATCCGTTCAGTTTGCATCAGTTTGTCTTCAGTTCAGTCCTTCCACGTTTTTTTGGACGCAGATAAAAGCACAGCATGTTGTATTTTTATCTCCGTCTAAAAATGCGGAAACACTTGACAGAATGACGGATCCGACATTGAAATTGACGCATTAACGGATGGTAAAATAATAAATAACGGATCCGTTTTTACGGATGACAACGGAAAGAAAGATCCGTTATTTCAAAACAATTGTCAAACGGATCTGCAAACAGATCAGTTTGCAAATGAAATCCGTTTTCAAACGTTTTAACGGATCCGTCGGGCAGTTCCGTTGAAGGAACTGCCTGACGGAATCCTTCAACGCAAGTGTGGTACCCTAAATCATAGTAAAAATTTTGTTTTTCCTTGAAGGGGTAAAAAATTGAATGGGAGCTTGTAAAAATTGCAGAAATTCCAACCATGTTGTGCGTTTGGACTACAAAGTGGGCTCATTATCTACACTATTTTTATATATATTTTTTTTATTACATTTTTGACTTTTCTCTTTAGTTTTATGTCCCCCCCCCCTCTAATGCTCTCCATATCTGTAGCCGGCAGTTCAGACAATTGGAGGAACCCGAGGTGGAGGGCTGTAGGATGGATGACTGTGAGGACAGTGTACTTTCCGGGCAGGAAGCTCTTGTTCACAGTACAGGCGGTGCTCTTCTTCTCCAAGCTCTGGCTGACTGCGCTGGTTTGTTTTTGTAGTCAGGGGGGAATGGAGGGCAGACATTGATAAATTTCGCTCTGTGTTCTTTGTGCTAGGAATGTATACACTGCAGAGCGACTCTTAGCCGAGCTGAAACACGAGTTAACGGTTTCTTCTCCCAAATCTTGTCACCCACTGCTGGTGGGTTGATATTAACTATAATGGGGTGAGCAACATATTAAATTTTAATTTTTTTTTTGTGATAATTTTCTGATCATACCATGCATGCACTTGTGTTAGCAGTGGGGGAAGGGCAGTGACGACTGCTCTTTGCACGTTTCCAAGTTAAAAAAGTTGTTGTCGCTTGTCAAGGTAATTGCCCAGTAGAATATCCATAAGACCCTGGGGTGGCGGTACAGAAGCACACAGAGCCCCTGTGAGGTTGTTATAGACCTCCTGCCTCCTCCATATGCTGCCCACGTATGAATCTGTATTACGGAGCTGTTCTTCCCTAGAAGCAAGATTTTAAAGGGGTTATACCAATATTAGACATTGGTGGTGTCTCACTAGGATATGCCACCAATGTCATATACAGTAGATCACCTCTCGGACCCACTCCCATCTCCAGAACAGGGCTTCCGAAGTGAAGTAGAGCGCACGGAGCAATGGGAGCATGCGCGTGCGCTCTCCATTCACTTCAATGGAAGTTTCAAAAATAGGTGGGCGAGCGCTCTTGGCTATTTTTGAAAGTACCCTAGAAGTGAGTGAAGACCCCACACGAATGCACGGCCACCTCTTCATTCTCCACTGCCAGAAATAGATGAGCACTTTTTGGAACTCTCATAATGGTGAATGAAGCGTGGCTGCGCTTGTGCAATGTGATCCCCTTCACGCTGGGAGTGGAGATAGGTGCGGGTCTCATTTCACATTGGTGGTATGTCCTAGCGATAAGCCACCAATGCCTGAGATGAGACGGCCCACTTTAGGGCGATAATACGGCATCAAATGGTACATGCCACAATGGGAGTCATTCAGAAATAAAGTAGGGCCCGATCCCCATGTTGTATTACGATTCTGTACAGCTTTGAGAATATGATCAAGAAAAAAATTCCTAACCAAATCTTTTCTTTCTCTATTTGCAGGTATATCCCGGCTGAATGTTAGGACCATGCCCTAAATGAAGCTTTCAGCGGAAATACAGTTTGAAACATAACCCCTCACTTTTAACAAAGCCCCCTCCCAACCTTTAATTTATTTTTTTTCTTTTTGCAATATTTTTGGTGATTATAATATTATTATTCTTGAAAATGTTGATCCAAGTTCTAAAACCGCTTTCGTTACATTTATGGACCTTTTTAGTTCTGGGGGGCTCCTGGGTTCTTCCTGGGGATGGATCCCCCAAGTCGTTTAGAACTTTTTCGGGAAGCGAATGGAGCTTGACTCACCTGGTGGTGCACAATAAAACTGGGGAAGTTTATTTGGGAGCCGTCAACAGGATTTTTAAACTTTCAAGCAACTTGACGCTCTTGCGCACCCACGTTACGGGACCTGTGGATGACAATGAAAAGTGTTACCCCCCACCTAGCGTCCAATCTTGCCCTCATGGCCTTGTCACGACTAATAATGTTAACAAGCTGCTGCTAGTGGACTACTCCATGGACCGACTTATAGCCTGTGGTAGTGCCTCCCAGGGCATCTGCCAGTTCCTACGTCTAGGTGACCTCTTCAAATTGGGAGAACCCCACCATCGTAAAGAGCACTACCTCTCCAGTGTCAATGAATCTGGCACTATGTCCGGAGTAATTATCGAAGTTCCCAACGGTCAGAACAAACTTTTTGTTGGAACGCCTATTGACGGCAAGTCGGAATACTTTCCTACTCTCTCCAGTCGGAAACTTTTGTCTAGTGAAGAGAACGCAGAGATGTTTGGCTTTGTCTACCAGGATGAGTTTGTGTCTTCGCAGCTCAAAATTCCCTCCGATACCTTGTCCAAATTTCCCACCTTTGATATATACTATGTATACAGTTTCAGCAGTGAGCAATTCGTCTACTATTTGACCCTACAGCTGGACACTCAGTTGACTTCCCCCGACTCTACCGGAGAACAGTTCTTTACGTCCAAGATTGTCCGCCTTTGCGTCGATGACCCAAAGTTCTATTCTTATGTGGAATTCCCTATAGGTTGCATGAAGGATGGTGTGGAGTATCGCCTTATACAGGATGCCTACCTAAGTAAGCCTGGGAAACGGTTGGCCAAAGAATTGGGCATCTCGGAGAGGGAAGACATCCTATTCACAGTCTTCTCACAGGGGCAGAAAAATAGAATCAAACCGCCCAAAGAGTCTGTTCTCTGTCTCTTCACCTTGAAGAAGATCAAGGACAAAATTAAGGAACGTATTCAGTCCTGCTACAGGGGTGAGGGGAAGCTGTCCCTGCCCTGGCTCTTAAACAAGGAGTTGGGTTGTATCAACTCGGTAAGTGTGCCGGAGTTTCTCATTTTTTGTTGTAATTGAGCTGAATCTCCGTGATAGTGGTGGATTCTGACACCTTATCAAGTGGAGGAGTAATGTCTGAGGACATCTTTGGTAGCTAAACAGACTGTGCCCAGATTTAAGCTTAACCTGTACCCTATAGATCGGTGGAAGTCTTCTAGCTGAGACCCCCACCAATCTCGAGAACGAGCATCCTGTGTCCCCTTCCCCATGCTAAGTGCCGCTCCATTCAGGACTGCCGAAGAGAAGCCGAGTGTGCTGGTAGTCCCACAGAGAATATGCATTCTTCACCACCACTCCGTATGGGGGAGCGGGGGACAGGACTCCCTTTCTCATGTTCTGCATTGGTCCCAGCTGTTGGACTCCCACTGATCAGACTTTTATTCCTGGTCCTGTGGATTAGGCCTCAGACACATGACCTTATCCATTTTGCCGCCTGCATACAACGCATACAGGCGGTGTGTGCCCCGCGCGTTCCTGTCCTGTACCTCAGCACTATTAGGAAATACCTATTCTTGTCCGCAATGCAGGCAGGAATAGGATGAGTTCTATTTCGTATTTTTTTTTTTGTGGACTCTTGGAACGGGCATATACAGATGCGGACAGCACAGGGTGGTTTCCACATCTTTCGCAAAAATACGGTCGTGTGCATGAGGCCTTAGAAAAACATAGCTACTTTTTTCCAAAAGTAGCGCCATGTCTGTACGCTGGTTGCGTCCGGTATTGCAGCTCTACGCAATTCATTTCAGTGGCGTCAAGGTGCAATACCCTATACAACCCATTGATATTGGCAGCGCTGTTTTTGGAAGAAAGCACTTCCTTGAAAGGGTTAAGAAGGGCAACATCAACCCAACTTTTACGCCCTCGTTTCAGCTGCTATATGACGGTAAATCAAAATTCTATCTGTCACCATGTGTACAGTTTTTATCTTTTTTTTTTTTCTTTTTTTTTTAAACATTTTGCTGTGGACCTTGCACCATTGCTTACCGCTAAACCCATATAATAGCCCAGTCCTAAGAACCGCTAAGTCCGCCATATAAAATACGGTTTGGCGGAGGGATGCGCTTGTAAAACAAATGTGATGAGCGAGACCCTGAGCGATGCCCGCCCGGCAGAGTTTATACTCGTCAGGTATCTGCACTAAACTCAGATTGCTCTTGGGTAGTAGACACGTTGTAAAGAGGCGATGTAACGGCGCCCGGCTCTGCTGATAACAATCATCTTCTCGCACTAAAGATTGGACAGAAAAGAGAAACCGAGGACGAGCCAGTAAATTGCTTTTCTTTTCCAATAATTTTTAAGAGGATTTTTTTTCCTCCTTTTTAGTCTGAGCGGTAAGATTTCACCCTTATTTGTTTTTCGTGTTTTTTTATTTTATTTTTTATTTTCTTATTTGTGATTTGCGGCCCAGATTAATGCGTTCCTGGGAGTTATCGGGAATGATAATCTGTTTACAGATCTGAGTAATAACAGGCTTGCATTTATAGCCGGGGATTAGAGCGAGGGCAAATCACTCCATCAATGAGAGTAATATTTATCCTGGTTACCCACTGCGCCTCCAGCCATCATGGCATCGTATATATCCCTGGGGGACAGGTGGAGCTGTCTTCACCTCTCACCTCGCCCCTCTCTCCAGCTACATATTATTTGCAGTGTACGTTTTTCGATATTTACCCGGGTAAGTAGATTTTTATCATGCTCCAGAAGCCTAATCTGGATAATTAAGAGCGCGTCCGCCGGGGAGCATTGTTACAAGTTCTGTTCATTAGGATGAAGCCGTACAAGCCATGTCCTTGTAATGGGACCTGAAGGATGCCTGGAATATCAGTTTAATTTTCCTAAAACCTCCCACCTCTCCTGACATGTCTGTTTTAGCAAATACTTGCATTCTCCATGTAGTAATGATAGTTGTGCCATCCCTCTATTAATCCTACAAGAAGTTATGAATGAATTGCTAGAAGTCTGCTATGAAGGGCCATTTCAATGTTACTAGTTGGGTGGGGGGGTGTCCCTGCACAGTCTGATTGGACAGTGTCAGGCGATGCTGGGACACAACCCCAACTTGTAACACCCATTGCTGGCAATTCTTTCATCTTCTAGCAGGAATAATTGTGGAACGCAGTCCGCGTGCCATCTGCATTTTGTCTGCAGCCCTGTTGTATTTAATGGGTCTGTGGTCTGCATTTTGTGGACATATGGGGTCATTTATTAAGACCGGCATTTTAGACGCCGGTCTTAACCTCGTGCACTGGCGGTGTATCCGCCGAAGTTATCAAACGGCGCCGACCTCTACATATCCAGTGCCGATCTAAATGTAAGCCAGCTTCCTTGCGGTCTTACATTTAGACCTTTTCCACACCCAAAACAGACGTAGAAAATGATGAATGAGACTGTCTCCTTCCCCGCCCACACCGTGACCTTGCGGAGGCGGGGGAAAAGTCGCAGATTGCGGCGCAAATAACCTTTGCGCCGCAATCTGCCCTGGAATTACGCCTGATACTGCCGTATTTCTGGATAGTAAATGACCCCCATAGTCTCTCTTTTTGTGGAATGGACATAGGATGCGGAGAGCGCTTGGATGATCTGTGCTTTCCGCATCCGTATATCCTTTCTGCAAAAAGTTAGAACATGTCCTATAATTGTCCTCAAAATGCAGACCAAATCACGAAGTCAATCGGCCCGCAAAAAGGTTGGATGCAACATGGGCCGTGATTTGTGGACCACAAAACGGATACAGTCGTGCGCGTAGGACCTTCGAAGTTGTGCCCTGTACGGTCTGAGGATCTTCCTGGACTGATTTTTGATGGATCCAGTCCACGTTGGTTGGTTCTGCCAACAGCTTTAGGTCTGTAGAAACAGTCAGCTGGTTCTGTGGCTTGGCGTATTTAGGTAAGGAGTCCGCCATATTTCTTACTATTTTCCATACTAGTTACTCCCGATAACCTCGCCAGTGCGAGGACCACCCTTCCGATCCCCTCGGTGACCCAACGCTCGGCTAATCCAGTCAAGGAATTGATTCTTCTGTAGAAGCTAATCCTTATAAAAATGTATGTCTATCGATTTTCCGCTCAGAACCGTAATCGATACTAAAGAGATGAGTATTAGAAATGATATTATTATTTGATGCTGCAGATATTTGCAGATTTTTACACTTTAGCCCAGATTTGAATATTTCTCGTTTTACAACAGCTTTAGAGCTACAGTTAGGAGACACCTGCCCCATGACCCAAAACTAATCCTGTGCGAAGGGTTAAAAACCCCTGTATGTTACCTATAAGACCGACTTAACGTATACGTCCACTTTGGAGTAATTTTCAAGGGAATTGTTTAAAGAGCAATTTCTGAATGGATTGGGCTCCTCCGAATGGCACCAAAACAGGAGATACTGTACTTTATTGTCCTTTGATATCTTGTAATTAATGTTAAACCATAAAAAATCCATTGAAAGAGATGATAGAGCGATGCTAATCTGTGGAAGGGGCAGCATGGATAATCTTAGGGGAGCCATTAACGGATTGGGTGGATTAACTATTAAAAATGCACCAGTTTTTTGGCGCATTTTGCAGCAGAAAAAATGCCGGGCATGCTTTGCACCACATTTACCAACCGTTTTACACACAGTTTTTTTATGCCTTGTCCAACACCAGTCATGGCTTTGTAAGAAAGGGGTGTTATCTCACAGTAAAGGGGCGTGGCCTTAATGCACCCTGTGCCCCAAAAATTGAGTCAAAATATTGGTGCATTTTTGCAGTACAACCATTCCAAGTTATAGTGGTATGAACTTAGAGTAGACTTTATGGTGCTCGCATGTTTTGGCATGCGGGCAGAACTCTAGCGTAAATCAGGCGCAGGATTTACGATAAATTTACAAAGTTCCATTCGCCCTAGTAGTAAATTTGTCAAAAATCTAAGGGCTTATGCACACGACCGTATGTATTTTGCGCTCCGCAAAACACGGACACACAAAAAATATGGATTACGACCGTGTACATTCCGTATTTTGTGGAACGGAACAGCCAGCCCCTAATAGAACAGTCCTATCCTTGTCCGTAATTCCGACAATGATAGGACATGTTCTACTTTTTTGCGGAACGGACATACGTAAACAGAATGCACATGGCGTAGCTTCAGTTTTTTTTTTTTTTTGCAGACCCATTGACATGAATGGTTCCACATACCGCCTGCAAATAAAATCGGAAAGAACACTGAAAGAAAATACGTTCATGTGCATGAGGCCTAAGACTGTGATTTGAATTCCTAGACAGTGTAAAGTTTGACACTATTAGTTAATTTTCCCCATTGTGTGCAGGGGCGGGGCATGACTTTGTCATGCTCCTCCCCCTCTCTCGGTACATTAGACATCAGACAGTGTATCTGTTTTAGCTGGAGGGTTCCATTTAAAGGGGTTGTCCCAAGTTTTAAAGTATTTCCTATTCACCGGGTAAAGGATAAGTCTCTGATCATTGGAGGTCTAACTGCTAGGACCCCCATTGATTGGGACAACGGGGGGCACTGTACCTCACCTG
This sequence comes from Bufotes viridis, assembly GCA_033119425.1. NCBI lineage: Eukaryota > Metazoa > Chordata > Amphibia > Anura > Bufonidae > Bufotes > Bufotes viridis. The sequence continues at coordinate 11,800,114 of CM065596.1, read as the reverse complement.
TTTGAAGGGAGTGGCGGTCAGGCATGCACAATACCTCTATATTGAACTATATGCACTATGATCTGCCATCTCCAACAGTCCCATAGGGATGGATGAAGCGGCAACGTGCATGCTCGACCACCGCTCCAGTGGTATCACCCCCGATACAGAGCCCTAAATCACGTGATTGTTTGGGGAATTGCTGGCCAACTGAATTTTGGACTGACTCCCTTTTTGGTAATTTTTGGGTGGAAGGGTTACCCTTTGTTATACAAGGTGTCAGCCACGCTCGAGGAGCGACATATACCCGCAGCATGCCGTTGCGACAGCCTTCCTTCGTCCCGCGAGGCAGTAACAGCTGTCTGACACGTTAAAGGGAGGCTTGTTCTGCGGGAGCTCGGCGCTCTCAGATCTGATTTTGTTTTCAAACTAATTCAATATCGCCGACAAATGATGGAATTGTTACATGAGCGCTGGCAGAGCCGAGGGGACGAGCGGGAAAAGCCCTTGTACTCCAGGGCGGACCTGGCACGCTGCGGTAGACTGTTAACCCGATAAGAACCGCAACCTCTCGAGAATTTCTCGGCCGTGTCCAGCGCACTTGCAGGAGTTTCTTTGGCGGTTTTCCATGGGCTGAGATAACTGTGTCCACTGTGAAGCTATAAAAAAAAAACATGGGGATTTTAATGCAAATTATACAAATATTTTTGGGTCAGCCAGTGATCCCAATTTTCAGCGGTTCTTGATGGTATGAATAATTTACACTGTTACAGAGCTTGTCACCCATCCTTCCCAAACTCCTTTGTCTTACTTAGTGAGGTATACACGTTCACTACGTCACAGAAAAAAACTGCTGAATTATAATGGCGGCCATATTGGTTGCCAACAGTCCCAGCAGGTTTGGACTGTCCTGTGCCGAAAATGTAAAACCCTGCTGAGAAGTGGGTATTCCCTGCCGAGAAGTGGGTGTTACCCAAAGAGTAAAACCCTGCAGAGAAGTGGGTGTTACCTAATTGTACCAACAGAAATGTTGGTGAGTATACTCATCACTCCAACTAGTACTCTGCCCTGTACCAATGAGGAGACATATTGGTTGTCCCCTGGTTGGTGTCAACAGTCCCGGCAGGTTTGGACAGTCCTTGGCCAGAAAAAGACATGGTTTGCGTAAACCCTGCCCAGAAGGGGCTGGTACCCAATTTTACCATGAGAAATGTTGGCAATTATACTACTCAATTGAATCGGTATTCTGCGCTGTCCTGATGAGGAGCCATAACGGTTGTCATCAACAGTCCTGGAAAGTTTGGACTGTCCTTGGGCGGAAAAGGGCGTGGATTGCGTAAACCCTACCCAGAAATTGGCGTTACCCAATTTTATCGACACAAAGGTTGATAATTATACTCCAATCCAACTAGTTCTCTGCTCTGTACTGATCAGGAGCAAGAACCCCGATACTGTGCTGTCTGCGGGTGTCTGGTTCGGCTGGTATGACTTCATTTGCATACATTTTTTCCCACGATGCATTGCCCAAAAATAAGTCTCCTTAAATCACTGTGTCTCTTCAATTGGAAACAGTATTCCCTGAGTTATGTCCGAGGCATCTTATCCAGCCAACCAGCACCATGCCCTGCCCTGATGAGGGGCAGAGAACCCCGCAACGGGGGTCTACAGACGGGAAACCTCTGGTTTGGCTGGTGTGAATTATTTTCCCCTTTGTAAGGTAGCATGTAACGCAGTGGTAACTGGTTTAGGGCCGTTCTTACACAGTGCGTCTGCTCTTGCAATTTGGGCCCGTAATAAAGAGACTCGTCCATGGTAACGAGGAAAATGCGCTGGAATGTGCCGGCGCCTTTACATCGCGCTTTTGTCACAGTTCCGATCTCTTAACCGCCAAATGGATACATGTGACAAAAGCTGCAGATTGTGGGTTCTGTAAACTGCTGCGCACACGGCACTAGCCCGCGCATATATAATGCACGCCGATGCACAGAGAGCTAATTAACAGCAGGCCGCCTCGCTGCTTACACGCTCCTTCTCCAGCTCGTTAATAAGATCAGCTTGTTTGGTTTTTGCTCCCCATGACTTGTCAGTGGGGAAGGGACTTTCAGGGTTCCAGGTTTGGGATTAATCCACCCCTGCTAGGACATCATTAGTAAGGTCTGTAGGATTTACCCAAAGCCGTGTGGCGCTCTCTCTCTCCTGGCACTAATTATCATTTATTAACTTTATGTTGTCACTCAGCGGGCTCCCCCTTGGGAAATTAGCTAAGGAAGGAATCTGCGGAGGGAAAAAATAATCAGAAAGGCGGAAAGATGGGGGAAAGGGGGAGCCGAGCGCGGGCAGAAGACCCGCATTAGGCCAGATCTCGTGGTAAATATATGCATTTTTACAGTAATTTGGGTGGGGGGGGGGGGTGAATACTTAGTTGATAGGAAAGGGGATTCTGCTGTTGGTGCCTCATAGAGAACTTGATAGAAGCTTATTAGGCAACTCTCCCATAGTAAGCTCCATTATACAGAACATTTCCAGCTTGATCTATGTCAATATCCACATGTATGCAGGCATGTCGGCCACTATCCAGACCACGCAGGATGTAGACATTGGCGCATTTGGCAATGTCGGAAAATTCCGCCCGAAAATCCACAGCATCAAGACGTCGCCAATGTTATCCCAAAGGGGGGAAAATTGTCTGTGTTCTGTTGCGGATTTATCTCTCCATGCATTTCAATGGGAAACCTGCACCATAATTCACTAAAACTAAAAAAATCTGCTAAATCTGCAGCTTAAAAAAAAAAAAAAGCTTCTGTAGATTTTCTGGCGGAAAATTCTGCCTTGGATCTCAATGTTGACAGTGCATCGGATGGATATTGGATTAATTGTCTTTAGAATTTCAGTAGTGCAGCCTCAGACTTTGGGTCTGTAAGTTCCAGCAATTCTAGCTACGCCTTGAAGTAAGATATTAAATGGTTGGCACGCCCACTAAAGGGACTTTCTGGACTCCGGTCACCAGGACATTCTGCCTTGTAGCACTAGCTCAGCTGGATGTAATGATGTATTTCACTTAGCAATCCATTGCTTCATTCTGGCGAAAAGACCGTTAATCCATATGCAAATGAGCAGTTAAGTGCACCGAGGGCGGGCCCATGCCACTCTGTGCACCCTTTCTCCTCCTGCTTTCTCTTCCAGCTACACACCCTTTTTCTTGATTGATGGGGACAGGTTCCTGCGTAGTCATCTCACCTGGCCCTAATCAAGAACTGGTGGGGGCTAGCAGAGGAAGCAAGAGTGGCTTGGGCACGCCCCTAGTACACTTAACTGCTCATTTGCATATGGATCACTAAGTGAACAGCATTATATCCAGCTGCGCTAGACGTACATGGTTTTGTGCCTGCTATATTTCTAGTGAACAGTTCCCTTTAAAGGAACCTTACATCATAAGCCACATGACACTACCTTTCTAACAAAGCTGCAACCAGCCCTGCACCTCACATGGGTCCAGAGATCTCCTCATGCACTGGTCCATTTGCTCCGCTAGATTATTTTCAGCCTGGCAGCTCAGGGGGTGTGCCCTTTCTGCTGCAGCCCCCTCCCTGCAACTGCCACAGCTTCTAACAGAACATAGGGCTGGTGGCAGTTGAAGATTTAAACTGAGCGCGTGCGACCAGCCCGGTGAGACGGACACAAAAATAAAATAAGGAAAAGAACAAGCAGCAGGTGGCGCTATACAGATGCATTTTATTGAATAGTTCACTGGCTATAATGCATTTTTAATGACTTGCGATTACAAAAGTGTTCAGATCCAGGTGGTGGTTTGAAAACGGTAGAATTTGCTGTGTGACACAAGCCCTTTCAGCTATTACAATGTGTGCCTGGTGCAGGGATCCGTACCTGTGTAGCACGGTATCAATCAATATCGAGCACATTTTGTATGCAAATAATGAATGGGAATCTATTTCGCAGGCTGCTTGTTGACTTAGTGGGAAGCAGGATGCAGTCATTGGAGAGGTCTGTGTGCGGACTTGTAGTGGGTATGTGGGGGGAATTTAAACAAGACTACAGGGCCGTGCCTGAGGGACGTCCAAACAGACCCTTGTATCTGCACGGGGGCCCGAGAGGAGGCGACGCTTCCTGCCACCATGCCACCGCTTTTTTTTTTATATTGTGTTACATCCTGGAACCCCGTTTAGGGTTCAGCTACAAGCTGAATGTTTTTGCGATTCTGGGGTCGCTGAACACGTGTGAGTCGCCCCCGTTACCCCTTTCATTTCTGTGGTAGCACCCCTGCACTGCAATCCTTGGGCGTGACAGCGATCACCGTATAGCCGAACCTTAAGGCGAGGAAATGCACATTTACTAAGGGTACTTTTACACCGGCGTTTTGGATTCCGTTTGTGAGATCCGTTTCAGGGCTCTCCCAAACGGTCCAAAACGGATCAGTTCAGCCCCAATGCATTCTGAATGGATAAGGATCCGCTCAGAATGCATCAGTTCGGCTCCGTTCCGCCTCTATTCCGTTTTGGAGGCGGACACCAAAACGCAGCCAGCATTTTGGTGTCCGTCTCAAGAGGCGGAGCCTAACGGATCCGTTTTGAATTACAATGTAAGTCAATGGGGACGGATCCGTTTTCAATGACACAATATGGTGCATGAAAAAACGGATCCGTTCCCCATTGACTTTCAATGTAATTCAAAACGGATCCGTTTTGGACTTTGTCATTTTTCTTTAAACCTAATGCAAACGGATTCGTTCTGAATGGATACAAACGTTTGCATTAGAGGTGTGGATCCGTCTGTGCAAATAAACAGACGGATCCGCACCAACGCAAGTGTGAAAGTACCCTAAGCTAGAATTTAGTTTAATTTGCACAAAAAAAGTGGCATGGATGTTTTTATTATGCTTTTCAGCAGACATTTTTTGTCTTGCTTAACAGAGGGGTGTGCCTTGGTGAGAAAGGGGTGTTACTTAAAATTGCGCTAAAATTTTGGCACAAAGCAAGCATACCCATAGGGGAGGGGTAAGGTTAGACAAAAATGTCTAACATTAACTCAAATTTATTATCCGGCCTGAGCCCCTGTGAAAATTAGCTGCGTCTTTAGGGCTCATTCACACGATCATATGTATTTTGTGATCCGCAAAACATGGATCCGCAAAAAAAAAAAAAAACGGATGACATCAGTGTGACATCCGCATTGCATCATTTTTATTTTTTTTTGCGGATCCATTGTAACTAGGGATGAGGATTCACATAAAACTACGTATCGATACTGGAGCGAGCGCTTCATACAGTATTAGAATGTATTGGCTCCGATGAGCCGAAGTTATTACTTTCGAACCAGAGTTCGGCAAATGTTTTTTTTTTTTTTTTTACAGTATAAATCAATTTCTGAAGTTATTATGCGAAGTCTCGCTTAATAACTTCGGCTCATCGGATCCAATACATTCGCATACTGTATGGAGCGCTCGCCCCGTACAGTATTGAAATGGAGTTTTATGCGAATCGACTTTGGATGTTTCATCCGAAGTCGATTCGCTCATCCCTAATTATAACAATGCCTGTCCTTGTCCGCAAAACAGACAAGAATAGGACACGTTCTATTTTTTTTGCGGAACGGATATGCGGACATACTGACCCGGAATGCACACGGTCTCTTCTGTTTTTTTTCGAGCCCCATTGAAGTGAATGGTTCCGTATACGGAGCTGTAAAAAAAATGGAACAGAAACGGAAAAAAAATATGTCCGTGTGCACGAGCCCTTAGGTTGCTGCTACATGTTTAGTGTTTTTTTTTTTTTTTTTTTTTTTTTAAGCCAAAATCAGGAGTAGATTAAAAAAGTGGAGAAGTTGTATTTATATTATTCTCTTTTTATGATCCGCACCTGATTTGGGCTTCAAAAACTGCATCAAAAAGCGTGGCGGACTGCCCGGTGTAACCTGTACAAATATTAGACAGGATTAGTAAACCGGCAACATTGTATCCTTCTCAGTGTACACATTGTTGCAGGATTCTACGGCCATTTGAGCGACGCTCATAAAAGGGGCGTGGCTGTGACAACCCCTCATTGATTTGCAGTGTAACGACCACTACTGTAAGCATGACGCACGGCAGGTTATTATTGTCAGCCTTTCAGGGTGGGGTTACCTTTTGAGGAGGCCTTCCTGCACTCCCGTCTTCAACCCCTTAGCCCCCTGCGTTCCCCAAACCTCCATGGCAAAGAATGAGTATAAATGTTTAGCTGGAGAATCCCTAACGAGGCGGTTTGATTTTAATGAGCTAATTGTCAGTGTAATTATTTATTGACGGCGAGGAAGCGCTCGCTGCTGCGGAGGTTTTTTTTTCGCTGGTGTGCAGCTGTATTTGTCATTTCCCAGAGAGTTTGTTGAGACAAAGCAGGAAAGTAGTAAACAGCAGCCGCAGTCTGGAAGCCGAGAGCGAGCGGGAAATCTGGAGACACAAAGTCAGCTTGGAGCCGATGATGCGCGTTCGCTAGGTGGGGTGTGCCGGCAAATGTGAAGCCCCGGCACAGATCAGTTTTTATTTTTCTATTAGCGTTTTACTTGCGCTGTCCAACGGCTTCATCATCTGGGAGAGTGACAACCATTTTTTTTCTGAGTCAGAAATGTGTTCATTACAGTTGTCACCTCCCCTCCCCCACTTCTCTCGGCAGCAATGACTCTATTGAAGTTGCTCTATTTGTCGGAGAATCCCATAGCGTTCTGCAGTCCTGGAGGAAGATGTCCTCCTCATTCCTCGGAAATATTAAAGATTTCCAGCAGCCAGTCAGCCCTCCTACTGATATTGCTCAGGTTGCGCCGCGATCACACGCGGCAGCCACTCCCGGGATCACGTACCGGACGTCTGCCGTCCGAACCCGCAGCGCAGGCATGAGTCGGAGTCTCTCAGCCATTTCTGAGATACAAGGGTTAAAAATCAGGCTGTCACAGTTTGTTTTCTTTGAATCCTGTCATCTGACAGCTCATGTGTAGCTCTTATCTCTGATCTCCTGACCTCGTAAACACTTATTTAAACCATAATCTTATCAGCTTGATAAAAAAATAAGCGATAAGGAGTGATGGGATTTAAAGAAAACAGACCGTGACCGCCGGCAAACAGACTGATTTTTATATCAGAAATGGCTGAACATTGGAAAAATAATTTTTAGCCCAAAATGAGTAAAATGCTCTAAAATAAAAAATGCCCCCGAAGGTGTCCATAAGTCTTTAAACTTTAAAGCGTCTGTTCAGGATAAGGAAAACATGGCTGCCAAAACGTGTCGGGTATTGCAGCTCAAAAGGGATGGCATATCAATAGAATATGGCGCCTGACCTCTGGGGTCCTTACTGATCCTGAAAATGAAGGGGGCCGCATCGCATGAGTGGAGTTATACGGAGTTTCCCTTCTAAAAAAGGTGACGGGCGCCAGTGCGTGTTGGGAGACTGTGTGCGCCAAATCATTTCAGTGGCCCCTTCATTCTCAGGATCCGTAGACGTCTCTGGGTTGAGACCCCCTCCGATCATATACTATCCCCTTAGCAGATGGGAATCCTCCCTTATTGTCAAAGAAGCTAAGTTGCAATACTCGACACGGCCCATGGACGGATTAGGAGTACAGCAGCCATGTTTTTCTAATACTTTAAGGGGCACGACTATCTCACAGCTCGAACCAGCCTTGTACCTCACATGAGTCCAGAGATCTCCCCATCCATTACTTTAATAGTTCTACTAGATTTATTTTTAGCTGGCAGCTTAGAGGGCGTGTCCTTTGTCATGGATGTGACCTTTTTGCTGCAGCTAGTGGCAGGGGGCGTGTCCTTTCTCATGGATGTGACCTTCTTGCTGCAACTGGTGGCAATAGAGGGATGGGACTGAGCATGTGCTTCCGTCTCGGTGAGCAGGACAGAGAGATTAGAAAAAGAGGAAACAGCAGGTGGCGCTATACAGATGCATTTTATGGAATAGCTCAGTGGCTGTACATTTTTTAAAAATTAAATGCAATTAGAAAAGTATTCAGATCCAGGTGTTGGTTTGAAAACTTTAGAATATTTTTGGGGGGAGAACACCTTTAAGCAAGCGTTGGGAGGCTGTGCTGCAGTACCACACACAGCGCAGGGACAGGAGTGATGATGTTTTTGGTAGTTGGCGGCCATGTTTTAATGAACCTCACTTGTTAGAGGTTGGGAGCGATCCCTTTTGTCTGGTCAGCTGTGATAGTGAATAATAGGTTGTCACAGTCCCGCCCACCTCCTATTAAAAAAAAAAATATAAAAAAATTCCACTTGTTTATTTCAGAGGGTCCTTATCCAGAGCTTCGTGGTCTGTCGAGTGTTAATATTTTTTTCTCTTCTATTTGTCTTCTTCCTATTTGTATTTAGTGCATTGAACTTTGATGTTAACCCTTTGGCATTGCCCAATCGCTCGGCTCCCCCGCCGCATAGTCACATTCCCTAAATCCCTTTGAAGTGCCAGTCAGGGGGCCCGACGGGAGCCGTGGTTGTTGTGGCAACATCTATCATCCCTTGGTGGCAGTGATATAAAGTGATTTCACGGATCACCGCACCTCCCAGCTCCCTACTCCATTCCTGCCATCCCCTTTTAACGCCGACTGGATGAGCTTGTGTCGCTCGGAGGCTCTGCTGGAGCGGGAGCACTGCGGAATATTAACTCTCCTCTCTGAGCGGTTCTGCGGGGCTTTTGGCGGCGTGGAGAGGTGCGCCGGAGCGTGGTGACACCTGCGGAACATGAAGTCCTGGATGATGAACTTTTGTGCCATGAGTAGTACCCATGAAACCAGTCGCGGAGAGCGGAGATGTCACTGGAGGCCCAAGGGCCCCAATGCAGATTCAGTCTGTACTGCATGTAATGGCTCGGGGGCCCAGTTACAGCGCACTTGCATCCCTATATTTAGTGCATACTTGGCCCTTGATTATGTCGTCTTGATAGGGTTGTCCTGGGTACAGCCTGATGATGTCAAGTATGGATGCTACGCCAGATTTCTCTTTTTCCTCATGTACCCTAGGTTGAGCCCCTTTGTTACCGCTCTCGCACAGATCACTCCGGGGGGGTCATGTATGAAACGTGATGACGTCTCCACTTCTGCCCGCGTCCCAGTATTAATACAGTCGCAGAGCACTTAATGGCAGGATGGATCCATGGATGGCTGCCAGGCCTAGTGTAGTTTGCCGTCCCCTCCTCCCTGTCTGCAACGCTAGCGCATCTTGCAAAGAAAGTCGTCTGTCCCATTGCTGTGATACATCATGCTTCCCTTAAAGGGACACTCCGACTGCTCCCAGATGAGTTGATAGTCACGTTGCTTACTGATGGTAAATAATAAAAAAAATATATATTCTTTTATATATCATTTACGTCCGTGTTTTCCATGGCATATGGAGGGAACTAGAGCACTGTTCATCCTACACTTCCTGATTATTCATGAATGTACTTAAAGGGGCACCTTGAATACCCCCCCCCCCCCGATTAGTTGATAGTCACGTTGCTTACTGATGCTAATCACCAAATGATAAAACATTCTTGTAAATTCATTAATGTCTGGCATGTGAGACGGGGTCTAGAACACTGTTCATCCTGCACCTCCTGATTCATGAATGTAAAGTACTGACCGTTCGAGTCGGGAAGATGAGATTGGTATTGGTAATTATATGGGGGGAGATGCTGGTTATTCTTGTGCCGCCACATCAGGGATTTACTGTACCGCAATGCATCGAACTGGAAGCTGAGTAAATGGCGTTACAGGGGACAATGCCATCCCTATTGGCAGGCAGCGCTGACATTTCTCCCTCTGGCCAGAGTGCTTCATTATCAGCACTTTTGCTGTGCGCCGAGCTCGGATCCACAGACACGCATTATATCCCCGCCGCTGAGAGCAGAGTATTGCAGCACTAAATATTATCATTTGTCTGCTCTCTCACAAGCTGCGTAATTTGCTGTCCCTCTGGGTGAAGCCAAGTTTCCCCTCCGCTCCCTTCTTCCCGGTTGCACCTGCCAGATAGTCCTTTGTATCATGCACAAAAATAGTCTGGGAACAAGTAGGCCCCGTGCAACCTGGCACTCCGCTGCAGCAGCCATGATAAATATTAGCCAAGCCGGCAGGCAGAGCAGCTGGGCAGAGTTGGACTGGCTCATCCGGTGAAATAAAGGGGCAGCGAAGCCAGAATGGTTTAACCCTTTCCGAGTTTCGTCTTCCATTCCCAGCTATAATAATGGTGTCTGTGTGTCTCTGAACGGTTTACAGTTTCTTGACGGGTAATGATTAAATTACATTTGTGTATAAAGAACAGGTCCGCAATCATACGTAGTTCCATGTGACCCTCATCACACTCCAAAATGAATACAGACCACCTAAACTAAATCAGACTCCAGACCAGACCCCTTAACCTAATACAAACTCCAGACCAGATAGCCGAAAACGAATACAGACCCCCGACCAGATAACCTTAAGCTAATACAGACCACAATTCCTAAAATAATACACCACCAGACCAGGTCCTAAATAAGTACATACCCCTGATGAGATCCACTAACCTAATATAGGCTCCAGACTAGATCCCCTAAATAAATGCAGACTCTACAACAGACCCCCTAAATGAATGCAGGCCCTAGACCCACATACAGACCCCAGACCCACTAAACTAATGCATACCCCAGTCCAAACACCCTATACAGTTACATACCCTAGACCAGACCCCCTAAATGTGTACAGGTCTCAGGCCAAACCCCCTAATACAGACCCCAGACCAGACACCCTAAATTAATAGAGACCCTAGACCCACTAAACTAATACAAACCCCTAACCAAACACCCTATACAGTAAACGAATACAGACCATAGACCAGACCCCCTAATGAATACAGACCCTAAACCTACTAAACTAATACAAACCCCTAACCAAACATCCTATACAGTAAACGAATACAGACCATAGACCAGACCCCCTAAACGTGTACAGATTTCAGACTAGTCCCCCCTAATACAGACCCTAGACCAGACCTAAACTAAAACAGACCTCAGACCTGCTAAACTAATACAGACCCAAGACTAGATCCCTTAAACTAACACAGACCCCTAATCAACCGCCCTAAACTAAAACAGACACCAGACTAGACCGCCTTAACTGATACACCCTAGACCAGACCCCTTAAACTAATACAGACTCCAAACAGGACCACCTAAACTAATACAGACCCTAGACCAAACATCCTATATAATTGCACACCCTAAACTTATACAGAACCCAGATTAGACCCCTTAAACTAATACAGACCCCAGACAAGCCCTTCTTAACTAACACAGACTCCAGACCAGACTCTGTACACTAATACAGACCCCAGACTATCCCCCCCCATAAACTAATACAAACCCCAGACCAGGCTCCCCACATTAACACAGACTCTAGACCAGACTGTACACTAATACAGACCCCAGACTATCCCCCCCCATAAACTAATACAGACCCCAGACCAGGCTCCCTAAATTAACTATTCTGTTCAAATCCTCACGTCTTCTTGGTAGTCCTGCAGTCCCGTACTTCCAGGTGCTGCCGCATATTATGTCAGGATGCGGTTCCGGTGGTCAGGACGTTGTGTGTAGCAGGACCTGGGAGTGAAATGGTCTGCAGGAACATAGAGAGGTATTTAGTGCAGTTGATGGGACATCTTTTCGGGCAGTCTGACTCTTCAAGCACTCTCCCTTTTTTCTGCCAGGAAGTTGGCGATGATGCTGCTGCATCGTTGTTCCGAGCTCTGGGACAGCCGGGTGAGAACCAGCGGGGGAGCTGTCATTTTCCACGCATCACTTGGGCCGTGTGTTCTTTTTTCATATTCAGATTGGAGGCTTTTCAGTGTTAACCTTGACACCTGCCATCTGCCCTCTCCTCGCAGACACTCCCCGCATCTGGAACGCCTCGCTGCCTCCTTTTTTCGTAGAAATATATTGTTTGAAAAAGAAAAAAAAATCCAGCTCGTGATTAGTGGGTCTTTGTTGAGCCCTAATTTCTCTTCACATTGAGGGAGCTGTGCTTTGAACTTCGGCGCAGGTGTTAAACCGACCGTAGATGCCCAAATTAACCCCTGATGTGAGAACTAGAAATTTTTTGTGAGACAAATTTTTTATTTTTTTTTGCTTTAATTGCAAATGCACACTGGGACAGAATAAACGAGACCAGACGGGCCAAGACTGCGCCAAATTTAGCACAATGGTGAGCACTGCGTGATGAGCTTGGCGCAACTGATTAGACGCTTTTCTGTTCTTTAGGACCCATCTGTTGCAAAAAGTACTGAATTTGCCTGGATTGTACTAAATTTTCTGAGACAATCCTGCCAATTTTGGTTTATCCTGACCCGTAGATGCGTGGGGCTTAGGTAAACCCCACCCATAAATGTGAATCCTTGGACAGATTTGGCGTGTGCCCGGGGGTGTAGTTTGAATAAAAGTGTGCCCATCTTGGTTTGCCTTCTTCACAGAAATGTTTTATATTAAGGCCCAATACACATGACCGTATCTGTTGTGCCGTCCGCAAATCGTGGATCCGCACAATACAAATGCGCTCTGTATTGCATCCGCATTTTTTGTGGACCCTTTGACTTTAAAGGCTCTGTGGTCCACATTTTGCGCACAAGTATGGAACATGCCCTATCTTTTTTGCAGAACAGACGGATGACTCATGTGTTTTCCACATCCGTATTTCCGAACTGCAAAAAGATAGATTGTTTCCACATAATGCGGACCACGGACCAATTGAGGACAACAGTTCTGCAAATATAATGCAGGCGGCACATGGACCACATCCGTATTTTGAGGATCTATGATTTGCGGATACGGTTGTGTGCACGAGGCCTTAAAAAAAAAAAAAGTTGAGGGTGGTGTAAAAAATACATAAAATGCATAATTTCGGTGCAGGCCAGGTAAGCCACTTTCACGGGGTAGTTTGTGGCAGGTTTCTGGGGCATTTTGCTTTAGTAAATCCGCTCCCGTGCGTGCTCACACCGGCCATTATGAACCATTCAGTAATTGGTGCCTTGAAAGCAGATCCTGGGATCCACTAAGAGGCCGTATCTTCTACAGGTTATTATGGGAACTGATCATACCGATTACTTTTTAATATGGCTGTAGTTATCATTTGTTCTATAGGGAAGATTTATTATACCTAGTGTTGCCCATAGCAACCAGTTTCATTGTCTAATGGCCTTCTGAAAAAAATTATTCTGACTGGTTGCTATGGGGCAGCGCTAAGACACTTCTCTTATACTGTGGTATGATTTTCATAGCAACCAATCAAGTCATGGGTTTCATTTTCCAGTGGACCTCTGAAAAATGACAGCTGCTTTCTGATTGGTTGGTATATGGCAACACATACTTTTCCCTTGTCCTGTGGATGCAGTAGTGTTTCCCATAGCAACCAATCAGAGCTCGGCTTTCACTTTGTACGCTGCAGTGGAATAATGAAAGCTGCGCTGCGGTTGGCTGCCATGGACAACATGCCCGTTTAGCAACTGTGGCCCATTTAATGAACTTTATTTATATAAAAATCCAAAAGAACACCCTTCAGTGTTTACCTCCGGGCTGTAAATTAGTGGTCACTTATGAAGCCATCAATTGAGCAGCTTCTCTAGTCGCAGTTTTCCCCTCATTACGGCCTTCAGCTAAGGAGAAATGGGCAGAAATAGGAAATGACTGTTTTATTACGTACCCTGGGTTTCCTATCTGTAAGCCAATTTCAGATCTCTGCGGGGAGCCATTGTGGTACTAAAATGGCTGATATAATTATTAGTTTACAGTCAGATCACTAACGGGGTTAATTCTGTTGGAAATTTTACATCATCGGCTCCATTTACTGAACGCCCCTGCTGCACGGTTTATTCTAAGTTTACTCTAGAAGCCATTTAAAGGGGTTGTGCCAAATGACAAACTCAGCTCCGCTACATCTGTCGTTTTTCATGAACTAGTTTATGCTGTGGCATTTAAAATTAGCCCGCTTCCCGATTCTCTGGTATTATGGCGGCTTGGAAGTATTTGTCACATGACCTTGGGAAAAGGGAGGAGCCTATGAGGCCAGTAACTCCTATTCACACATGACTGGACTGAGCGCTTACCTCTGTGGTGTCCGAATTTAAAGGGAGAGAAAAAGCAGATTCCTAAAATAGCTTCACAGCAACTATAGTGGCTGGTACTCAGTAATACATCTCACAGCTGAGGTTTTGTTGCAATGAAATCCAGTGTAGACAATCTTGTGCAAGGAAAACCTCATTCAGTTTCCCCAAACTTCCTTCACATGCAGCTGAAAATTTGCCGTCTGATTCTGATCTGAAACGCGTAGCATTGTGTAAACCCGCTGATGATCAGTGTTCACCTACCCTTAGGTTTGTACCAGTTTCAGGCTTAAAAAATAAATTGATAAAAATTTACTGCAAGCAGAGATCTTGAATATATTACGGAATTTAAAGCAAAGTCTGTTTCTAACGCTGTTTTTCTTTTTTCCTCCTTTCAGCCCCTGCAGATCGATGACAATTTCTGCGGTCAGGATTTTAACCAGCCTCTCGGAGGGACGGTCACCATAGAAGGGACGCCGCTTTTCGTCGATAAGGAGGATGGTATGACGTCAGTGGCGGCCTACGACTACCGAGGACACACCGTCGTTTTTGCCGGAACTCGCAGCGGCAGGATGAAGAAGGTAAGTGTGCCGCAGTGCACTGGCTTTGAGGCGCCTTTTTGTAGGGGGTGACGCGCCGGCAGCTGTCCGACAATCACTCCCATCATTTGCTTGAGAAGCCAGATTTGCATGATTGTAGCAGTTCGGCCGCATGCAAAATCCTCCGCCTTCGTCATGTTTGAGGACTTTGTGTAGGTGTGACATTGGCTTCCGGTTTCCGTATATTGGCGTCGTCAAGTTGTGTGCGCATATTTGTGAAAACCTATGATATTAGTGAGGTGCGAGGCACTAAAGACCTCACAGAACCTGTTCACATCTCCTTTTATAGGAGGAGAGGCACTTATGGATGCAGAGGTTCTCTGTACTGGAGATATGTGGCATAGAGTAGTGATCATGGGGGCCCGGGTCGGTTATATCACCCGATAACCTAGAACTGGAGGTGTAGAGTCCGTGTTCCTCCCGCTCCAGCCTTCCACATTATAGGGTTTGGCATTCCCGCTGACAGTCCCTCCTCGCAGATACTTTTGGATGAATCATAGAAAATAGGCTTTTTAGTATTCCTTTTTTTTTTTCTTAAAAGGGAACAAAACAGTTGATTTTTCAGGTGAGTGGCACCGAGCGTCTCCGCTAATCAGATCTGGGATGTGCCGGAAAGCTGGAGCGGCTGTCACTTCTCATTCTTCCTGTGACAGGTGTGGGCTCACGAGAACAATGCATTTATCAGTCTGACTGATAAGTGGGGGGGGGGAGTAAATTTCAGAATTTTTTTTTTCACCTCTTTTGTTCTCATCGCCTAAATATTCTGTCAAGTCCCCGCTTCAGTCGCTGCCGGTTGCACATGTATTTGCATGATTGGTTTTTACGCCAGTAATATGCAATATCAAAGATTCTGCCGTCTATAGGATACGTTCGTTCCATTACCGCTTCGGCAGAGGCCATTGAGCGCGTGCGACCAGCCCAGTGACACGGACAACAACAAAAAATAAGCAAAAGAACAAACAGCAGGTGGCGCTATACAGATACATGTTATTGAATAACTCGGTGGCTATGCTACATTTTTAATTACATGCAATTACAAAAGTGTTCAGATTCAAGTGCTGGTTTGAAAAATGTAGAATATGTTTTGTGACACAACCGCTTTAAAGGGACAATTAAACCTGTCTGCTCCCTGTTATCAGCCGTCTCGGATAGGGGCGTCGCTACTTTCCTTTGGATATCCACTCACAGGAATTCCAGAAAGCTGCCTTCCTCCATGATCACTTAAGTGCGGAATATATCGGCAGCCCTCCCTTATTACATTTTAGTTTATAGACTGATGACTTTAGGTTGAAAAAACAAAGATTTGCAATGAAATGGTGCCCCTAGTGATCAAGTTGTGTACTGCCAAAAACATGCTTTATTGTAACTACTGACTTCTTTTGATAGTTTCGTTTTGTGTTGACTTTGGGGTTTTCTTTATACAGCGTTGAAGTTTTCACTACTGGATAGACAATAATTTGCAGCTGATCTTCTCTGTCGTTCTCCTCAAAAGTCAAAGAGCATAACCCATCAATCTAAGCCATGCCCCGATTTATTTTTTTTTTTTATTGCCCCCATGAATGTTAAGTTAAAAATGAATCGGCTTTGCAGAAGGGCTTCATTAAAAATGTCCCACCGTTTTGCTTCTACATCCCCCTATGCAGAACTCTGTGTATCCATGGTAACAGACAACAAACTCCTGTGTAACGTAGTCCTGCCGTCTTGCAGTCTTAGGCCCCTTTCACACGGGCGAGTTTTCCACGCGGGTGCAGTGCGTGAGGAGGACGCATTGCACCCGCACTGAATCCGGACCCATTCATTTCTATGAGGCTATGCACATGAGCGGTGATGTTCACGCATCACTTCTGCGTTGCGTGAAAATCGCAGCATGCTCTATATTCTGCGTTTTTCACACAACGCAGGCCCCAAAGAAGTGAATGGGGCTGCAGAAAAATCGCAAGCATCCGCAAGCAAGTGCGGATGCAGTGCGATTTTCCGGCATGGTTGCTAAGCTCTGTGATGGACCATGTGATTGGACCATGTGATGTGACGTCATCACAGGTCCTTTAGAATACAGCTAAAGTTTAAAGATAGAAGAGAGATTGCCAACTACGCGATCAAGTGGCTAAGGTAAGTTGTTTTTTATTTTTAACCCCTTAATCCTCATTTTACTAAGCATTCTGTAGTGAGAATGCTATTATTTTCCCTTATAACCATGTTTTAAGGAAAAATAATAAATTCTCCAGAATACTCTACCCGAAACCGGACTTCAGTGATGAAGTCCGGCTTCACGTCTGGGTACCAAACATGGTGATTTTTCCAACGCGTGTGCAAAACGCATTACAAACGTTTGCACACGCGCGGAAAAATCGCGCATATTCCCGCAACGCACCCGCATCCTATTGTCACTACCAGAGCTTTGAGACGTTCTCACAGCTCTGTTTCTCCACCCCTGTGATGATGTAACTACTAGAGCTTTGAGACGTTCCCACAGCTCTGTTTCTCCGCCCCTGTGATGAGGTCTTTACTTTCTGTTTCCTTCCTCCCAGCTGTCCCTCCTGTGTTTGATTGCTCTGCCTTTAAATCACCTCTCTTCCTTTGTACGGTGCGGATTATACTACTTCATTTGACCTGTATCTCTCGCTTGAGTATCTTCACTGGTGTGATATCTTTTCTGGACCTGTGTTCTGCTGAAGCAAGTACTTCGGACATTGTCTGCTGAGCTTTATTGTTCTGAATTTCGGAGATGGGCAGCTGATTCAGGTTGGAATGATGCTGCACTCCGGAGTCAGTTCTGTCATGGTCTCTCAGAGAGATTGAAAGATGCGTTTGCTTTCCATGAGAGACCAACTTCTTTAGAGTCTGCCATGTCATTGGCGGTACGCCTTGACAGGCGTCTAAGAGAAAGAAACGAGACCTCTCGGTCCAGCCATTGTCACTCTAGGGGCAGTGGTGCGGACTCATTCAGTGTGCAGGGGTCTCATCCTGTCTCGGTCCCCTCTGAGGAGGAGCCTATGCAGCTAGGTCGACTTGCCCTGATAAAGGAGGATTTAGTCCTCAGAGAATGGTGTGTTTTTGTTGTGGGGGCATTGGTCATTTGGCAAATGTTTGTCCCTCTAGGAGATTCATGAACTGTACTAAGAGTGATAATAAGAGAAAATCCTCAAAGGAAAATCATCAAACTCTGCTTCATCTGCTACCTTGGGCAAAGTTGATGTAGGAATTGGGGCTTTTCCTCTGACCTGCAGTTCTCGTTTTCTCCTTTCTGCCAGGGTGGCGCTAGAGAGCAAAGTCATTTCTTGTGAAATTTTTGTTGATAGTGGAGCGGCCGTCAATCTTATTGACACTCAATTTGTAGCCAGGCATGGTTTTCGGGTTTGCACATTAGAAAAAGATATACCTGTTTTTGCCATTGACTCTGCTCCACTCTCACAGAGATCCCTGAAGGGCATTGTTCACAATATCCGGTTAGCTGTAGGTGACACTCATGTGGAGGATATATCTTGTTTTGTCCTTAACGGATTGCCTACTCCTCTAGTGTTGGGGTTACCCTGGCTCACTAAACATAACCCCACTATTGATTGGCAAGGAAGGCAAATAAATGAGTGGAGTGAGTTTTGTAGAGAGAATTGTCTCACAGCGACTTTTGCAGAGGTATCTACTAAAACTTTGCCATCATTTCTCTCTGATTTCTCGGACGTGTTTTCCGAGAGCGGTGTGCAGGAGCTACCTCCTCACCGGGAGTTTGACTGTCCCATTAACCTCATTCCCGGCGCCAAGCTGCCAAAAGCACGCCTGTACAATCTCTCACAACCGGAGAGAATCGCAATGCGAACCTATATCTCTGAGAGTCTCGATAAGGGGCATATTCGTCCCTCAAAATCACCGGTCGCCGCGGGTTTTTTTTTGTTAAAAAGAAAGATGGCTCTCTGAGACCTTGCCTAGATTTTAGGGAGCTGAACCGTATCACGATTCGCGATCCCTATCCCCTTCCTCTGATCCCAGACCTCTTCAACCAAATTGTTGGGGCCAAGGTTTTTCCAAATTGGATTTGAGAGGCGCGCATAACCTGGTCAGGGTCAGAGAGGGGGATGAATGGAAAACAGCCTTTAATACTCCCGAGGGGCATTTCGAGAATCTCGTTATGCCTTTTGGCTTGATGAATGCTCCGGCCGTCTTTCAGCATTTTGTTAACAGTATTTTCTACCATTTAATGGGGAAATTTGTATTGGTGTATCTTGATGATATTTTGATTTTTTCCCTGATGTTCGGACTCATCAGGATCATCTTTTTCAGGTTCTGCAGATTCTGCGAGAAAATAAATTGTACGCCAAGCTGGAGAAATGTGTGTTTATGGTATCGGAGATTCAATTTCTGGGTTTTCTCCTCTCTGCTTCTGGTTTTCGCATGGATCCGGAGAAGGTCCGTGCTGTGCTTGAGTGGGAGCTTCCTGAGAATCAGAAGGCATTGATGCGCTTTCTGGGTTTTGCAAACTATTACAGAAAGTTCATTTTGAATTATTCCTCTGTTGTCAAACCCCTCACTGACATGACCAAAAGGGGGCGGATTTTTCCTCTTGGTCGGAGGAGGCGCTTGCAGCTTTTTCTAAGATTAAAGAGAGTTTTGCGTCTGCTCCCATCTTGGTGCATCCCGATGTTTCCTTACCTTTTATTGTTGAGGTGGATGCTTCCGAGGTGGGTGTGGGTGCGGTTTTGTCCCAGGGTCCGTCTCCTTCCAAATGGCGACCCTGTGCCTTTTTCTCTAAAAACTCTCACCGGCAGAGAAAAACTATGATGTGGGAGATAGGGAATTGTTGGCCATCAAGCTGGCTTTCGAGGAATGGCGCCATTGGTTGGAGGGGCCAGGTACCCTATAACCGTTTTTACCGACCATAAGAATCTGGCGTACTTGGAGTCGGCCAAGCGTATGAATCCGAGACAGGCCAGATGGTCTCTGTTCTTCTCCAGATTCAATTTTGTCGTTACATTCCGCCCTGGGATCAAAAATGTGAAGGCTGACGCCTCTCTCGCTGTTTTCCGGGAGGAGGAAACTCCGAGGACCCGGGTCCCATTTTGGCGGAGGGGTAGTTGTTTCTGCTCTGTATTCTGATTTGGAGGCCGAGGTCCAGGCTGCCCAGACTGAGGCACCTGCCCGTTGTCCTTCTGGAAAGTTGTTTGTGCCTCCTGAGTTACGTCACAAACTCTTCAAGGAGCATCATGATACGGTTCTTGCTGGTCACCCCGGGAGTAGAGCCACGGTAGATCTCATTGCTCGGAGATTTTGGTGGCCGGCTCTTCGTAAGTCGGTGGAGGGTTTTGTGGCTGCTTGTGAGACGTGCGCTCGCGCTAAGGTCCCTCGTTCACGGCCTTCAGGTCCCCTTCTCCCCTTACCCATACCTTTCCGTCCTTGGACACACCTGTCCATGGACTTTATCACGGATCTTCCTCGTTCCTCAGGGAAGTCGGTGATCCTGGTGGTGGTGGACCGTTTTAGCAAGATGGCACATTTCATACCCTTCCCTGGATTGCCCAATGCTAAAACGTTGGCGCAAGCTTTTGTCGACCATATTGTTAAATTGCATGGCATTCCTTCTGATATTGTTTCCGATAGAGGCACGCAGTTTGTGTCCAGATTCTGGAAGGCTTTCTGTTCTCGCCTGGGGGTTCGGCTGTCCTTCTCTTCTGCTTTTCACCCGCAGTCGAATGGTCAGACTGAACGCGTCAATCAGAATCTGGAGACATATTTGCGCTGTTTTGTTGCAGAGAACCAGGAGGATTGGTGTTCGTTTCTCCCTCTTGCTGAGTTTGCTCTGAACAACCGTCGTCAGGAATCTTCTGATAAGTCACCATTCTTTGGTGCATATGGGTTCCATCCGCAGTTTGGGACATTCTCGGGAGGGGCTCCTTCTGGTTTGCCTGAGGAGGAGAGATTTTCCTCGTCTTTGTCTACCATTTGGCAAAAGATTCAGACTAATCTAAGAAAGATGAGTGAGAAATATAAGCGTGTGGCTGATAAGAGACGTGTGCCTGGTCCGGACCTGAATGTGGGTGATCTGGTGTGGTTGTCTACAAGAAATATTAAACTGAAGGTTCCCTCCTGGAAATTGGGTCCCAAGTTTATTGGGCCTTATAAAATCTTGTCAGTCATCAATCCTGTTGCCTTCCGTCTTGATCTTCCACGGGTTTGGAAGATACATAATGTATTTCACAGATCTCTCTTAAAACCATATGTCCAGCCCACGGTACCCTCCTCTTTGCCTCCTCCTCCGATTTTGGTTGATGGCAATCTGGAGTTTGAGGTTTCCAGAATTGTGGACTCTCGCATTGTCCGCGGTTCTCTTCAGTACCTCGTTCATTGGAAAGGTTATGGTCCTGAGGAGAGGATGTGGGTTCCGGTGTCGGACATTAAAGCCACTCGCCTCATCAGGACTTTTCATAGGGCTCATCCTGAGAAGGTGGGTCCTGGGTGTCCGGAGTCCACCCGTAGAGGGGGTACTGTCACTACCAGAGCTTTGAGACGTTCTCACAGCTCTGTTTCTCCCACCCCTGTGATGATGTAACTACTAGAGCTTTGAGACGTTCCCACAGCTCTGTTTCTCCGCCCCTGTGATGAGGTCTTTACTTTCTGTTTCCTTCCTCCCAGCTGTCCCTCCTGTGTTTGATTGCTCTGCCTTTAAATCACCTCTCTTCCTTTGTACGGTGCGGATTATACTACTTCATTTGACCTGTATCTCTCGCTTGAGTATCTTCACTGGTGTGATATCTTTTCTGGACCTGTGTTCTGCTGAAGCAAGTACTTCGGACATTGTCTGCTGACTTTGGATCTGTTTTCACTGCTGCTGCAGCTCCTTCAGTTAAGTGTGCAGACATTGTGTGTTTCTGTTTGTTTTGCTGACTGGATCCGAGGCGACCCCGGTTCCATCCATATACTGAGCAGGGCACCGGTGGCCGTGCCCCTTCCACTACTGTAGGGGTTACAGTGGTCATCAGCCTTAGGTACGCGGGCATGTCTCGATCCACCATCTGGATCTGGACATGGGCTTAGCAGCATAGGGAGAGCTTTTAGGGTCTGACAGGGGTCACCCTTTATGTTCCCTAGTTTGGGTCCGGTCAGTAGCTAACTCACTGTGTATGCTCTTGTTGCTCACATACAGCCGTGACACCTATCCGGGCGTCAAACATGACGCCCGTGTGAAAGAGGCTTTAGGCTTTCTTGCATTTGTCCTCATACATTTGGTTGGTCAGCCAGATATAGAGGACAGAGTGAAGAAAACACGACTGCGGGATCAGACTACACAGGGTTTGTTTGTAGTCTGTTACCATGGAGACCCATAGACTTCATGTAAGTTGCAAACGGTAGAACTTTTTTTTATATTTTTTTTTAATCACAACCTATTACAAAGCTGCTTCCTTTTAAATTTTGTATACCTTAAGGGGGTTAAGACTAAAAAATTTCCCCAATTGGAGTCAAAACTCGGGAAGCACCCTTCACAAACGATCTTTTCATTCTCTTAACGGGGTTATCCAAGACTAAAAAATATCCCCCATATGCCCGGGCCTCTCACACTAAATATACTTACCTGGCTCCCCGCTCCCTGCGGCTTCTCCCTGTGCGCGGATGAAAACATCCGGTGTCTGGGGATGGGGGGGGGGGGGTAGGCCAATGGCAGGCGGGAACGGGGATGAGCCTCCCTTGCATGGCGGGTGACACTAAGGGAGGATTGTCCCCGCCTGCCATTGGCTGCTCCCCCCTGACACCGGATGTTTTCATCTGTGCATGGGAAGAAGCGACAATGCGTGGACCAGGAGCGGCATGGGGAGCCAGGTCAGTATATTCAGTGTGAAAGACCCCGGAAATATGGGGGAGATTTTTTAGACTCGGATAACCCCTTTAAGAGAATGAAAAGATCGTTTGTGAAGGTGGACATTATGATTTGTGGGTGGTTCCCGAGTTTTGACTCTAAAGGTATGTTCACACGACGACATTTTGTTGCATTAATGTCACGCGACAATTTTTATAATGGGTATAAGATGGGTTTTTCTGTGACTGTTGCGTCGCAGTCGCATGTTGCAATGCGACACCATAGACTACCTTTATAAAAATTGTCTGGCGACATTAATGCAACAAAATGTTGCGCGAAAAATGTTGTAGTGTAGTTGTGCTCTATTTGTCGCGCAACTTATTGTCGTCGTGTGAACGTCCCCTAATTGTCGGTGTGGATGGCGGTATACCGATGGTAGGTTGCTTATGTTTTCTGCTTTAATTTTGCCTTTGTGATCTCTGAGACGACAGTTCCTTCGAGGGTTTAGTGATTGGCATTACCACCCGGCCATATTGTCTGCAGCAGGTTGGCGTCTTTCACTCCGTATCTGAGCGGAACGTGTTAAGGCGTCTTGCGGTGGGACCACGAGTGGGATTGTGGCGTGCTCGGCACATGCTGTCGCCAGGAAGCCTCTGCATAGCAGGAAAGCAAAATCTCAATATAGATCTGGCATTTACCCCAGCTGAGAGAAGTACTGAGAGCGGCACGCGGCTGCAGATGGAAATTATCGTCCTCTCCTGCTCTGTGCTGCACTGGTGAGCGTTTTTATTCCTCATTATTATTATTTTTTTTTTTTTGTGTTTTAAACTTTTTTTTTTTATACAAGCAGCCGTTTTTTTTTGTCATCTCATGCAACAAGATATCAAGAAAGGAAGTGATTTTTTTTTCACACTTTTTTAATATTTTTTTATTTTTTTTCATTTTTTTTTCTAATTCGGCATTTTATTTATTTGGCTGATCGTTAAACCAGAGATGACACGGCTTCAGCGAGCATTTTTATTCAGCGCGTAGGCGTTTGTTGCTGATCGAAATAGTAGTATAAATTATATGCGCGTCTAATTTATGGGTACTATAGGAGACAGAATGAAGTGGGCGCTTACGCATCTGACGGGTTAGCGTGGGGGGGGGGGTGTCATTGGGTGGGATCGATACCTGATCTAAAGTGACAAGCGGTGACGGCTCTCAGATTTCAGCTATTGAGCTCTAAATAGCGGGTTTGTAATAGGTCTTTAGTGAATCCGAGCTGAGGGGAACGATGGGTGGGGGGGGGGGGGGGGTGACTGCAGATCAATGCCGAAAGTGAGGCAGAGACTGATACTTTCAATTATGAATCCGAGAAATATGATGATTGTTTTGGTATTGTCTTTCCCGGCTCTAGTACTATATTATTTTTCATGATACTGCAATGGATTTCATGAGAGGCCTCCGGTTACTAAGCCTTTTGCGCCCGGCATTTATAGACACTGGCTTGTAGCCCATAATTACAGGGAAATTGTTTTCTGTGGGGTTTTTTTTTTTTGGTCTTTTATTATTTCAATGTCAGGATTATGTTGGGTGTGGATAAACTGCCGTTAATAGAATGAGAAGGGCAAACAACCTGGCAAATCGGACTTTCACTATGTTGGACTACTTGTCCATAGGAAACTGTGTTCTTTAGGAGACATAGGATGCAGTATTATAGTAGTTATATTCCTGTACATAGGAGGCAGTATTATAGTAGTTATATTCTTGTACATAGGCAGTATTATAGTAGATATATTCTTGTACATAGGAGCAGTATTATAGTAGTTATATTCTTGTACATAGGAGCAGTATTATAGTAGTTATATTCTTGTACATAGGAGCAGTATTATAGTAGTTATATTCTTGTACATAGGAGGCAGTATTATAGTAGTTATATTCTTGTACATAGGAGCAGTATTATAGTAGTTATATTCTTGTACATAGGAGCAGTATTATAGTAGTTATATTCTTGTACATAGGAGGAGTATTATAGTAGTTATATTCTTGGACATAGGAACAGTATTATAGTAGTTATATTCTTGTACATAGGAGGCAGTATTATAGTAGTTATATTCTTGTAGATAGGAGCAGTATTATAGTATTTATATTCTTGTACATAGGAGCAGTATTATAGTAGTTATATTCTTGTACATAGGAGGAGTATTATAGTAGTTATATTCTTGGACATAGGAACAGTATTATAGTAGTTATATTCTTGTACATAGGAGGCAGTATTATAGTAGTTATATTCTTGTAGATAGGAGCAGTATTATAGTATTTATATTCTTGTACATAGGAGCAGTATTATAGTAGTTATATTCTTGTACATAGGAGGCAGTATTATAGCAGTTATATTCTTGTACATAGGAGCAGTATTATAGCAGTTATATTCTTGTACATAGGAGCAGTATTATAGTAGTTATATTCTTGTACATAGGAGGAGTATTATAGTAGTTATATTCTTGTACATAGGAACAGTATTATAGTAGTTCTATTCTTGTACATAGGAGGCAGTATTATAGTAGTTCTATTCTTGTACATAGGAGGCAGTATTATAGTAGTTATATTCTTGTACATAGGAGGCAGTATTATAGTAGTTATATTCCTGTACATAGGAGGCAGTATTATAGTAGTTATATTTCTGTACATAGGAGGCAGTATACTAAGACTATATAATACTATGCAAAAACAATCCAGATAAATAAACTTTATATCAGGGAGGCTTAAAACTTTAGCGTGGTTCCTTTTTAAGTTTTTATGCTCATGTGTCACATTTTCATACTGATTCTTTACATGTAAATTACTCCGATCCCAACCTCTGCCCAGCCTCACTTCCTATTTCTGTGATGATGCAGAATCCTGTTTTGTGCCGTCTTGGGTGACAGCCAGCATCTACCATAGCTTGAGTGGAAGAGATGCTTAACGCTGCATCATCAGTTATGTGATAGCCATGAGGCGGTTGGTATAATCCCCCTCCGATCACTGACCTCCCATGAGGACATCCCAGGTGTTTGCCGAAAGATGAGAATCTGCTCGGGCTGCCATCCAGCAACAAAGAGCCGTTAAAGAGGACCTTTCACTGCTCCTCACTTTCCTGTTTTAATAGCTCCATGCATCCCCATGTAATAACAATTCTGGCGCCTCTATTCTTATGGCTCTATGTTGTGCCATCCCTTTATTAATTCAACTAGAAGTTATGAATGAATTGCTATTGGCCTTCAGTAAGGGTACAGAGTAGAGGTAACCAGTTGGGGGTGTGTACCTGCACAGTCTGAGAATGGCAGCACTGATTGGATAGAGTTAGTCTGTGCAGGGACACGCCCCCAACTGGTTACCTCCCCTCTGTACCCATACTGAAGGCTAATAGCAATTCATTCATAACTTCTAGTTGAAATATTAAAGGAATGGCAGAACATCCAGACAGAAGAATAGAGGCTCCAGAATTGTTATTACATGGGGAATGCATGGAGCTATTAAAATAGGCAGGTTAGGAGCGATGAGAGGTCCCCTTTAAATGTCAGACAAACCGGAAACTGTTAAAGCTCTGTAAATGTGTAAAATATCACTATTACCGATTTAAAGGAATTTTCCATTATCGTCAAAATAGAATTAGCTCAACATATCGTATTTTATTTCAGTTAACGTATATTGGGCAGTAATTTATCCTTAAATTAGGATTCAAGGATCAAGAAAGCCCACATAGAACTCTGTGGTCACATTCATTGTGTTATGGTCCAGGTAGGTGTGCTCACAAGGTGTTTGTTTAAATAAACTTTATTTATATGAACCAGAGAACATGTTTAGGCAGTCTTCTAGTCTAGTAGTCACTAGTGTTTAGGGTTAAAATGAGCAATGGTGTGGCGTTAAAATGACCGATTACCAGCTGTCTGGTAAGAGGTGGTCATAGATCCCTGTCAGGAGGATGGGGGTTATAGACAGACGTACCTCTTTATGCAGCCTCCCCCTCTTGTAGGCCTGCAGAATGCCAACGAAGGGTCCTTAAGAGCTGCGGTGGGTATAATGCTCACATTATGCAGCAAACAAATGTCTGTTCACAGATTTCAGCTACTTGGGACATTAATCAATCACGGGGACCTGTCATGTTTCTTACTGGGGACTTGGAAAAACAACTGGAGAGGGGCCAGTGTGAAACGAGCAGCTGATCTCTTGTCAGTGTACGAACTCCCTCCTAATGTCTTCTATTTTGTAGACGAGACCACAGGGGCTCGCCATTAAGATGCATCTCTGTGCCTATCCATAGTCCCGGCACCGGCAGACATTGTTTTTTCTTTACTAATGTTCATAAGTGACCTTGCAGAGTCATGGGGCACCAAATGCCTCATTTCCCATTGACTCATATGACTTATTATGAAACCATTGTCTATGGTTTTTTTGGCATAAAATTATAGTGTCTGAAAATGCATTTCTGTATATGAAAAATCTGATTAATAAAGCAAGAGTAAGGACCACCACGCCTTCTGTCTGTAGTCCTGCCCTCTATTCGGTGTAAGTTCCCCTATGGACCGAAGACCTGAGCAGTCACATACAGACCGGTTGCCAAGGACCTTGGCTGCATAGGCCGTGTGTTTGCTTTTTTCCATCTCATCTTGCACTATTAATCAGATTTTCTATGAAACATAAAGTTTTTTTTATAGCATTTAATGCATTTTCGTGAATATTAGAGGGTTTCTGTCACCAGATTTAACCCTATAAAACTGGCTGACATTGCCGATGTGCTAATGTCAGCAGACCCTAGCTCTCCTAATCTTGCTTCTGGATGCCCCCGTTACTGCACAATTTTAACTTTTATAATATGCTAATTACCGTAGTCTCTAGGAGCAGGGGGGGTGGGGGTGTTGCTCTTGCCCCTAGACGCTCCGTTCGCCCACCTCAAGTCACGCCCTGCCGTCCTTGATTGACAGGTCCAGCGTTCGTCGTCTCCGGCTGGCCCTGTATGCTGGATAAATCTTGCGCAGTCCCAGCACACAGGGCCGGCAGGAGGAGACAATCAAGGACGGCAGGGCGTGACTTGAGGTGGGCGAACGAAGCCTCTAGGAGCAGGAGCAACACCCCCCACCACTCCTCTGCTCCTAGAGACTTTGGTAACGGGGGCATAAGATTAGGAGAGCTAGGGTCTGCTGACATTAGCACATCGCTAACGTCAGCCAGTTTGATAGGGTTAAATCTGGTGACAGAAACCCTTTAAACATTTTAGAGTCATGTGAGATTTCTTTTATAATAAAATTTGGATTTGGCCCATTTAATTTTCATGTTTCCTCTCCTGGGGTTCTCTAACCTTTTCTGGTATGCAGTGGTCTCTAACCATTTTGGGATGACATCATTTCCTTAGTAAACACAACCTGTCATAAACATGAAATAATTTTTTTTTCATTTTTTTAATTTTTTTTAACCATAATCTAAAACATAAATGGTGGCTTTGTCTGTGCAGTTTTCCCCATAATTCTTAGCTGTCATTCTATGGACAGATGCGCAGAGAAGATGATTTAATGTCAGCTAAAATATTACACTTCCAGTTAGTGACACAAGATTGATTTCATCGAGCAAAATCTCTGCCCGGAATACCCCTTTAATTTGGCGCATAAAGTCAGTATTGTAATTCTCAAATTCCTTTCAGCTTATCTGTAGAATAGACGTCCTGGTGGCCATATTGGAGGGATTTCCATCTGACTGTTGTTTAAAGGGGTTGTTCAGGATGAGAAGAACATAGCTGCTTTTTTTCTACAAACAGCGCCACACTTCTCCACAGATAGGTTCTGGTATTGCAGCTCAGCCCCTTTAAATCTAATGGGGTCAAACTGCTATAGTACACATATGGGCGGGTTCGCATTGGTGTTATAACAGAATCTAATGGAATTTTAGGACTGAGTGCAAAATAGAAGCCTTTAAGAGGCATTCCCTTTTGCGCCGTCCTATGGGGACACATAACGGTTCCATTTGGTTCCGTTCTACATGACAGAGAACCGTTATATGGCCCCATAGACATGTATTAGGACGGAGCAGCACAGAATGCCTCTTAAAGGCTTCCATTTTGCATTCCGTTATATATTATAATTCTGTAACGCCATTGTGAACCCGCCCTAACCTGTGGATGGTGCTGTTTTTGGATGAAAGCAGCAATGTTTTTTGCCCCTTTAACGTTTATATATATTAAAGTTATAACCTGCTTATGGCACATGACTCCTCGCCGGCCCCAACGTCTTAATGAACTAAGCAGTCTTATGTCGCTTGGCTCCGTAAAAATAAAAATGTGAGCTATAATTCTGCACTCAAATCTGAAGCGTGAAAGTTGTTGTACATTGAGACTATAAAGACATCTCCAGGGACGCTTTTCCCAGACTAAATACGCATTACATTATGTTTTTATTTTTGTGTTTTTTTTTTTTCTTCTTTCCCCCTTTGCAGTCAGTGGTAGAATTTATCACAGCCGAGGAGCCTGCAGATTATTTTTTTTTTCTTCTTGTGTAGAATTTTCTCATCTTATTTTTATTTTATTTTTTTAGCCCCACCTCTAAAAAAAATGAATAAATACATTAAAGGGGTTTTCCAACATATTTTTACTGATCCCCCTATCTTCCGGTGGAGGTCCAACACTCAGAACCCCCCCCTGATCAGTTGTTTGAGAAGGCACAAGCGCTCTCTGAAGCACCGCAGCCTTCTCGCACAATTTCCCGGGACGTTCATTGGCCACATGGCCTAGATGCAGCTCAGCTCCATTGAACTGAGCCGTGACACCAAAGGCAGCTGCTAGCAAATGGACTGCGCCGCGCTTGGTGAGCTGAGAGAAGGCTGCGTCCCTGCTGCAAACACCGGTGCCTTCTCAAACAGCTGATCGCCGGGTGTCCACCAGAGGATAGGTCATCAGTAAAAATGTCTCGGAAAACCCTTTTAACCTGTATAAGAAAAAAAAATTGCACCATATAATAGCAATAAAAATTACATGCTCTTTACTATCTGCTGCTGTATTACCCCCTTGTTTGCACTAATGAGCAGCTCATTATGGGCGGTACCTCTGATTGACAGCTCTGCTCTGGCTTAACTGGTCTAGTTATGATCTGTTACATTCTTCTGTTCTAACCCAAACCTACAGCCATCGATGTGTGCTTGTACCCACAACTGTATGCTATACCACAGGTATGCACACAGTAATATTTGAATTTTTCATAAGCATGCTTTATGCGATTTTATTTTTTATTTTTTTTATTTTATTTTTTACCTATGTTCAACTTTTTGTGAGGTCAGTACACCTTCCTCGGATACTGCAGGTTGCATTGAGTCAAACAAGGCCCTTGTCGGCTGACTGCCCTCCTGACACTGGCACGCAGACCCTTCCAACCTCCACCCTCACAGGTCTTGTACCATTGATTTTCCTAAACCCTCAGCAATCTTTTCCGAGAACCTGACGGTATTCTGCAGTTGTAAGTGCGAAGAGTGTTTTCAGGAATACTAATGGCGCTCTACCTGCTGTGGTCAGTAATGGAATTGCTGTAGCGAATGTTTCCAGCTAAATGGTCTCATCACGATTCAGTCCAGGACCTTAAAGTTGACACCAAATTGAAACCCCCACCCAGACTTCCGTGTTTACTGTTGTATGGTAACACTGTTAAGTGACAACTCTTATGGGCTGAAAAACTAGGCCCACAGAACTTGTCATTTTTTAGCCAGGGTGGACTTGTGTTTCGATTCAGAAGATCAAAAAAGTTTCAGGAGTCAAAAATCTGTTCGAAATGATAAAAATAAGATATAAGCCCATTCTTAGGGGATTTCTTTGGTCTCTAAAATTCGATATAATACTGTCATGGTAAACAACTGCTGCTTTAGACTTCTGACCGCAACGCTTTATGAAACGCGTTAGGAGGCAGCTTTTTTTTCCAGTCTAAGCTATTTTGGTTCGGTGTTTTGCCCAGTGGAAGATGACAGACTTCCTGACAGCCTCTTGTTTCTATAGATAAAGTTTTCCAGGCAACATCACACAGAGGAGATGGAAGTGATTCACGGCTTTGGGAGACTGTGGATGTCTAGGAACAGGAATTTAGTAATCAAAAGTCATTTCCGGGACATGGGTGGGTGACAGCGCACCGGATACGCGCAGGAAGCCATCTTCTGCCTCGTTTATGGTTATGTAAAAAATGTCTGTGGCCCTCCGTGACGGGAATACCAAAGTGAACCATAGAAAGTACTTGTCACATTT
Organism: Bufotes viridis; assembly: GCA_033119425.1. Taxonomy (NCBI): domain Eukaryota; kingdom Metazoa; phylum Chordata; class Amphibia; order Anura; family Bufonidae; genus Bufotes; species Bufotes viridis. The sequence continues at coordinate 11,769,427 of CM065596.1, read as the reverse complement.
TGGGGTTCTCAAAGCAGGGTTTTCCTAAGACTTCTCCCGTGCGGCACCTATTCCGCAGAACTTGCTGGCCTGGACCATCTGACTTCCTCACGTTTTTTCGGCGTGCCTTAAAAACTAATTTTTAAAAAATGGTATGTCACATAACCACGTTGTCTGGACATAGATACCTCCACTCCATCATCTGCTCTACTAGCTACCCACAATGCATCAGCTCTTATGACCAGAGACCTCTCTCTTGTAGAGTATAAGCTCTTTTAGGCAGGGTCCTCTCTCCTGTAGAGTGTGAGCTTTCATGGTTAGGGCACATTCTCCTGTGGCGTGTAAGCTCTTACGTTAGGTCTCTTTTCCTTGCAAGCTCTTATGGGCAGAGACCTCTCTCCTATAGAGTGTAAGCTCTTATGGGCAGGGTCCTCTCCTGTAGAGTATAATCTCTTATGGACAGGGACCTCTTTCCTGTAGAGTGTAAGTTCTTATGGGCAGGGGCCTCTCTCCTGTAGAGTATAATCTCTTATGGACAGGGACCTCTTTCCTGTAGAGTGTAAGTTCTTATGGGCAGGGACCTCTCTCTTGTAGAGTTTAAGCTCTTATGCGCAGGAGCCTCTCTGCTGTAGAGTGTAAGCTCTTATGGGCATGGACCTCTTTCCTGTAGAGTGTAAGTTCTTATGGGGAGGCGCCTCTCTCCTGTAGAGTGTAAGCTCTTATGGGCAGGGACCTCTTTCCTGTAGAGTGTAAGCTCTTATGGGCAGGGGCCTCTCTCCTGTGGAGTGTAAGCGCTTATGGGCAGGAGCCTCTCTGCTGTAGTGTGTAAGCTCTTATGGGCAGGGTGCTCTCTCCTGTAGAGTGTAAGCTCTTATGGGCAGGGACCTCTTTCCTGTAGAGTGTAAGCGCTTATGGGCAGGGGCCTCTCTCCTGTGGAGTGTAAGATCTTATGCGCAGGAGCCTCTCTGCTGTAGTGTGTAAGCTCTTATGGGCAGGGGCCTCTTCCTGTCGAGTGTAGGCTCTTATGGGCAGGGTCCTGTCTCCTGTAGAGTGTATGCTCTTATGGGCAGGGGACTCTCTCCTGTAGTGTGTAAGCTCTTATGGGCAGGGGCCTCTTCCTGTCGAGTGTAGGCTCTTATGGGAGGGGGCCTCTCTCCTGTAGAGTGTAAGCTCATGTGCAGGGACCTCTCTCCTGTAGAGTGTAAGCTCTTATGGGCAGGGTCTTCTCTCCTGTAGAGTGTATGTTTTTACATATGCTCCGCCCATTTATATAGGACACTTTCAAAACTATGGCTTTTAAATTGCAAATCGTACATTTGACCCCCACTCTCAAAATGAAAACCGACCACACACCAGATTCCCTAAAATGAGTCCAGACCCAAAACCTGCCCCTTTACAGACCTCAGACCAGACGGTGATCTACTCCCCTGTCCCTGTTCCCTTCACTAGATGACCGTAATATTTATAGATAATTACTATTCCTCCAAATCTTCTGCCATCATTAGGCGACCGTAGATCATAATTCGCTGAGAGACACCACAGCTCTGAGGAAATGAACGCGACCCGCGTTTGCCCGGGTAACCCGCGCTCTTCCTGCGTGGACTTCCTGTGGGCCATTGTGGCGCGCTGTCGTTAGGACTTTAAGATTTTATCGTCGTTTAATTGATTATGAGGAAGAGAGGAAAGAAAAAAACGTTCTATTGCTGTGCGGATCCAGTGAAGGCTTCGGCATAGAACAGCCGCCGGATTCCCCTTATTTTTTTTTTTTTCTTCAAGATCTTTACCACGGCTTCTACAACCGCACCGTAAATGTCATGAATTTTTATTGCCCTATTTCATCTCACTTTGTTTCCTCGTAAAATTGGGACCCAAAGTATTGTTTTTTTTCCCTTCTCCTTTGATCCCCATTGCGCGACATAGTCGCTGACTGACAGCGGAGGAAGCCATTTCGTATGGCCGGCTATTGTTTATAGCCTGCAGTAGGACTAAATGAGATCTTCACCGAAAGCATCTTCTGCCTCACACCTCCCTTATTCTAACCATCGCAGCGATTTGCGGTATTGAATTGTCGCACAGTATGGCTGCTTTTTGTGTTGTTGCGGCATAGTTCCCAGCATGCTTTGCAGGACGTTTTGGGCATTCTCTTTTCTTCCCTCGGACGCTTCTTCTCCCTTTTTATTCTCCTTTTCTTCGCACATTCCCATACTTCCTGTGGTTTTCTGTTTTCTTCCCCCTCCTCTCCCTCACCCGCCTTATTCCCGCCCTGTTTGCTTTTCATGTTTTTTTTTGTAATATGTAGCAGATGTGGATGTGCGCACATGTATGCGTGCATGCCTGTCCCTGGGCAGCGTAACAATACTGGCGTTGTCTGTATTATTTGCAGTCGCTTTTGTTGTGCGCAGAATAATTGCCATTTTGGTTCATAATAAGCTAAGGGTGAGTGAAAATATGTGAGTTTTAGGAGACTGGCAACCATTTTAAGACCCGGGGGAGATGTTTATGGATACGGTTTTCATTTTTTGCTATGTGCACTATAGAACGGTAGAATAGTAACAGACGTCCCATAATAAAGTGCTGCTCCCGGCGGCGCCTTAGATGGAAGCCATTAGGGCTACATTCCTTATCCTGTGCAAGTATTTGCTTATTTCCGAGTCCTGCAGCGCTCCCTGGAAGAACCTGTAGTACTTCTTCATCCTGGTGAATAGAATGCTAGAGCAAGAGGGAAGACTGTCAGAGGCAGGGAAGGATGTAACACTGCCTTTAAATTAAGTTATGTATTGTATTTCAGGGGTTTGTGAAAAGCTGGATGACATCCCGTGTCAGTAGTTTCTTGCCTCTTGGGTGCACTTCAAAATCGGGGTACCAATCCTAGTGAAAAGTCATCAGTACATCAGGGTTGCATTCACAGAGTGCCTAGGGATTATACCTCGGGAGGATTTTCCGACATATACCTCCGGTATATAGCACCGTATACTGCGCAGGATGCCCCTCTAGGGAATGGTGTAGTTGAGTACGCTATTGTATCGCAAAAAAAAAAAAAGTGTACACTAATTTATACCGCCCCGATGGAGGCTAAAAGGACACTCTCTCGGCCTCGGTCAGGTAAATACAGATCTGACTAAAGGGTACTTTCACACTTGCGGCAGAGGGATCCAGCAAGCAGTTCTGTCGCCGGAACTGCCTGCCGGATCCGGTAATCTGTGTTGAAACGGACAGCATTTGGATGCGGATCCGTCTCACTAATGCATTGCAAGAACGGATCCGTCTCTCCGGTTGTCATCCGGAGAAACGGATTCAGTTATGTATTTTTTTCCACATTTTTAAAGGTCTGCGCATGCGCAGACCGGAAGAACTGATCCGTCAATGCGGTATTTTTAAATTAATGCCGGATCTGGCATTACGGCAAGTGTTGCATGCCGCGGTATTATCTCCGTCCAAAACGCTGTACAGTGACTGAACTGAAGACATCCTGAACGGATTTCTCTCCATTCAGAATGCATTAGGAGAAAACTGAAGCGTTTTTTTCCGGTATTGAGCCCCGACGACGGAACTTGGTGCCGGAAAAGATAAACGCTAGTGTGAAAGTACCCTAAAGTGTTTTTTTCAGGAGAGAAATATATATATATATATATATATATATATATATATATATATAAAATTATATATCCAGAGTTAGGCAGCAGCTCATCCAAACGGCTTGGCGGGTGCAAAATCCTCAGGAGGACGGACAATCCTCCACACAATATACATATATATACATACACAGGACAAGAACGGGTTAAGAAAAAACTAAAAAATGAAGCAATTTCCCTTACAAATTCACTGCTCCGATCCCCTCCTCCAATCCTTACTGCTGTCCATTTCTTGGTCCTGCCTCAGCACAGGAATGGCTTGGACTGCCCCCTCAGCCAATCACTGGCTAAGGCGGGTCACTGCTACCAGCAGTGATTGGCTGAGCCGGCATTCCAAGCCATTTCCTGTGTCAAGCCAGGGACAGGAAGTGGAGAGGAGCAGGGAATGGAGCAGTACTGAAGGATCGGTGAGGGTGCTTTAATGCTTTATTTTTTTTTTTTTTATTACTTTTAGCCCATACTGGGCAAAAACATTAACTCCCTGAAAACTTCTTTTAAAGCCCATCTGTCAGCAGTTTTGTGCCTATGACACTGGCTGACCTGTTACATGTGCGCTCGGCTGCTGAAGGCGCCTGTGTTGGTCCCATGTTCATATGTGTCCGCATTGCTGAGAAAAAGGATGTTTTAATACATGCAAATGAGGCTCTAGGAGCAACGGGGGCGTTACCATTACACCTAGAGGCGCTGCTCTCTCTGCAACTGCCGCGTCCTCTGCACTTTGACCAGGCCAAGCAGTAAAAAAGCGATCACGCCTGGCCCTGTCAAAGTGCAGAGGGCTCGGCAGTTGCAGAGAGAGCAGAGCCTCTACATGTAAAGGTAACGCCCCCGTTGCTCCTAGAGCCTCATTTGCATATATTAAAACCTCATCTTTCTCAGCAATGCGGGCACATATGAACATGGGACCAACACAGATGTCTTCGGCAGCCGAGCGCACATGTAACAGGTCAGCCAGTGTCATAGGCACAAAACTGCTGACAGATGCCCTTTAACGTATACGCCCGAAGCCATTTCCGACCAATACATTAAACATGCACTCACAAAAAACAGTGTGAACGCGACCTAACACAAGCTCTCGCACTTGAATACAGAATTTTTAAGAGATTTTTCACAACATTTAGCCACAAGGGGGTGACATAGCATTTCGTGTCAGGGAGCCATAATACGGTGTCTGTGACTAATTCCCCTGCAGCGTTTTCAGGCTCACTGAATAATAATGCGCCGGGTTTAATTCGCGGGGACGTAGTAACAGTTTATGGCGTAGAACATGAAAACGAGCAGCTTCTAATTACTTTCCCTTTAAATTCTCCCGGCCATTGTAGAAGGTTGATTCTGGAGATATTTTCCATCTTTTGAAGTCACGTTTATGGAGGGGAAAAAAGGTGTAATGGGCGAACATTTGTTTTTAATTTGTGTTTTAAACAGTTTCTATTTTCTCGTGCCATAAAATATCAGCATTTCAAAGGCCCCGCAGATTAATTGAATTCCTTTTATCTGCGGAGGAATGCGTTCTGGTATTACGGGCCGGTAATGGCTTATCGCATTGCTTTTATAGTCCTTTTGTTGTAGCTGAATGCCGGGTGTTTTTTTGTTTTTTGTTTTTTACATTTTTTTTTATAGATTAATATTTTTTTCCCATTTGGTATCCAATTTTGATTTCAGCTGAAATTTTAATGACAGAGATCAGGTCTTTTATTAAACAGCGGCTTTTAACAGGCCCACAAATGTCATTTTAATTCGCTTACCTGAGATTGTACCGATTTATAATTTTCTGTAGACGTGGAGTAAAATAAATGGTTTATGACCTCTGGATGCGCAGGACCGTTTATTGTAAGCGATCGCCGGCTCTGAGTAAGGCCGGTATTTGGAGAGATGCCGTCTTGGCTTGGTGATGAGACTGTTTGTAGCGTGCCGACAAATAAATAGTGAGGATCCTGAATCCTGATATTTTCAAGTTTTGCTCTTGCTCACTCGCCTTGTTGTTCCCCCGCTCTTCTGTTTAGGTTTCTGGTCTTTTTGAGCTCGATGTTCCCGTCTTACCTGCCCTTTTACTTGCTTGCCCCCTGCTCCTGCTTTCTTACACATTCTGCTGTTCTCACCTGCCTGCTTGCTCTTATGCTTGCTGAGTTGCTTGCCTACTTGCTCTGACCCTACATTCTTACCTGCTTGCTCTCTAGCCTGTTAACTCTCATTTACTGCCTTGTTTATCTGCTTGCTCTTGCACTTTGTCACGGAGGCTCTTGCACTTTGTGCTCCCTTGCTTGCTGTTTTGCTAACCTTCTTGCTCTTTCTCACATGCCCTATGTTGCCTGCCTTTCCTCTCTTGCACCCTTGCTTGTACGCTTGCACTCTTGCTTCTTCACTCACTCTGTTGCTTGTCGGCTCTCTCTTCGTTGACCTCTTGCACACTTACTTTTTCTTGCTAGGCTGCTTGCTCTAGCTCACTTTGTGTTTGGCTTGCTTGCTCTTGCTTAATTGCGCTTGCTCACAGAGGAATTTGCTTGCTTTCTTGATCACATACTCATCTGCATTTTCTTTTGCTCACTTGCTTGTCCACTTGCTCTCACTTGTCCTCTCTTGTCTGTTTTCTCTTCCTTGAACTTTTTCTCTCTTGCTCATCTTCTTGATCTTGCTCACTTTCTGTGTTCTGCTTGCTCTTGTTTTATTGCTCTTGCTCACAGGGAAACCTACTTTCTCAACCCAGCTTTCTTGTTCATTTGCTCATGTGCCTTCTCTCTTGCTCACCAAGTTGCTGTTTCTCATTTACTCTCCCTTCCCTCTCTTTCTTCATCTCTCATTCCACTGCCAGCTCTTGCTCACTTTGTGTTCTGCTTGCTGTTGCTTTCTCGGCCTTGCCTTTTCATTCAGTTGCTCATCTGCTTTCCCTCTTAGTTGCTTTTTCTCACTTGCTCTCTTGCCCAAGGAAAACTTTCAACCAAAAACTGTTCTAAAACTCTTTTAAAAACTCCTATAGGCTACTTTCACACTTGCGTTATTCTTTTCAGGCATTGAGTTCCGTCCTAGGGGCTCAATACCGGAAAAGAACTGATCAGTTTTATCCTAATGCATTCTGAATAGAGAGAAATCCGTTCAGGATGCACCAGGATGTCTTCAGTTCAGTCACTGCACGTTTTTTGGACGGAGCAAATACCGCAGCAGGCTGCGGTATTATCTCTGTCCAAAGTTCCAGAACACTTGCCGGATCAGGCATTCATTTACATTGAAATGTATTAGTGCCGGATCCGGCATTAAAAATACCGCATTGACGGATTCGTTCTTCCAGTCTGCCATTGCGCAGACCTTTAAAAAATGTAAAAAAATAACGGATACGTTTTTCCGGATGACAACCGGAGAGATAGATATGTTATTGCAATGCATTTGTGAGACGGATCTGCATCCGGATCTGTCTGCAAATGCTGTCCGTTTGCATACAGATTGCCGAATCCGGCAGGCAGTTCCGGCGACGGAACTGCCTGCCGGATCCTCACAACGCAAGTGTGAAAGTAGCCTAAGACCTCCACCAGGTTAGAAATCTGCCAACAACTACTACCTGTTTTCATCTACTGAGCTTTAGGCCTTATTCACACGTCCGTAGTGTTTATGGATCCGCAAATTGCGGATCCATAAACACACCCGGCCGGCAGCCCCATATAAATGTCTATTCTTGTCCGCAATTGCGGGCAAGAATAGGACATGCTCTACTTTTTTGCGGAGCTGCAGCCGTAAGATCGGCGGCGCGCTCCGCAAAAACTGATGCGGAGGGCACAGTGTGTGCTCTCCGCTTCGTTCCGTGCCCCATTCACAGTCAATGGGTCCGCATGTATTCCGCAGAATACATGCGGACGTGTGACTAGGGCCTTATTCTGTGGATTTTACCGTATGAACGTGACCTCACACAGGCGTAACGTAACTTAATTTTTCTCAGCAATGCGGGCACATATGAACATGGGACCAACACAGATGCCTTCAGCTGCGGAGCGCACATGTAACAGGTCAGCCAGTGTCATAGGGACAAAACTGCTGACAGATGCCCTAATAACTTCACGCCCCCACTGTATTGTATATGAAATGAGCACATGACCATAAGGTTGTGATGAAGAACGTTATGATAACATTTTGTGTGGGGCAATAATGGTTCCTGCATGTGATGGGCCGTAGCCGTCAGGAGCAGCGAGCGTGATCTATCCCTTCAGCCTTCATTCCCCCTCCATTACATGTGAAAAACGTACACACATCCCCCTCCAGTAAAGGGTATACGTGCCAGACAATTATCATCTATCGGTCACTGACTTCCCGCGCCTCCTATATTACGTCTATATTAAAATCATAATGCGCCATTCATATTCCGCCATGCAGCTGCAGGAGCAGGGACAGTCGCCCTGTGTCCACCTTACACCGGATCCTGCCAAAAGCCTGATGTCATGTGCCATATTTATCCCGCTGACCCCCCGGGTGAGGGGTTACCACGAGGGCAGCCAGTTGCAGGGGGTTCGTCATGTCTGGGACAGGATCCTTAAGGTTTTCGGAGGCATCTTCAATTTCCCTGGCTGTGCAATCTCTGCAGAGTGGCAATAATTCATGGCTGCCGTATATTAAAGGTGACCTTGCTGGTCGGCTGGGAAGAGGCCAATGAGCCGGTTATTACTTCCCGCTGCTAAGCAGTCCTATTATACCGCTAATAAATATTGTTTTCACACTGGAGCCATGGAATTGATAGGGTTTCCCTCCCATAATTCCATGCATCACATCTTAGTGTTATTTCTGGGTTATGAACAGAATTCCAGAAGTGAAGACTGACATAACCATAGACATAGTATTTTTTTTTCCCTTTATAGTCTTTATTAAAACACAAATCTTTTATAACAGAAAGCTGTCCTGTTTAGCCAAATAGGCTGCAAAAATGAGGTATGTGTCCCTAACATGCATGGTGAATGGGTGTGCAATCAGTTCCCCTAAAATAAAAAGCCGCCCTTGTGATTAATCCCGTGACGGGGCTACTGCACAATCTCCAGTACTATAATAAGGTTATTATCTGCCAAGGCCGAAGTGTGGGTAATTCCCGCTCTGGTATTTCAGTGTGACCAGCGCTGTACCACTTGTGATGAGACACAGACTGCGTGATCACTTTCCCAGGCTATTTTGTTTTATACGTTTCATATTTTTTTTTTATTCTGTAAATGTATCCTCTGTAAGTGCATCTATTTTTATTTATTTTTGTATTCATTTATCGTATTTTTGGGAATATAAGACGCACCTAGGATTTGGAGGAAGAAAATAAGCAAAAAAGAAATTTCCCATCAGACCTCAGAGCAGACCCCAAATCAGATCCCCACTCTTCATCACACCTCAGATCAGACCCTCATCAGACCTCAGAGCAGACCCCCAAATCAGAAACCCCATTCTTTTTTAGACCTCAGATTGGACCCCAATATCAGACCCCCAAGTTCTACCATTATCAGAATCAGACCCCACCTCCCCTAACCTCCATCAGCCTCAGACTCGGCCCCTCAAACCTCAATCAGCCTCAGATCAGACCCCAATATCAGACCCCCAAGCTCCACCAGCATCAGAATCAGACCCCACCTCCCCTAACCCCTATCAGCCTCAGACTCGGCCCCTCAAACCTCAATCAGCCTCAGATCAGACCCCCAGCCCCCGTCAGCCTCAGATCAGACCCCAATATCAGACCCCCAAGCTCCACCAGCATCAGAATCAGACCCCACCTCCCCTAACCCCTATCAGCCTCAGACTCGGCCCCTCAAACCTCAATCAGCCTCAGATCAGACCCCCAGCCCCCATCAGCCTCAGATCAGATTTTCCATGTTCTGCTCCTCTAACGGAAATAACTAACGCTGGTGTGAACCTGGCCATAACCCTTGAAAAGAAGCAAAACAAGGGGTTATCCCATGGAAAGTATCACTGCAATACCAGAACCTGGGACTGTTTTTGTAAGAAATCAGCTATGTTTTTTCTCTAATCTTGGACACCACCTTGAAGATACTGTGTCGAAGAACTCTAAAAATAATAAGGTTTTTGCGTTTTACTGGTGGTTGATGTGTTAATGAGGTCATTACGGCGCTAAACCCATTTACGCTGTAGGACATATGGTGGTAACATTGGGTGAAAACAAATGTGCTGTAACCAATCAGATTTTCAGTTTAATTAGTACAGGCTAATAACGAGACCTACCTGATTGGTCGTCACGGTCTAAGCAGCGCCGTTATTGCCGGCAGACCGTACGTCAGCCATGTCCTGTGAGCGGCCTACTGCTATAGTCTATTCCTGGCGTCAGCGACAGGGCTTAATAACAGTCCTGGGGGGAGCGGGCAGGTTGAGGGGTGGGTGGCATTGTCTCGTGTGCGTGGCGGGTTGTTGCCTGCTGTGCGCTAGTGAAGGGCTCGGGGAAAATAGCGGAATATATGAAATGATAAATGTTTTGTAAGTGGATGTCACAGAATTAATTCCATTTCAGGGCCTGTCGACAGCACAGAATCCACTTGAGTTTGTCTCTCGCCGTTTATAATGTCACTGAACTCTACAATGAAATTATTTGGCAGTATTTCAAGCTGCTGCGCGCATTCAGCTCTGCTGTACTAACCTATGTGCCGTCCTAGTGAGAGGTGCAATGTTCTGCAGTCACCAGTGGGCCGCAGTTGGAAGTGATTTGCTGCGATACATATATATATTTTTTTGTCTCTTTATTACGTTTACAATTATGGTCTTGTAAACCGTTTATTTGGTGGTGGACAGGTTATTACCGCATTAATAGAGGGAACGTCAATGTCTTCAGTAGTATTAGTACTCGCTACGGGAGCCAGTATCTGGAAGAACAATGGTTGTGCAGGAAGCGGCCGTATTGTGACCAATGAATGGAATATGGCTGAATAATACTGCTACCATAACGACCTGATACATAAACCACATTAGTGTGCATTGTTTTTCTCGCCTTTTTGTTTTTGCTATAGGGGCCAGTAGTCTAGTAAGTATGTCCTTGTACATAGGAGGCAGTATTATAGTAGTTATATTCTTGTACATAGGAGGAGGCAGTATTATAGCGGTTATATTCTTGTACATAGGAGGCAGTATTATAGTAGTTATATTCTTGTACATAGGAGCAGTATTATAGTAGTTATATTCTTGTACATAGGAGCAGTATTATAGTAGTTATATTCTTGTACATAGGAGCAGTATTATAGTAGTTATATTCTTGTACATAGGAGGCAGTATTATAGTAGTTATATTCTTGTACATAGGAGGAGGCAGTATTATAGCGGTTATATTCTTGTACATAGGAGGCAGTATTATAGTAGTTATATTCCTGTACATAGGAGGCAGTATTATAGTAGTTATATTCCTGTACATAGGAGGCAGTATTATAGTAATTATTCTTGTACATAGGAGCAGTATTACAGTAGTTATATTCTTGTACATAGGAGCAGTATTATAGTAGTTATATTCTTGTACATAGGAGGCAGTATTATAGTAGTTATATTTATGTACATAGGAGCAGTATTAAAGTAGTTATATTCTTGTACATAGGGCAGTATTATAGTAGTTATATTCTTGTACATAGGAGCAGTATTATAGTAGTTATATTCTTGTACATAGGAGCAGTATTATAGTAGTTATATTCTTGTACATAGGAGGCAGTATTATAGTAGTTATATTCTTGTACATAGGAGGCAGTATTATAGTAGTTATATTTATGTACATAGGAGCAGTATTATAGTAGTTATATTCTTGTACAAAGGGGCATTATTATAGTAGTTATATTCCTGTACATAGGAGCAGTATTATAGTAGTTATATTCCTGTACATAGGAGCAGTATTATAGTAGTTATATTCTTGTATATAGGAGCAGTATTATAGTAGTTATATTCTTGTACAAAGGAGGCAGTATTATAGTAGTTATATTCTTGTACATAGGAGCAGTATTATAGTAGTTATATTCCTGTACATAGGAGTCGGTATTACAGTAGTTATATTCTTGTACATAGGAGGCAGTATTATAGTAGTTATATTCCTGTACATAGGAGGCAGTATTATAGTAGTTATATTCTTGTACATAGGAGGCAGTATTATAGTAGCTATATTCTTGTACATAGGAGGCAGTATTATAGTAGCTATATTCTTGTACATAGGAGCAGTATTATAGTAGTTATATTCTTGTACATAGGAGCAATATTATAGTAGTTATATTCTTGTACATAGGAGCAGTATTATAGTAGTTATATTCTTGTACATAGGAGCAATATTATAGTAGTTATATTCTTGTATATAGTAAGCAGTATTATAGTAGTTACAGTATGTTGTACATAGGAACAGTATTATAGTAGTCATATTCTTGTATATAGGAGCAGTATTATAGTAGTTATATTCTTGTACATAGGAGGCGGTATTATAGTAGTTATATTCTTGTACATAGGAGGCAGTATTATAGTAGTTATATTCTTGTACATAGGAGGCAGTATTATAGTAGTTATATTCTTGTACATAGGAGGCAGTATTATAGTAGTTATATTCTTGTACATATGGGCAGTAGTATAGTAGTTATATTCTTGCACATTAGTTACTGTTATGGCAGTTATATTTAGAGATGAGCGAATTTCATATTTAGAAATTCGTTTGCGATTCGTTAGCTGGTAAAAGTAGAATTGCGTTATGGATTCCGTTAACACGAACCATAACACAATTCTATGACGGAATGCCTTTAGAGACATTCCGTTATTCATTCAATCATAATAGACATCTATGGGCTGCATAACGGATCCGTCCCGTTTACGTTATGCAGGGGAGTCCTCTCCTGCTTACCGGAAATGGGATGGATCCGTTTTGCAGCCCATAGACTTCTATTATGACAGAATGAATAACGGAATGTCTCTAAAGGCATTCCGTCATAGAATTGCGTTATGGTCCGTGTTAACGGAATCCATAACACAATTTTGCTTTTACCAGTAAACGAATCGCAAACGAATTTCATAAGCGGAATTTCGCTCATCTCTAGTTATATTCTTTGAGCGGGTGACAGTCATAAAGAGAATATATTTTTAACGCGGCCCACCTTTTATTTGCGGGGTCTTCACTAGTGATGTTTTTGTCAGTTGTCACTAGAAATGTCTGGAAATGAAGTCACATTTTTAGTCTTCAGATCAGTGACAACCTTTTGCAGTGATCTGTGTGCCTGGCGGCTGACTCACCGCTGACTCAGTGTTCCTCAGTCTGTGTCATGTGGCGGTGGTAGTCACTGGTATTGTTTTATTTCAGTTTTCCGTTATTGGGGCAGTCGTCTTCCTGTGCTCGCTCTGCCCTTTCTTATAGGCATGGGCTGTTTTATGTGGACGCAGTGACTGGCATTTTTTCTTCCTTTTAATGATTCACTTTCATGTGATGTGACCGCATCAGCTTCTGCACTAAGAAACCCTATAGTCGTCTTAAACCGCTGCTTCTTAAAGGTCGAAGTCAGCGAATTCACTTCCTCTCCTCAGAGTAAGGTCAGGTGTTTTTTACTTGGTACGAGCGGAGATTTCCCTGAATGGCTGACACAGGAGCTTTGCTGCAGTGCAGAGACGATATGTGTGGCCCTCAGAGTGGCTCTTTAGAGGGGTTGGGACATATTCTAGCATAGAAATGCCTTAAAAGGTTTTTCCGAGACTGACTTACTGATGACCTATCCTCTGGATCGTTGGAGGTCCAACTCACTGGGGCCCCTGCCGATCAGGTGTTTGACGAGGCACCATTGCTCACAGTAGCGCGGCTTTCCTTAGTCCAATGACAACACAGTCACCAATCACATGGCCTAGGCCAGGGATGGGCAAACTGCGGCTCTCCAGCTGTTGCAAAACTACAACTCCCAGCATGCAAAGACTGCTTACAGCTATCAGCCTACAGCAGGGCATGGTGAGAATTGTAGTTTTACAACAGCTGGAGGGCCGCATTTTGCCCATCCCTGGCCTAGGCGGAGGTCAGCCCCATTCAAGTGAATGGCTCTGAGCTGCAATACAAAGCACGGCCACTATACAGTGTACGGCGCTGTGCTTATAAGCTACAAGACGGCCGCAGGAACGCCGCTGCCTTCTCAAACTGATCAGCAGGGTTTCCGGGAGTCGGACCCCCAACGATCAGATATTGATGACCTATCCGAAGGATAAGTCACACGTATAAAAATCTCGGACAACCCTTTCAATTCGAAGGGAAGCTGTGCCTTTAAAAGTTACCCACAGCCCATACCTGGCGGGGGCAGCCACCTTGCAGGCCTTATTGACAGTGGATATGGAGCCGTGCCATTTCTCAACACTGAGCTGCACAATGAGTCTTGTGTCCCTCTCCCCTCCGAATCCTCGCTCCTGACTTTTTTTTTGTCTTCCTGGCCCATTGTTCCGCACCCCTCCCATCCCCACAAGTATAAACATGTTTGGATCTGTAATTGTGCGGCTAATGAAAAAATGTCAGAGTATGAGAAGCCGTATTGTGCTCGTGCCAGGGGGAGGCTGCGCCCATGTCTCCGCTCGCTTTCCAGTCGCACATAACGCCGTGGCCTGCGGCCATTGTAATGGTGTGCACATACTAGCGTCGGGGATCTGCTGGAAGACATTTGGGCCGACACCTAAAAAAAACAGCCGGAGGCGCGGAGATCACAAAGGATTCTTTAGACCAGGCATGCTCAACCTGCGGCCCTCCAGCTGCTGCAGAACTACAACTCCCAGCATTCCCAGAAGTCTACAGCAGGGATGCTCAACCTGCGGCCCTCCAGCTGTTGCAAAACTACAACTCCCAACATGCCCTAATAGCTGTAGGCTTCCCAGGCATGCTGGGAGTTGTAGTTTTGCAACAGCTGGAGGGCCACAGGTCGGGCATCCCTGGTCTACAGATATCAGCCTGCAGCAGGGCATGGTGGGAGTTGTAGTTTTACAACAGCTGGAGGGCCACAGGTTGAGCATGCCTGCTTTAGACGGTCGGCATCTTGCAGGAACATATTGGGGCTGTCTCTTTGTCCTAAACTAAACCCATCTCCTTTAAAGGGGGCCTCCTCTGTGAATTAAAATGATCAGTTGCAACCCATAAAAATCACAGGGATCCTCTTTTTGTTTGTTTTTTTTCTAACATTTTTTTTTTTTAAATGGAGTCTACATTTAGGAAAAAATCTGTGGGATCTTGTGCATCCCGTATCCCAGGGGAACCTCTAAAGCCCCTGTGTTTATAAAATTACAGCAGTAATGTAATCCGGCCAATAAGTCTTCATCTACCGATACCCTCGGGTTACCTTATTTCTTTTTAGGCAAGCGCAGAGACCCCCAATGCAAACCTATTTTATTCATGTTCAGGTTGAGTGTCCCTTTAAATGCCTGTGGTTGCAAGTCAAGTCTATTTAGTTCATAGACTGCAGATGGAAAACCAGAGAGGGTTTAGATTTGTCGACTCTGGCCCTTGTGGGACCCGCATTGTTTTTTATTGTTGTATTTTTGGTTTTGTAAAAAGTTATGAAATTTCTGTCTCTTCAGCTTTTGCGCATCCTGTGTACTATAAACGGCGGCGGTGTCCTCACCACATCTTTGTCGTCTCCAGGCCACATCTTTTCTCGCATTGAAAGAACTCGTAAAAGTGAAACCATAAGAGTAAAAAAAATAAAAAACAAAAATTGATATTAAAAAAACAATTTGGGTTTTGCTGTGAATGAAGTGCTGCTTCAGCTGTGCCTCCCAGCGCTGCTAAGCCATGTGTGCCGGTTTATCATGCAAAACTCTGTGAAATGAGATTTAGCTTTTTTTAATTTGCTATTTTATGTGTTTTGTTTTTTTCTTTTTTTTTAGATCTTTTAATTCTTCAGGCGTTATTGAGCCTGATCTGATTTTCCCATGCACTCGCGCTGCCGGTCTAACCGGAATTTTTGGGCAGCCTTTGGGGCAGCTCTTCGTCCTGCATGGTCCTGTTCTTTTTTTGCATTTTCTGTTTTACAGCTTCAGATCATTACCCGGCGACAAAACCGACCAGTTTCTCCGGATACTGTCCTTTGTTTTTATAAGCCATTCCAGTGGAACGCACACGGCAAACATCCATCTGAAAGAACGCCGACCGCAGAATTAACCGTACAGGCGGAGACAAAGGCTTATTGTTCTTGTGTGAAGACAGTTTATATAGCCCTATTCTACTCGGCGGGATATTATGTTTCATTAGTGCATTACAGTATGGGAATTTCTTATTGTTTTTTTTTTTTGTAGTTTTTTTTTTTTTTTAGGTGTCGCAGGTTTAGCACATGGTCGCCCCTAGCAACCCGTATTAGTATCAAGGCATCCATTTATAATGCAGCCATGACAACTGTGCCCGATCCATTTTCAGTCTGGTACCACAGACCTGAATCGGCCCCCATCATCTTTTTGTCTTCCCAGGTAGTCTGGGCCTGTTTTATCATTCATGACCTTTAGACCAAGTCATCAACTTCTTGTTTACTGACCGTTTCAGTTCCTCTAGGGAGGGGAGTCCTCCACAGGTTCTCTCCACCCATGCACAAAGGGATGGACCAATCAGAGCTGATCTCCCCTTCCTTCAAGAACCGCATAGCAGCCACTTGGTCCGTTTGTCCTTGGATACCGGCAAGTTCTAATGACCATATTAGCGGTTTCCCCTAGAATTAAGACTTTTTTTGTAATGCCCGCAGCCTGCCTTCATGAATAGAAGATGTCTACTTATCTGCTCTTCGCTTCTCTGATCCTCTGCGCTGGCTCCTGCATGTCCTGCATGTTCCGGTCTCCGGGCTTTACTGATTTGACTCTTGTGGCCAAGTCACCGCAGAAGCCAGTTATTGGCTGCAGCAGAGCATGTGACCGTGCCCACTTACCACCGGATATAAACATTTCGGGGACCGGAACATGGGAGCCAGTGGGGAGGACAGTAGAGTCGGGGAGCTGGTAATTAGAAATCATCTATACATGGAGGCACCCTGCGGGCATTACAGATAATGTCTTTATTCCTGGAGAACCCCTTTAATGGGGTCCAGTATGTTCTATGACAAAGAATACGCTGTTTTTGGCGTCAAAAGAATCCCACAGGAAACCTCGATGGAGCCGATCAACATGGTAAACCAGTCTTCTAGGTCCTTGTGTCACATAGTTAAAAATTTTAGGCCTGTCGGCAGGGGTATGGGGACCCTTGTGTCACTGTGGGCCACACACCTATCCCACCCATAAACCAACAAGTTTACAGTATGTTTGCTCGTGGGCCCCTCGCCCGCATTGGGCCAGTTAGTTATGTATTTCTGGAAAAGCATGGCGACAGCTTAGATTGCTTTCCTTATTGCACAGACTGAATTCCCAGAATTCCTGAGCTCAGAGGGGACCTCCCCTGCGGGATCCGTGATGGCGGCCATGTTGGTATAGTGAGTATAAAACTGAACTTGCACTCATAGTGCCTGCTAGTAGCCATCTGGCTCCAGGAAGAGTACACAGTGGGCTAAGCATGCATGTTGGTACCTGCATCCCTGGATCTAATGGAGGCTGTTATAGCACCAGAAAGGGTTAATAAGCATAATGGATCCTAGCATGCATGCTGGACCTGCACTCCCCGGATTTTATGTGGCTGTCATAACAGGTAAGATTTAGCGTTAGGACCACTCATAGAGGCGGCCTTGGCGTGGCGAGTGGCTTATTACCTTTTGATCAAAACGTACACTAACGACCTCTTATAGCTTCTAGCATAGAGGCAGGGCAGAGTGCTGTTGCATTTTTGTGTTTGTGTATTTTGCCATAGCTACGTGCACCTGCATACAGGGACGTGCTGACTGACCCCCCCCCCCCCCCACTTGTGTGGCGGCCATGTTGGTACTCACGGCATGAGCGCACAGGGTGTATATGTATTTGCTGCAGATTTGCAGTGTATTTCGTGATGGTGACATTTTTTTGCTGGTACTATACAACATTGTGAATTTAAACGTGCGACTTCAGATCCGCGGCGTATCCGCCACGTGTGAACACATTCAAAAGGTTGCACTTCAGCTTCACGCATGTGGCGCATTTCCTTCCCTGCTGTGCAATTCGTGGCCACATGTACACCGAAATCTGCCGCCGACTCTGGAAGGACCCGTCACATTTAGTTTTCTTGTCCTGTTCGGAATATGCACTGGGTAAGTCCAGGTAGTGAATGTCTCCGTAGGTCCTTATTCTCCCTTTGGACTATGCTGGGTCGGTATGTGTCTGTGGCTATGCCTGCCTCTGTATGACCTGCGCAGAAGCAAACCTCAGAGGCCTCCCTTAGCTCCGGATGTAAGAAAAAAAAAAAAGCAAATTCTTTACCGACGGATTTCGGCGTGAATTTTAAGTCTGTGAACCCAACCTTTTAACTAAAATGGGTCGATAGAGTCTGAGAAGCTCGAGGAGGGTGAAAATACTTGCATTTGTAGTTATTTTTTGTATTTATCTGTAGTGTAGGCCGCTGCCTCCCCAGCGATCGGGCCCCGGGGTCCCGCTGTGTTCGTCTCTCGCCCGCCGTTACTTTTGTAGTTGAGAGAGAGACAGCCAAACAACTTGTGATTAATTCATCAAAATAAATCGATGTTTCTGCGCCTGCACCCGGATTTTTTCTCCTCTTTAAAAATAGATGAACCTGGAGCCTTGCGCACTGACTGATAGCGGCTGCACGGCCCGAGCATCTGACGGTTTTATTAACCGCTTTCTCACTGAGGTCTGGTGTTACCGGGTCAAAGCAAAAAGGTTACAATTTTTTTTTAAATAAAGATTTATAGTTCATTTCAGACAGATGCCAGATTATCAAATATTCCGGATTATCGGGCGTTCAGGCACAGATGAGGGCAGCATAAAAGTTATTATAATTTTGTTTTCCCTGCTGTGATTAAGACCGGGAAGTATTCCTTTATAACGTGACTTCCCTTCCTAGTCTGTGCAAGAAGGAAGCTGGATCTGCAGGAATCGTCCCCACCCCCCCTTTAAATGTCAAGAGGTATTGATTCATCATAGGCCCCCCACCCATTCAATCTGTCCTAGGCGACCGTGGGAAATCCATCCTTGCCCATTGTGATAGTTGAAGTAAAATGATCTGTTGCTTTACAGAGCACTCGTCAGCAGGATCAACGCCTTTAAACCAGATATACTGCTTGGTAGGGTTGATCCTTCTGATACCTGCAGCGTTCCTGAGAAAAAAAGGCTAGGCAGGGAAGCGATTAAGTACATGAGGGGCGGGGCCGTCATTGGAAAGCTGAGGTGCACTGAGAGGCTTGGCCCCACCCCTTGGTACACTTAAGCCCTGATTTGCATAAGTAATACATCTTTTTTTTTTTTTTTCCTTGAGAACACTGCATCCAATTTTCACAAAATCGGTGTAATTTTAGCAGCAGGACCACCCCTGCCAGGCACCATGGGTGGCTTAATAGGGTTGATCCTGATGGCACGTGCTTTTTAATCCTCCCCAAAAATAGAAACAATAGTATAGGAAACAATAATAATAATAAAAAAAAAATGTAAACTAAAGAAAAATAAAAATGCAGACAAATTAGTCCATGGGTCATGCTTTTTTTTTTGGACAGTTGGGTGACAACCAGCATTATGGCTTTTGCCGAGGGTTGTCGGCTAAGTCTCTGTGCAGTTTGGTACATGGAAGAGTTTAGGAATAGGCGAGCTAACAATTCAGGAGCCCGGAAAAGCAGGATTTAAGTCCCTGTGAGTGTCGATACAGCAGACGTACTTGATTGTTTTTATTTTAAGGAGAAAAATGTTAGAAATTTATTTGAAATTTACATATAAAATTTCTATTTTTCTCCCCGTCTCAGGACAGCGAGCGTGTGATAGGAATTTTAAAGCAGGCCGCGTGTGTCAGGCACGGAGTCAGGCGGAGGGATAAATCTACCTCTTGGAAGAAAAAAAATATTCTCTGTACAGGATTTGTGCGGGATTAGACTGCATTGCTCGGCCTTTCTGCTGCACGGGGGAGACTGTCTGCGAGACCCTTTGATCAATGCATCGGAGGCCTCCGCCATGAAGGATTCTGGGTAAAGAAGCCGCCGCCTGTATTTAACACAAGTGGCTCAGTTCAATCCTTTTACCCACTTGGAATCAATTTTCGCTATCCTGCGCATTATGATGAATGTCATGGGGCGGTTGGTGCCTGGCGAGTGTACGACCCCGATAATCTGCTGCATAGAGTGGCGGTGAGGATGACGAGGATGAAATATCTATTTCGTTTGTACCTCTATTAACTGGATTATTTTTTGTGAGCTGTCAATAATTTGTTCCTCCAGTCTGTCTAATTTTCATGATGCTGTCGTTACTGGGGACAGTAATATGGCCCTCCCCCGAGCTTCTATGACAGTATTTCCAGCTCTGCGGAGGCGGTATATCACTTCTCTTGGTGCCAATCTGGTGTTACATCAGTTTGGGACCCCCCCTGCTGGTTCGTATTCTTCTGCTCCCAAGTCGTAACAGCCTAGTCGTATAGGAAAGAAGGGGCCCTGGGGCTCTGGATGATAACTGTTATGGATGGTCATATGTGTTGTCAGGTTTCCCTTCGAGGGAGAGGATAGTCAAATCCAATGTTGGCACCCCTTGCTGATTCATCTTCTGCTCCCTATTTTCTTCGTCCTTTTCTTCTAGGAGAACCTGGATGACAACTAGGTCTTGCCATTTTTATCTGGTCCCTTCTTTCCCTTATGACTAGGCTGTTAAACCTACCTTCACTTGGAAAGCTCGGATGCCAAAAACAGGGAGCAGAAGAACATGAATCAGCAGGGGGTGCTCAAATTGATTTAGCAGAGATTGGCACCAGAAAACTGACATACGCCCCCCGCAGAGCTGATAAATCATCCACCACTTGGAAAGCTGGGTCTGTCGCCCAGTTTTCAGTAAAAAAAATTAATAAAAATTTCTGCATGCAATTTCAATATTTTTTTTTTGAGATTACAATTGCTTATTAACAGCACAGTGACTTTATATAGGCCCCGTCTATAGGTAGCTGTCCCCGTGCATGCTCTCCACTACTGTCAGTAGCTCCGCCGCAGGATCCCGCCTTGTGCTCTCCGACCCTCGAGCCAAAACATATTTACAGTATCGGTAACGAAGTTCTTGTTCGGATCGCTGAACATCTGGGATGTATTAATATCCCTGCAATAAAGCCCCAGCTGCGCGAGCCTCCCCCGAATCCTCGTGTCAGCTTTTCCTTCTCCTCTGGGCGCAGCTCCTCATCTCTCATGCAAATACACCCGGCCCTGCTACAAAATATTACACAGAAAGCGAAATCTGCAATTATGGCGTCTAGGCAGGAGGGAGACACTTGATCGGATCGTCAAGGCGCCTTGAAAATGAATATTACCTTCAGTTTAAAGGGGGTATCCACATCTATGATGAGTGCCTTAGGCTTAGCTGCATTATCTATAGGAGCCTGAAGTAACCTGAAAACCACCTTGCTATATCCGTCTCCCATACTTTAAACTGCAGCTCCGCTTGCTAAGTCGGTTCTGCAGCATGGGGAATAGATTCCGTTTACAGCAGAGATCTTTTAAGGGTGTGGCCTGGTTCTTACATGGGTGACATGGACTCCGCCATCATATAGCGCCCTCTCATTTCTATCCTTCCTTCCTGAAATGATGGGTGGAACATGGCGCCATCAGGGGCCTGTGATTGCACATTCATATTGACCGAGCATAGCCTGGTTCTTACATGGGTGACATGGACTCCGCTGTCATATAGCGCCCTCTCCTATCCTTCCTTCCTGAAATGATGGGTGGCACATGGCGCCACCAGGGGCCTGTGATTGCACATTCATATTGACCGAGCATAGCCTGGTTCTTACATGGGGGACATGGACTCCGCCGTCATATAGCGCCCTCTCATTTCTATCCTTCCTTCCTGAAATGATGGGTGGATATTCCTGTTGACCGAGCATGCGTGTTTATTGTCACATGGAGATAAGCAGCTGCCGGGCTAATCGCGGCACCGCCAATCTTGAACCACAGTCCATGGGCATTTTAAATTATTTTTTTATCTGTACATTTGTAGCAGTTGTGTTCTGTAGCGAAACAGGAATTCGGACAATGCAACTCTTTCCCAGTTCTGCTCTTGACAGTGAAGTTCACGTGGCAAAAAAAAAAAAAAAAAATTGGCAAAATTTAGGAAGTTGCGCGCCCGCCCTCCCGCTCGTCCTTCCTGTGACCCTTGTTCGGGAGCCGTTTCAGCGCCGCGCCTGCAGGGATTGTGTTTACACTGTGAAAGCATAAACCAGCAGCTGCAGTTTCCTCTTATTAAGTGGATATTAAACCCCCCCCCCTCCCCCCAAAATCCTACACTAGGGGGGTACCTAGTGTTGACGGACACCTGTGACCTGAAATGAAAACCACAAAAAACTTCCATATCAGTTTTTCCACTATTACCATATAATATGTGCCATCCTTAAAGGGCCGTCACCCCTCTAGTTATTGGCTTAGAATAGTGTAGTGCAGCGGTTGATATCCGTCTCTCTCTGGTCATAGCGGAAGGGATTTTTGCCTGTCACTCATTCTGCTACAACCCACCACTACCCCTCCTGAAACGGCTGACAACAGGGAAAGACAGATAGAACAATCTATACAACAATAGAATTTTTGAGGTTACTGTCCCTTTAACTGGAAAAAAAAATAAAATCACTTGTCTGGATGGGTCGTATGTTGAATTATGTAATGGGACAAGCTGCGACTGTGGGGAACCTTGGTGCTTTGCATAAATGAGTCGTCTGAGGCAGTGCCAGAGATTGCCAGCTGTCTGGTTCCCAGCAGGAGTAAATGAGCAAATCGTATTGTCAGGATGCAAGTCAATTACAGGAGAGATGAATATTATTGGGGAGGCCCCGGCGACTGGACGCGCGGTCATCTCTACGTGCATGGCGTCACTGGACTCGTTACATACAGGACACTGATTCCTGGAGTATACGGATTTAGGATGCACAGTCGGTCTCTCTTAATCTGGGAATAATTGGTGGCTGCCAGATTATCGGATCTTCTGAATTACCAGACGGTCCTAGAAAAAAATAAAAATATAAAATATAAATATATATAAGGGTAAAGTGGTAGAGGGCCCGCAATAAAATGAATAGAATAAAATACATTGAAACTACCGGAGGTCTTACCGGTGGGACCCCATGACGGCTAAAATGGAGGCGATATGATTGTCATACTTCAGCCGCCTTAAAGGCCATTTCCACTTTCACAGCCAGATTTTATTTATTGCTTCTAGAATGAAAAATGAAGCCACTTTGCAATAGATCATCATTAAAAATTTCATATCGTTTGGTTTCTACACCTCCTCTGCAGACCTATGTGTCTCCACGGTAACAGACTACAGCTAAACACTGTGTAGTCTGATCTGCAGTCATAGGCCTCCTGCACACGAACGTGTACGCCCCGACGCCGTGCCGCGGGCTGCAATGCGCGAACACTGACCGTAGGGCAGCCACAGCGGATCGCGGACCCATTCACTTAAATGGGTCCGCGATCCGTCCGTTCCGCGAAAAGATAGGACATGTTCCGCATTGTTCCGCATCTCCGGATTTGTGGACCCTTTGAAGTGAATGGTTCCGCATCCATGGTGCGAAATGCACACGGAACGGTGCC
Organism: Bufotes viridis; assembly: GCA_033119425.1. Lineage (NCBI taxonomy): Eukaryota > Metazoa > Chordata > Amphibia > Anura > Bufonidae > Bufotes > Bufotes viridis. The sequence goes on along the minus strand of CM065596.1, from coordinate 11,746,240 downwards.
CAAGTATTACGGATCCCGGGCGCACGCGTTCGTGTGCAGGAGGCCGTATTTTGTTCTTTGTGGGGGGTGGGGAGTTAAGTTCTGGCTAGTCTACTAGAGAAATGGAAGAAATCCGACTACACTGGGTTTGTTTGTTGTCTGTTACCATGGAGACACATGTTCTACATAAGAGCTGTAGAAACAAAACGGCAGGAAAAAATATAATTGATTTCTTGAATTTATTTATTGAACTATTGCAAAAAAATTTTAGTTTGGATGGATTGGCGCAATATAAAAAATTGTTTGTGTAGATAGGCCTAGGTTTGCACGTGGTGCACTCTGCTGATTACAGTGTACCAACCCGGGGTGTCCTGCATGAAGATTGGCGCAGATTATCGGAACCGAAAGGGTGTAATATTTGAAAGGGCGCTGCTTGTCCTTTATTCTGGTGGTCTCGCCAATCAGACATTTTTTTCCCAAAAACAAACAAAAGAGGTCTTCTGTGAATATTGCGCGGGCACCTCTCTTGTCGAGCCGGTTTCCCATGACACTGGCTTCAATATCTCCGTGCCCGTTGTCATGCCCTGTGAGAGAAACGGCTCGCATTCCTCTCTGAGGAGTTGCCCGGTTGCCACACAATGCCAGGCAGTCTGTTTTTTGTGGCCGTAACGTGTCTGCGGACAATGTCGTGCCTGTTTACAGAAAGGGTGGTGCTTGGGCTGCGTCGTGTACTGGGAATGTAGGGTGAGACTTTGCTGAGTGGCGAGAGCCCCCATCTTTGTGTGAAGAGGCGTTGATGTCGGGTACGATGCCAGCTTTATCAAGGCGAGAGGTTGGAGGCAGTGACCATACATTCTTGGTGCATGAGACCTAGGGACGCGTCCTCACTTATGGCGGCATTACTAGTCGTCCTATGGCGCCTATACATGGCTGCATTACTGTCGTCATAGGGAGCCTATACATGGCCACATTACCGACATCATATAGCGCCTATAGGCTACTGTACTTTATATACTACACAATTGTGTGCCTGCGATTTCATGATTTCAAGTCAATCCCCTTCAGCATCCTAAAGTATCTCTGAAAACATTGTGTTATGCACCATCTGGCGGTATGTTATGGAGGGAGAATACAGCATCTCACAGAGGGACCATCGGCACAACCCCCTGGGACGGGAACCCACCCCCTGGGACGGGAACCCACCGCCTGGAAAGGGAACCCACCCCCTGGGACGGGAACCCACCCCCTGGGACGGGAACCCAGCGGTGACTGTGATCTCTACGTACATATAGATTTTTGTCTGGGGAACTATCAGATTTTATGTCTGTTTGGTTCTCTGGACTCTCCCCCGAGGGCAGGAAGGATCAGGCATGCTGGATTTTCACATTCATGATCTTTTGGTTTTAAGGAAAATTAGCAACAAGAGGTGTCTTCCAGCGACTTTCTCACCTCTCCTAATTATAACACGTGCATGCTTGGCTGAGGCCCAGGATGCATGTATATGGGGAGTATTGGGAGAGCTAATGTATATGTGTAGTGTAGCTAACACCGCCCCAAAAGCAAGGAAAAAAAAAAAATCTTTATTTCAAAAATAAAAAAATGATCATGATCCCTATATTTTTTGACCCTTTTAACTTTTCTGCATTTGTTTTACGTTCTTCCTGATTTTTCATCCTCTGCTCTTCTCTGTCACTATATTTCCCTCCCCTCTCCCCAATTTCCGAGCGTGTGCGTTTTTCGTAATTGCAGGTTTTTTGGTTAAGTGGCTTTCGCGGTGTTAAACTTGACTAAGCGCTCACCTCTACCTCATCTCTCGCAGATAAAAACACACACCAGTCAACACCACTAATCTTCTGCTATTTCCTCATTTGAATGGGAGCCGCAGACTTGATTAACTGTGTTGCAAGAGCAAAATTGGGGGTTAGACTCCAGGCAGCCACTTAGCGCTTTCAGAGCTTGGATTGGCGCAGGAGAAGCGTCTCGTGCTTTTTCGGGTTTTGTGACTTTGTATCACATGGTTATTATGCTCAGTCTTGGCATGTATCAGAGATTCTTGCTACAAAAGATGCATGAAGTATTCTTTCCCCCCAGGAACAGATTCCAGAGCGGTTCTTGGGACACGATGAGAGTTGTAGTTTTACATCTTCTGCAGAGCCACGGGTTGGAGACTACTGCTCTGGGGTATATAACCGGATTTAAATCTTCCTTTTAACCATCCTTGTCAGTGGCATTATTGCATATACTCTACTCACAACCAGAGCTGCATTCAAAATTCAGTCTGCAGTGTGGGTAAAAGACCAGCCTGGGAAATCTAGCGGCCGCGTTGGTTCCCATGCACATCTATTGGAGCGCCGCAGTAACACGCGCCAAAGTTGCCGTCAAACGCAACTCAGTGTTGCCATTTTTACTGGTGCAGCTATAGGGGAGTAGAACGGTCAGAATCCAGGCAGCAACATTTTTGATGCAGATTTGGATGGGACTAGAGTATAAAATAAAATTAGTATGTCGTGACGCGCGGTCTGCTGCTCTTTGTAATCAGCCTTTTGAGATCTCCTGCACACGGAACGGAAGCCCTGTGACCATAGGAAAAAAAAATGATTTCCTCTGCCTAACAGATAGTGGTTTTGTCCATCGCCGATTGCCCTTTACCCCCCATAGGAAAGTGGTGTCTTGTGTCTGCTTTCCTTGCAAGCGTCAGTCTTCACTGCAGTTTTGGCATTCTATTCGCAAACCAGGAAGAGATCTGAAGGGGGGTGGTGGGACTGCAATGAGTTTTTGTGGTATATAATACAACATTATCAGGACGGGAGTCTCGTTTTGCTTTGGGACCCCGTCACTTGGGAAGGTCACTTAGGTGTTGTCATGCGGTGTGAGCCCCCGGGGGGAGCGCCTCTCTGAAGGATGCGAAGCTGCTGGGTTATTGCTAGCACAGCTGTATGCTTTCCAACGGCAGCTTTCCTAGCCCCTCCTCGGGCCGTAGCTGGTAATCTCCCCAGGGGGCTGACTCGGATACTTTAAGTGCTCAGCCCTTTTAATAACGCTGGTGGTTTTTAAGTTATTTATTTTCTGCTTCAGCCAAGTTTAAGTTGCCGGCAGGCGAATGGCAGGAGTAGTAGTGTCTGAAGGTTTGTTTAACTGGCCGGCTAACGCTGCGTATCCTGAGCCATGACAAGTGAACACGTGGAATCCCAATATTGATGCGTAACCTGGCAGATTACCATTCAGAAGCCTGGGAAAGTCGGGTGATGACCCCATTAGGGGCCTGTAGAATTACTTGACACCCCTAATCCAATTTAAAACAATTTAAAGTGGTTGTCCAGGCTCCTGATATTGATCCTCACATTGGGACCGACACTCCGGGCCCCCCACCGATCAGCTGTTCCCTGCAGCTTCCGGAACGGGACGCAAAGCTCTGTTTAAAATGTAGTGACGGTGCTACCATTGAAGGGAGTGGAAGCTGCAGTAACCCAGAATGGCCACTACGCCTTGAACGGAGCTGTGCTTCCTTTTCCATTCAAAGTGCTAAGAACAAGACCGGAAGCTGCAGGGAACAGATGATCGGTGGGGGCGCGGGGTGTCGGGTCAATAATATCTGATCAGTGAAGGCCCAATGTGAGGATAGGTCATCAGTATCAGTGCAGCTGATTGTGGGGGGGTGGGGTGTCGGGCCCCCATCGATCATTAGGATATAGCTCATCAATATCAGGAGCCTGGACAACCCTGTCTCTCCAGCGGTAGCTAAACTACTACTCCAAGCATGTCATCACAGCCACCATGTAACTGACCCCTGGATTAGTATCATTACTATAGTAGCATTTAAAGGGGCTCTGTACTATTAAAAAAATCCTTAGTGTCTCCGCCCCTTAAAGGGGTTGCTCAGTGTGTACACCTTATTAGTGAGTGAATGGGGTGGGTCGGGTCCTCTGTTCAGGATCCTCATGTCTTGGCCACAGGAGAAAGCGATTACAAAAAGTGTCCCTGGAGGACCCGTCCTGTCCTGCATTAAACAGATAGGCCATTGATATGAATGGGCAGTATGTAATGCTTTATTTGCCCTGTGGGGGCACTGTAGAGAACACTTACTGCCAGGTTTCCTCACAGAAGGCGATCGCTCCATGATCAGCTTTCTTCTAGCAAGTAGGGATGGTTGAATTTGATGGATGCGGCATCCAATGGACCAAGTGATGTCACAGAACTGTAAAATAATTTGAAATTTCACGAAAACTAGAAGTGGGAAAATAAGCCGGAAGAGGCTATTAAGAGATAGCGATAGAAGCAGAGGGGGTGGACTCGGACAATGCTCGAGGTCCTCCATCAAATACCGCAAGTATTGCAGTTAAGGTGTGGCGCCGGACCTCCTCAGTCCGTCCTCAGCAGCAGATTTTACGGTACTGACTGTTCTGCACGGTCGCGCTCAATCCTTTGGGTAATCATGTACGTATGAGGCCCCGTCAGTGCCAAGTTAAAGGACTTTTTCAAAATCTGTCATTTTTAATATAAAACTAGTAGTAGCTATCCATTAACCTAAAAATATCTTCAGCGTGGCGAGCGTCTTACGCCTCCAGCCTGGTGTGGAAAGAGCATTACAAATGGACGGCGCCGGCAGAAGTGTATAATTCATGCGATTAGTAGGGGAGGAACAGAACGCATGGCGGTACAATTTCCCCAGCTGTCTTGTGCGAGCGCGTGGATGCTCGGCGGTGGAGGTGAGGCGCGTTTCCCCCCCCCCCGTCGCGCGGTTTGATGCATTGCCTGCTCCCCATCTTCCCATCTGCTGTGTGCTCAGCACAATACGGGCAGGTGAGGGGACGAGGAAGAACATGGCTGGCGAGAAAAAAAAACGAGCCTGGAGAGAAAAGGAACAGTGCTGACAAACCGAGAGGAATGTGCCGCGCTATTTCTTCCCAGAAGCTTCAGGTGCCGCGTGGAGGAGGCACATATATCATCCTGCCTCACCATGCTGCTCCATCAGCACATCCCAGGGGCAGGGGGCATGGGGCTCCTGAGAAAGGCAGGATGATGCCCAATATTAATCCTTCAATTCATGTTAACCTTAAAGGAGTCTTTAATTTCTGTAAAAAAAAAAAAAAAAAAAAAAAACACAAAAAAAGTCATTTTCTAATATACAATTGTGTATTAATTCATCACCGTTTGTAAGATCTCTGCTTGCTTTTGGCCAATGAGAGCACTGTTAAAGCAGAAAATCTGTACTTTTTTTTTTTTTTTTTTAGCTGCGTGTTTGCTGCAATGTATCCAGCCTAGACTGTCAGTTGTGAACTTCACACGCTGACGTGTTTTACCTGCACTGATACATTGCAGCGAACTGTCAGGGCAAGAGAGAGAGAATTTGTGCTGCTGAAGTGTTTAGATCACAGAGAACTGTCTAGAGTCTAGACCAGGGATGCTCAACCTGCGGCCCTCCAGCTGTTGTAAAACTACAACTCCCGCCATGCCCTTCTGCAGGCCGATAGCTGTAGGCTGTCCAGGAATGATGGGAGTTGCTGGAGGGCTGCAGGTTGAGCATGCCTAGTCTAGACCAAACAAATTTGCAGCTTTGGGAAGTTTCCGTTTGCTACAGTTTTCAGCCTTCTCTCCTATTCACTGACAGGTAGCAGAGATCTTGAAAATGGTGAAGGCTTCTTTCTTTTTGTAATCTGTTTACAACCTCAGAGCTTCACGTGATAGACTTGCAATGTCTTGGCTCTCGGTTTTCTGGCCATTGGTGTCACCTCCTGATCATGTGGTGGACATCTCTGCAGGTTCTCCTTACCACTGGTGGTCTGTAGGTCCTCTGTCGGCCCACTTGACCCATTCCACAATGACTTTTTACAGGAGGCGGATTCTCTGTGAACCTAGACATTTGCATGTAGCATCAAACATTGTAGGAGAGCATGCTGACCTTGGAAGGTCCCAACCACTAGCAGCTCCTTCCTTTTCTGGTCAATGCATAAAAAAGAAATGAAGCTGAACAGAATCCCCAGTGAGTAAAGTGCTGAGAAATGCCGGACAGCACTTGATGAAGATGTGTTTCGACCCGTTTCTGCAGCCTTAGGTGTTAGAACTTCCCCTACTCCAGACATAGCCCATAGATCAGCTGTTCTGAGCCCGTAGCTGTAGACTGGTCAATGGTGGGTCATTGTTGATGAACTTCTGGAGACTGTGTAGCCTGCAGGCTGTAGAGTAGTGGATATTTGCTCTACCAAGGACCTGCCATCAATGCACGGGTTATTGCATTCCAGGACTCTGATATTTTATTGACTAAGAGGCCGGGAATGCAGTTCCCTTCTGCGCACAATCGGTACGTACTTCATGGAATGGTGCTCCCGGCGCTGAGACTTTCTCAGCTCATAGATTTCTAGGAGGAATACAATGCAACTGGTGAAAACATTGGTAAAAATCTGTTATTTTACAGAAAGTGCTCTGGATCCCAGGTGCATCTATATTTCTGATAAAAAGTTAAACAATTTGAATGTGGTAAAAGTTTTGTAGATCTTCTCATCTACACAAAAATAGGTAGCCACAAGGCTGAATGGGTGCAAATACATTTGTAAAATGTTATAGTGCTCCCTACCACCCTTTATTTTAGGGTATCTGCGCCCAATAAATGTCTCCTTGAGCCAACCTAAGCCCTTCATGGTAGAGAAGAGTCCTTGACTCACTTTGTTGGGTTGTGATGAGCCACAACCACTAATAAAGCATCGAGAAGAGGGTAAATAACCCAGGTGATGATTAGTAGCAGGTGTCCATACGACGCCACAGCAGAACACCGGACGTGAAGAGTGATGTGCTGTAAGCTCTAGGAACCACACTAGAAAATAGTGCTACAGATGGATCTGGAGGCTTGGGCAGAGATTGGAGGCTTGGGCAGAGAAGTGGCAGATAAGGTTTAACACTGACAAATGTAAGGTTATGCACATGGGAAGAAATAATGCAAGTCACCTGTACATACTAAGGGTACTTTCACCCTAGTGTTATTCTTTTCCAGTATTGAAATCAGGTAAAGGTTCTCAATACCGGGAAAAAAAAGTCCTAATGCATTCTGAATGGAAACGTTCAGTATGCATCAGGATGTCTTCCGTTCCGTCCCTTGTAGGGCATTTGCCCGGACAAAATACCGCACTTGCCGACCGCACTGGGTTACACTGACAAATGTAAGGTTATGCACATGGGAAGGAATAATGCAAGTCACCCGTACATACTAAGTTTTAAAACACTGGGTAACACTGACATGGAAAAGGACCTAGGAATTTTAGTGAACAGCAAACTAAGCTGTAGAAACCAGTGTCAGGCAGCTGCCGCCAAGGCCAATGAGATAATGGGTTGCATAAAAAGGCGCATAGATGCCCGTGATGAGAACATAGTCCTACCACTTTATAAATCACTAGTCAGACCACACATGGAGGACTGTGTACAGTTCTGGGCTCATGTGAACAAGGCAGACATAGTAGAGCTGGAGAGGGTTCAGAGGAGGGCAACTAAAGTAATAACTGGAATGAGGGATCTACAGTACCCTGAAAGATTATCAAAATTAGGGTTATTCACCTTAGAAAAAAGACGACTGAGGGGAGATCTAATAACTATGTATAAATATATCAGGGGTCAGTACAGAGATCACTCCCATCATCTATTTATCCCTAGGACTGTGACGAGGGGACATCCTCTGCGTCTGGAGGAAAGAAGGTTTCTACACAAACATAGAAGAGGATTCTTCACGGTAAGAGCAGTGAGACTATAGAACTCTCTGCTATATACTATACTATTACAGGTTATAGCTACTAGAGAGGGGTCGTTGATCCAGGGAGTTATTCTGATGCCTGATTGGAGTCGGGAAGGAATTTTTTCCCCTTAAGTGGGGAAAATTGGCTTCCACCTCGCAGTTTTTTTTTGCCTTCATCTGGATCAGCTTGCAGGATGACAGGCCGAACTGGATGGACAGAGGGCTTTTTTCGGCCTCATATACTATGTTACTTACCGTGTGTATATAAACTCATGAGCCAGGGGGCAATGCACGGGAAATATCATATGTGTAATATCGTCTCCACAGCCTTCATCTGTTCTTGAGTCGTTTTCAACTTCCGCACAAGCTTTGTCCTTGAAGATCGTTCCATTTATTACGGAACCCTAATTTAGTGCCGAGCTTCGCTTCTGTCGTTAGTGCCGCTCGTGATTTTAACTTCCCTTCACCTATTTTATTAGCCCTATTACATTGAGAATGTGCTCTCAATTCTTCAAATCAAAGACTAAGATAAATCAGGTGACCTGTGCGCTTCATCATAAGCCGAGAGCCCAGCGCCATACAGCTGCCCGTAAAGCCTATTCCCCATAAAAATGTTATACAACATATATAGAAGAAATGTGAAAAAAGGATGGAAAAAAGAACAAAAATACCTCTTCTTTCTCTGTGTCATAGAAAAATTACGTTCGCCAGTATTTTGAAAAATTGAAAACAGGTGCAAACGACACCAGGGTCTGGAACAACAATGTCCTAGTTGTGTGCGAAGTCGTCACCAGGAGAGAAGGAGCCTGATTGGGTAATAGAGAAAAGAACCTTCACTTCAGTCCACACTTTCTGGAAGTAGCACCTGTCTGCAAAGAACATTTGGCCCAGCAAGTGTTGTCAGTTGTCAGAAATCTCTAGCGTCAAATGTCCTGTCTGGACAGACAGCGGTTACGGCTTGAACACTCCCATCCCCCAAGCTACTGGTTTGAAAAGCAAATTACATAATTTCAGCCACTTACTACTGTAGAACTGTCACACTATGTAGAACCCAAATCTCGAAAAAGTTGGTGCACTGTGTAAAATGTAAATAAAAAACAGGATGCAATGATTTGGAAATCTCATAGACCCATATTATATTCATAATAGATCATAGTACACATATCAGATGGGGGAAAGATCTTTTTCCAGTTCATGAAAAAAATTATAATAACTCGCTTAGAACTTGATAGCAACAACCCATCTCAAAAAAGTTGGGAGAGGGGCAACAAATGGCTGAAAAAGTAAGTGGTAATAATAGAAAACAGCTAGAGGAGAATTGCAACTACATTATTGTTAAGATGATCGTTAACGAGCAGGCTTGAGCGATTTTACTAATTTATTAGTATCCAAAACATGATCACAAAGATTTTAAAAACCATTAAAAATAATATTGCGTGGGAGGTGTGGAGCAAAACAGACTGAGGGACAGCTCCTTGGGCACAAAGTGAGGTAATTTTACATATCAATAAAAACGTTTTTTTATACATAATGCAAAGCCAGGTGGGGGTAATATTAGTATAGTTTTAATTAGTAAAAGGAGACCAATACTATAATACTGCCCCTATGAACAAGAATATAACTACTATATTACTGCACCTATGTACACGAATATAACTACTATAATACTGCTTCTATGTACAAGAATAAACCTACTATAATACTGCTCCTAAGTACAAGAATATAACTACTATAATACTGCTTCTATGTACAAGAATATAACTACTATAATACTGCTCCTATGTACAATAATATAACTACTATAATACTGCTTCTATGTACAAGAATATAACTACTATAATACTGCTCCTATGTACAAGAATATAACTACTATAATACTGCCTCCTATGTACAAGAATATAACTACTATAATACTGCCCCCTATGTACAAGAATATAACTACTATAATACTGCTCCTATGTACAAGAATATAACTACTATAATACTGCCCCCTATGTACAGGAATATAACTGCTATAATACTGCCCCCTATGTACAGGAATATAACTGCTATAATACTGCTCCTATGTACAAGAATATAACTACTATAATACTGCTCCTATGTACAAGAATATAACTACTATAATACTGCTCCTATATACCAGAATATAACTACTATAATACTGCTCGTATGTACAAGAATATAACTACTATAATACTGCTCCTATGTACAAGAATATAACTACTATAATACTGCTCCTATGTACAGGAATATAACTACTATAATACTGCTCCTATGTACAAGAATATAACTACTATAATACTGCTCCTATGTACAGGAATATAACTGCTATAATACTGCTCCTATGTACAAGAATATAACTACTATAATACTGCTCCTATGTACAAGAATATAACTACTATAATACTGCTCTTATGTACAAGAATATAACTACTATAATACTGCTCCTATGTACAAGAATATAACTACTATAATACAGCCCCACAGAATTTGGCTTGAATGAGGTGACGGATGTTATTATCAGGCTTGCACCACTTGTCTTACAGAAAAGCGTTATATGGTGCATTCCTCATTCGGTCCATCATTGCAGATTTGTTCTGGTTTCTTGGTTGAATATTTTGGGGAAATTCTTTCACAGTCCCGGCTGCTGTTTGCGGACTCTGGACGTGTCTGTGGTTCCGGTAATTAAGCTGCAGCCGCTCTTCGTCATGTGCTGCAGGTGCCGGTTTCTGGTGCGCCTTTATGTTTTACCAGTGAATGTGTTTGTTCGCTCGGCCATTGATGGAAAAGGAGAGGATGAATGATGAGCGGTTTGGGAGCGGCAGACACTACGGAAATCCCAGGCGCTCAGGCCTCTGTGGTTTCTACAGCAACTGAAGGCCTCTGGTACCTCATGTTTTAGCAGTTCAGTTCCAGTAATTAAGACACAGGGAAGATCCAGTCTGATTCAGGAGCCATAGGGAAATGTCAGGAGAAGGCGAGGCTGAGTGATTGGGAGCAGAAGCGATTGTGCTGATAAGTGCGGAGATGTTGGCTGCGAGAAGTTTGAGATCTGACCTCATTTATCTGTTGTGCGGACCATAAAACTGCAGTCATCCATCTGAGCTGCGTCCGTCCTGCTCCTGGGCTCCAGCTCTGCAGCAGCAAAGCAAGCAAACCGGAATGTGTGATCTGAATGATAAACCTTACAAAGATTAAAACGTGAAATAACGTATCGTAACGCAAGAAACGTATTACTGTCCTGAATGGGCAGGACCCTTCACAATAAGGCGTCCTTGAAGGGGCCAGTTGGTTAGAAAACCCATTTTAAAGTTAGAAATTCGGTCCTTTCTGCCACTCTGTCTGCAGCGATGGTGTACCGTATACCCTTGTTACTGCAGCATCTAATCACTGGTATACGGCACAAGACCCCTGAGTCCAGTAATTGGCTTCAGCAGTCACATCTATAGACGGCTATGTCATTGTAAATGAGATCCATGGGGAGGACTGGAGCGATAGGGAATAAACAGATGAGTAACCTATTTTGTCACATATTTTCCCCTTTAATTTTTTTTTTTAATCAACTTGAACAACCCCTTTGATAGAGGGCATCTCTATATAAGACCCTCAGAGAGTGGTTTCGTCCCCGTGTAACCATGGGCGTAGCTATAGGGGGTGCAGAGGTAGCAGTCGCCACCGGGCCCAGGAGCCTGAGGGGGCCCAAAAACCCTTGTGCAGCATAAGAAGACACACAAAGCACTGAGGGAAGGGGCCCAAGCTGAACTCTTGCACCGGGGCCCATAAGCCGTTAGCTACGCCCCTGCGTGTAACATTGATATACCATTTTTATTTTTTTCCTGGTGGCATGTGTAAGTCCCAGAGGTGCAGCCGGCGGTGTTACTGCTGGTACTGTAATTATTCATACTATTGATACAAAATGGCCACTCTCCCTGTGTAGACAAAGTGTGACGCCTAAACCCGGCCCCTTCCTAAACCTCCTGGCTGACGTTCTCTAGCCTCAGAGGAGGGAGGGGGAGGGGGTAGAGGCCATGGCTGCAGCCTGAGAGAGGAATACTCGGATTTTCCATTATATTTATCTCTTCCATTGTGATTTATAGGGCAGGAGAAGAGCAGGAACAATAAGGGTAATTAATGAGTTTGTTACATTTTTTTTATTTGTTTGGATTCTGGTTTAGTGTCCCTTTAAATGACATTGATCCTTCAAATATTTTTTTTTTCTGAAAAGGATCCCTTTAACACAACTATTTATTTTTTAGTTATCTCATTCCCCTTATGTTTCAACCATAGACGTTCAGAAAACTGAGATATGAGGATCCGTTTGCAGTATCCATACACTATATCTTAGTATGGGATTTGCTACATTGATGTAAATCTATTAAGGAAAAAGAAAAATCGATATTTAACATTTTTTATATACCAATGAGGCATAAAGGTGATACAAAAATGGATGTACAAAATAGAGATCAAATGTAAACGGTATATATATTACATATTAAAATACTAAGGTATGAAAATCAGGTATCAAAATGAAAAATAGATGTAAAATATAAATCCATAAAAAAGCATAAAATATAAAAAGAAAAAAAATGTCTATTGAGAGGAGTGGATGAACATTTTGCCCGTTCTCTTCAGTCATGATTCATATTTAAGAAATGGTCTCAGGGCGATGTGTGTAACGTTCCGGAGCGGCCGTGTCGTCTGACCATGTAACGTGGATCTCTGCTTGGCCCAGGAGCCTACGATCTAGTTTCTGCCTGCCGCAATACGCAATCCTTCACTCCGAGAAGAAGTGATTTGATTTGCTGCTTGTAGTGCGGAAAAGGGAGCAAAAAAAAGCAGTTGTTTTAATCTAATTTCCAGACAAACAATAGTCCAGGGACGATGTTAAATTCATGAAACTGATGAAATTTAATGAGGTGATTTGTGTATGGCAGAGCGCTCTGCGGAGCGGCGTCACCGTGCCAATAACCTGCTGCGGGATTACAGAGGAAAGCCCCTATCACCTGCTCACCTCATTACACCCAGGGCTACAGCCTGCCAGAACTGGCCCCGGGGATCCACCGGCCGCTGACGGACAGCCGGACCGAGGATCCTGGTTGTCAGGGAAACCTCACAGTTATCAGAGACGACGGCGGCCGCCGCATCTAATGCGGGCAATGTGTCTGCTCTCCAGGTCGGCCTCCACCGCAATAGGTTGTCTAATGCTGTAAATGAGCAAGTGCTTCAGGAGGCTTAATGTGATTTATGGGGAAAAAGTGGGAAGGAAGATACCGGAGAAAGGAAAAAAAGCTCCTACCAATGCGCTGTGTCCTGCAGAAAACCGAAAAACATGGCGGCTTTCACAGCGCCACGCCTGGCCACTGGCTGTGTGTGGTAGGGCAGCTGTTGCACCATTCCCGAGAATAAAAGAAGCCTGCCAGTGCTGGCCACGTCCCTTGATGCACTGAAGCCCTCGTATGCTTGACGCAACCAATGTCAACAACACTGGGATCATTTTACCCAGCAGGATCAACCCTACCAGGCAGGGTTGTGTTGATCCTGTTAACAGATGCAGTTTAAAGAGAAATACTGTTACAAGTGTTCTCTGTTCTTTACACAGCTGAAGGCCCTATGACGCTGCGTACCGTTGTGAAGTTAAATGGGTTCTCTGGAAAAAACAGTATTAACGGCCTGTTGTTGGTTTTTCGTTTTATTTTTTTTAAATTCAAGTAGTATTTATTAGAGGTTATTTTCTGTGTATACACAAAACATATATACATTTGAAATGAATAAAATGACCCGTCTTTAGTAGGTGCATCAAACAGCTGATCGGGAGAGGAGCTGGGAGTCGGAGTCCTACCGATCAGAGGTTGAATTCCTGGACAACCCCTTTAAATTCTTTAAAGTCGATGTCTACTTAAGGCTGGGTTCAGACTTGCGCGTTTTACAGCACGTTCAAACGCGCTGTAAAACGCTCAACACATGAAAACCAATTCTTCCCTATGGCCCTGGTTCTCACTTGAGCGTTTTACAGCGCGTTTGAACGCGCTGAAAAACGCCCTACGCTCAAAAAAGTTCTTGAGCTTCTTTGGGGCGTTTTGTCTCGCGTATTGTGATTGACGTCACAGTAGTTAATCACACGAACGGGCGTACGACGCGCATTTCCTGTTTGCAAAAACGCGCTGTAATACGCGTGACAGAAACGAGCTTTTTACGCGCGTATCAAATACGCGCAAGTCTGAACCCAGCCTAAAGGGGTATTCCCATCTGGGACACTGAAGGCATATCACTAGGATAGGCTAACAATGTCAGATAGGTGCGGGTCCCAAGCATGGCCACCCTCTGTTCACCGCCACGGATGTTCCGAAAATAGTTGAGCCCCGGCTCGGTTATACTCTCGACTCCCGTAGTGATGTGGAGCGGAGGCTGAGCTTGCGCCTTGTGCTCTCCTTCACTTCAGAGGAGCGTCCTCCTCGGGGTCTGCACCTATCTGACGTTAATGGCATATCCTAGCAATGCGCCTTCAATGTCCAAGATGGGAATATCCCTTTAAATAGACATTTTACGTTTTGGGTCGGATTTTCAGAATTGGAAGTCTCTAAGGCCTGTATTACACCAACAGGTTATCTGACAGAATTTTTAACTAATCATTGGTCAGATGGCCATTTACACACACAGATCTTTTGTTATTCACACTAGCTGTTGGTCTGATTGGACAGATATTGGTCAGATAATCTGTTGTTGTAATACAGGCCTAAGGTATCTGGGCCCTTTTGTTGGGTCACCGGCTGGACCTGGCAAGATATTCACCGATTAACCATTAATTGTGATTGTGCTCGGCATTAGTGCCTTAGAGATGAGCGAATTTTAAAAAAAAGTTCGGCGTTCGGGTTGTGGTAACTCGCGCATCCCGTTATGGATTCCACTATCCCGGCATATGGAATCCATAAGGGGCGGCTTCCACCAACCCGAACTGTTGAACAGCCGAAGGACCTGGGGTGACGTCACCGTCATGTGATCAGTGCAGGGGGCGTGCCTCAGCACGGGATCAGATCCAGTACTGAGCCACGCCCCCTGCACTGATCACATGACGGTGACATCACCCCAGGTCCTTCGGCTGTTCAACAGTTCGGGTTGGTGGAAGCCGCCCCTTATGGATTCCATATGCCACTATAGTGGAATCCATAACGGGATGCGCGAGTTACCACAACCCGAACGCCAAACTTTTTTTTTAAAGTTCGCTCATCTCTAGACTAAGGACGTGACATTTTTGGGGATTTGGTTTTAGGTGATTTATTTTAGGCCTTTATTTTTTATTATAATGTATGGAAAGTCCTGCCAAATATATAGCATTAGCATATTTATCATTTCTATATTTTTTTAAGACATTAGATTTAGGTTTTCTCCTGAAGATGTGCCGACACCCCCCCCCCCCCTACTCTAAATGCAGATTAAATGAGCTTTTGCCGCTAGAGCAGGAGCATTACTATATGAAAATCAGGGTTACACTCCCGCTACATGAACCCTTATGATAGGATGTCAGACGGAATGGGATTATGATTGATGATGGGTTTAGTGCGTCTTGTACGTCCTGGGTAATTGAAGTGCCGGCTATTTGTACGACGCGTTTCACTCAGCCCTTCCCATCCAGCTGTAAAGCTTAAGCCACATATTAACAGCAGATTTGATAATTGCTCCTGTGTGCGGCGTTTGCTGTTAGCGGATGTGCTGGACAGTCCCTTAATTATTCATGCAGTAGCGTTTTAACAGCTTTCCACCATGTGGTTGGAGACTTGCGCGTTTTGCAGCTTTTTTCCCTCTTCCTATTATATTTCACTGCCTGTTATCGGTGCAGAAATGGCTGGCAATGTGGGATTTTTGTGAAAACCGAAGCAAAAAACTGCGCTGAAATAACCGGTTAGTAGACTCCTCGATAATCCGGAACGTCTGATAATGTCTCTAATAGAGGCCACTTCTCTCTGCCGGAGCTGACTAATGACTGACATTACAGGACCTCGCTGAGTCATAGTCCGGTCCGTCAGGTTCTGTCATCCTTTCCATCATTCTCTTTGTCCTATCCGCTGGGGCAGCTCCAAACAGAGGATCGTGTGAACAGAGCCTTGCATTTGATATTTTAAAGCTATTTGGTGTCTTTTTAGCTAGTTGTAGCTATCAGAGCTCTACTGGTTGCCCTTGGAAACAGACAGCGTTTTAGCTCCACCCTGTTGTCAGACATGTGACCTAATAGATACGTTGAAGCCCTGTAAGTGCCGTCTAAACTCCCACAATGCACTTCTTTGTACTCATAGTTTAGGTATTTTTTTTGCCCTTTATATCTGTGCTTTCTATCCAAATTCTACTGGTTGCCCTTGGAAACAGACAGCATTTTAGCTCCACCCTGTTGTCAGACGTGACCTAATAGATACGTTGAAGCCCTGTAACTGCCGTCTAAACTCCCACAATGCACTTCTTTGTACTCATAGTTTAGGTATTTTTTTTGCCCTTTATATCTGTGCTTTCTATCCAAATTCTACTGGTTGGCCTTGGCAACAGACAGCGTTTTAGCTCTCTCCTGTTGTCAGATGTATGACACAATGGATACATTGTAGCCCTGTAACTGCCATCTTGGTTCCCACAATGCACTGCTCTTAGATGACAAGAAACAGGCAAAATGTTAATGTCTGTGAGATCTATAGCTGCGATCCAGCGGTCTGTGAAAACTGCCAGATTTATGACTCCGCCCACTGTCAAACATGTGACCTAAAAGCTGACCTCTAGCTTTTTAACTCCCACAATGCATTGCTCGGTGCCTTTGTAGCCGTTCATCTCTACAGTTTCTATCTAAATTCTCCTGGTTGCCCGTAGTACATAGAAACATAGAAACATAGAATGTGTCGGCAGATAAGAACCATTTGGCCCATCTAGTCTGCCCAATATGATGAATACTATGGATAGCCCCAGGCCCTATCTTATATGAAGGATGGCCTTATGCCTATCCCATGAATGCTTAAACTCCTTCACTGTATTTGCAGCTACCACTTCTGCAGGAAGGCTATTCCATGCGTCCACTACTCTCTCAGTAAAGTAATTCTTCCTGATATTACTTTTAAACCTTTGCCCCTCTAATTTAAAACTATGTCCTCTTGTAGCAGTTTGTCTTCTTTTAAATATTCTCTCCTCTTTTACCGTGATGATTCCCTTTATGCATTTAAAAGTTTCTATCATATCCCCTCTGTCTCTTCTTACTTCCAAGCTATACATGTTCAGGTCCTTTAACCTTTCCTGGTAAGTTTTGTCCTGCAATCCATGTACTAGTTTAGTAGCTCTTCTCTGAACTCTCTCCAAAGTTTCAATATCCTTCTGCAGATATGGTCTCCAGTACTGCACACAATACTCCAAATGAGGTCTCACTAGTGCTCTGTAGAGCGGCACGAGCACCTCCCTCTTTCTACTGTTAATGCCTCTCCCTATACACCCAAGAATTCTGCTGGCATTACCTGCTGCTCTCTGACATTGTCTGCCCACCTTTAGGTCGTCTGATATAATGACCCCTAAATCCCTTTCCTCAGATACTGAGGTTAGTACTGTATCACTGATTTTATATTCTGCTCTTGGGTTTTTACGCCCCATGTGCATTATCTTGCACTTATCGACATTAAATTTTAGTTGCCAGATTTTTAGTTGCCAGATTTTTGACCATTCCTCTAGTAACAGTCAGCAGTCTGGATCCAGCCGCTGTCAAGCATGTGACCTAACGGCTGACCTCTAGTTGTATAACTGCCATCTAAACTCCCACAATGCACCTCTCTGTGGTCACTGGAAACTGTTCCATTCCCGAGGCATGAATGGAGAGGAAATCATGACAGTTACCCATCATTACTTGCAAATTTTAACCGTTCAAGCTTGTAAATTGTGGTTCAAAAGTGGAGTTATCCTTTAAATTTTTTATATTTTTTTTTTTGGCCCTGACGTCATGGATACAGAGTGAATAAGCCATGTTCAGAATCGGCTATCTGCTCCTTTAAGATGATGATTTATCGTCTTCGGCATCATCTCTTTGCCGGAGCGTCTGTCTTCGTGTACATATGTTCCTGGTAGGTTGTGGTGGGAGGTTGGCGTGCCAGCTCTTGCTACACGGTAACGCTCTTCTGTACAAACTTCCTCGGGGACCTATTATCACCATTAAGAGTTTAAAAGGCCAGCGAGGTCTCGAGATATTCCTTCAGGGCCTACGGCATATGCACAAGGTGCTTCTCAATCCTGTGGAGGATTTGCAGATAAGCAACTTTAAAGTGTGGCTCTAAATGAAGCCCCGGGACAACAGAGCGAGAAAACCGCGGCAGCGCGCGACGCTTCACAGCCGAGGATCGAAATGTTTCACCCTCCCCCAATTGATAAATCGGTTATCTAGTGCCCGAGAAAAATAAAATCCCGTCTAGTTTTACACTGAGAGCGAATTTCCTTTCTCCTTCTGCAATGATGGCCTCGTGCTCAGCATGAGGACTGGAACGCCATCGTCCTCGCAGCACGGCCTGACCGTAACGCTGAGCTGGTAAAAACATGACTTGTCCTCGGCCTTCCATCTGTCACAGTATTGATCCACTTATAAGCGATATTTCACATTTTTAAAAGGCCAGCTTTATTGAAATCTACAGGGGCAATTGACGGACGAGTGTGATTACAATGGTGGTGACATGCAGAAAAAAAAATGATATTTTTAAGATGCAACATTTTGCCTTGATTTTCAACAATTTTCCCACAATTCCATGCTGCGTTGTCGTTCATGAACAGCGTTGAGCGAACTTGTGTTTTAAGTTCTGCGTCCAAAGTTCGGGTTATCGAAGAATCCCGTTATCGATCCCGCTACCACGGACCATAACGGAATTTGGAATCCATAACGGGATTCTTCGATAACCCGAACCCGAACTTTGGACGCAGAACTTAAAAGAAAAGTTCGCTCAACGCTGTTCATGAATAGAAGGCTATATCTGCAGTGACAACTGACACGGGATAAGCATCCAGGCAGAGAAGCTGGGTAGGAAAATATATGTAATCAAACGATGTCTGTAACATTAAGGGGGCAGAACCGTACCCGTTTTGAAATCCTAGAAAAAGAAAAAAAAAAGTGTTTTCATCCAAAAACTGCCCACAGGTTGCGTACAGTTTGGTCTATACTGGTGTTGTTTCAGAAGGAAAGAAGCCATGTTTTTATAATCTTGTACTATGCCTTTAAATTTAAAGGGGTTGTCTATTGTTAAGAAATTGAAATGAAGGGTACTGCACTGCAATACCACACACAGCCTGTGCACATGCGTGGCGCTGTTTTTTTTAAGAATGCAGCCGTGCTTACCTAATCCTATGCATCTCCTTATGTCAGGTCTTAAAGGGATGGTACGGACGTAAGAAAACAAAAAAAACCCCACAAACCTGCTTTTTTTTATTTAGATGGGCAGTATGGTTCCTTAGATTTAGTTGGTCCATCAATACCCATCTGTGCCCAGTCTTGAATCCTCAAAATGCTAATCAATTAAACCAACATATTCGTGGGCGTCCATCGCTGGATCGGCAGTTCCTTAGTAGGAAGAGATTCAGAGAGAGCCGCGGTCTTGGAAAAGAGACACAGATTTCCTCCCTCTATCCTGTGGCCTCATCTGCCAATGCACTCGAGGGTTTAATTAGGGGAAGAGAGATATGCCAGGCAGACCCAGTATGGAGCGATCTGGCACTCGCACACTTGGCACCGCGTCCAATTATAATTTTCAGTCAACAAAAAAACAACTGTTTACATTTGTAAAATGGGGGGGGGGGGGGGTTATAACCAGGTTTGTATCCTGAGCCAGGTGGGAGACATTCCCTTTAAATATGAGTACGAGCAGGAACGTTCTCGGCGGTGGAGTCGGCAGTGCTGCCAGCATGCTTTTGGCAATGACGAGGTTAAAGATTGGATTGATTGAGTTAAATTCCCATTTGTCAGCTGTCATAGAGCGTATTGATATTGTGCTTCCAGATTCCGGCTGGCTAATGAGGGATCTAAATATATGGGGACGACGCGGAGGATGATGAGGGTGGGCTACAGCATCCTGCTGGGTAATGACTATTAAGAAATGATAGACCCTGGTGCAAGCAGTTGGACGAGGGGTCAATTTAAAGGCCCGCTCCACTCACCGCTCAGTGGATGTAGATATCTCGACCCCCCCCCCCCCCTAGTCTTAGAATCACCGGGGTCCAGGAAGCTGAGATATAGGGAGACGATTTTGGGGCATTTACGATGTAGGCCCCTGTTCCTGGCTTTGTATGGTGGTCACGTAGGGTTTTAGTAAAGGGTCCATTCACACGTCCGATTTTGCAATCCGATTCCGTTCCGAAAAAATCGGAACGTTTAATCGGATCCATTCATTGCTATGGCCTCCGCAAAAATGCGGATAGCACTCATGGTATGGTATGGTATTGCATGCGGATCCTGAAAAAAGAAACACCTTGTCCTACTTTCTGTCCAACTTTCCTTTTCGTTTTCCCATTGTAGTCAATGGATCTGCAAAATAAACGGAAGACATGCAGTTTAGCATCCGAATGTCATCCGATTTTGCGGATCCGTTTTTTTTGGTACCCTAGCAACATGTATTCCTCCTCCTCTTTTTAAAAAAAAGGAAACACGGATGGACTCGGATGCACTTTAGTACAAAAACGGAAGGTTGTACAGAAAAAGGGATCCGCAAAAAAATGAACGTTTATCTGGAAAGGTAAAAATACTGACGTGTGACTGGACCCTTAATGTAAGTCCTTTAGTTTTCATCCACTGTTGTAGAACAGGATAGAAAAACATGGCTGCTCCCAGGAACTGCGCCCCACCTGTGGATGGGTGGTGTCCGCTATTACAGCTCAGTTCCTTGGAGGAGGATGGAGAGGATAGTCAGGAAAACCAGTGAAGGAGCCGCAGTGCTTAATGCAGCATTTTGCATTTTGGGTTGTCCCTCACCTTTTATGCCTTCCTGAGCGTGAAATCTGGTGAATTCCTTTAAGGGGCGGACTGATGACTTGGCCAATTGGGCGTAGCTCTAGGACCCAGAGTATTACGGTTGTTTCACAGCTTCACCATAGAATTCTTATTGCCTGCAGCCACCACTAGAGGGAGCTTATTGTATTCAGATCTATACAGCTACTATTCACTCCAAGGAGGTATCGGGCCCTTGATCCTTATGGTCAGTGAGCTCAGATAGTTACCAGTAAGCCTTCTTCCTATAAGATACAGGCCTGCTACTTTCCACAGTGGACACCATCAAAAATCGAGGGGACACTGACTTTTACAACAAACTATTGAATAATTACACACACCCTCCATTGTTTGCAGTTGATTAATAAGCAGCCGCCGGTGCGGTCATGTATTTCCAACGCGTTTCACGTCTCTTTGCTGCGGCCATATATCTACAACACAGGAGCTTTCTCCAGGCCCTTCTGTTGAGACTCGTCTTCCATTCATCATTTCTTTTTTGTGGCTGCTGTGGCTGAAAGCTCAGCACCTGTCTGTGAGGCGCGGGGCCTGGCAGTGCCTCTTGCAGCAGAGGTTTATCAGCTGCACTCTCATCCAGGGTTGTATTTCATTCTTTAAAACCTTCACTTTTCAGTCTCCCCGCTGTTAATAGCGGTGTCAGCTCTTCCAGGCATCAAACTGTCTCCGCAACGCGATTAAAGAGTCGAGGAGTCATTTGTGCCTGACGCGGTGCAGTCTCCACATTGTGTATATACTCACACCTATCATCATAAAGGATTTCGCCTGACATGGCTTAAAGGGGTTGTCCAAGATTTTACGGATGATCAATATCTGATCAGCAGGGGTCCGTCATCCCAGCAGTGAGCTGTTCAGCAGTAGCTCCGACGCCAGAACTATGCAGCTTCATTCACTGTGTGTTGGACAGCGCTGGTTGCTGGAGCATCGAAGTGAACGGGAGCTGTGCTGCAGTAACCAGCTCCGCCCACTACATAATGGGTGGAGCTGTGGAGTTCTGGCGCAGAAGCGAACTCAATGCATTTGATCGGCAGTGTTGCATGCTATAGGACTCCCGCTGATCAGATATTGATGACTTTTCCGGCGTATAGGCTATCAGTCTTAAAATGGACAAGACTACACTCATAGAAGAGTTCAGGGTCCATTCACACGTCCGCAAGTGTTTTGCAATCTGCAAATTGCGGATACGCAAAACACAGACGCCGGCCATGTGCGTTCCGGATCTTGCAGACCGTACATAGCCGGCCCTGTGATAGAAATGCCTATTCTTGTCCGTGGCTGCAATAGGACATGCTCTATCTTTTTTTGCAGGCCCGCGGAATGGAACTACGGAAATGAATGGATCCGCACCTGTTCCGCAAGAATTGCGGAACCGATGTGGACACATTTATATGGACGTGTGAACGGACCCGTAGACTGTGAAGAGCTCCCAAAAAGAGCACCCCTCTATGTAGATATAACCTAAAGACATTGTTTGAACGTACCTAAAATCCAGTACACCCTTTTTTTTTCGTTATTCGTTATTTTCATTATTTTTAACCGTCTGTAACGTGTTTCGGCTCCCAGTGATGTCCGTTATTCCACATTTTTTGAAGTTGTTAAAAAATGTTCTTTGTCTCACACCTTGAGCCATATTGGCTGATGATTCAGGGTCACTAATCAGGAGAGATCGGATGACACGCGTTTTGTTGACGGGACATTGGTTATTGTTAAATGATCTGAATCACGACGGATCACTGAACGTTTTTTACATCCAGTGATTACGTCGGTGAGTTACAGATGTAGCAGATCTGGTTCAGCTCCTTGGGATTGTACAAGTAACGATGAGAAACATTAAGGCCGGCATCTAAAACACCAGTCCTAATAAATGTGCCCTTTAATAAGCCCCTGGCGGTGTATCGCCAAAGTTATGTAGATGCGCCGGCCTCCACATAACTTTGGCGTATCCACCTCCGATTCTAAATGTAACACAGCTTCCTTGCTGTCTTACATTTAGACCATTTTTTACGCCTTATTCAGGCGTAGAAGATGATGAATGAGACGGGCCTAGCAGCCTGTCCACTTTCTTAGACCTGGGCGGGGAAGAAGTTGTAGATTCTGCTGCAACGTGGCATGCGACAGAATCTGCGCCAGATATATGCCACAAAAGTGGAGTGTATCTGTTCATAAACAACCCCCTAAGTGCCTTCGTGATGGACCTCACCAAAATGACAAACTCCGATCTGCCCCATCTGTGCATCTGACACGTGCTTTTAACTAGTCAAAGATGGCTGTGTGCTTGCATCTATACCTGGTACCAGGCGCCCAAATAGCATCCACCATGTCTCTACAGCTTATTTAGGAACCTTTTCTATTTTGACGCTTTTAAGTTGGGGGGATCTGTCTTCAACGATGGCACAGACGCCCTTTATCCCAGTGCGTTCACGCCTCTCCATCTCTCTCCAGTCCATCTTTCCTTCGAAACCCCACGCGTTTTACACATGAGCTGTTGCAGCATTAAAACGAAACAAAGCAGTTTGGTTTGTTCTGCATCTTCTCATGTGTCTTCAAGCTGTTTTAAATGGGAAGGTGATCCTCCCTGTCGCCGTACGCTTGGCTTGTCCCCGCATTGCTCTCTAGCCCTGTACTTTTCACAGTATGAGTAGGATGTTTGGACATGGTCTTCTGTTCTCCAAGTAGATGTAAGAGGAAGAAGGAGGTCATCCTGACTGTGATGTCGGGTCATACACACTGCAATTATCTCCTTCCCTGGACAAGCAAGCGCTGGCAATAATTGCTCCTTGTAGGCTCCCTCCTGCATGCAGATTGCGTTCCGCATGGTTACGTTGCGCAATTGCTCAGTCCCAGTCTCTACCATTCTTCGGCAGAAAATCTGTCTGGCCAAGCGATTGTCCCCCCTCCTCCTTTCCATATCCAGAGGTCTTGTCTACTAACCACCACCTTGTTTAGTACAAAGATGTTATCGCTCTCTATTCCTATCATCTTTTAAGGTTCCACAATTTAGTCCTTTTGTGTCGGCTTTGGCTACAGCCGTTCAGCGAGCCGCATCCCCCCCTTTTGTCTTGGGGTAATTTGTATCTAGTCTCCAGCCACGTTGATTACAGCCAGCCATCTCCCCGTGTGTGTGTGTCTGTGTGATTGTGCTCATTGTCATGGCGCAGCTGTGTGCCCCATAGGGGACCTCACCAAATAACAGGGTTATACGTGAAGCGCGGTTATTACTTGCATCTTATGCTCAGATTCTAAATGAGCCGTGGGCTTGGTAAACATGAAGGTATAATGGGTAAATGGTGCAAGTTTCATCCAATTCCCACTTCAGGCCCTTCTGAGGATCTGACGTCGTCAGGGAGAGAGAAACGCATTGAGCTCTGTTTGTAGGCCACCCAAAGCATATGAACTGATACCACATTGTTCTCACCTGACTTGTTTCTGGGGATGAATGGAAATGCCAGGGTTACTTTGCCCTGAATACCACTGTAGGAACAAGGGCCCATTATAGGACATGATGTAATCCTGTCATATCCTCTTATAAAGTGGTGTTTTTATTGAAAGGTATACTATAATCATGTTTGTCTTATGTACTTAAAATGAACACTTAGTATTAACATTCCTAAAATATGAAAAGCGGAAAAATACAATAATATTGCCCCCTATATATAATAATATAACTACTATAATACTGCTTCTATGTACAAGAACATAACTACTATAATACTGCCTCCTATGTGCAAGAATATAACTACTATAATACTGCCTCCTATGTACAAGAATATAACTACTATAATACTGCTCCTATGTACAAGAATATAACTACTATAATACTGCTCCTATGTACAAGAATATACCTACTATAATACTGCTCCTATGTGCAAGAATATAACTACTATAATACTGCCTCCTATGTACAAGAATATAACTACTATAATACTGCCTCCTATGTACAAGAATATAACTACTATAATACTGCCTCCTATGTACAAGAATATAACTACTATAATACTGCCTCCTATGTACAAGAATATAACTACTATAATACTGCTCCTATGTACAAGAATATAACTACTATAATACTGCTCCTATGTACAAGAATATAAATACTATAATACTGCTCCTATGTACAAGAATATAACTACTATAATGCTGCTCCTATGTACAAGAATATAACTACTATAATACTGCCCCCTATGTACAAGAATATAACTACTATAATACTGCTCCTATGTACAAGAATATATCTACTATAATACTGCTCCTATGTACAATAATATAACTACTATAATACTGCTCCTATGTACAAGAATATAACTACTATAATACTGCCTCCTATGTACAAGAATATAACTACTATAATACTGCCCCTATGTACAAGAATATAACTACTATAATACTGCTCCTATGTACAAGAATATAACTACTATAATACTGCCCCTATGTACAAGAATATAACTACTATAATACTGCTCCTATATACAAGAATATAACTACTATAATACTGCTCCTATGTACAAGAATATAACTACTATAATACTGCCTCCTGTGTACAAGAATATAACTACTATAATACTACCTCCTATGTACAAGAATATAACTACTATAATACTGCTCCTATGTACAAGAATATAACTACTATAATACTGCCCCCTATGTACAAGAATATAACTACTATAATACTGCTCCTATGTACAAGAATATATCTACTATAATACTGCTCCTATGTACAAGAATATAACTAATATAATACTGCTCCTATGTACAAGAATATACCTACTATAATACTGCTCCTATATACAAGAATATAACTACTATAATACTGCTCCTATGTACAAGAATATAACTACTATAATACTGCTCCTATGTACTAGAATAAAATATTACCATTCAGCAGCATAACTATGATTCATAGGGCCCTATAGCCAAATAAGATGGGGCCCCCACCACCTAGTGTAAGAAGTTAGCAGTAATTACTTGGAAAACCCACTTTGTAGCAAAAAAAAAACCAATTGTTCAGGCACCTAATTGGGCTCCCTACACCTCTGGTGCTTTGGCTATAGGTATCCCATTAATACTTTTACCTCCCGGTTTCGTCGTCTGCGGTAAGAGGCGGTCACACTTTATAACCGTTTGTCTCGCTTTCTGCAGCTTGTGGATTGGGCAGTAAGTCTTTTTTTGTTGTTTTCAGCCTGTTTTTGAGCAGTACGATCTTGTTTTTTTGAAGCCTGGTTCTGTAATTACAATTTGATGGTAACTTTCGGCCCCGGCGTCCTCCAGGTAATTAAAACGAATGAGGTAACACATCAGAACTCTTCAAAGTCAAGCTTGAAACCTTTGGGCCCGTCTCAGAGCAGCCTGGCGGAGCGGTTTCCATGGCACCTGTTAGGCCTAAGAGGCGAAAAAGTAGCCCACTGTTCATCTGAAATATTAAAATAATTGAGCGCGCTAACAAGAAAAGGGAAAACACAGAGCAAAGTTGAGATTTTGGCAGCGAGAGAGCAACATTTGGAAATATTTTGCTGTTAAATTTGTTATGAAGTTTTTGAGGTTTTAAAAAGTGTCCAGGGACCCGCTTTCAGCCAAAAGGGAAACCGGCCAAATTTCAGCTAAACATGTTGCTGCGAACAAAAATCGCAGTCAATTAATTTAAAAAGCTGCACGCTTAATCTGCGGCCTGATGGCGAACTCCTAGGGCTACCAGCTGCAGTGCAAATATTTTCTCTAGCGCAACGACTGATGGAGACCGAAATGCGTTGGAAAAAGCAGAGGACGGATTGTGATTGAACTGCACACGGCAAATAATTTGGGATCACAATTCATGCAAATGCAATTAGCGGCCCGACTGATCGCGATAAAGGTAATAGTTGTGGTTGTTATCAAGCAGGTGCTGGCGAACTAATATACCCAGCATGCCTTTCAGAACAGTTGCTGGTTCAGCAGAAACTTTATGGGACTGCTTGTAGCGGCTCTTACACCTAGGGATGAGCGAACTTGTGTTTTCAAGTTCGGCGTACAAGGTTCGGGTTACCGAAGAATTCCTTTATGGTTTCCGCTACCACGGACATAGCTGAATTTTTAGATAACCCGAACCTTGTACGCCAAATTTGAAAACACAAGTTCGCTCTACACTACTTACAGCTAGGGCTTCACGGCAAATATTGCGGTAAGATTGTCCAGTTTTCCGTTTATTTAATGGGGGGAATATGGAAAACTTGCGACTGTCAGCCCCTTCCCTCCCTATAGTGAAACACTGAGATTGCGCATTGGTCATAGTAACTCATAATTTTAGCATTTTCAAAGTTTACTGTACATGCGCCATATATAAAGATCACGACTGATTGTGACTCTAGCCCAGTGCCCCTACCTGTTGGAGACTAAGGGTAGGCTCACACAGCGGATTTTTCCTCTGCAAAATCTGCCGCAGAAACCGCCACTGGTCTTCACTTTGAATGCCGCAGCCTCGCGCTTGAATGGAGCTTAAATTGAGAACGAACAACCTCTTCAGCGTCCGTACGGACCCTGCTCCACGAAAGATGATGTCCCTCCTAAGCGTGGTCGTGGTGCGGCGAGCAGTCTGGTCTCCATAAAACAATAGGAGGCAGACACCGTGCCAAAATACCAGCGGCAAAATCTGCAGTGTAAACTTAACCTAAAGGTGGCCATATACATAAGTGCAAAGTCAGCCGAACCCGCCAATCTCGCCGGGACTGGCTGAGTTTTTTTAATGTATGTGTTTAGGGGGGGGGGGTCTGACTCTTTCTTGGCGCAGAGGAATTAAGGTTAAATTTCAACATGTCCGTTCCCTTGTTACTATGGGGGATAACCTGCCCCCAAAGGTATATCTTAAAGGGGTTGTCCCGAGTGATATAAAAATCTACCCAAGTGCCTCTAGATCTGATAAAAAAAACATACATGCCACTTATGCTGCATTTACACCGCTCACTTGTCAGGCAGATTATCAGAAACAAATTTTCCTCCGAATCTTCATTCCGTGTAAAGGCGGATGAAAGTGCAAAGCTCTCGTTCATTGGGTGAAATCATCTTTGGCGTGGACACCTCAATAATCTGGCCAGTAAATCGTGCTGTGTGAACAGGGATCTGCTGCCCAGAAACAGTGGCAGTAGCCGTCGCCCGCCCCTGATCGCTGCATGTAAAGGCAGTTCTCCCCTTCACTGACGAGCAGGCCGTTATCAGGAGAGAATGCTTCCTTCCCGATAATTAGCTGCTATTTGGCGCCGCTCTCGCCTCCACTGACGGGCAAGGAATTGCCGGGAATTCGGCGCTGTGTAAATGCGCCTTTTAGTCCTCGCCGCTTACAGCAGTGGCGACGTAGCGATCTACGGCAGCGACTGGTTTTTCTGTCAATTTAGTT
Source organism: Bufotes viridis (assembly GCA_033119425.1). Taxonomy (NCBI): domain Eukaryota; kingdom Metazoa; phylum Chordata; class Amphibia; order Anura; family Bufonidae; genus Bufotes; species Bufotes viridis. The sequence goes on along the minus strand of CM065596.1, from coordinate 11,718,199 downwards.
TTTTTTTTTATTAAATAGTTACAATTTTTTTTAACCCATTGGTCCCTGTTCTACCTGTAGGACGGGACCGTTAAGACTTTGTAGGTGCGATCGCAGCGCCGCTTTACTCGTCATTCTGGAGCGTTCTCCTCGTATTTATCGTGTGCCCGCCAAGAACAGCCAGCGTGCCTGTGAGTAATCATCGCGAAATCTAAAAACAATCCTTTCCCCTTCTGTCTGCTGTTGGCAAGCCGCACGGGTCCCGCTGCCAGTTACGCGCTCACTCCACGCCCTCCAAAATGGGGACTTGGGCTCCCCAGCGATTTTCTCGTCTGTGATAAAACGCATTCGCCATCTGCACTTCAGGTTTTCATTCTTAAATGGAGATTGTGAAACCCATTTAACTGAGTAACGGGTACATTAAAACAATTGTAAGAGCCGTGCACACCTCCCCGCTGACTGCAGGCTGCCTTCCATCGGATTCCTGCTCCCCGGTATATAAGTGGAGCTCGAAAGTACCAACCGGCTCCTTTAGAAACTCATTCAGTCGCCGTCTTCCCCCCACTAAGCTGATAAAATTACATTCTCTGATGCGTTTAATCTGCTCATGAATTTATTTGCTTAAAATGTGGAATTCGTCTGCAGCCCTTGTCGCTTTCTGTTGCCGCTAAGCCCGGGAACAATTTATAATTGAACTTTTATATTCTGGCTACATTTTGTAATTTTAAGCGCCAACGCTCCATGTATTTAAAGGGGTTTTCCAGGATAAAAAACAAAACTTATTTTTTCCTAAAACAGCGCCACACCTGTCCACAGGTTGTGCTTGGTGTTTCATCTAAGCCACATTAAAGGGGCTTTCCAGTGTCTTTTGACTGATGACCTATCCTCGGGATCGGACACCCGGGGACCTCCGCCGAACAGCTGTTTGACAAGGCACCAGCGCTCTCAGTAGTGCCGCAGCCTTCTCCAGCTTTTCCTAGGCCAGTGACCTCACGTTCATTGGTCAGGAGGCCTGGGAGCAGCTCATCCCGATTGAAGTAAATTGGGCAGAGCTGTGATACCAAGCTCAGCCACTATACAACGTACGGCGCTGGTGAGCAAGGAGAAGGCCGCGGTGTTACTTTGAGCGCTGGTGCCTTCTCAAACGGCTGATCGGTAGGGGTCCCAGGCAGGGTTGGACCCAAGCTCTGACAATACGTCCTATATACACAGATCATGGGCCCTCACAATCATTTCCTATGGAAGGGCCCAAGGGACTTCAGTCCGATGCTGGTCCCAGGTGTCTTTGTTGAAAGAGCAGTGGCAAACTTCTCCACCTGACCAGTCTGGCACCGCTTATCTCACAGAAGATTCCAAACCAATTCTATGGCGGATGGTAGCCCTTGGCGTTATAATGCCACTTTTGGCTTCCTCCGCCCAAATTTCATTTCAGATATTTATGACTCTAGTGGCACCCGCCAGCTCTGCCTTTTTGGTATAGCTGACCAACCTAGAGGTGATTTCCCGTACTTTGTGCAGAAAACGTGGCACCTGTCCTCCATCTGCAGGGGGAGAGGACCCAGATCATCGTCCCCCCGCCGAGCGTTATCCCACGAGTCATCCTGAAGAAGGGCTGGAGACGAGATTCCACCCACAAATCCATATGTGAAGAGCAGCTGATGTGGAGATTGTGTGGAGCAGCTGAGGCTCGGCGCACTGAAGTGTGAAACCTCTCCACCGTACAGGCAAATCCTGCTGTAAATAATCAGCTGAGATCCCTGGACCCCACAATGCTCGGCCGCCATACAATGCTTCCTCTTTGTCAGGCACTTGTGGCGGCCAGAGGGGATTATCCAGGGCATCGTTAACCCCTTAAACCACCCCCAATGAATTATTTCATTTCCATAAGGCTACATTCACACCAACGTGGTGTTTTGCGGATCCGCAAAACACAGATTCCGGCCCATTTGTGGACCGCACATGCCGTTGCTATCATAGAAGATGCCTATTCTTGTCCGCAATTGCAGACAAGAATAGGACATGTTCTATTATTTTTGCGGGGCTGCGGCACGGGGGCAACGGTGTGCTGTCCGCATCTTTTGTGGCCCCAAAGAAATGAATGTGTCCGCATCCGTTACGCAATTTTGCAGACTCATTAATACGTTCATGTAAATGTAGCCTAAGGACCAGAAATTTATTTCAGGAGGCGTAGCTAGTAATCACGGTGGCTATTTCTAAGATTTGGCACACCCTACCTTATGCAGATATTCTTTGTTAAAGGGCCGGTAACCATAAAGCGTGTAACGGCAGCGGCCTGATATGAGGAGCCGTTGATCTCAGTCGGACCTAAGCATTTAAGTGTCCGTGACGGTCTTGATTACTGGATGTGTGGTAGACGGTAGCGGCTGTTATAATGGGGGTGGTGGGATTCATCCCGCTTATAAACGCTACAATCTGCTTTTCTCACCAGCCTAAAATGGCTGATAACCGGAAACAGGACTTGTATATTGACCAGCAATACAAAGCATCTCCACGACCTATATTGAGCAGTCCTCTCTTAATTCAGTCCTTCCTAAAACTGCAGTAGGTATGTTTGATGCTTTCTGTAAGTACAGGTAGTAATTGCTTGTGTCGTTGTCAAAGATAAATAAAGGTGGAAACTTTTTACAGAAAAAAACATATTTTTTTGCGTCGAAGGAGCCCATGAAGGCCTGAGTCGAACTGCCATAAAAGGGAATTTTGCTTATGTATAGAGGTGAGAATTTGACCACCTTGTTACTTACTTTATGCGACTTACTGCAACTTTGACACAGAGTGATACAAAGTTGTCGTTAACAATTATTTTGTTCGAATTAACAGAATTTGTCTTATTAGTAAATATCAGCTGAAATGTAAGGAATCAGCAATACCGTCTAATATTGGTTATCAGATATTATAACCCCAGAGGGGCTGTAATCCAGCTTTCCCAGATCCTGAACAGGCAAATCTGCCTAGTTATAATGCAGCACAGAGGCTGGGGGTGTGTTCCTGCATAACTAGTCATATTTGGACCTCAGGGTACTAAAAACTCACTGCACGTAATGGCCGACATGTTGGTTGTCTCCCAGCTTTTCCAGACTTGGCTAGCTGCAATGAGGCTGCACACAGAAGATCCCGATTCCCTATTTGTGTAGCACACACCAAGAATCAGCGGCAGCAACATGGAGGACATTATACAGAAGCAGTGTAGCTGGGAATCCAATACTGGGGTGAGATAGAAAACCTACTTGCATCAACAACAACTTGTTGGGGGTGGCGCCTCTGTCTTCCTCCAGCAGCTCCTATCTACCCCTTTGGTTTTCATAGATTTTTATCGGCAGCATCTCTCACCTAATTCCCCAGTGAGCTCTCAAGATGGATTTAGCCCTAGATTCAGAGTGATAAATGGAGAAAGAGGCATTTTCTCAAATATGATATATTACGAAGTTTCTTATATTCACTTGTACTGTTGATTTGTGCGGTATTTGTTGAAACGACGTCGACCATTTGAGTTTACTGGAGGTTTTTCTATTGTAGATGATGAATGCTGCCGAATGCTAAAAGGCCACAATGTACATAGAAAGCTTTTCAATGATACCGTTCAAGGTTTACGTGATGCATTTTCTTGCCACTTTCTCCGACCCGCGCTGCGCTCTCCATACTCCGTCACCTCGGTCGTTCTCCGCTTTGTGTTCCCAGCATCGGTGATTACACCTTTATATATTTTTTGTATCTCCGTAATGGAGGTGCCTTTGTCTTACTGTTTTTTTCTCCTGTGCAAGCGCTTCCATTTAAGGCTCAAAATGGGCCCTGGAGGAGCCATAACAGAAGAATTACAGCATTACATGGGCGTCTTTATGTGTTTTTTAAACCTGGTCTTCTAATTATAAATAATGGCGGTGATATGAATTGTAGGGATGATGTACCGCAAACCCGCATTCTCCCGAACGTTCCTTGGTTTTAACCTTGCAGTAGCAATTACGCTTCAATTAGGCAGTGACATGGATTTTCTGGATGTGGATAGAGAGGGGTAGAGGGACAGAAAGAAGAACCTTTGAATGAAAGGAACGATTTGAGTCAAAAGGAGAGAGAAAAATGACTGCAACTAGAATGACGGCGATAGAGCATGATGAGGATGATCTTCACTCTGTCTTCACGCTTCCCAAAGGCTGTTCTATCGGAAGTCCAGAGCCTTCTCCGCGAGCAACATGTGGCAAATGATGATGAAAGTTTTAATTACTACGGCCAGATGAGCGGCCTAATAAGTATCTGTTACACGCGACTCTAAACCAATCGACGGCCACAAGCGACTCTTGATGTATGTGTTTTGGAGATGTGGGACTCGCTGTGAAGAGTCTTTTTGTGGTCGAATACAATGAGGTTACATCTGGTACACGTTGTTATTGTCGCATTTAGCTGTGAGAACTTTCTGCGCACCGTTCATGGTTTCTGCACTGGGAGGAAAGCCGGTGACATGATTGAGAGGTTTCCTCTGGAATACACAATCAGAACCAAAGGAGAATTATCCGCTCAGAATTTGTCTCTTCTTTTGTAAGTGTGTATTGAGTATGGATGCCGGCAAATTTTTGTGCAGCTTCTACAAATGGTTTAGTCTTCAGATGATCATAGACGGTAGATAATTGACTGGTTTTGGTGGGATCTGCTGCGTTTTAGATGTTTGACCCTGGGCAGCCCCCACCAAAAAATGACCAGATGTGGAGACAATTTTACAGTGGGGCCTGATGATATCAGCAGGATCGGACAATAATGATGGTCGACCTCCTCGAATCTAAAGGCAGTAGAGTGTTGGAAATGGATATGTACATTAGGCAAGTTTGACCTACAGACATTACTTTCAACTTCACCATAATCATGCAAACTTGGCCCAGCATTTGCTCTTTCAGTGGGGAGATGGAACTAGGTGCCGCCACATGGGAAAGTCGGGAGGCCGACATGCACATTAGATAGTCAGCTGACCCCGACAAAATCGGTGGCATCGGCCAACATCAGTTGTATGGCCGGCTTTAGATTCTGTTGCCCTCAAGCAAGGTTTAAGAACTTGGCTCATTGCATACGCTTCTTGTCTCCATAACATTCATCTGTAATTGTGAGAACTTTTTGTGTGGCTGATCCAAGGGTTAAGATGTGCATGCACGTGATCAGATGAACTCCAGATAAAACTCTTTGATTTTAGCCAGATCAACCCTTCCACGGCAGCAAGTGTTGGTCTATGTTGGAGATAAGCCGCTGCAAGGATGGGTGTGCATGGGTAGGGGTTGAGGAATGTAATCATTCGACTGGCAGGTATTTAAGGTGTATGGCCCACTTTTGCCACATTGAGACTAGCTGCTGACTGATCTTGCTTATACCTGTACCACCATTGCAATCTGGAAAAACTCACTCTTGTATTCCCCTCATCCTTCGAGCTCTTCTAATACTTTGTATTCTTGATCTCCACCATTTGACATATGCCAAAATCAATATAATGATCAATTTTAATAACTGTTAACACTAGAATCCGTGGAAGCCACCAGTGCTTCCTAAAAACCTCTCCTCCATCATGGCCCCGTGGAGCGAATGGATATCAGGTCACTAAATGCTGTGGGTCTGAGGTCTTGTTCTATGAAAGGGTCTCAAGGAATCAATATCCTCATTAAGTTAGAAAAGGTAGGCCAGCTGGCCACAGGGGATTGTGGTGGCCCGTAACTGAGTTAGGCCTGTCATCTGCAGTGGATCCTGTGGAGGAGCTTTCCTCTTGAAGGCGAGCTGCGTTCTTCCTCCTTGAGGGATCTTATTTGAGTCCTGAGCCTGTTAAGTCGGCAGATAAATAAATTGACAATATCAATAAGACAAACCCACAGCTTCCTGAAGTTCCTGGAAGTTGAGACGTCTGTTCTGTATACAGGCGAAAACAATGGAGATGAACGTTTGTCCAACGCTGGTCACTCAGAAAACCGCTCTTGTCTCATTTTATGGAAATGTTTTTTCTTGTTACAGTCATTTCTGTTCAGTTATTTGGTTACTTTTTACTCCAATTTTTTGTTGTTGTTTGATTCAGATTAGAGTTGAGCGAACTTCTATTTTTAGTTCGGCGTCCAAAGTTCGGGTTCGGGTTATCGTAGCATCCCGTTATGGATTCCGCTACCGCGGACCATAACGGCATTTGGAATCCATAAGGGGATTCTTCAATGAACCTTGAACTTTGGACAACATGGAGGACCTAGGGTGACGTCACCGTCATGTGATCAGTGCAGGGGGCGTGGCTCAGCACTGGATTGGATAAGAGGTGATCCAGTACTGAGCCACGCCCCTTGCACTGATCACATGACGGTGACATCACCCCAGGTCCTTAGGGATGTCCGAGGTTCGGGTTCAATGAAGCCGCCCCTTGTGGATTCCAAATGCCGTTATGGTCCGCGGTAGCAGAATCCATAACGGAATGCTACGATAACCCGAACTAAAAATAGAAGTTCGCTCAACTCTAATTCAGATGTATCATTTATTTTTCTAGGCACTCTAAAAATAGTGAAAACCCTCTAAGACCCTGTGGCAATCTAACCCTGGCCATACACACAAGTTACCTATGGGCCAAACAAGCGGCTAATGCCTATCAACCCCCCACCTGTATACAAACATGTTCTGAACAGCTAAAGTATATAGTAAGGCATTGTCAGATCTCCTTTAAAACAAAAGGATTAGGCGTGCTGAAATCCAACTGCCTAATCCCTGTCTCATCTGACCTTTTGTGATCGGAGGAGACCAGGGAGGTCCCAAAATCTGTTCAATGGTTTCCAATCCTCCCGAAATCATACGCTTTATACATTGAATTGAGGCTGCCTTCGCATTCCCGACATGGTTTTCGCTTATAATGGAAACCACAACGCAGTGCCATATCCAAAAAGGACACCAACTAATCCTGATGGAGCCACTATAATGGGATCCTTCGGGCGTTTGTTGTTTTGGCAGCATGTACAGTGCTGCATGCTGTGCTATAATTCAGGTCTGTTACGGTGGAATCTGTGAGGCCACCGGTGGGATCTGGTCTTTAGTGGAACCATCTGAGTTATCTTGGCCTCTTCACCTCTAAGGCTGTGTTCACACTTTCATCACAGGCTCCGTGACAGGAAGAATAGTGTCGCATGCAACAATATTCTTCCCGCCAAAACAAATGACACCACACCCGATCCCAATGGACCCCAATATAAGTGGTCAGAGAGTTTCTGCCGGTGTCCATTGCATGACGCATCCTTCACGATGTTGTCGTTTGTTTATGAAAACTAAGACAAAAATATGAACTTCGCCTTTGAGGTTTTGGGTGACCACCAGTTCCGCACTACGTTACAGTACTAATAAGTTGTCACCAGTTTCCCTCAGATCCTGAAAGGTATAAATTTGCCTTGCACATTCTTACTGATTGTTGTGGATTTAATATTTTGCCTATTGATCGGGGGTACAGGATGGGCAATCAGTCTGCCCTGACAGCAGAGTATATAAATGATGATCATGAACATACAGTATACATAGAAAAACCATGTCCAACATGTAAAGCATGATGAGAAAGCATCGCCGTACCTGTAACCGCAGTCCGGGAGGCCCCTCAGTATGGCTTTGTAAATGCTCCAGCTATATTTTCTCACATACATCAGAGTTGGTTAGTGACCCCTTACTACTCATCTCTTCCTCTGGAAGCTTTCAAGCCACGCAGCAATAAATTTCAGATCACCGCACAAGCAAAAAGGTGATCCGACTCTGAGGAGAGTGAAGAGGCCTTCTATGGAGGTTAATGTGGTGTGATGACTGATTGATGGCCGCCATGGGAAGTGCCCAACAAAAGGAGCTCCACAGACAAGTTTTTTTTGCTTTTTTTTGTAAGGATGAGATAAACGATCTTGAGGGATTGAAATGTAATCAAATGTCCAGATAACAGTCACGTATTACATTGTGGGGGAAGGGAACTAAAAACTACCTTCTAGGTGCATGAATATAACTACTATTATACTGCCTCCTATGTACAATAATATAACTACTATAATACTGCTCCTATGTACAAGAATATAACTACTATAATACTGCTCCTCTGTACAAGAATATAACTACTATTATACTGCCTCCTATGTACAAGAATATAACTACTATAATACTGCTCCTATGTACAAGAATATAACTACTATAATACTGTTCCTCTGTACAAGAATATAACTACTATTATACTGCCTCCTATGTACAAGAATATAACTACTATAATACTGCCTCCTATGTACAAGAATATAACTACTATAATACTGCTCCTATGTACAAGAATATAACTACTATAATACTGCTCCTATGTACAAGAATATAACTACTATAATACTGCCTCCTATGTACAAGAATATAACTACTATAATACTGCCTCCTATGTACAGGAATATAGCTACTATAATACTGCTCCTATATACAAGAATTTAACTACTATTATACTGCTCCTATGTACAAGAATATAACTACTATAATACTGTTCCTCTGTACAAGAATATAACTACTATTATACTGCCTCCTATGTACAAGAATATAACTACTATAATACTGCCTCCTATGTACAAGAATATAACTACTATAATACTGCCTCCTATGTACAAGAATATAACTACTATAATACTGCTTCCTATGTACAAGAATATAACTACTATAATACGGCTCCTATGTACAAGAAAATAACTACTATAATACTGCTCCTATGTACAGGAATATAACTACTATAATACTGCTCCTATGTACAAGAATATAACTACTATAATACTGCTCCTATGTACAAGAATATAACTACTATAATACTGATTCTATGTACAAGAATATAACTACTATAATACTGCCTCCTATGTACAAGAATATAACTACTATAATACTGCTCCTATATACAAGAATATAACTACTATAATACTGCCTCCTATGTACAGGAATATAACTACTATAATACCGCCTTCTATGGGTAGGGTTGTATAGGTGAATACGTAAGTGGATTTTTCTGTCTGGTTTATTACATTTTTGCAATCGCTAAGTTTACAGTATTGCCTTTAGCCTCCGTTTGCTTCCGGCTCAGCACTATAGTGCATGCATGTGGCGGTGCATTTATTTCCACTACCAGGGGCAGCTCAGAATGAATTGGTCTCGGCTCAAGTACTTGTGATTGGGTAATAATTTAAATAATAATTGAGATCTTTTGCTTGTTGTAAGCAGACAGTGTGAAGCAGGAGGCTCGGAGCCAGGAGGAGCTTGAAGGACAGAGAGAAATCAATGGTTTTCAATTGAACACAAAGCAATATCGCGAGGAACTGCAGAAGGTGCTGAGGGAAGCATTTCTAAGGCATCGGCCCAGTTTGGATTGCAAGCTCCTTTGGGATGGAATATCATTCCAGACCTGTCTGTCAAGCGCAGCTTTAACCATATCGACTGCGGTTAACCCTTTCCTGACTCCCATCTATTCTTTATCATGGGGGGGGGGGGGCTGTACTTCCCTGTTATACTATTGAAATGCAAATTTAAAGGGGTGTTCTGGAAGCATATGTTTATATCACCTATACATTTATATTTTTATGTCTCAGTTTTTCCTAAATGCTAATGCTGGGGGGGCACATCTTGGACATGATGGCCATTGTTTACATGCACTCTGCAGGATTGATTCGTTGTGTCTGTTCCTTGTGGATAGGATTTGGTAAAATATCCACTGAGACCACTATAAAAATCCCACTCGATCAGTACAGAGAGGATCAGTCGATCTTGCAGAGACAGATACAGACCCCAGATCAGCCCTTGTGGGATTTCCGCTGGTGCTTCACCTCCAGCTCCTCTTTAAATGGCAGGTGACAAGGAGCTCTGCGGTAGTCACCCACTTCCTATCCCTTTTCTCTCAAGTTTATTGGGGTGTAGCCTAGCAAACATGAGGCATAAAAATATGCAGGGCGATGTGTGAAGGACTCCATTAATGTATCTCTATCATGAGCAGTTTATGGAGTTCCCCTTTAATTTTGACAGCACTAAACCTTCACAGTCAGGCTCCGTTTACACATCGCCATTAAAGCGATGTGCATTTCTGTGGCAGAAGTCCATGGCTGAGCTTCAGATTTCTGCTGCAGGTGCAGATCCGCGGGAGGATTAGCCCCATTCTCCTTCACTCAGGCAGGACCTCGGCTTTTCTGCCTGAAACCAAGTGACATGCTACGTATATTCGGGTTTCTGTTCCGTTGCACATGAATTCCCTTTACGTGTTTGGGATGTGGGTTGTCGTTGCCTTTGACGCTGATTTCAGCATGGGATCGGCTCTGAAATCGTTGCAGGATATAATAAGTGTGAGCGGTGCCGCTTGTTCATGACCAGCAGTATAATCACAGCCGGTTTATGAAGGGCCTCGAATCCTCCCGGTGTTTGTGATGAAGTAGAGCTCATCCTGTTAACAAAACAGCATTTTAGCAGCGTCCGGAGAGCCTCGGAGATGTATGGCGTTATCAGGCCTTTCTTGGCAGTGAAGTGCATACCAGTGCGTGTTACAGTTTAATATCGGCTGTGTACCCAGCGTCCAGGAATGTGTCTGCGCCCTTTCATAATGTGAGTAAACAATGGCGCTTCTCATCATACGGCCTCGGGCTCGGAGCGCGTTCCCAGGTCAGAGAGATCCAGATCCCAGGGTCACATCCAAACTTGGAGGAAGAACAGAGGACAGATGTCTGCTGGACGCCCAGAGAGGTCCTGCTTATATAACACCTTGACCCCATATGTCCCGTGGAACTCATACTGGGGTCCAAAATGGAAGAATCGCAGCATAACAGTGTCGGGGTGTCGTCCGTCGCTCTCCCTACGTGCCGGGGTGTCGTCGGTCACTCTCCCCACGTGTCGGGGTGTCGTCGGTCACTCTCCCCACGTGTCGGGGTGTCGTCGGTCACTCTCCCCACGTGTCGGGTTGTCGTCGGTCACTCTCCCTGCGCGTCGGGGTGTCGTCCGTCGCTCTCCCTACGTGCCGGGGTGTCGTCGGTCACTCTCCCCACGTGTCGGGGTGTCGCCGGTCACTCTCCCCACGTGTCGGGTTGTCGTCGGTCACTCTCCCCACGTGTCGGGGTGTCGTCCGTCACTCTCCCCACGTGTCGGGGTGTCGTCGGTCACTCTCCCCACGTGTCGGGGTGTCGTCGGTCACTCTGCCCACGTGTCAAGGTGTCGTCGGTCACTGTGCCCAAGTGTCAGGGTGGCGTCAGTCACTGTACCCAAGTGTCAGGGTATTGTCGATCACTCTGCCCATGTGTCAGGTTCTCATCGCCCAGTCACCCCAAGTGTCAGGGTGTCATCAGTCACTTTTCCCCAAGTGTCGGGGTGGCGTTGGTCACCCAAGAGTCAGGGTTTTGTCGGTCACTCTGCCCAAGTGTCAGGTTCTCGTCAATCGTCGCCCCAAGTTTCAGAATGTACGTTGTTCACTTGTTTTTTTTTTTTTGCCTCTCTTTCGGCTCCCTTAACTGTACATGTCCTACTGGCATCTGAAAAAGCCTCACCATTCCCAGTGATGTCCCTTTATATAATTCCGCTCAGACTTCTGGCCTCCACCCTGTACAGTCCTGGGCCATGTTATGCCGAGGAAGCCCGGCAGGAAGGAGTTAATCCAGCGTGTAACGTCCTAGTGTTTAGCGCACTAATTTCTATTTAATAAAGATTAATATAAATAGGATTTCCATTTTCGGACTCGGTGTGGCCGCCAGCGAGAGAATATTGGTATTTTAATTATATCGGCATAATAAAGCGGAAACACGGAGATCCTTAATCTAAATCAATGTTGAAACGTGCAGCATCTCCCGGCCGCTGACAGCTCCTGACACTGTAATGTGAGCGCGGAGAAGTGACTGATATTAATGGTGCTTCTCTGCAGCCCTGTCTGTAGGGCGCCTGTCACATGCCCTCTTAACCCCATCATGCACTGCCAAAAAACGCCATTAACGGCCCCGTCAGTGTAGTGTAAATTTGAGAATGCGGTTTACTGATGTCCTATGTCGCTGTTACTGATGTCATCCGGTGCCCCTCAGTCCGCGTGCGCTGTCCCGTGTTTTGCAGTACATTTCTGCTGTGTGTGAATCCACCCTAAAGCTTTACTGTCGTAGTACATGGAGGTTTGGTTTTGGGCATGTAGTGGGTTAATATTTCGTAGTCGACAATTCTCGGGGGTGGGACTAGACGCTCGGCATTGGGGCCGCTGGCGGTCTAATTGATTGTGCATCAGGCCCAATAGCCTGGAGTGGCTGGTGGGGCGACATATAAATTGCCCTCACTTTTCCTGGTCGGCCGCTAAGTGCTGCTCCGTACTCGGTGTAATCTCCGCAGGGACACAAGATGTCACCCATGGCCCCCGTTGTATAACCGCTCATGTCCATGATGTAGTGCGGCCCACCTTTTGGATCGGCACACCGATAGCAGCCATTTTGTGCACTTCCGCTTTCCAGTGCTTGCCATGCTCCCCTTGATGCACTGGCCTCATTTGCATAACACATATTTTTTTTTCTTCTTCTTGGAAATGGTGCAAGACAGGTATAATTTGAATCAGCTGGATCAACCCCAGAGTGCAGCATGCCTGGTTTAATAGGGTTGATTCTACTGACCGGTGCTCTTTAAGAGATATTCTATATTTTGGATTCTTCTGCCTCACGCTCTGTGACCTCCGCTCACCCCTCACATTTTGAGTTTTCGACATATTTACGGCTGGAGGGTGAGAGCCGATCCTCTCCAGCCTCCTGTGTTTTATCTGCCATAAGGAGACATGCCGCTATCCAAATTTTTCTTCTATCCCTGGGGTTGAAATATTTGAAGCCTCGCCATATAATCTGTTAATGCTCTTTGTTGCAAGTAAACATATTTTATTGGTTTAGTTTTCAGTTTTTCTTTTCACATTGCAGCCTTACCCCAGAGGTCAGTTGTCAGCATCTATTAAAGGGAATGTGTCAGCAGGAAATTCACGACGACTTGTAGGGCTAGCTCTGCTTAATTTATTATACCTTTCACTTGGAGTCCTTTTAATCCATATTCAACTAAGCAGGTAAGTGCCTTGGGGGCGTGTCCAAGATACTGCGTGCACCTTTGCTCCTCCTGCGTCCTCTGCTAGCCCCTCCCTTTCCTTGATTGAGAGGCTCAGGTCAAATCACTGTGCAGGAATCTGGCCCCATCAATCACAGAGAGAGAGAGGGCCTGGCAGAGGAAGCAGGAGGACCAAGGGTGCACAGATTGTCCTGAGCCCTCCCTCGGTGCACTTACCTGCTCATTTGCATATGGATTAAAGGTAGCAGGAATAATAAAGCAATTGAGTCCTAAGAATTGTTGCCCCAGAATCGGGGAAGGAAAGTAGTTACTAAAACAGACCTGTCAGGAGAAGGGACAGCTCCTCTATAAATAAGTGACATTGGGTTGCTGCATTGCATTATAGCCACATTTCCTCCTTCATAGCCTGGGTTAGAGTAGATTTGGGTCTTGGGAAGAAGGTTATTACTTGCTGCTGATGGTGGCCTTATGCTTAGAAGCATCTGTTGAGACTGTGTACAGTATCCCAAATGGTCCTGGTTTGAAACGCGTGTGGCTGTAACATGCATACTTTGCATACTTTGTATCTGGAGTTTTGTCTGTGTAGAGCAGTGTTCTTCGGCCTACAGCTCTCCTGAAACCACAACTCTAAGCATGCCATCTCAGTAAACCTTGTGAACTACAACTCCCAGCTGAAGGGAGAGAGCACTGATGTAGACTGTAAGCCCATCAGTGTCGGGGTGCTTTAGTCCCAAGTCTAGGCATAATAGACCTAAATTTGTTTTTTTAGCCTGAAATCCATTCTCCAAAAATTATTCTGATAACAAATTAAAAAAAAAATTCAGTGAGCAGGTGGAGTGGAAATACCCAGGGCCTGGCACATCTGTTTGGCGCCAGTGTAAAATACCAGCTATTTATATGGGATTTTGCCATGGAGAACAATTACTTTGATTACGGTGGAATCAAGGGCTTCTCATTTCCTTGGACATCTGTCGAGTTAGAGACTTTCCTGGACATTGATCTCTGCCAAGGATGCACACGGGGAAAGATGTAATTTTTTTCCGTCTTCATCCTAGGTGCCGCTCTGATGTTCCACCTGTTGTCCGCTCCATAGAACCCAAGGCATTTATATGCAGATTAAAAATGAACATATGTTGCTGAAAGAAGCTGAATGGCAAACACGTATCAAAGGGTTTTTTGTTTTTTTTTGTTTTTTTTATTTTGAGATTGCCTAAATGCTATTCTTGGATTAATGAAGCTGCTGATCGTTAACACTGCGTTCTCCGTTTACTTCTAGTCATAGACCGCCGACATCTCACCACTATAGATGAGCGAACTTCTATTTTTAGTTCGGCGTCCAAGGTTCGGGTTATCGTAGCATCCCGTTATGGATTCCGCTACCGCGGACCATAACGGCATTTGGAATCCATAAGGGGCTGCTTCAATGAACCCGAACCTTGGACAACCCAAAGGACCTGGGGTGACGTCACCGTCATGTGATCAGTGCAGGGGGCGTGGCTCAGTACTGGATCACCTCTTATCTAATCCAGTGCTGAGCCACGCCCCTGCACTGATCACATGACGGTGATGTCACCACAGGTCCTTTGGGTTGTCCAAGGTTCGGGTTCATTGAAGCAGCCTCTTATGGATTCCAAATGCCATTATGGTCCGCGGTAGCGAATCCATAACGGATGCTTCAATGAACTCAACCTTGACAACCCTAGGACCTGGGGTGACATCACCGTCATGTGATCAGTGCAGGGGCGTGGCTCAGCACTGGATCACCTCTTATCCAATCCAGTGCTGAGCCACGCCCCCTGCACTGATCACATGACGGTGACGTCACCCCAGGTCCTTAGGGTTGTCCACAGTTCGGGTTCAGTGAAGCAGCCCCTTATGGATTCCAAATGCCGTTATGGTCCGCGGTAGCGGAATCCATAACGGGATGCTACGATAACCCGAACTTTGGACGCTGAACTAAAAATAGAAATTCGCTCAACTCTACTCACCACCAAATACCCTGTCAGATGTGATACCTGCCACACGGTCCCCTGCAGTCTGCTCTTTTATTGTAGTGTCCCCTACAGGATATTAGACCCATTAAAAGAATTTTTTGGGTCTGTAGGACACACTCGGGTTTGGACTACAGAAAGTGTATCATGCAAATTAAAACATCCCCGGTGGTCAGAGTTATCGAAGGGTTTGATGTCACTTGTCCTTATCTTCTACATAGAAGAGGGGGGTTCATATTCTGTTCTCTGGTGTTGTGAGTACATGAACGCTCTGATTTGTAAAGTGATTCGGAATCTGGTGGCACTGTATAAATAAAGACCATTTCCATTATTAAGAACTTGGATTGATGCTTGGTGGTCTACGACAGTGTTTCCCAACCAGTGTGCCTCCAGCTGTTGCAAAGCTACAACTCCCAGCATGCCCGCACAGCAAAAGGCTGTCCGGGCATGCTGGGAGTTGTAGTTTTGGAACAGCTGGAGGCACACTGGTTGGGAAACACTGGTCTACGATATATGAGAGGGTGTATATTGTATCCCTGGTGGTCTAGAGTGAAATAGATGGTTAATATCTGGTGGTCTAGGACATGAGAGGTGGATACATTTTTTCCTTGGTGGTCTAGGGCAGGGATGGGCAAACTGCGGCTCTCCAGCTGTTGTAAAACTACTATTCCCACCATCCCCTGCTGTAGGCTGATAGCTGTAAGCAGTCTTTGCATGCTGGGAGTTGTAGTTTTGCAACAGCTGGAGAGCCGCAGTTTGCCCATCCCTGGTCTAGGGTAAAATAGGTGATATTCCTGGTGTTCTAGGATATAAAGAAATACAAATATTTCATACCCTTATGGTCTAGAGCTAGAATGCTCAACATGCGGCCCTCCAGCTGTTGCAAAATTACAACTGCCGGCATGCCCTAATAGCTGTAGTCTGTCCAGGCATACTGGGAGTTGTAGTTTTTCAACAGCTAGAGGGACACAGGTTGGGCATCCCTGGTCTAGGGTAAAACAGAGTTGGATATTGAAGAGGTGTGTATATTCCCTGATGGCCCAGGGTAAAATAGAGGGTCAGTTCCTGGTGGTCTAGAATATGAGATGTGTATAGATTTAATTCCCTGCTTTAAAGGGTAAATAGGGCATTGACACTCAGCGGCCCCATTGACCGCCATATTTGTGGTCTGCATCCTAGCCGCAATTTTTGCGGATCGCCCACGGACCCATTCATTTCTGTAGGTCCACAAAAGAAAATAGCACACTGTGTGCTGTCCATATGTCAGTACCCCTACAGGCCTATGCACATGGCTGTAGCTTCTGTCCAAATTCAATCTGCAATCTTTGCGGACCGTATGCGGAGCCATTCATTTCAATGGAGCCGCAAAAAACGTGGACAGCACACTGATCCCCAGTCGTCATAAACACTAATTTAAGCCATATCCTTATCGGTTTGATAAGAATTGAGCTAGAATCAGTATTTGGGGTCAGAGATGAGAGCTACACAGGAGCTGTCTGATGACTGGATTCAAAAAAGACTGGGGGGGGGGGAATGTTTTTTAGCCCCCAAAAAGTTGTCCATAGCCTAAAACGAGTGGTAAATACCTTTTGGTTTACACGTTTCTCGAATGATATGTGTAACCTTGGGGTTCTTTATGAACAGGTGTGTCAGTGGTCAGGCAGACCACCTTTCAAGTGCTCTGCCCAGTCATTAAGGTCAGGCAGGTTTGGCACCGTCGGGCTCCCCCAATTTTTCACTGTAAGACACGAACACCTTTAAATTTGATCTTTCCACCTCCTTTATCGCAGTGACACCTTTCCTTCTAGATGCCCACGCCGTCTCTGCCGTGAGCGCAGCTGCTGATGGTAGAAGTGCCTTGTGGTGGATTTGACTTTCTCCACCTCCTGCTCCACTTCTGCTGCGACTCCTGGCTCTAGAGCTTAGGGAATCGATACACTACCGCGCTAAGCTCGTCTGACAAGGGCTGATCTCCTGGGATTAATGCACTAGGAGTCCTTTCAGCCGGAGCTTACGTGGATGTACTTATAGCAGTCAGCAGTACGAGACGGTGGGGCCTTGTCTTATGGGACTTTATTCTCATGGCTGGCACTGCTGCACTTCTTAGGCAGGGTGACATTCCTAAAACCAGAGCTGTCATTCTCCTGACCTTGGGAGATTTTCTCGAGGAGCTCAGTAAAATGTTTGACTTATTTGCTTACTTTAATGAGGTCTTGACTGTGATGTTTATGTGTAACCCATAAAAATGTAGGTCAGGAGGGGCGGTTATCGGCGTTTATCTACTTGGCTGATGACTTCTGAGGGTTCTGTTGGAGTAGAATACAGTGCGGCCTTTGTTTTGGCTATACGATACGTCCAGACCCCGAAGAGACAGACAGCGATCGCCTATCTACCCTATTGATACAGTCAGTAGTCAGTATATTCAAAGCTGAGTCAGTCGGTTTGTTTGAGCTTTAAAGAAAGTTGACTAAATGCAGGGAATGCTATAAAAAAAACAAGAAAAAAAAAAACAGAAACAAACAATACTTATCCCTTTAAATTCCCCACCGATCCAGCACCCTCTGATCTTGCAGTGATGACATCACCTACATTATTTACATGACTGTTGCAGCCAATCGCTGGCTTCAGCAGTCATGTGTTGATAGATACAAACAAGGATACCCCTGAGGCCAGTGATTGGCTACAGAGGTAATATAGGTGATGGCAGGGATCACCTAAGCGTTGGTGCGGGAGCGGCAGGGGCATTCAAATGAAGTGAATATTATTATTATTATTATTATTATTATTTTTCTATTTTATACTATTTTCTGTTAGCTAACTTGCATAAAATCGCAGACAGTCTCTTTAAAGGCTATGAAGTCCTTTTTTTTTAAGATTGCATTTTACTCATTTTGGGCTAAAAATCGTTTTTTCAATTGATCTGGTCAGCCTTTTTTGAGATACAAGGGTTAAAAAAATCTGTTTATTTGCAGACTGTTGCGTTTCTCTAATGATATGTGTAATCTTGGGGTTCTTTATGAACAGGTGTGTCAGTGGTCAATCAGAACACCTTTCAAGTGCTCTGCCCAATCAGTAAGGTCAGGCAGGTTTGGCACCGTCGGGCTCCCCCAATTTTTCACCGTAAGACACGAACACAATCAAATTTGATCTTTCCACCTCCTTTATCGCAGTGACACCTTTCCTTCTAGATGCCCACGCCGTCTCTGCCGTGAGCGCAGCTGCTGGTGGTAGAAGTGCCTTGTGCTGGATTTGACTTTCT
The DNA here is from genome assembly GCA_033119425.1 of Bufotes viridis. Taxonomy (NCBI): domain Eukaryota; kingdom Metazoa; phylum Chordata; class Amphibia; order Anura; family Bufonidae; genus Bufotes; species Bufotes viridis. Next base: position 11,699,932 of record CM065596.1, on the reverse strand, counting down.
CCACCTCCTGCTCCACCTTCTGCTCCTGAATTCCTGCATAGGGGCTCATGTGACGCCTTATCTCTGACCTCCTGACCTCATAAACACTCATTATAGCTAAACTCTTATAAAAAAAACCTCATAATTTTATGACCTAAATGAGTGTTTATTAGGTTAGGACAGGGATGGGCAAACTGCGGCTCTCCAGCTGTTGCAAAACTACAACTCCCAGCATGCCCAGTCTGGCTACAGCTATCAGCCTACAGCAGGGCATGGTGGGAGTTGTAGTTTTACAACAGCTGGAGAGCCACCGTTTGCCCATCCCTGGGTTAGGAGATCAGAAATAAGGGCTACACAAGAGCCGTCAGCTGAGGGGACTGAGAAGATTTGTTAACCCTTGTATCTCAAAATCGACTAGACATTTTTAAAGACCAATTGAAAAAGTGATTTTTGGCTCAAATTTGTCCTTAGCCTTTAATGCCCCAACCCCAATCTGCCGGTCAAATCACCAGAAAGATAGAGCCCCCCCCACCATTGCAGCTTCCACCCCATGATCACTGTTTTACCACTTCTTCCCCCAAAAGGGTACTTTTGGTAACCGTAATCACAGGTTTGTTTTTTATGTAACTTTTTGCACCTTGGTTACTTTAATCGCGTCTCGTAGCCGTTTCTCCTCCGCCCCTCAGTCCTGGATGTGAGGAGCAGCTTCGGGCCTCCGCTTTAATTCATGCCTGGAAAGAGTAAATTAAACTTGGAAGAGAGAAACACGTGCCCCCTCCCTTCCCCTCCTGCTATGACAGGGCTCTAGCTTCAATAAACTGTTGTCATGAAATCATGGGGTTTACTTATCCCAGCCTTGTGACGGCCGAGGAATGTTGGACATAAATGGGCGCTGTGTGTTCTTTTGGCCTGGGGGGGGGGGAGGGCAGATCAGCTAAATAAAAGCCCCCCACCCTGCAGTGTGAACGCTTCCGCTGCCTGCTCTGACTGGACCTCAAGACGACAGCTGTTCAAAGGAATTCCATCTGTCCTCCAGCTTGTCCTAAGGATTTGCTCAAACAGCTGCCCCACAACTGTCTGTGCGACCTGCGCGGCTGTCACTTTTCCGGCTAATCCTCTGCACCATGTCACCTCCAGCGTCCCTTTTAGCGGGACGCACGCAGCGGCACCTCATAGAGCGCGGGCCGAGGATTGGTGGGAGTCCAGACCCGATCCTATATGGGATGAAGAGATTATTATATATTATTTTTATTAAAGGGGTACAGCAAGAGAGCGCCATAGTAAATATCAAAATGGGCCATCTTTATGGTGCCACCTTCACCACAAAGGTCTGGTACCCCCCTCTCCCCCTCTTCCAAGACCTTTGGACCCAATCCCCACCCTCTTGTTCGCTAGCAGTTCAGTCGTGCACAAGTCCTAAGCACCCAGTTGACCCTGGGAGGTACTGGTTTTCCTTGCGGGAATCCAGCTAGTATAGGCAGTCTTTCAGGCACGGCCAGAGCTCCCAGGAAAACGTTAGCACATTAGCTCTCCCTTTTAGAGGATAGCCAATTTGCATACTTTTTTCCCATGGAGCATTGCCTGTAACACTGCCTACACCTGCTGGATCTCCCCAAAGAGAGCCAACACCCAGCACGCACTACTTCAAAGGCCTCTTCTTACCCAGCGGACCAGAACCCGGTCCTGCACAGATGAGAAGCGGATACTCCTGAGCTGCTCTGTCTGCTGACGGGTATCTCAGGTTTGGCTGATGCCCCTGTTCATGTGTCAAGGCTCCTAATGGGTTAGGCATTGTCTCTCTAGCGCCACCTATAGGTATCCCCCTATATAAGTCAATATTCTTGCCACTGGAGGAGAGCTAATTTGCAGCATCCAGCAGCAAAGGCAATGTGACCGAGTCAGGATGGGCCCCCATATAGTTTACCCCTATGGTATGTACTGTACATCCTTTATTTTGTTGATTAGATGTCAGATTTGGGTCGTGTCCCCCCCATTGGCCAGGATCTAGGCTACCACAAAGTGCCTCTCCCTTGGCTTGGCCATGTATTAAAGGGGTTTTCCAGGATTTTCATTTTAAAGGCCTACACTCAGGATAGGTCATCAATATGAGATTGGTGGGGGTCAGACTCCTGGAAAGCCTCTTTCTAGGCCACATTCTTTGGTCACGTGGCCTAGGCGCTGGTCAGACCCATTCAAGTGATCTGCGATACCAAGCACTGCCGCGATGCAATGGATGCCGCAGTGATTGGTAAGCTGCCATGAGACCGTGGCGCTCACCAAAGCTCCGGTGAGCGCTGCAGCTTTCCCAGACATCTGATCGGCGGGGGTCCCGGGAGTCGGACCTCCCCGATCTCTTATTGATGACCTATCCTGAGGATTGGCCATCAATATAAAAATCCCATGGTGATTCAGAAGACTTCCATGTAATGTTACATTTTACCAGCACCATTCCTTGGATGAGACCAAGGAATGAGGTGATCTTTTGGGGGGGGGTTTCTTGCATTAGGAAAGGGGGTTGTCTTGACCATATAAAGTGATACCCTAACTTTTTGTAACCCTTTAGTTAGTAAATATAAAATACTACCATTTACAATTCTTTAAACCTTTCTATTAGCATTGACTTTAGGGTTAGTGGCCCTTGTTCAGCCGGCGTCCATCACTGCCGTATGTGAGGACGTCTCGTATATACGGGCGCTATCTGTTAGACTTTTGTATTCTGAGTTCTTCTCCACATTTGTTCTTTTTGAGTTAGTCATGTAGAAATTTAAGAACAACCAGCGGCGAGGCCGATGTCCAGCGAAGGGGAGAAAACAAGAATGACACGGGGTGGGCGACAGAAGAAATAAGACTTTGGCCCAAGTAGGTGGAACAGAGCTGCGCTGCCGCACACAGGGCCGCGTTCTCTTGTGCCGTTCTCGGTCCGTGGAACGGTGAAGGGTTTTTCTGAAAAGGTTGCTGCATGTGTTTGAGGCAGATAAGCCCCCGGCTTTGAAGTGTGGCCACGACGAGCGCCCGCTCCTGTTACTGCTGCCAGTCACGGGGAATTAATCACTACCGCAGAGAGATAAGAGGCGCAGAGTATCGTCACGAGGGGGGGGGGGGGGGAGCACAACAATTTTCTTTTATATTTTTGCTTTTTGGTACAATGTCTCCTTTAGACACATTCAGTAGATGTTTGCCGCCTCTTAACCTTTTCGTATCCTACGTTGTCTCCTGAGGCAGACTGGTGGTCGGGAGGGAAAAATTAGAACCCAGGGCAATACTAGTCCCCTCATTCTCAGGAGGTCGGACCCCCACCGATTATAATGTTAGGTTGTATCCTATAGTGACATGTTCTGCAAAGCACGTACCCACCTGAGAGTAGAGGGTTTGCTACAGTTATATCCAGTCTAGACAATCCTCTGTGAGCCAAGCACAAATCTGTCTCCTGTCATAACAGTTTGTTACCTTTTACCTGCGCTGATACATTGTAACAGCCTGGGGTCCAAGCTGTTTGGCGCTCGGAGGATTGTCTACACTGGATACAAGAGAAACAAATGCGGTGTTGGAAGTATTTGGTCTACGAGAGTTTATATGTTAAAGGGGTATTCCATCTGGGACATTGACGGCATATCACTAGGATAAGACATCAATGTCAGATAGGTGCGGGTCCCACCTCTAGGACCTTCTCCTATCTAGAGAACGAGGCCCCCCGAAGTGAAGGAGAGCACAGTCCATTTATTGACTTGGGGACTTCCGAAAACAGCCGAGTGCTCCCATAGCGGCGACCCCGCATGTGCTGCTGCTCTTTGTTCACTTCAGGGGTCCCGTTCTGGACATAGGAGCGGGTCCCAGGCGTGACATTGATGGCATACCCTAGCGATATGAGAATACCCCTTTAACAATCATTTAATTTACTGATTGCAAGCAGAGGTTTTGAAAAGGGATAGTACTTGATGTTAGAAAGTTGCAGGACGCAGTGATTTAGGCCCCATTCACACGTCCGCAATTCTGTTCCGCATTTTGCGGAACTGAATTGCGGACCCGTTCATTCCTATGGGGACACGCTATGTCCTGCCCAGACCCGGAATTGCGGATCCGCACTTCCGGGTCTGCACTTCCGTTCCGCAAAAAAAATAGAGCATGTCCTATTCTTGTCCGCAATTGCGGACAAGAAAAGGCATTTTCTATGAGAGTGCCAGCAAGATGCGGTCCGCAAAATGAGGAACGCACATTGCCGGTGTCCGTGTTTTACGTATCCGTGGATCCGCAAAACACACATGGACGTGTGAATGGGGCCTAAAGGTTTACTTTGGGGCGGATTGGCCATAAACCTTACAGGGAAATATTCCGGTGGGCTGATGCCCCAGGGGGCCGCCTGGGCCCTCCTCACGGCTGGATGTATTTTGTGATGGACTGTTGGCTCTGTTGGGGCGGTATAATGTATAACAACAATGGTATTGCAGGCCCTGCCTTTCATTAATTTGGACCCAACTAAAAAATGGACCACTGTTAGTATTTTTTCCAGGGCGACTTTAAATTCCCAGTCCACCCCTGGGTTTACGCCAGCAAAAGCATGTATCGCCTATCAAGTGACACCCCTACCCCCCCATCCATTAGATAAATCATTTTTGCCAGAATATAACATCTGCTTGGGAAGAGATTAAATACACAATGTAACAGGTTCCTTAGAGATTTGTTTCCTGCACAAAGTTCTTGCATCCAGCAGTAAAAGGTCCTGAATGACCCTTGTGCCCGTCACCTATCTCACCCCCTGAGACATATGCGCCTCTTTCATGCAAGTGGCAAACCATTCCTAACCGTTCCCCCTTAAAAGATGCGTCACTAATGAGCTCGATTCATCTCCGTCATTTCGCTAATCATAATGAAGTAGATGCCAGGAGTTTGCTGCACCTCTAGATACTAATAAACTATGAATTATTACAAGAGGAACCAGCTGAACGGGCATGCCTGGCGCCAGGGAATCGGGGCTGGGGATGCTTCAGACCCTCCATGCAAGGAAACCCAAAAAGATACAAAAAATATACTGTACATTGCCTCTGTACTGATGGGCGCAAGTTACCTCAGGTGAGTTTTGGCTAGCCTTGGAGGCATGCAGCCTTAAAGGGGCATCACAGTCTAAATGTGTGTTTGAGTGCTCGACAAATGGAGATCAGAACAATCTAGCGTTTAGCCATTTTACTATTGGGAGGGGCTCGCGCTTTAGGACACATTTCCACTCGCTTCTGTGCCCTTGAACTTCCAGATCTCATGTAAGTTGGGGCACTGCGATCCCTCAGTACCAGGTAGGTCGTCAGGTAGTGATGGCCTGCAGGGTCTAGATGACTGGAAATCCCTAGGACATTACTAGTTGACATCAGATGTATTTGCCCACCTACCTGAACTTTTTGAGGGGCTGAAGCCTGTCATTGGGGTGGCAGGACCTTGCCATGTTGGCAAGTTGTTGCTTAGCCCCGTGTTAACATGTTGAATACTGGATGCTTGGGTCCCTGGAATGGCAATATCCTGGCACATTCCAGGATATTGTCACTTGCTGTGCCAGGACCTTGGCATTTTAATGTTTATTGTGCGCTGGCACTTGGCAGTTATTGGGCCCGGGTCTTGGTGCACAGTAAGCTTTGCACACTGACATTTGGTTCTTGACGCTTTTTGGACTTGGACTTCAGTGTCCTAGATTAAAACCTAGTCCTAGACCTTGAAACATGGACACGTCTTGGACCTGAATCTTAGTGCACCACAGTTAATGGACCTTGACGTTGGAAACTTGGCACACTAACGCTTGGATCTTGACTCTCGAACACCCTGTGGACCTGGACCTTGGTTCACCAGAACATGGATCATGGAGCACCACAGTTTATGGACCTGGACGTTGGTGCACAGGGACCTTGGCACACTAACGCTTGGATCTTGACTCTCCACCACCCAGTGGACCTGGATCTTGGTGCACCACAGTTTATGGACCTTGACGTTGGAAGCTTGGCACACTAACGCTTGGATCTTGACTCTCTACCACCCAGTGGACCTGGACCTTGGTGCACCACAGTTTATGGACCTTGACGTTGGAAGCTTGGCACACTAACGCTTGGATCTTGACTCTCTACCACCCAGTGGACCTGGACCTTGGTGCACCACAGTTTATGGACCTTGACATTGGAAGCTTAGCACACTAACTCTTGGATCTTGACTCTCTAACACCCTGTGGACCTGGACCTTGGTGCACCAGAACATGGATCATGGAGCACCACAGTTTATGGACCTGGACGTTGGTGCACAGGAAGCTTGGCACACTAACGCTTGGATCTTGACTCTCTACCACCCAGTGGACCTGGACCTTGGTGCACACCAACATCTGAGCCTTGAACCACCTGAACACACCAGAAGCTGGCACCCTGAATCTTAAACCTTGCTTCTCTGAGGATCATGGGACCTGAACTTTGGTGAGCCACCTTGCCACACTGACATTGGGTCTTTGACCCAACGATACTTTCAGTTCTTGCACTTGGCCTGTCAGCGTCTATTAGTCGTTGACCTTGGGGCACTGACGCTTCCAGTCCTGTAGGGTTAGATTATTGATGTACCCTAAAGAAGGCCCAGGATACTGCCCCTTGTGGCTACAGCTGGTTTTACAAGTGAGGTTTATTTTTAGACTTCTTCCCCACAATCCGTGTAATTTTTCTTTTATCTCTTCAGCGTAATTTGCCTTCTCACTGTAAATACTTTTGTAATTCTCAGGTTCCCGTTCGCCGTCGCCGTCCTCCTCCCATCTCTATTATTACTCCACAATATCCTTTGTTCTGCCGTCCTCAGTCTCCATTGACCCACATTTCAATCCTCGGCTAAGTTACTTGCATTTAGAAATTTCTTTATTTTCCCTCATTAAAATATGTAATTTGACAGCTGTAGCCAAAGGGTTTCATTAAAGATTTATTTTTTTTTAGCTCAGATTTATCCTTTTTTTCCCGTCTCCCTCGACTGCCGCTTGTTACAGCTCAATTATACAATTACCCCAGAATTCTCGTGTAGAAAGATCTCGCAGAAAACAAAAATATATTTTAATAGACATTTTATTCTGTTATCAGCTGTGCCGATCCGCACTGTAATTGGGAAAACAAACATGTCTGCGACTGCGGAAGGGGCGAGACGTCACCTGTCCAATCTGCCGCCGAAATCTTGCTCCCCGAATTAAGACGCAGCTCTGTATTCATTTGAGGCGTCATAAGTTTTCTGTGTTTGCTTCAAAATATGATTGTTTTGTCGCTGCGTATGAAATATTCACACGGCGGGTGTGCAGAAGTGTCACTGCGCATTTAAAGGGGCGGTAACACTAGAATTCTAGCATCTGGTGTCGATATTTTAGGAGAAATGTGAGATAAAGGGAGGATTCCTTCTGATTAAAATGACTGATAACTGAGAGCGAAAGAATGTATTCAAATTAAAGGGGTTGTTCACCTTTCTGAGCTTGCCGCAGCCGATGGTGACGTGTCACCCGTGTATGTTGTCGCTGGGTCACGTGAGATGTCACCGGTGCGGCGGTCACATGACCTGGAAGGAGTGATGGAGCCAGAGCCCAGTGGCGGGGATCAGGTAAATATGCTCACCACCGCACGTCCGGCTACGCTGGGGGCGTCTGAAAAAAGCTCAGGAAGGTGAACAACCTCTTTAGGGCTCATGCACACAGATGACGTCCGTGTGCATTCAGTATTTTGCGGAACGGAACAGCTGGCCCCTAATAGAACAGTCCTATCCTTGTCCTTTTGCCGAACGGACATACGGAAACGGAATGCACACGGACACATTGAAATGAATGGCTCCGCATACAGTCCGCAAAAGCATACAGTCCGCAAAAAAAAAAAAAAAAAGGAACGGACACTGAAAGAAAATACGTTTGTGTGCATAAGCCCTTAATCTAAGATTATATTTTAGGTGTACTGTCACTTTAAATTTAATATAGTGTATCCACCCTGACTTATCTGATGGACTTGGGACCTCATGGCACCCGGTAATGACAGCAGGATCCTTTCCGTGCAGTATAATGTGACTGCGGTCGTCAGAAATGCTCATTATATCCCCCCCCCCGCTCCCGTCACAGCTAATTTCTTGTCTAATTGCCGGTGTGGGGCCACATCAGTCTCCCAGCTTCAGATCCAAATGTTTTCGTTTTTTTTGTACACCGCGTCACCTGATGTGCAGTGATTTTATTTTTCCTGATTACTGGACCACTAGGGGGTAGAATCCCACTCTAAATATTCCACCCTATATTTATATCCCATAATGCATTATGGAACATGATGAAAAAACCTTTTTCTTCCCCCAATCTGTTGCTGCACTTAGAAGAAACAAGGCTTAAAGGGGTTGCATCATCTTGGACATTGGGGGCTCACACCTATCCTTAGAACGGAGCCTGCAAAGTGCACCGCGCATGTGGAGCCGCCCTCCATTCTTTGCTATGGGGGCGACGAAAATAGTTGAGCGTTGGCTATTCCCATAAGCTCCACAGAAGTGAATGGAGCGGTGACTGCGCTTACCATTCATTTCAGTGGGACTTCCGAAAATAGCCATGAATTGTCGACAGAAGCGCATGCGTAGTGCGCCCTCCTACACTTTGTGGGCTCCGTTCTAAGGATAGGATCAGGCATTGGCGGCCTAGTTATATGCCCAGAATGTCCAAGATGATACATCCCCTTTAAGTACCCTGAGGGCGGGCCTTAGCCACTCCGCTCTGCTTTCCTGGCCACACCATGCTCCACTTGATTGACAGGAGTCCAGGTAGAAGGGGAGGGCCTAGTGAAGCGGTTTGGAGGTGTTAGGGTGAGCCAAGTGGCTAAGGCCCGCCCTCTGGGCACTCAGTCCTTAATTTACATATTTTTAAAAATTCTTATTTCTCCTGAACGCAGCAACAGATCAGATCAGAAAAAATATATATATTTTAATCAGCTGGAGCAGCCCTACCAGGCATTATTGCTAGTTTAACGGGATTGATCCTGCTGACAGATGTCCTCTAATGTGGACTTCCCCTTTAAATGGACAGGAGATTTCACTGCCTGACTTGCTCTTAGTGAATCCTGTGCCGTCCTCTTACTCTAAACAATATGTTTCCTGCCTTTTGATTCCTCCTCCCGCGGAGTTGTCACATCATGCATGTACTATTGATTTATCTTCCATTAAGGTAGAGTTATTTCTGCTTTTTTGCATTTTTGATTTTGTTCCAGTAGCATCTGACATGACTTCACGCTTACATTGCTTCCTATGTTTACATGACTATTTCTGAAGCCGCCAGTCCAGACTTTGACCTAACGTTACAGGATGGAGACAGTGAAATAAAGGCTTCCCGCTCCTGCAGAGGTGGCGGCGGCCATCTTGTATGTGAGAGAACAATGTATTCTCTATCACCAGCACGTTGTCTACCTAGTGATAGGTTGTCACCCAGCTTCTCCAGGCTCCTGAACCTTAAAGGGGTATTCCACCCAACAGAAATCCCTATCACTTTCCCCAAATGCCACCATTTATCAAAACGACCTTAGGCCGCTTCCACACGACCGTATGGCTTTTTCAGTATTTTGCAGCCCGCAAAAAATCCGGATGATGTCCGTGATAGATCAGTACTATCTCTGTTCGTTATGCCGACAATAATAGAACATTTTCTATCTTTGAACGGAACGGAAAAACGGAAGGCATATACAGTACCTTCCATTTTTTTGCGGATCCATTAAAATGAATGGTTCCATATACGGTCCATATACGTAACCCAAAAACAGAACGTAAACGGGGGAAAAAAAAACTTTCGTGTGCAAGAGGCCTTATTCTGAATTTATTAGCCCACCATTGCACGCTGTGGCAAATCGGTTTGGATATTCAGTTTTCTGTTGGTTGCGTCCTGCACTGGCGCTTTGTAATGTAGGACGCACAAGAGTCATTGGTAAGAACAAGGGGCGTGGTTAGTGTCACATGATCTGCTTATGTCGGAACACAGCCTACTGCCCTAAGGCATGATGGGATAGCAGGTACATGGCAACAAACCAGGAAGTTGGATTCAAGCATGGGGGATAAGAGAAAACTGCAAGTGAGGTAAATAAAAAATCCAAGGAGGAATTGGAACTAGAGTAATAGATGAAATTAAACTTTTTAGAGTGAAAGTAGTTTGTCATAACCCCCTTTGCATAATTGCCTAAATGGGAATATTTAATCAGGAAAAAGGGAAAAGGTTGAGTGGCTACCCATGAAGGAGCTGTAATGGCAGCCATATTGGTTGTCACCCGAACTTTGCACACACATATTCAATGAAGAACTTATTTTAACAACCTTGGAGTGGAAATTCCTTTTAAGGACACAAAATTGCCCTACAAAATGTATACCGCTGGGCTCACCTAGGAAAAAAGGTTCTTCTATGTCTCCCACAATGTAGAGATGCCCTTTAAGAATATGCATGATCAGCACTTTGCAGTGTTTCAGATCTGCGATTTTTATAGCTGCTGGAGGGGATGGCGCAAAACCTATGAATGCCTGTGATGACCCTCTGTAGCGGGCATGCATCCCCGGCTGTACCACATCCAGCTAGCACTATACTTCTTACATAGGAGAATGGAGAATTAAAGGAAATCTCCACTAATGTCCCATTGATGATCCCCTGGTTAGAGGTGGTCTCAAAGCATCAAAAATGTGTGAACTGGAAATATTCCATCACAGTTTTCTCCCATGATGCATTGTTTTCCACTGTCTTTCTGTGTAGTAAGGCATATAACATGAGAGGGCGGAGTCTGACACAGATTCCTGACAGATAGATGTCAGGTACATAAGTCACATGATGTTACAATGTAGAAACCATAGTGTAACCGTTCAAATTGGTAACAAATCTGTATTATATGCATTAAATATGGCAGCACGGGGCCACAAGGAGCCACTGCCCACCCCCTAAAATATTGATCACGCCACAAAGCCTTGTATGTTTGACCCCTGATTTTACCACCGCAGGTTAAGAAATGAAAGCCGAGCTCTGATTGGTTGCTAGAGGCAACCAGGACAGTTTTTCTGGTAGTCCACTCCTTGTCAGATGCTCCCTGTTGAATAACACAGCTTTATTTAAACCTTGCTTGTTTGCTAACATTGTCCCTGTTTCTTTAAATCTGCTTAGGTTCCTCTCCCTTAATTATGTGCATTTGTTTAGTAAAACTGCCTAAAAATAATCTTCGGAAGATGTTATCGGGCGCTGGCGCTGAATCAAAGCCGTGCCTCTAATTAAACGAGGCCTGTGATTTGTTTGCGTTCTGGCATATATTTCCATCCTAATGAGCGAGCTCTGGGGAGCCGAACTCCCGGCTCTAAACCTCGGGGCGGGTGAATGGCCAAAGGCTTTCTCAAAAGGGGTGTCATGCCTTTGAGATGCCCACAGTTCTCCATCTTGACTCTTTCAAGGGTTTTCCTGGGCGTTCAAGCAGGTTCCTGTTCATGCTCAAGTTCATTTTGCTTCAATGTGAAATTTTTCCACATTTTTCCTCACAAACAAGCTCTAAACCACCAGAAAATTGTGTCCGATGCGGAATGTGACTTGATGTCTTCTAAGGCCTTCAAAATTAGAACTTCCTATTCTCCATTGATACGTTGGAGATTTACTGGGAATGGCAGCTTCTCCATTTTTTTTTGTGTGGAAAATTTGTTTGTGGTCTTACCTGATGCGTAAATGGCTTCATGATGAGATTTTTTATAAATTCAGCCACTTTTCTGCTACGGTAATATGTTAGCGGTTTCCATCCTCAAATCTGGACAGAAAATCTGGAGCATCTCCGCTATGCGTGGACGTGGCTTAGAGGGGGAATTTAGATGTTGGGTTTGGTTAAAACTAGAGATGAGAAAATCACTCAAAGTTCAATTCGGGGTCGATTTGGCCGAATCAGTTGACTAATTCGATTTCGATCCGAACTGATACTACCCGAATAAGTGCTTCAGTTGGCCTGAAAATTTGTCTCTTTAGGGCTCATACTTTTTTTTTTTCTCATTTTTCACAATATTTTTTTTCTTACCAAATTCAGATTTGGATCCACCTTGAATTTTTACACAATTGAGGTCAAATCTGTTTGGAATCAATTTGCTCATTTGTAATTGCAGCCACATGGATTTCGGCACTTGTTCCATAATGAAATCAGCCGGAGAGACGAGTGTATTTTAAGTCCCTTCGGTCCTCAATGGGAATCCGCACTGCCTTTCGCAACGCTAGGCAAGGACTTTCAAAACGATGTCCGGAAAGCTCCTTAGTTGGCGCGGGTTCCGCATACGGCTTGACCCTGGTGAATGGGAATAGTCCGCGGTCACATCTGCACCACTCCAGAAAGTTGAGGGTCAGCCTTGTACACCTCGAATTTTTCACATGTGCATTTTTCGTCGTTGCATACCCTTGGGGTTTATGCAAAATAAAAAATAAAAAACTATAAAAAAGTCCATTATGACCAAGTTTCAAAACATTTGAAAATCTCATCAAAAAGTCAAATTAATATGGGGGGAAAAATTTAATTTTAGTTTTTTAAAATCCCTAGAATAGCGTAGAGATGCTGACTATCGGCGGTGTCTGTCGGATTGAGTGACCCTGTTGCGGTCCTTCTCCCCCTCGTCTTGTCATCCTCCCAGAGACCTTTCTAGAGCGATGAGCATAATGTCACCCTGACACGCCGTGCCCGGAGCCCTCTTCTGCCGAGCACCCGAGCGTGGCCTTCGCAGTCTATTGTGTTAATATTTGCTTTTTCCTCTGGTGCTCGCCTATCCGCCATCCATGTTTAATCATTGTAAAGCCACTCGCATTGGCTTCCTCCGCGCCCGCACAATCACTCACGCCGCAGCGATACGCACTTCACGAATGTCAAGTTGCTGCAGCGATTGTAATGTTGTGTTTGCCTAATACTCCATGTGTTTGCCCGCGTCCGTCTAATCTTTTTAATAGCGTTGGGACTTTATCTGAAGGGCTCAATAGTCTGTTTATCAGCCGCTGCCGCCTCCATTGCAATAGACACGACTGAGGCCCTACAGTGATTTGGATTAGCGCTGAGTATTGACCGAGAAACGATGAGCCATGCTCTGGGACCTCACAATCTGTAATTAAACAGCGCTGTTCAGAGAATCTCCAAACTAATTAAAACGTGTTTGTTTTAACTCGTTCCGGGCTGTGATTTGCTAATGTTTGATTTGCCCATCCCCCCCCCTCCCCCCAACAATTAAATAACAAAAAAACTAACTAATTCTGTTTTTTCTCTGTTTCTGTACAGATTCTGGTCGACTTGTCTGGACCGTCCTCCCGCAACACACAGCAGTACGAAAATGTCCTGGTCCACGAGGGAAATGCAATCCTACGGGATTTGGTGCTGAGCCCTGATCGGCAGTTCATCTATGTGATAACGGAGAAACAGGTACTTCCCGACTCCGTCCATGTGTCTGTCACTTGCTGTACTTCTCAACTTTTGGAACTGGCCTTCCATTGGTTTTGAGAATGAAAGTATGTTCATGGATAAGGTCCAGCGGTCCGGGACCCAGTTGTCCAACTTTTTATCTGCCACAGTTAATTTTTTGAAAGGTGAAAGCTCCAAAAATATTAGCCATCAATCACTTATGGCTGTCATTACATGGTCGGGAGGGGTTGTCACCCATGTAGACACCGAATGGATGAAATGTAATGTCCTTAGCTATGCTAACTTAGGTGGCACTTGGAGACTTTGGGAAGTTGGTTCACTGGAAGGAACATGATTAAGGCACCGGTTGCAAGACGTAGTAACTGATAATGGAGGCAACCGACTGCTGTGGTCCATGCAATTATAAATATCAGCTCCCGAGGTGACCTGCAAGTTCAGATTTTCTATTTGCAAAGACGTTTGTACTCTCGTGGCTTCCACTGGCGGTAGTCACCCATGGTTTCAGATATGGCTCCATTGTATATTAAAGGACATCTGTCAGAAGACTTGTACGCATCAAACTGTCTGACCTGTTGGTCCCATGTTCATATGTGCCCACTTTGTTGAGAAAAATGCTGTGTTAATGTATGCAAATGAGCCTCTAGGAGCAATGGGGGCGTTACCGTTACACCTAGAGGCTTAGCTCTCTCTGGAACTGCTGTGAACCTCTGCACTTTGATTGACAGGACCAGGCAGTCAAAGTGTGATCATGCCTGCCTGGCCCTGTCAATCAAAGTGTAGAGGGAGCATCAGGTGCAGAGAAAGACGAACATCTAGGTGTAACTGCAACGCCCCTGTTGCTCCTAGAGCCTCATTTGCATATATTAAAACATCATTTTTCTCAGCAATGCGGGCACATATGAACATGGGACCAACACAGACGTCTTCAGCTGCCAAGTAACAGGTCAGCCGGTGTCATAGGGACAAAACTGCTGACAGATGCCCTTTGAAGATTCTTTTTGTGTTATTTTAGGTATTGTGCACTTATTTTAGACATAGAAAAGTTTTGAGGGCGTACCCCCTGCAAAATTAATATGGTGTCTTCAAGAAACTCTCATGCAACTGAAGAGCAATTTTGATTAATAGCTTTTCTTGGGTTTCTGTACATACTTGAGGTTGACTTCAGTGCACCTCAAGTCTTGTAGGCTCTGCACAAACTTTCTCAGAAGTTCTTCCCATCCTTAGTGTGGTTTAGCGCAGATCTGCTGAAGCTGTTTCCTTCCCAAGCCTTGTATTCTAGAAGATAAAGAGGCATCTTCAAGTGTCATCCACTTCTCCATAGCCACCCGAGCAAACCGTGAGGCTGCCAAGTCTTCCCACCACATTGCTCCTCTTCTTGAGTTTTCTCTGTTGATTAAAGAGACTTACAGCTGCCACCTTCCTTCCCAAGGAGCTGTCTCCTGAAAATTTTATATTGTAAGGAGAAAAGTAAGCAAAGTGTCAAGGAATCGTCAAGCCTAGGTAGTGTCATTAAGACGTGAGATGTGGTGTCCTCGTTGGGTGCTGCTTCTTCATGGTGGGAGGAAGTAGGATAAGATAAGGTAAGATAAGGGTGATAGGGGTTCCTTCAGAAAACTTTTTCATCATTATCCATATATGTTTGTCTCTTGGTTGAAGACTAGATGGGTGACAGCCACACTCTCCACCTCCGTTCTCCTTTTGATGGCAAATGATGCATTGAGGGGGGTTTCGGAGCTGGAAGACGTTCAGGGTCTTCCTTCACCATTGGTATGACAGCTGATGTTCCTCCACTGCCTGGTTCCTTCATTCTCTACTCTGTGTGCAAGGAGGACATTTTACAATCTACAAGACAATACCGATGACAGCTGTGGGGGTGTTCACACCTCGCGTGAAACCCCCCTGAGGGATTTTTTCATTGCTTAGTAGGGTGTCATATAAATAGACACTAAAGACGGTGCAGATCGGCACCTGAAATCTCATACCTCACATCTTCTGCTATCTATTACTTGAGAATGTGACAATATTTCAGGCGTAAACTCCTACACAAAATAATATAGGACAAAACAGGCTTGAAATGCAAATCTCCACATAATAACCATATGCCGCGTTCTTGGATCTCCGCAGATTTATCACCAACCTTTTGTTTCTTAGTGGTCACAATGGAAACCATACTTGGATGTACCGACACCTACAATGTCCTACAGAGAACAGATGCTGGGGTTGATTTTTATTTATTTTTTGACTTTTGACTCTGGCATCTGCCAAAAAAACTGTTCAGTCTAAGTTTATGCTGCCTATAATAATGTAGCTTTACCCCAAAAACACACACCATAATTAAGGTGCATTTAGGTCACGTCCCCTTTCGAGCAAAGCCGCACTTGTTGGGTGAGGAGTAAAAAGCTTAGAAAAATGTAACGCAAAGCAGATTGTACCAAAAACGTACACAATTTCTAGAGTAAATCTACTCCAGAAGAGGAGCCCCAGCAGAACCAATAGTATAGTATTCACTATAGTATATTGCCCAATCAAAAGCAAATACCACAGTGCAGCAAAATATACTGCCCCAGCAGAACCAGATACCACAATGCAGCACAATATACTGCCCCAGCAGAAGCAAATACCACAGTGCAGCACAATATACTGCCCCAGCAGAAGCAAATACCACAGGACAACACAATATACTGCCCCAGCAGAACCAAATACCACAGTGCAGCACAATATACTGCCCCAGCAGAAGCAAATACCACAGGACAGCACAATATACTGCCCCAGCAGAACTATATACCACAGTGCAGCACAATATACTGCCCCTGCAGAACCAGGTACCACAGTGCAGCACAATATACTGCCCCAGCAGAACCAGGTACCACAGTGCAGCACAATATACTGCCCCAGTAGAACCAGATACCACAATGCAGCACAATATACTGCCCCAGCAGAACCAGATACCACAGTGCAGCACAATATACAGCCCCAGCAGAACCAGATACCACAGTGCAGCACTATGTACTGCCCCAACAGAACCAGATACCACAGTGCCGCACAATATACTGCCCCAGCAGAACCAGATACCACAGTGCCGCACAATATACTGCCCCAGCAGAACCAGATACCACAGTGCCACACAATATACAGCCCCATCAAAACCAGATACCACAGTGCAGCACAATATACTGCCCCAGCAGAACCAGACACCACAGTGCAGCACAATATACTGCCCCAGCAGAACCAAATACAACAGTGCCGCACAATATACTGCCCCAGGAGAACCAGATACCACAGTGCAGTACAAAATACTGCCCCAGCAGAACCAGATACACAGTACCGCACAATATACAGCCCCAGCAGAACCAGATACCACAGAGCAGCACAATATACTGCCCCAGCAGAACCAGATACCACAGTGCAGCACAATATACTGCCCCAGCAGAACCAGATACCACAGTGCCACACAATATACAGCCCCAGCAAAACCAGATACCACAGTGCTGCACAATATACTGCCCCAGCAGAACCAGATACCACAGAGCAGTACAATATACTGCCCCAGCAGAACCAGATACCACAGTGTAGTACAATTTACTGCCCCAGCAGAACCAGATACCACAGTGCTGCACAAAAGACTTTCCCAGCAGAACCAGATACCACAGTGTAGTACACTTTACTGCCCCAGCAGAACCAGTTATCAGTTTAGTGCAGCATTAAGTAGCTCATCTTAGAAGAGCATAAATCAATAACAATATTCCTGACAATTCAACAATATCCAAATCTAAGATGTCTTCTACCAGGAGTAGTTCTTTAAGGTTCAGCCTCTGCTATTTTCAGCTCGGCTTTTGTATTATGCAAAGGAAATAATTTTTTTGTCTAAAAATAGAATTTTAATCCTATAAAAAGTGTCCCTTAATAATGCAGAACTTTTTTTTCCCATTTTTTTGAGCTTTATGATTTTTTTTTTATCTGCTCCTGCTTGAACTCCGCCATGCTGTGCCACTATCCCCCTTTGTTAATAAAGTGAATTATTTGATCGGGGGTTACAGTTATCTGGGCAGCGGAGAATGTAATTAAATGCACAGTTGTAAGTGAGCTTGAAGGGCCAGGAAGGAATGAAGGATTTTAATCAAACGTAGAGGAGCAATTAATGAAATGCCTGTAACCCTTCCAAGCTGGCTGCTGCTCTCGGGGTCTCCAGCGGCATCCTGTGCCCAGGGTACAGTCGGAGGGGGGGGGGTGTGCGGGGAGGGGTATGAGAGATTCTTTCATCTCCCAGGATTCCCTGTGGAATAAGACAATACGATTGCTTCTTGGAAGAGGTATTGATCCGGCTATACAGATTTCTTAGATCGTTGCTAATACATCTTTAGTCCACTCTGTGCATTAAATAGAACCACACACGGGAGCGGGAGCCCGTGTCTCGTACCTCCAAATTAAATGAGGTTTGTAACAAGTGCCATGTGATTAAACTACAACCTGGCCTTTGAAATCCGTTTACATTTGACGCCTGGGCGAGATGCCTTTCTGGCCGGTAAATGGTTAAACTAAGTTATAGTTGTGTGATACTTCTTTTATTTTTAGTATTTATTATATTTATTTTTTCTCCGGTTTAAAATTTCTTTTGAATGGCTTTTTTTGTTTTGTATTTTTTAATTGTTATTTTACGGTATATTTTTTATTCTAAAATATTTATTTTTTTACTACTAGCATGAAATATTATATATGTGTGTGTGTAATACATATACACTACATTTTATTCACTTTTTAAGATATTTTTACATTTTTAATTTTATATTTTGTTCTTTAAAATTATAATTTTTTTTGTAAATATATTTTTTAATCCGAAAGTTGAAAAAGTTATTGTTCCTTAAAGGGAAACTGCCATCATTTATGCTGAACTCACCAAGGACATCATAAAGTAATGACAAGTGAGTTGATCTCAGCGGTGTGTCTCTCATCAGCTTAGGCTAGTTTCACACTAGCGGCAGGGGAGTCCGTCAGGCTGTTCCGGCGGGTGAACTGCCTGTCGAATCCGTCCTGCCGCTAGTTCAGTTGTGCCCCCAGACTGCCTCTCCGTCCCCATTGACTATATTGGGGTGTGGGCGGAGTTCCGGCAGAGGCGCACGACGAGAGGTGACCGGCCTAAAAGTACTGCGTGTCGTACTTTTAGTCCGGCGGCCTCAAAGTACTGCGTGTCGTACTTTTAGTCCGGCGGCCTCTCGCCGTGCTGCCGTGCTGCCCTCGTCCCCATTATAGTCAATGGGGATGGAGCGGCAGTCCGGGGGCACACATGAACTAGCGGCAGGACGAATTCGACAGGCTGTTCACCCGCCGGAACAGCCTGACGGACTCCCCTGACGCTAATGTGAAAATAGTCTTAGAGTAAGTGGGTGCCGAGAACCAGCATCATAATCATTGCAGCCCAGGCCCTGAAAAGAGTCAAATCTAGCTGAGAAGAGTCCTGGTTATTATAATCTCCTGCTCTCCCACCCATCTGCTGATGATTGGCAGTTCTCTCCTAGAGAGAAAGGGAGAAGGCTGTCAATCATCAGTAGATGGGCGGGGAGAGCAGAGCTTATGAATAAGGGTCCATTCACACGTCCACAAGTGTTTTGCGGACCGCACATGGCCGGCACTATAATGGAAATGCCTTTTCTTGTACGTATCTGTGGACAAGAATAGGACATGTTCTATTTTTCTGCGGAACGGAAGTGCGGTCCACATCTTTTTCAGGTTCATTGAAAATTAATGGGTCCGCACCCTTTCCGCAAAATTGCAGACCCATTTTGAGGACGTGTGAATGGACCCTAACTCTTCTGAGGTAGATTTGACTCTTTTCAGGGCCTGTGCTGCAATGATTATGATGCTGGTTCTCGACACTCACTTACTCTGAAATCAACGCGTCTGTCACTGCTTTATGCTGCTCTCAGTGAGGGCAGCATGAAGTGGATGACAGGTAAAAAAATGAGTGAGGCATTTGGCAAACCCCCCCACTCGGCTGGATCTGCCTACTTCCCGACACCGGCTCCCCGCTCCTTCTCCTCCAGGTCTGCGTTGCGCTGCTGGATTCCTTCTAGGTCAGTATCCAGCCAATCACTGGCAATCCCTTGTGTCATGTGACCATTTGTCATGATGTAAGGGGATCCGGTCCGATGTAAAACCGGATGTTGAGATTGAGGGGCCCAGGGGGAGCATTGCAAGCCTGGAGGGGGAAGCCGGAAGCAGATAAGTCATCTTTCCTTTACAGGTCTGGCCAAAATCCCCCCATTCTTGCACATCATCTTTAAAGGAGTTGTTTAGTTTCACGAAGAAACTGAACAACACGAGATCCACCTGCGATGCTGAATAGAGCTTGCGCACTTCTGGTCAGTTTACCTGGCTGCAGCATTGACATCATGACCGCTGCAGCCAGCAGTACACCAAGAAGGCCAGTGATTGGCTGCAGTGGTCACATGTTGTTGACGTAACCTCACTGCTGCAGCCGGGTAAGCAGAGCCCTGCAGGGAGACAATCTATTCTTTACTGCAGGCGGATTGCATGTGCTGTCTGGTTTCCCCCTGAGACACTACAACCCCTATAAATTTGGTCACTGGGGGCGCTGTTCTAATAGTCATTGCAATTTTTTTTTTCATATTTATTTTTTTGAGTTGGATTTGCTACTTCTGTTTGTTTCCGCTATAGAATAAATTGCATTTCCCTCCGCCGATCCTTTAAATGGCTTTGTAATTGTTTTATACATTTATTACACGTACATATTGCTTTTGAGAAGCCACTTTTGCATAATTACCCCTTTTCGTTTGTAGTTTTAATTTGCTGTGAAAGGCCATTAACAGCATGGAGAGTGGAAAAACATCTCCTAGCAAATAAATCCTTCCCCTCCCCCACCCCCAAAAATTTACATTCACAATGACCAGATAATGTTTTTTTGAGGAGGGGGTGACGGCGCAATAATCACTTCAAACAATTTCTGCGAATCCCCGATGCTTATTCCCGTATTCCTCTGAATATCAATTATATGCTTTTTTGGCAAACAGTTTTTCCTTTTTAAGGTTTTGCCGTCTGGCCCGGACCTGAACAGACCGTTCTGTGTGACGTAATACACTAATGCAGTCCATAAGTGATGTCACTACTACTACTACCCCTATCCTCCGCTTCCTATGTGTATTCATTCCCACGCTTAACAGTAAATGGAAATGGAGGCTTCTAGAGATCACTCACCGCCATGATCCCTTGAAATTTTACTTTGCTGAAATCAGCGGCCAGGGAGGCGTCTGACAGACCCTTATCTATGTCCCTGCCTGTTTATTCTTATGGTAACGGGGAAGATGGTTTTTAAACATTTAGGTGGTGCCACCTTAAGGTGTTCCCCTCTGATTCCAGTCTCTTGCCCTATCGAGGAGAGCTGCTAGTGCTTGCTTGGCAGTACAGCTGCCATACAATGCCCGGAGGGTATCGGGCACAGGTCCTATTGATTAGAATAGGACCTATGTTAGATATTTTCCAGGCTTTGGACAGTTAAGACCCATGTATGGTACTCTACGGCTGTCGAAGGGCTTTCTTGGCATGCTGTAGGGAATCAAACCCCCACCAGTCAGATATTTATGACCATCCTGATTGTTTGAGATTTTTCTCTATCTTGGTTTTTCTAGAATATATAACACCTGGAAAACCACTTTAAGGCCACTCTAAAATGTCCACTAAACCTACGACTAAGCTTATGGACAGAAAATCCAAAGTCCGTGCTCCTGGTGCCCTGGTTGTATTTGACCCCAGTGTCTACCAGCGCCCGATGCAATCATTTCGCTTTTTACTTCTCACAGAATTTCACATCCTCTTCTCCCTTAAACTTGAAGAAAGCCGCCAGGTTCTCGCATCGATCTTAATCTCACAAATAAACTCCTCTAAAATTTCTTATCTCCCTCCGAGAGCTGCTTGGAAGGAGACCAAATCTGTCGGATGAAGACAGGGATGCGCTTGGAATGGTCCCAACAGCGAACCTGCTCATTGTGGTCGCCTCGCATTGTTCAGATGCCTCTCATATCTCGGATTTTCTTCCTCTTGACCAAAATACAGAATCATTTCTATATACGGTATATTTTTTTTTTTCTATTGTGGAATTCACTTGACGGCTGCTTTGTGATAAGTACGAGACCTGACCTTTCCTTAGTACTGTCTTTTGGTTTGGAGATTCCTCGGCCAAAACAAAAAGCCTCTGAAGTGACCACCACCATGGCCTTTAGGTCAGAGGGCAGCAGTGATGGTCTTCTTACTTCAACCTAAGAAAAGGGTACGTATAAAATCATTTGGGCTGAAAATCAAACCTCACCTCGAGAACATACACTCCAACATTTGAAGAACGCAACACCTCATTTCCCTACGAGCATGTTGACGTTGAAGGAGTCTGAGGATGGGCCATAGACCTGACCTGTCTATGGCTGCCTATTTTTTGACAAAAGCTTGAAACCTTTTCCATATCCTCTCAGTACTAAGGTTTATCTTGCACTCCGGATGGAAGAAAAACTGTCCCAAGTACTGCTGTCCTCCTTTATGGCAGAAAGACCTTCAAGTCTCCTTCAGACACATGTGCACCTACAAATTCTGCACCCCCTATAGCCGTCCTGTTCTTCCTCTACTGCTGTAGTTAGCAAGAACTCCTAAAGCACACAAAAAAAACCCCCAAAACATAATGTATGCTCTTCAACCCTACCCTTGGTAAGTAGGCCATAGCTTGACACCATTCGTTCCTTCCCTGCTGTGCCCCCCGTGGATAATGACTTCTAAGTGGAATTAAATATATCATCTGCTCCGTTGTCACCCGCATTATTGATAGGCCGCCTTATAATCTCCGCTTAACACTCATCGTGTCCAAATCACCAGCTCCATCTTCCTGTTCGGCTGGAAAGTAGAAGCTCAGGTGATACAATCCCAAACCAGGTGGTGGCAGCGGTGGGGAGTCATGTCCTTCACATGATAGATTATGTAGCCTACTTTTGCGGACCAGTGATGCATTGAAGTTGCTTTATCTTGCAAGGTTTGGCTTCCAGCTGCGCGTCCTCCTTCTTGTCCTATTCTTGTCTCTCGCTCTGTGAAATCGTCCTTCTAATGCCCCCGCTATTAATGACATCATATTTCATTTTCCTATGGGTCCATCTTCCGCTAATGCCCTGACATGTACAGGAGTTTTGAGAGGTCGCGTCGTCGGATCTACCCTTCTCTTACAATCTTTGATCCGTCATTCTCAATTAGAGCATTGGGTTCTGGCTACGCGAGAAATATTCCATTCGGGGAGTCGAAGACGACCTCCTATGGTGGGCCGCTCCAATGTTTTCATTCCAAAAAAAAGCTTGCCTGGAGCTTCACATTCAAGAGGAACCAGCTAAATTAACAAGCCAGCCCATGTGGAATCTAATTACCTAGCAGCCGGAGGGCAGATATTAATACATTTCATAAGTACCGTTGACTGTTGGGATATTGGAGGAACGCTGCTTCTGCTCAAGCTTCTTGGTTCATTAGGAGTTAGGGGGAGGAACTGAGCCTCAAAAGGGAAAGAAAAAAAAAATCAAAGCGACGTTTGGTTCCTGCGTGTCGTGGATTTATTGATGGAGCC
Source organism: Bufotes viridis (assembly GCA_033119425.1). Taxonomy (NCBI): domain Eukaryota; kingdom Metazoa; phylum Chordata; class Amphibia; order Anura; family Bufonidae; genus Bufotes; species Bufotes viridis. The sequence continues at coordinate 11,676,967 of CM065596.1, read as the reverse complement.
ATAAGGACTCTTCCTCTGTCTCATTGATGCATTCCAGATTTAGTGTAGCGTTCCGTCAGATCTGAAGGAGCTCTGTGTGCGGGTGTTTAGGTGATTTTGTGTATTTTCTTTTTGCTCTGCTTTGCTTTTCTGAGCGTTTTATGGAACAAGTCCTTGGTTTGCATTAAGACATTCAGCTGTTGTCATGGGTTTTGTTGGGAGATTTTTGTTCTGTTTTTAGAAGCCTTTTAAGTTTCGGAATCCGCGGTGTTGAGGAACTTGGTTTCTTGTTTGTTTCGCCTTTGTTCTTTACTTTATTTCCATCTCATAAAGTGATGGCTTCTCGCTAGGATAGGTCATCACTGTGGCTCCAACCTCCACCGATCCCAATATTGAAGGCCTCACGGTGCTGATTTAGCTGTGTGGCCAGTCTGTCCCTGCACGGCGCACGCCCGTGGCTGGGAGCGGTGCTGTCTAGGGAAAACCATCAACGCTAAATTAGTGCCTTCTAAGGATCTGAGGGAGTCCCAGAGATCCCACCTCCACTGTTAGCAAAGTGATGGAGTATACTACCTATATTCCATGATTTTGGGAATACCTCCGTAGGGTAGGGCACATGTGGCGGAAACGCTGCAGATTTGCCTCAGTGGTTTTCCGTGCAGCATTTTTAAGTAGCAGCAAAGTGGATGCGATTTCAGCAAATGCATCCGGAAATTAACCTGCAGAAAGTGAAATCCGCTGCAGATTGTGTCAAAATGCACCTGTAACGCACGCAGATTTTAATGCGAATTCATTGCGAAACTTGTCACACTTCTGCATCGTTTTTTTTAAGCGTGTGCCCTGTTTGTTTCCAATGAATGCAATTTAATATATTATCTAAGTTGCAGTACCGCTTTTCTCCACTGACATTTTCCATAGATCTCCATGCAACAGCGCCCTCAGCTCTAATCCAGTCTCCCGTCAAATTCTGTAAAAAAAAATAAAAAATTTAGGAAACGCTTCTCCAGAAAGGGCAGATCCTTGTGCTAATGAACTTGCCAACCTCTACAGAGTAAATGAGTGCTACGGTGCCTTGGGGTTCCTGTGCAGCTTCTTTTTGTAGGTTCCTGACCCACAGTGCACGAGGGCAAAAGAAGGAACCTGAGCGAAAAAAAAGGAAAAAAGAGTCTGATCTGTACAGAACGTCTACCTTAAATGTCAGCCCCGGGATTTAATGCGCCTGCTTCTGAAGAGCAAACGTTCAGGCGAGACACCTAAGACATTGCGTCTCTTGTGAAATTTCCTAGTCTCCATGCAAATGTAATCAGCGAGCGTTCCTGATCACGGCGCTGAGTGGGGCGCGGATCTGCGATCTTAGTAATGTTTTGGCTGAGTATCTTCTTTCCTTTCTTCTTCTTCGGGCTCCTGAACGAGACCTATTTGCAGCTTCAGGTTGGCAGAATTGTTTGGCGGATATTTGATTTTAACCCATGAGGAGCATTAAAGGGTATATCTCACCCCAGGATGTTAACGGCGTAATATGCAGCCTTTCTAGCATCAAAAAATATAATTTTTATCATTTTTATAGCAGGCTCTGGACAATATCAGTCTCCTTCCCCCTCTGGGATAACATGGTCCCTTCTTACTCCCCCTGCAGAAGCTGTCTTCTCATCTATACAGCAGAGGGTCTGCTCCTTCTTGACAAGCGGGGGAGAAAGTTATCTCTATTGGCTGCCCTGCAGTGACCAGAGGGTCTGTATACAGAGCCCTGACTGCTGGGGGGAGTGACTGAGCATGTGTGACCACCACCACTTACCTTATTAGGTGGACGTGCACACCGCTATACACTGTACACCAGGTAGCCCCATGCTGTGTCCCTGAATGAACTCCAGGTGGCGCCATACTAAATGAATGAACTCCAGGTGGCGCCATACTAAATGAATGAACTCCAGGTGGCGCCATACTAAATGAATGAACTCCAGGTGGCGCCATACTAAATGAAGGAACTCCAGGTGGCGCCATACTAAATGAAGGAACTCCAGGTGGCGCCATACTAAATGAAGGAACTCCAGGTGGCGCCATACTAAATGAAGGAACTCCAGGTGGCGCCATACTAAATGAATGAACTCCAGGTGGCGCCATACTTAATGAAGGAACTCCAGGTTGCGCCATACTTAATGAAGGAACTCCAGGTTGCGCCATACTTAATGAAGGAACTCCAGGTGGCGCCATACTAAATGAAGGAACTCCAGGTGGCGCCATACTAAATGAAGGAACTCCAGGTGGCGCCATACTAAATGAAGGAACTCCAGGTGGCGCCATACTAAATTAAGGAACTCCAGGTGGCGCCATACTAAATTAAGGAACTCCAGGTGGCGCCATACTAAATGAATTAACTCCAGGTGGCGCCATACTAAATGAAGGAATTCCAGGTGGCGCCATACTAAATGATTGAACTCCAGGTGGCGCCATACTAAATGAAGGAACTCCAGGTGGCGCCATTCCAAATGAAGGAACTCCAGGTGGCGCCATACTAAATGATTGAACTCCAGGTGGCGCCATACTAAATGAAGGAACTCCAGGTGGCGCCATACCAAATGAATGAACTCCAGGTGGCGCCATACCAAATGAAGGAACTCCAGGTGGCGCCATACTAAATAAAAGAAACTCCAGGTGGCACCATACTAAATGAAGGAATTCCAGGTGGCGCCATACCAAATGAAGGAACTCCAGGTGGCGCCATACTAAATAAAAGAAACTCCAGGTGGCACCATACTAATGGTGAACATTGGGTGGCGCTATACTAAGTGCTTGAACATCAGGTTGCATATATATATATGTAAGTAAATGTCATATAACTCTTCACTGGATCATCTTTAGCCACAAGTAAATGGCAGACATGCTTATTTTTTTATGATCTGGAGGATGAATATGATGTTTCATGGTGGGAGACCCCCTTTAAAAGCATCAACAAGATTTTTAAGGAGTGCTTGTCGCCTCCTATTCTCCTGTCGGACAGTACACAGCTCCTTCAAACAACTCTAGGATTGTCATCAGTTTTTAAAATTGCTCTAAGGCCTCATGCACACAACCGTTGGTGTTTTACGGTCCGCAAACCACGGATCCGCAAAACACGGAAGCTGCTCTGCGTTCCGTTTCGCAATTTGCGGAACGTAACGCGCCCCATTGTAGAAATGCCTATTCTTGTCCGCAAAACGGACAAGAATAGGACATGCTCTATTTTTTTTGCTGGGGCGCGGAACAGAGCAACGGATGCTAACAGCACACGGAGTGCTGTCCGCATCTTTTGCGGCCCCATTGAAGTAAATGGGTCCGCGCCGGGGCCGCAAAATATGTGGACCACAACAACTGCCATGTGCATGAGGCCTAAAGGGGTGAGTTTACCCTTCATAGATGGCTACGAATGGATTATTTTACAAAGATCTCTGAATGACGGGAGACGAGAAATTCTGTCTGTGAAGTCAATATGGCTGCAGTGATGGACCCCCGCGGGGTTGTCACACGTCTTTCCAGGGGCGTAGCTAACGGCTCATGGGCCCTGGTGCAAGAGTTCAGCTTGGGGCCCCCCCTTCCCTCAGTGCTTTGTGTGTCTTCTTATGCGGCACAAGGGTCTTTGGGCCCCCTCAGGCTCCTGGGCCCGGTAGCGACTGCTACCTCTGCACCCCCTATAGCTACGCCCATGCGTCTTTCACAGTCTCCTGAATGGCAGATCTCCTTGCATATGCAGTTAAAGGAACAGTCCATGCAAAGGTGATGTACTAGTTATGCCCTGAGCAGGGCTAGAGGCTGCAGAGCTCAACTGCCCTTTCAGGTTTAACCTAGAGTCTCCCTTTAAATATTTCCCGTTCTCTAAGGCTACATGCACATGACCGTATATGTTTTGCGGTCCTCAAAAAAAAAACTGGATGACATCCCTATGCCACCCGTTTTTTTTTTTTTTTTTTTTGCGGATCCATTGTAACAATGCCTAAAACGGACAATAATAGGACATTTTCTATTTTTTTTGTGGGGCTACGGCACGGACATACTGATGCGGACCCTTGAAATGAATGTGTCTGCATCCTATCCGCAAAAAAAAACAAAAAACGGAACGGACACGGAAACGATCAACGTTCGTGTGCATGTAGCCCAAGTATGGAAATTTGACGTTTAGGAGTCAAGGAAAGATGGGTGACTGTTGAATAGCAGATCACCCAGTTATACAGTGAAAACCACCCATTTCTGTAGCTGGGTGCCAGTCCGGGAGCGTTCTTGGTGGTCACCCATCTTTCCCAGGCTTCTGAATGGCAGCTCTTTTTAGTTATTTGTGAGACCTCCCCCTAAACAGTGGAGATTTGCCAACCCCTGTGGGAGCTATAATAGCAATCGTAATGAGTGTCACCCAGCTTTCCCAGCCTCCTTCAGTCATGCAGTGTGAAACATACCCCCTTCAGGGTCTTGGAAAGCTGGGTTACAACCACCGATCACCCCGCTGCCTGAAGTGCAGGTGGAGTTTCCCTTTAATTCTGCATAGTGTCAGAATGACTCGTTGTGGTTTATGGAAGTTATCCTCCAAGCCGCTAGAATATTTTAGTGCAGGAAGCTGGCGCCGCTGATCTCCTGTAGGGCCGCCTTCGTCTTATGGAGATCTGACGCGCTAATTGCAGAAAGCCTAATGAATGACGAAGCAAAATATCTTTATAGATGGAAATGATCTGGTATCTGAAAGCCCATAAACCGCGCAATATTCATAAATCGTCTCTCCCTCGTTGGCGCCGTCCATTACCCGGCAGCTTTGGCAGAGCGGCAGGTTTCCACCAGCGTCCCGATCAATCACATCCTGACAGTGCCCCCACCCGGACCAGTCTGTGCCATGTGACGGCCCTGCAGCCCCCCTCAGAGCAGTCCTAGGAAAGCTGGGCGCCAACCCCAAATAATCAGGACTCTCACTTAGCCTCTTGGGTTGTCACCCAGCTTTCCCAGACTCCTCAGTAATAGATCCGCCTAGTAATGCAGCCATATTGGACTATTCCTTCAAAGGTGGGAACTTTGGCTCCTCAGGACTATATTTCTGTATCGCTAGGCAGGTTTACCATTCAGGACCCTAGGAAAGCTGGGTGGCAACCTATTTAGGTCTTTTTAAGACCATTCAGAATCCTGATTAGAACATGAAGCTTTTTCCCATTCAGGAGACCGAGAAAGCTTAGTGTCCAGCTTTGTTAGAACTGCAGTGGTATCTGTAATTGAAGTGACCCAGCTTTTCCAGATACGGATAAAACCGGATTTTTAATCCAAAAGTTTGAGTGCTAATCTGCGTTCATATGACTGGCTATACCATTCAGGGGCCTGGGAAAGTCTGATAACTGGCAGCCGTATTGGTGGGCACCCAGCTTTTCCAGAGGCAGCAGAGAATCGTTGGAGAGCCCCCCTGTTTTTCAGGGCTGCTTATGTTCAGCAGCAACTTGTCCGTCCCCAGGCTGCCCCCTACTCCATTACTAGCTAAATTTGCCATTCAGGACACTGGGAAAGCTGGGTGACAACCAGTATGGCTTCTACTGTAGCTCACATAAGGGGTTGTCACCCCTCTTTGCCAGACTTTTGGATTTCCAGTCTTTATATTTGGGAAAATGAGGGATATCTCAGGCTATAACTGTATAGATCTGATATTCAGAAGCCTGGGAAAGCTGGGTGACCACCATAATGGCTGCTGTACTAGCCCTTAGGCCTAATTCACACGTCCGCAAACGTTCTGCAAATTTGCGGAACGGGTGCGGACTCATTCATTTTGAATGGGGACGTGATGGATGCGGAGAGCACACACTGTGCTCTCCGCATCCGCATTTGCGGAGCGCGCCGCCGATCTTCCGGACGGCGGCTCCGCAAAAATATAGAGCATGTCCTATTCTTGCCCGCAATTGCGGACAAGTATAGGCATCTCTATAGGGCTGGTGGCAAGGTGTGTTCCGGATCCGCAAAACACTACGGACGTGTGAATAAGGCCTTATGGAGGGGGTTGCTCATTTTTCTCACTTTCTTTAATGGAAGCTTACTGTAGACAGTGGGCGACCCTTAACTTTATAACGTGCCGTTCAGGAGCCTGGGAAAGCTGGGTGACATCCCCGTGGTGCGCCTAATCTTTCTGCCGGGTTTTATCCGTCTCTTCCAGTCTTCTGCCGCGTAGATCAGGAATTAGGGGATGCGTTGATGTGTAACTAAATAGATCGGTCGCTCAGGACCCTGGGAGAGCAGGGTGCCAGCAGCGGCCATGGTGGCGGATCTCCATCGGAATGCATTGCTGGTGTCTTTATGTCGCCTCCTGCAGTTTTCTATGATGATGATTTATCCGTTTTTTTTTTTTTCCCCTCTTCTGTCTCAGGTCTCCCGTGTGCCGGTTGAGAGTTGTGAGCAGTACCAGAGTTGTGACACCTGCCTGGGCTCCCGGGACCCCCACTGCGGATGGTGTGTGCTCCACAACACGTAAGTAGGACTTCTCCAGGCTGCGGAGGTCCTGGGGGACTTGTGAGAAGCCTCGGTGCCCTGCTGCCGCATGACAGCCCCTCTCAGTCTTCTGCTTTAAATAGCTCGCGTCTATTCCCCCCTGAGCAGCCGCAGGCCGGGCCCGCACCCAGGAGGCTGGCAGAGCGAGGCACGCTAATTTAGGCCAGGTGCAGGAAGGACAGCGCTGGCATCCTTCACAGATAGAGATTTCTGCTGGAGGACATCTCTGAGCTCCAAATTCAAGGAGGTGGGGCGGTGACTTAAAGGGATTGTCCAGAATTAGGAAAAGATGGCTGCTTTCTTCCAGAAACCGCACAACACTTGTAAATGTGTTTTTTTTTTTTTTTTCTTCCTGAGATTGCAGCTCAGCTCCATTGGATTTAGTAAGGCTTAACTGCAATACCACTGACAACCTGGAGATAGGTGTGGCAGTATTTCTGGGAGCAGGCAGCCAAACGTCTCTCCTAGGCTAGGCGGCACATCGCTGCCTTTTAAAGATCTGGAGCCTTGGGTATTTTCCTTGGGCCCAATGCAAAGTACTCCTGGGTAGAAAGGAGTCGCCCTCTGCTGGTCACGTAATGGTACATTGACAAGGATTAGAAAAACCCGGCTGCGCTCTTCCAAAAACAGTGGGTATTGCAGTGCAGCCACATTCAATTGAATAAAACTTAATTGCAATACCAGACACAACCCCTAGACAGGTGTGGCGCTATTTCTGGAAGAAGGCAGCCATTTTCGTTTTTTAAGTACTGAACAATCCCTTTAAGTAGTCTCCTGTCTTTGGCTCTCCAGTTGTTATGAGACTACAACTCTCAGCATAGCTGAAGGAGTAGTTTCACAGCAGCCACAAGTTGCTGACCACTGTCCTGCGATGAGCGAGCTCTTCTGCCAATCCATTGTTGTACCAATTTTCCATAACTTTATTTATTTAAAGGGGCAGTACACCAGAAATCAGCAGCTTATAATAGTGCTGGTGCGTTATAAGGGGAGCGGCCGATATCCGGCTCTAGGGGGGTCTCAACACTGCAGATAAGTAGTCATCATGGGGGTCCGGGGCGCGGAGAGTTCTGCACTTCTGTCACTCATCCCGTTGGCTGAGGAGCTGCTGAGAATGAGATAAGCTTTCGCTGTAATGTCTCCTAGTGATGCAAGTGGGCAGAATGGTTCTCGCTGCAGCGCTTCAGCTGGGGGTTGTAGTTCACCCGATGGGTTCTGTAATTCTGCCCTGTCAGTCCAGGTTTGTATTCCGTAGATCTCCCGGTCGCCTTTTATCCGGCGGGATTTCAGCTGACACAATGTCATTACGCTCAGGTTAGGAGTCGGTGGCGAGTTTTGTTTTCCCATCGACCCTGCCAAGTACACATGACAGGTGGAGCATTACAGGCAGCCGGAGCTGTAATCCCTCTCTGCAGCCTACGTGTGACGCTGGGATTACTGGCCGCCATGCATCAGGACTGGAGCGGTACACCTGCTGGGAGGTTATATAAAGATTAATCCATGTATAAGATGGAGCTCTGCAGCCTTCTGATAGACTTCCTGTCCCAGTTCCTCGCCATTTTCAAGATCTCTGCTTGCTGTCCGTGGCTATAACATTCCTGTTTACATCCAGAGGGTCAAAAGCGACACAGAGCTGCAGGGCTCGTTACAGTGTATCACAGCTCTGTCTGTATTAATCCGCATACGGCTGTGTCACGGGATAAATGGCTTCGTTTTCATTTCATTCTAGAAAAAAACGTTTTTTCCTGAGATTTTTCTAATATTTCATAGCTTAAATGGACTTCCTGTCTTCTCCTGTAGTCACATCCTGAGCTGCAGATGAAATTCTGAGCGAGAAAAGTGCAGGGTGGGAGCCAGGTTATAGCTGATCTGGTAGATCACACGTCTCAATCAGGAGTGAGGAGAAACTGGCTGAACTTTGAATGCAGCTCTGGATGTGAATGGAGGAAACAAGTCAGGTTTTTGCAGGATTACTCCGAAATTGTTAAAAGTCAGGTTTTGTTTGTTCCGAATGTGTACAATTGAATGGAACATGAGTGATTGTCTTTGCTGCCACCATTATGTTTCCGTTGGGGGTTGTAATCCTTCCTCGGCTCTGAGTGACGGGCAGGCAGGTTTGGCAGCATTCCCCAGTGTATTGAGCTGCCAGTCTCTCCAGCTTCACGTGTCCAGCCTGGCAGGGAGCGGATGTTGCAGCCGCCGGATGCCCGGGACAGGAGAGCTGTCAGTCGGCGGCGTCCACTGCTCTGCGTTCTCAGCTGTCACGGCTCCCGCCGAGCGGCGGCAGTTTGATGGAAGAGATTCTCACCTTAGCCCGAGCCTTCTCACCTCCAAGTCCCCGTCCAGAGAACCAATTAAGTTGATGCGCCGTCACTGATTGCGGGGAGATGGCGGTTTATTCCAGAACTTTAATATTTATGTAGATAGGACGCGTTTTAAGCGCCATTATCCTGTCAGCTGCCGGTGGCGACCTCTGTATGTGACCTATAGATAATCTCATCCTATACATTGTAGATGTTCGCGAAAAGACAAGTGCGAGCGCGCCGATGAGCTGCACCGGTTCACGACTGACCAGCGCCAATGTGTCCAACTGACCGTCCACCCCAAGAACATTTCTGTCACCATGTCTGAAGTTCCAGTGAGTTATAGAAATATCTATCTATCTATCTATCTCATATCTATCTATTTATCTATCTATCTATCTATCTATCTATCTATCCATCTATCTATCTATCTCATATCTATCTCATATCTATCTCCCTCTCTCTCGCTCTCATTATCTATCTATCTATCTATCTATCTATCTATCTATCTCATATCTCTCTCTCTCATATCTATCTATCTATCTATCTCATATCTATCTCATATCTATCTCCCTCTCTCTCGCTCTCATTATCTATCTATCTATCTATCTATCTATCTATCTATCTATCTATCTATCTCATATCTCTCTCTCTCTCTCTATCTATCTATCGCTCATGTTTGCGGTTATTTTACGGCCTTCTTCTTGCAGATGGTTCTCCAGGCCTGGAATGTCCCTGACCTTTCTGCTGGGGTGAACTGCTCCTTCGAGGATTTCACAGAAATGGAAGGACACATAGAAGGAGAGAAGATTTACTGCACGTCTCCCTCTGCCAAGGACATCATCCCCATCACACGGGGCCAGGGTGAGCTTCATGGTCCTGCAGAAAACTCCACATCCTGCAGGGAGGTCACTCAGATGAATTCCTGGAGCTCTCACACACTGACACTGAGAGTGGGGGGCTGCGCATGTGTGTGTGGGGGGCTGCGCATGTGTGTGTGGGGGGCTGCGCATGTGTGTGTGGGGGGCTGCGCATGTGTGTGTGTGGGGGCTGCGCATGTGTGTGTGTGGGGCTGCGCATGTGTGTGTGGGGGCTGCGCATGTGTGTGTGTGGGGGGCTGCGCATGTGTGTGTGTGGGGGGCTGCGCATGTGTGTGTGTGGGGGGCTGCTCATGTGTGTGTGGGGGGCTGCTCATGTGTGTGTGGGGGGCTGCTCATGCGTGTGTGGGGGGCTGCGCATGCGTGTGTGGGGGGCTGCGCATGCGTGTGGGGGGGCTGCTCATGTGTGTGGGGGGGGCTGCTCACATGTGGGACTGCTGCGTGCAGACATCCTGCTGGAAGTGGAGAGTTAACCCATCAGATACCATGAGCCAGCAGACTTACAAACCTGAGGGACATCTGTAGATAGCATTCTCTGCTGTTAAACAAGTGGTTTTTGTACCAAAATATTTTTTTTAAAATCAACCCTTCATCTCGTAGACTGCAGAGTAACAGAATGCTCTGTTTTAGGATCTCAGCGCAGTTTTGAGCGCAGCTTTGGCTGTGACTGGAGTATATAGAAAATCTTTGAGCTCTGTTGATGGCCAGTACTCAGGGGGCGGCCGTGCGGTGAGTGGGTGTGTGTAAAAACTGCAGCAGCCCTCAGAGAGGGGTCATAAGACCCAGCGTGAGCAGCCACGGGCGCCGGAGCCTCTTGGCTGAGGGACAGGAGGGAGCGATGTTTTCACGGCCTTCATAAATAGCACAAACAAAAGGCCCTAGTCTGGCAGAAAACGCCTCCTCAGCGATTACGACTTTTCCCTAATTCTGCCTTAAAGAGCCGGCTTTTGTTGGAGAACAGAAGCCTCCTCTGTTTTTCAATATGTCTTCACCCCCCTCCCAATTTGCAATCCTTCTACGCGCTGCAGTTTTTTGTACAGAAAAGTCACAATAGGGCAAATGCGTCAGAAGAAATGGCGCTCAAAATACTCCTGAAATCATACAGTTCTCACTCATAATAGGAGGGCAGTCCTTTTTCAGTAGTCATCTCATTATCATAACAGGCAGGACTACATTGACAGGTAACATCTAGATGTAGGTGACACAGGATCCACCATACACAGTAGGAGATGTCACAGCTCTGCCTCCCTGCACAGGGGCCACCTAGCCTCATTGTAGTCCGACACTTCATGCTCTGTGGAGATCATTTCTCAGCAGTCATCCCATTATCATCACAAACAGAACTGCAATGACAGCTATTACCTTTATATAGATGATACAGGATCCACCATTCACAATTGGTGATGTCAAATCTCACCTACTTCCCCTTCCTGCACCTAGCCTCGTTATAGTCTGACACTTATTGTTCAGTGGAAATCGCTTCTCAGCAGTCATTTCATTATCATCACAGGCAAGATTACAGCGACAGGTAATATAGATAACTCAAGATCCACCATTTACATTTGATGATGGGCACAGCTTAAGCTGCCCTTCCCTGCACAATGACCACCGAGTCTCATAGTAGACTGACACTTTGTGTTCTGTGAATATCACTTCTCAGCAGTCATCTCATTATTATGACAGGCAGGATTACAGTGACAGGTAATACCTATATATAGATAACTCAAGAGCCACCATTTACATTTTCTGATGGGCACAGCCTAAGCTGCCCTTCCCTGCGCAATGACCGCCGAGTCTCATAATAGACTGACACTTCGTGTTCTGTGAATATCACTTCTCAGCAGTCATCTCATTATCATGACAGGCAGGATTACAGTGACAGATATCACCTACATGGATAGTTAACTTAGGATCCACTATTCACAATAGATGATGGACACAGCTTCATAATCGACTGACACTTTGTGTTTTGTACAGATCACTTCTTAGCATTCATCTCATAATCATCACAGGCAAGATTACAATGACAGGTATCGCCTAAATATGGGTAAAACAGGGATATATCATTCACAGTAGGTGATAGCCACAGCTCAGCTCCTCACCTTCCCTTCTGTACAGGTCACGGAGCATGCCCACAACACTCCCCCATAGAAGTCAATGGGTTAGCTCCAGGCCACAGATTCCTATGGTCCATGTGGCTGCTGTAAGACAAATCTGTGAAGGTTAATAGCTGCTCAGGCAGGATGGTCGTCTTCGATTGCCCCCCCACTACAGCACGGCCCCCTTATCTTCTCCCTTGGGACATCTTGAGCCCACTTGTAAGATACGGTCGATGTCCCTTTTCTCTTTTACAGGGGACAAGAGGGTCGTTAATCTTTTCCTGAAGTCCAAAGAAACGGGGAAGAAGTTTGCAAGTGTCGAATTTGTCTTTTACAACTGCAGCGTGCACCAATCGTAAGCGATTCCTTCACATTACGTTGTCTGATCATGGGCCTAGCGCCCATTTAAATCCATGAAACCCCCTGTACGGAATACCAGTCTCACAGGGGTGTGCATACTTTTGCAACCATTTCCTTTTATTGCTGCAGCGCATCAAAAAAGAATAGTTAGGCCTAATTCACACGTCCGTAGTGTGTTGCGTATCCGTAAGTTGCAGATCCGCAACACACCTTGCCGCCAGCCCTATAGAGATGCCTATACTTGTCCGCAATTGCGGGCAAGAATAGGACATGCTCCATATTATTGCGGAGCCGCCGGCCGGAAAATCGGCGGAGCGCTCCGCAAATGCGGTGTGTGCTCTCTGCATCCATCACTTCCCCATTCAAAATGAATAAGTCCGCACCCGAATTGCGGAACGGGTGCGGACGAACATTGCGAACGTGTGAATAGGGCCTTAGGCTCCATTCAGACGTCCGTATGTGTTTTGCGGATCCGCAAAACAGGGACACTGGCAGTGTGCTTTCCGCTTTTTGCCAGAACTATAGAGAAAATGCCTTTTCTTGTCAATATTGCGGACAAGAATAGGACATGTTCTATATTTTTGCGGAACGGAAGTGCGGATCCGCAATTCCGGATCCGAGCAGAACAAAGTCTGTCCCTATAGAAATGAACGTGTGAATGGACCCTAAAGCAAAGCAAAGCAATAGTTTGAATAAAAAAAATGCTAGTGGTTTAATGTATGCAGCTCCTGTGCAGACCGATCTGTCTCCATGGTTACAGACCACAAACAAACCCTGTGTAGTCTGATCCTTTTATGCAGTTTTGCGACTCCTTCTTCTACTGGCAGAAGGGGGGAGGGGGTTTTGTTGGGGGGGCAATTGAAGTTCACTGCAGAAACAAATTCCACCCGGGGGTATTTTGGGGACTGGGGTGACACATCGCTTTGCCTAATAGAGGTATACACAAAATAGTAGATTATTTCTTTTTATTACAGAAAGATACTCAAAAAATTATTCGCTGTTTGCTTTAGACACAATAGAGCAATAAAGCAAAATCTGTTGCAAAAGTATACACACCCTTCAATCCAAAAGTTACACTTTTAAGGGGAAAAAAAAAGTCTGGTTTCTTCTGGAAATAACGCCGCACCGACCCGTGAGTTGTGTCTGGTATTGCTCAGCCCTACTGCAATACCTCACACAACCTGTGGACTGGTGTGGCGCTGTTTTTTGAATAAAATTAAAAAATATATATTTTCACAAACCCTTGACAGCCTTTTTAAGGATTGTCCTTTCACTCCAGTGAGTCAGATGCTGGGAGTTGTAGTACTACAACAGCTACGCTGTGGTTAGCCCTTCATATCTGTTATCTGGCCCCGTGATGTACTGTCTGTGAATGGAAGGCGGCTGCTCGTGTCTCTGTGCTTTAGGGCGAATGTCCTTACACCGGGAGAGGGGGCACGCTCCCTCCTCTCGTACATGTCCTTTTTATGCCTCCTGTGCCCGGGAGGCTGGGACCTCGGTGTCCATTTATGGTGTAATGAAACGCGCCGGGGTGATGTTTAGAGAAGGAGACGGAGGAGGCTCGGGGGGGGGGGGGGTTGTGGCCGCTGCTCCTTTATAAACACCTACGTTCCGTCGGCCTCTTTTTCCCCCTTTATTAGGGATTCACTAATGGAAACTTTCCTGCGCTCGCCGCCTTTGGACGCCGCTTGTAAAGGAAATGCTCGCTGCAGGCGTATCTGCTCCGCGGGAATCAGCGGGAGTTTTGTAGCGCAGCTTTTGATAGAAACTATACAGAAAGTAAACCTGACATCCTAGCTTCCTTTTAAGCAGGGATCTGTCTGTGTGGCCCCGGGGGAGTCTGCAAAGTGGCCCCGTCTACCTTCTGTTAACACTTTCTATCTGGCTGTGCTTTGCCGCCGCTTCTCCGGCTGCAATCGCTGCTGTGGGTGGATTTTTTTTTTTTTTTTTCAACCTCTTCATGTCGAGAAGAGCGGCTAGACAACGTTGGCGCCGCTTATCGTCCATAGCAATTAGAGAATACCTTTTGGAGAACAGCAAGGGGTACGGTGGTCAACGCCGGGGGTCCATGGATGGGCCGATGTCTGACCCACATCCAAAAGCTGACCCTAATATAATATAGTAAATTTAAAGGGACAGCCTCAAGACTGTACGCTCCCCGTGTCCTGTACAGCTACATAAAATCTATTGTTCCCTGGTATCGGCCGTTCATGACTCCAGCTCAGCTGCAGTGTCTGATATAAGGCGTCTTTCACACGGTCACTATTTGTAAGGCAAAAAGAGGAGTGGGTCCAAAACACAGATGAGATGCAAATAATTCCATTCCATTTTATCTCTGCTTTGGACCCACTCCTGTTTTTGGCTTACAAAAACTGGCCGTGTGAAAGAGGCCTAATATGACACTTCAGAGGCTCGTGTGCTGCCCATCCCCCATGCTTTACACTGCAGCTCTGCTTGAGAAATAGCGTCTGTCTAGAAGCGGCTTATGGTTATAAATTGCAAGCAGCTAAATCAATAGCAAGACAACAGTACGTTCACACGTGTTAACGAGGTTGTCCGAGTGTTTAATACTGATGGCCCTTCCTAAGGATAAGTCATCAGTATCTGATCGGTGGGGTTCTGACTCCTGGCACCCCCGACGATCAGTTGTTTGAAGAGACGGCGGCACTCTGCGAGCACCGCAGCCTCTTCCTAGGTCATGTGATGTCACGTTCTTTGATCACATGGTCTAGGTGCAGTTCAGTCTTTGCAATACCAAGCACGGCCACTATAGAATGGATGGCGCTGTGCTTGGTGAGCTGCAAGGAGGCCACAGCGCTCACCTGAGAGCCACAACCTCTTCAAAACACAGATCACATAATGATGACCTACCCTGAGGGTAGGTCATCAGCATTAAACACTCGGAGAACCCCTTTAATTTATGCTGGTGCAGAATTTCGGCAGGTAGGCCGCAGCGGACGCATCCTGTTTGGACTTACCTGAACAGGACCTACCCAAGATCTGCATAAAAGGTGGGTCTGTGTGGCTGCTTGCAGGGCCTCCTGACCTGTGGTGGTGCTGCCCCTCCAGCAGAAGAGTTCATCCGTCGAGTCCTCGCTCGCTCACCTTCTGAACTCACCAGAGAGCGCGGCGCTGCGCAGTCTTTAAATTAATATCCGCCGCTGAAATCAAACTGCATAAATTTGCATAAAGAGCGCGGCAATTAACATGTTTGTAGGTAAAGCTAAAGGCTCCTCGTTTCCAAAACGAGGGGAGAGATGTTGCCGGAGACGTTGGAAATGAATTTCTTCTCTTTTGCGAGCAGCTTAATTAAATATTTCCTCAACGTTGTCGTGTTTGTGTAGGTTTATTTTTGTATTTTTTCCACATTTTGCGTAGCGCAGATTTATATTTAATGGCGGCGGCGGCGCATCTCGCTGGAAGGAGATCTTGGGGCTGTGGAGGCGCTTCTCCGCTGAGACGACCCCACCTTGACATATTAAAGTGTAACTCCGAGGGGAGAGGATCCCGTGCATTTTAAATGCAGATCTCTGCCTCTTTAAATATTCTCCGTCTGTTTACAAAAACTGCGGCCGCTCTGGAGGATACGGTGAATTTTTTCATTTTTTTTTTTTCTCTTCTTGCACAGTCTGGATGGGTTTTTAGATGAAGGCTTTTTCTTTCTGATTAAAGCAGCGCTGGCGGATTTGACTTGATAGTTCTGCTCGTGGATCTGCATTTTTTATGGGTTCTTTGAGATGCGACGATCACTTGAGATGTAGTGCGGAGGATGGGAAAGTTTCCTTCTTCCGCCGTCTAATATTTCTAGTAAAATGCAGTGGAAGCAGTCACAGGGTCGCCGGGTGATCGTCCTCTCACCACTCACTGATAATGTCCGTTTGTACCTAAGACCCTTAAAGGGGAAGTTCACTTTTACAGTTTAATTCTCAGTAAATGTTTGCTTTTCCTATTTTGCACTGATTTGGATTTATACTCTAATCACATCCAAATAGTGCAGAATAGTGAGTGCAGCTCTAGAGTATAATACAGGATGTAACTCAGGATCAGTACAGGATAAGTAATGTAATGTATTTACAGTGACTGCATCAGCAGAATAGTGAGTGCAGCTCTGGAGTATAATACAGGATGTAACGCAGGATCAGTACAGTGTAATGTATGTACACAGTGACTGCACCAGCAGAATAGTGAGTGCAGCTCTGGAGTATAATACAGGATGTAACTCAGGATCAGTACAGGATAAGTAATGTATGTACACAGTGACTGCACCAGCAGAATAGTGAGTGCAGCTCTGGAGTATAATACAGGATATAACTCAGGATCAGTACAGAATAAGTAATGTATGGACACAGTAACTGCACCAGCAGAATAGTGAGTGCAGCTCTGGAGTATAATACAGGATGTAACTCAGGATCAGTCCAGGATAAGTAATGTATGGACACAGTAACTGCACCAGCAGAATAGTGAGTGCAGCTCTGGAGTATAATACAGGAAATAACTCAGCATCAGTACAGGATAAGTAATGTATGTACACAGTGACTGCACCAGCAGAATAGTGAGTGCAGCTCTGGAGTATAATACAGGATGTAACTCAGGATCAGTACAGGATAAGTAATGTATGTACACAGTGACTCCACCAGCAGAATAGTGAGTGCAGCTCTGGAGTATAATACAGGATGTAACTCCGGATCAGTACAGTGTAATGTATGTACACAGTGACTGCACCAGCAGAATAGTGAGTGCAGCTCTGGAGTATAATACAGGATGTAAATCAGGATCAGTACAGGATAAGTAATGTAATTGGTGTACACAGTGACTGCACCAGCAGAATAGCGAGTGCAGCTCTGGAGTATAATACAGGATGTAACTCAGGATCAGTACAGTGTAATGTATGTACACAGTGACTGCACCAGCAGAATAGTGAGTGCAGCTCTGGAGTATAATACAGGATGTAACTTTGGATCAGTACAGGATAAGTAATGTAATGGATGTACACAGTGACTGCACCAGCAGAATAGTGAGTGCAGCTCTGGAGTATAATACAGGATATAACTCAGAATCAGTACAGGATAAGTAATGTAATGTATGTACACAGTGACTCCACCAGCAGAATAGTGAGTGCAGCTCTGGAGTATAATACGGGATGTAACTCAGGATCAGTACAGGATAAGTAATGTATGTACACAGTGACTCCACCAACAGAATAGTGAGTGCAGCTCTGGAGTATAATACGGGATGTAACTCAGGATCAGTACAGGATAAGTAATGTATGCACACAGTGACTCCACCAGCAGAATAGTGAGTGCAGCTCTGGAGTATAATACAGGATGTAGCTCAGGATAAGTAATGTATGTACACAGTGACTCCACCAGCAGAATAGTGAGTGCAGCTCTGGAGTATAATACAGGATGTAACTCAGGATCAGTACAGGATAAGTAATGTAATGTATGTACACAGTGACTCCACCAGCAGAATAGTGAGTGCAGCTCTGGAGTATAATACAGGATGTAACTCAGGATCAGTACAGGATAAGTAATGTAATGTATGTACACAGTGACTCCACCAGCAGAATAGTGAGTGCAGCTCTGGAGTATAATACAGGATGTAACTCAGGATCAGTACAGTGTAATGTATGTACACAGTGACTGCACCAGCAGAATAGTGAGTGCAGCTCTTGGGTATAATACAGGATGTAACTCAGGATCAGTACAGTGGAATGGATGTACACAGTGACTGCACCAGCAGAATAGTGAGTGCAGCTCTGGAGTATAATACGGGATGTAGCTCAGGATCAGTACAGTGTAATGGATGTACACAGTGACACTTACATAGATGAATTCTGTATGTAATATGTTAATGCTTTTACTTCACCGCTGCACAAGGATCGTCTGTTCCGAATGGGCCCTCGGACCCTGTGACGATGTGCATGACTCAGTATGTAAATTGCCTTGGTGAAGTGATTATCCTATATTATCCACAAGCGCAGAGAAGAATATAGAGAATGTCTTGTGCGGGGTGAGGATGACTCCCTTTTATACTGGCGCAGTTGGGTCAGAGGTCAAAGGTCAGGGTGGCAGAAGTCATGAAGCGGCTGATAATTAGCATACACCCAAAGCCCCCTGCAGTTTTTGTACAATACTTGCGCCCTGATCTTATCTTTCTTGGGTGGGAGTTTTGACCCCCACGCGCTGAAGAGATGAATGGTGGATATTATGACATCACGGCGTGTGAAATCCTCCGATGCGATCTGCTAAGAGGCTGAACATCTTATTGAATGGTTATGCTGATTTTCTCGGCTCTAATCTCTTCTAGCCTCAGAGTAAAAGATCAATATAGAATTTTATTTCAGCGTTTAATAGAGTCACAGAGGAAAGCCTATTATAGATATGATGGTTTGGGCACATATCGCCACGCGTTTCGCAGTGTGCGGCTTGAAACGAGGATGATGCCACTGGCTGCTGTTTTTAGGTGGTGTTTTGGGTTGGTAGAACCCGAATTTGTTTGCTATCATGATCCCTTTATCACCTGAGTACTTTCCCTTTAAGTATGGGCGTCGGTAAACGACTGCTAAAGATGATGCCCCCCGATTCCTTAGACATTCAACTTCCTGTTCCTCAGTAATCAAGGCTATATGGATGTGTCACGTGACCCTTATTAGCTCTTGTGATTGGTGAGTAGCTTTGGAAAAGAGGAGGAGCTTGCGGGACATGCTATGTACCAGCTCCTGGATTGGCTCCTCCATTTTTGCAAAATGCGTTGACTTCTAGGATTATTTCTAGCTTCAGATGAAGAAGCCGCGGTGACATGTGATTGTGGAGCTGATATCTATCATTGGATTCCAGATTTTATTTCAAAGACATGTCCCCTTTAAATTAGGTACAATGTCTCCATGCTAGACATACACATTAGATGGCGATCTGCCGCACTAGCGTGAAAAAACTAAAAGATTGGACATGTTTAAATCCAGGTGCCTGATCCTTGTGATATTGGTGGAGATTTTGCAGGTCTCTATCCACATTAGATGGCGGTTGATTCCACTGATTCCCCCCCAGCTGTCCGGGAGTCCGCGCAGTGTATGGTGCGCAGTGGGATGGCGGTTCTGGGGCTGCGCTCTCGTCCTGTTTTTCACCATTAGCTGGTGGAAAAATGACCATGAGCTCGGGTCATCTGGCTAATTCTTTATCATTGCTGGCAGTCACATAGTTAATTGAGGCCAAGAAAGAGTAGTATTTACAGAGCCCCTCCGGTGGGGGGCGCAACTCGGCATGTAATATTTGGCTGCCCCAGCATGTTGGGAGTTGTAGTTCCAAAATGGCTTGAGAAATCGGTTGCAGATGAAGCTGCTGGTGCCCCCAGAGCACATTATAGGGTATCACGTGATCGATGCAAGGGCTCTGCCGACAGTATCACACGTGGTAGGATTAGATACACAGCTCTGCAGATGGCATCAAACATGATAGTGTTAGATACAGGACAGCGGAAGGTATCACACATGATGGGCTTAGATACACAGCTCAACAGACAGTATCACACTGGATAGGATTAGATTAAGAGCTCTGAAGACTATCACAAAGGATAGACTTAGATACGCAGCTTAGAAGACAGTATCACACACATTAGAATTGGATTTACAGCTCCGCAGACAGCATCACACATGATAGGATTAGATACGCAGCTCTGCAGGCAGTATCACACAATAGGATTAGATACACAGCTCTGCAGACAGTATCACAGTCACATGATAGGATTAGGCCTCATGCACACGACTGTTTTTTTATGCTGTCCGCAAAAAGGGGTTCCGTTGTTCAGTGATCCGTGTCCGTTTTTGCCTTCCGTTGTGTTTCCGTGTGTCTTCCGTTTTTTTTAGCGGACATGACCCAAAAGATTTTACCAAAAGACAGGCTGACAATTTTTCCCAAGTGCCTGCCAAGGGATCAGCAAAAAAAACGGACACGGAATGTGGATGACACACGGATGGCCATCCGCATTTTTTCACGGACCCATTGACTTGAATGGGTCCGTGAACCGTTTTTCAAGGACAAGAATAGGACAGGTTATATTTTTTTGACGGACTGGAATCACGGACCACGGACCCGGAGGACAAACGGTGCATTTGCCGAGGTTTCCACGGACCCATTGAAAACCAATGGGTCCGCAGAAAATCACGAAAAACGGCACAACGGACACGGAATCAAACAACGGTCGTGTGCATGAGGCCTTAGATACACATCACAGCAGACAGTATCACACAGGATAGAATTAGATACACAGCTCTGCAGGCAGTATCACACAATAGGATTAGATACACATCACAGCAGACAGTATCACACAGGATAGAATTAGATACACAGCTCCACAGGTAGTATTACACGATAGGATTAGGTACACGGATCAGCAGACAGTATCACAAGTGATGGGACTATATTCAGTAGCTTAGCAGACAGTATCCAAGTCACACGGTAGGATTAGATACACAAATCAGCATGCAGTATCACCGATAGGATTAGATACACAGGGCAGCAGACAGTATCACAGTCACACGATAGGATTAGATACACAAATCAGCAGGCAGCATCACCGATAGGATTAGATACACAGGGCAGCAGACAGTATCACAGTCACACGATAGGATTAGATACACAAATCAGCAGGCAGTATCACCGATAGGATTAGATACACAGGGCAGCAGACAGTATCACAGTCACACGATAGGATTAGATACACAAATCAGCAGGCAGTATCACCGATAGGATTAGATACACAGAACATCAGACAGTATCACACCAGTATCAAACAAGATGGACCTAGATATACAACTCAGAGGACAGTATCACACAGTATAGGCTTAGATACAGCAGCTTTCTTTTCTCTTCATTTATAGAGCGATAATTTGCTTTTTTCCGACTACATGTGAATCGATTAACCGTCACGTCCGATTGTAACCTGTGAGATTCGCGCTCACTATGGGCGGGGAAGGGATTATTTACCTGTCTGTTGTAGTCTTTTTGTGGCTTATTAGCTAGCGGTACAGTAAATTTCCGTTTTCCCGCTGCTGTGCTAATATTTCACAAGGGGGGGGGGGAGGGTTGTCAGGGAGGTTGTCGGCTGCCCCTCTCCTGTGTCGGCTTCACTGAGCATCCATAGATTATGCCGTGCGCTGGAAATATCCCTGGCTCTAAATGCGTCTCCTTATTAACTCTCCATTTACTTTGCCTAATAGCTACAACGTATTCGTTAAACGAACGCATTTACCAAATGTCAAGGCCGTTCATTTAAGGAGTCTCCAGTGTAAATAAAATTATATCCGCTTCTATTAAAATGACTAATGACATCTACGTATCCAAATACCGGAACAGACGTCGCGCGGCTGAACTTAAGGAAATCAACTGCACCGCTTAATACCTGGCAGATCCCCCGCTACATGGTGCCGACCGCGTCTGTGGCGGAGGCGGCGATTCCGGTGAGCAGAGGGGAACCGGGATCTTGTATCTTACAAGCGGGTTGATCCTTTCGACGCAGAGACGTCCATCGCTTCTCTGCACTGATGTCAGAGCCAGTTTAATCAGTGTTATCGGTTTCTGGGAAAGCTGGGTGACAACCAGTATGGCCCCAAGTACAGCTGTTACAGTGGTTGTCACCAAATGAGAAGTGGGGCTCAGGGTGAACCAGTATTGGCACAAAGCTTTTCTTAGTGTCCAATTTACCAAATTGTATTCCATTCCTGCATAACCTTGTAGTATTACAACTCCCATCATTCCTTCAAACAATGACTTATGTACTGTTTCTCCAAATTTGGTAGAACGAGTTCACACAATGCAGTTTCAGTGCAGAAATTTCTGTCCCTTTCCTGTTGCAGAAATCCATGTGCCCACCTTGCCTCATGCCCATCGTGCCCAGGGGCGGCCGGGGTGTCGTTTTCTGCACAGACTGACCTCGTACGTTTTTTCTTCTTTTCTCAGCTGCCTTTCCTGTGTGAATGGATCCTACCCATGCCACTGGTGCAAGTACCGCCACGTGTGCACCCACAACGCGGCCGACTGCTCCTTCCAGGAAGGCAGAGTGAACATGTCAGAGGTAAGAAAGCGAAATACATCTCCGCCATCGCACGTTCTGTGCGTTATAATAGGCCGTGATATAAATCAGCGCTGCACCCTTGTATGCCCCCTCCTGGGCCGGGAGTCAGCTGCGGGGGGAGGGGATATAAAAGGAACATGTTTCAGGCCCCTGTAACCTTCCCCATAACCCCCTCCCTATATTGAAGCCAGAGTCCCTCGTCGCCGCTCTTCTTCCCATCTGCAGAATATATAGGTCAGCTGTGTCCCGGGGGTTGTGGTTACATATATGGTGACTGACAGCTCCGAGGAGAGGACCATCAGAAGGGACACGCAGCTGTCCTTGCGCACTACGCATTTTTAACCTTTGCTCGGCTAGGAAGATGCAGCTGAGAAAGGGGCTAACCAATAACCTACTTGTGTTGCACCACCCCTAATGTGTAGAGCGAGGCGTAGGCGCAGAGATAAATGTGCTAATACGACCAATAACGATCTCTGTTGACAGAAGGGTCCTTGGTCAATATGTGCAGTTAAAGGGGTTATCCATGATTAATGTAAAAAATGAAAATCGGACATCATATAGTACATGACAGTCTCTTTATAACAAAGCTAGATTAATTTCAAGATGGCAGCTCAGGGGTGTGTTCTTTCTGCTGCAACTCTCTCCCTGTCACAGCTCAGGTGCTGTTTCCTTTCTCTCCCTATCACAGTTCAGGGGGGTACCTTGCTGTTGCAGCTCCCTCCCGATCACAGATCAGGGGACCTATCCTTTCTGCTGCAGCTCTCTCCCTATCAGAGCTCAGGGGGCGTGTCTTTACTGTTGCAGCTCTCTCCCTATCAAAGATCAGGGGACCTATCCTTTCTGCTGCAGCTCTCCCCCTATCACAGATCAGGGAGCACGTCTTTACTGTTGCAGCTCTCTCCCTATCACAGATCAGGGGACCTATCCTATCTGCTGCAGCTCTCTCCCTATCAGAGCTCAGGGGGCGTGTCTTTACTGTTGCAGCTCTCTCCCTATCAAAGATCAGGGGACCTATCCTTTCTGCTGCAGCTCTCTCTCTATAAGAGCTCAGGGGGTGTGACTTTACTGTTGCAGCTCTCTCCCCATCACAGATCAGGGGACCTATCCTTTCTGCTGCAGCTCTCTCCCTATCAGAGCTCAGGGAGCGTGTCTTTACTGTTGCAGCTCTCTCCCTATCACAGATCAGGGGACCTATACTTTCTGCTGCAGCTCTCTCCCTATCAGAGCTCGGGGGCGTGTCTACTGCTGCAGCTCTCTCCCTATCACAGATCAGGGGACCTATCCTTTCTGCTGCAGCTCTCTCCCTATGAGAGCTCGGGGGCGTGTCTTTACTGTTGCAGCTCTCTCCCTATCACAGATCAGGGTACTTATCCTTTCTGCTGCATCTATCTCTCTATCAGAGCTCAGGGGGCGTGTCTTTACTGTTGCAGCTCTCTCCCTATCACAGATCAGGGAGCATGTCTTTACTGTTGCAGCTTACGGACTGTGTCCTTTCTGCTGCAGCTCTCTCCATCTCACAGCTCAGGAAGTGTGTCCTTTCTGCTGCAGCTCTCTCTAGCACAGCTCAGGGGGCTTGTCCTTACTGTTGCAGCTCTCTCTCTGTGTAACGGTCACAGTAGATATGGTAGGTGGCAGTTAAAGGATTGAACTGAGCATGTGTGTCCATCTCAGCAGTGTCACCGAGGTGGACAGAGAAAGAAGGAAAAGAGCAAACAGCAGGTGGCGCTCTACAGATACATCTTATTGATCAGCTCAGTGGCGAAGCAAGATGCTTAACTGGATGAAATGATAAAAGTATTCAGATCCATTCGCAGGATTAAATCGTTTAGAACAGGCATGCTCAACCTGCGGCCCTCCAGCTGTTGCAAAACTACAACTCCCATCATTCCCTGACAGCCTACAGCTATCATCTTACAGAATAGCATTGTGGGAGTTGTAGTTTTACAACAGCTGGACCGCCGCAGGTTGAGCATGCCTGATTTAGAATATTTTTCGTAGGAGAACCCCTTTAAGCTCGCCGTACGCATTAGATGTATAACGGCCAAACCCACTGATTTCGGAGGGATCGGGTGACCATGTAATGCATATAGTGGCTTCTTTCTGGGGAGAGAAGGGTTGTACATGTTGGATTTCAGCATGGCTGATCCTAGAGGAATTAGGCAGTGTCTTTCCCATTTACAACACATGCATGCTTAGCCAAGCATGCATGTATGTGGGAGTGGGGCATCTGTTAATCTTATGTGTGTGACCAGCTTTACTGTGTGCAGACTTTTTAGGCCCGACTCTTCTTTTGCTTGTATGACCTTCTGTATCTGGGACAGGGATCAGCAACCTGCGGCACTCCAGCTGTGGTAAAACTACAACTCCCAACATGCACCTTTGCTTGGCTGTTTTCACTGACACAACAGCTGGAGTGCCGGAGGTTGCCGACACCTGATCTAGGACAGCTACCAGTGTCGGCCATCTTGGCTCTCGTGGAGCTGTCACCTGGTCACTCAGCAGCTCCCGCTTCATGTTCTCAGGTCTCTTTGGCGCCCCCTCGTAGAGCATAAAAAAATGATTTACTGTCGGTGACCGAACGTCTTTGTTGGTCGTGGATGTGTCGGGCTGACCAGAGCCTTCACCCTCTTTATGGAAGCTCACCGGCTGTAGCAGTGGGTCCACCTTAACGCTTGCAGTGCCAGGTCCTAGCATGGATGGGGTTAAGGCCACCTCTCTGCATCCAGCCCCTGCTGGCCGCGCAGGACTCCACGTTATCTCTGTGGCACATACAAGGGCCGTCTGAGCTGCCGGGAGAAGAGGCTGCAGTTCCGCAATGATTAATGATGTGTCCAGAGCCAGTCCGGGGAAATATTTCCTGCTTGTTTTCTCCGCCGTTATCCCTCTCGTCTCGCTGACAGCCTCTTCCAGAGTCCGCAGATGACCAAATGTGCCGGTAATAAAGGATTCAGCAAGCTGGCGATGAGATGAAGAGGCGGCCGGGTCTGATCCTCTGCAGCGAGGGGCGGGCTGTGGAGACGCCATTGTGTAGGGACTGTATGGGGGCCTGGATTCTGATCCCTGCAAACTATGGGGCGTGCAACTGGAGGTCTCGTCAAGCAGTAGGGTCGCCCTGCAGCTCCACCGCTGCCCCATGGTGATGGTTGTCAGGAGTGCCCCCACCACTGCCACCTATCAAACTCCCATTTTGTCTGTGATCTGGTCCAAGATGTGATCGTCTAACCCAGTGGTCTCCAACCTGTGACTGTCCATCTATTGATGAACTACAACTCCCAGCATGCCCTGACACCACAGTTGGAGACCACTAATCTACCAGTTCTGCTCGGATTGGCAGTGACTTTACTATTTGTACTCATGGCTTGGGAATTACAACTACCCCAATCATTGCTCCGACCTAAGCTGCCTTGTCCGCTTACCTGGTTTTGCCAGGAGTCACCCCATTTTTAGCTTCTCTTCACCCAGGAGCTCCGGGGAGGGGGAGCGGCAAATTAGCCATTATATGATGGATAATCCAGTTGTTGGCGTCCTGCGTACTCGCCCTCCATGTTTCTCCAGGTACCATGGCCCTGAGTCCTGACAAGACCCAGTGCAGGGGTGCCAGGAGGGGTGTGGATATATTTAGGGTGCGTGGTCTGAGATCCGATCTTAATACAGGGGTCTGATAATATAGAGGCCGATGTACAGCGGCCAATAGTTTCACCTACTGGTAAGTGATGACAGGGGTCCGATCTGAAGACTACACTTAATTTAGAGATCTTGGATCCAACATTAATTTAGTGGTCTGAACTTAAAGGGGTATTCCCATCTGAAACAATGGGGGCATGTCTCTAGGATATGCCCCATTGTATGTTAGGTGCGGGTCCCAGAGGGTGAAGGTGGTGGTCGAAGGACCCCGGGTTTCACTGCGCCCGGCCATCACAACTTTCAGGCCTCCGTTGTCAATGTGTGGGTTCCAGCGGTGGGACCCACACCTATCAGACAATGGGGGCATAGCCTAGCGATATGCCCCCCCCCCATTGTCTGAGATGGGAAAACCCCTTTAATTTAGGGGTCTGATACAAATATGGGCTTCCAATTTTAAAGGGCATCTGTCAGCAGTTCTGTCCCTATGACACCGGCTGACCTGTTACATGTGCTCCTGGCAGCTGAAGGCGTCTGTGTTGGTCCCAGGTTCATATGTGCCCGCATTGCTGAGAAAAAGGATGTTTCAGTATATGCAAATGAGCCTCTAGGAGCAACGGGGGCGTTACCATTAAACCTAGAGGCTCTGCTCTCTCTGCAACTGCCGCATCCTCGGCACTTTGACAGCGACAAGCATTGAAAACATCATTACACCTGGTCCTGTCACTCAAAGTGCAGAGGGCGTGGCGGTTGCAGAGAGAGCAGAGCCTCTAGGTGTAATGGTAACGCCCCCGTTGCTCCTAGAGCCTCATTTGCATATAATAAAACATCCTTTTTCTCAGCAATGCGGGCACATATGGACATGGGACCAACACAGACGCCTTCAGCTGCCGAGCGCACATGTAACAGGTCAGCCGGTGTCATAGGGACAAATCTGCTGACAGATGCCCTTTAAGGGTCCATTCACACGTCCGAAAGTGTTTTGCGGATCCACAAAACACGGACACCCGGCCATGTGCGGTCCACATTTTGCAGACTGCACATGGCTAGCACTTTAATAGAAATGCCTTTTCTTTTCCGTGTCCAAAATTTGGAATCTTTTGTATCCACTATATCCGTTGGAGTGCCGTGTTATATTAGATGGACTGCGGACAAGAATAGGACATGTTCTATTTTTTGCGGAACGGAAGTGCGGATCTGGAACTGTGTGCTGTCCGCATTTTTTCCGGCCCCATTGAAAATGAATGGGTCGGGATCCGTTCCGCAACGGGGGAAATTCATTTAATTTTCCTACTCTATGGTCTGATTTTAAGCTAGGAGGTCGGAATATATTAAGAGGGCCTGGTCTTGGGCTCTCCTTTAAGGCCTTGATACATTTAGGGAGTCTGTTCAGGGGTCTGATATTAATATAGGGGGTCTGAATATAGGTAGTGACGCCCATCTCCACCGCGGCCCCTTCTTGAATACTCCCCTGTACAGGGCTGTCCCCGGCCGACACCTCTGCCCGTTGATTCCTTGCCCGCTGATGCCGGTTCGCTGTCTGATTATGACGGGTTGTCCGGAGCGCACAGTAATAATACCGCCAGCGTGTGACGCTGATAAACAAATGAACCCGCGCGTCACAGTCTTCATCTTAATTACACGGTCCACCGTTATCCTGCAGACATCATCTCCCCAGTGCGGAGAGCAGGAGCGAGGGCCGGGGGAGGAAGGTGAGCGCCGACTTCTGTCTCGGTGACTCCGCGGCCTTCTCTGGTGCCTGCAATTAAAAAAGAATTATCGTGTAATAAAAAGCCTGATCTCGGCGGATTAGATGACTGCCCCCGACTGCAGCGAGTGAAGGTTAGCCTGAGAATTGAGGCCGAGTTCAGTGAAAGGTGAGAAGTTATATTAAGTGAAGGTGCTTACTACACAGATATTATCTAGACGATGTCCTCTGCCGATCACTCATTATACTTCTTCACCTCTGTTTACCCTGCACCGCGCCGCCCTCAAATCTGCTCACTCCAGGACAATCCTTTAAGAAGTTACTGCAGTTTCAGCAAAGGAAAGATATCAATTTCCAGTATACTTTCTGTATGAAATAAATTTATTTTAGTTTACCTAGACTCCACCAGCAGAATAGTGAGTGCAGCTCTGGAGTATAATACAGGATGTAACTCCGGATCAGTACAGGATAAGTAATGTAATGTATGTACACAGTGACTCCACCAGCAGAATAGTGAGTGCAGCTCTGGAGTATAATACAGGATGTAACTCAGGATCAGTACAGGATAAATAATGTATGTACAGTGACTGCACCAGCAGAATAGTGAGTGCAGCTGTAGAGTATGAACAGGATATAACTCAGGATCAGTACAGGAT
Source organism: Bufotes viridis (assembly GCA_033119425.1). NCBI lineage: Eukaryota > Metazoa > Chordata > Amphibia > Anura > Bufonidae > Bufotes > Bufotes viridis. Next base: position 11,648,818 of record CM065596.1, on the reverse strand, counting down.
AAGTAATGTAATGTATGTACACAGTGACTCCATCAGCAGAATAGTGAGTGCAGCTCTGGAGAATAATACAGGATATAACTCAGGATCAGTACAGGATAAGTAATGTATGTACACAGTGACTGCACCAGCAGAATAGTGAGTGCAGCTCTGGAGTATAATACAGGATATAACTCAGGATCAGTACAGGATAAGTAATGTATGTACACAGTGACTCCACCAGCAGAATAGTGAGTACAGCTCTGGAGTATAATACAGGATGTAACTCAGGATCAGTACAGGATAAGTAATGTATGTACACAGTGACTGCACCAGCAGAATAGCGAGTGCAGCTCTGGAGTATAATACAGGATGTAACTCAGGATCAGTACAGGATAAGTAATGTAATGTATGTACACAGTGACTGCACCAGCAGAATAGTGAGTGCAGCTCTGGAGTATAATACAGGATGTAACTCAGGATCAGTACAGGATAAGTAATGTATGTACACAGTGACTCCATCAGCAGAATAGTGAGTGCAGCTCTGGAGAATAATACAGGATATAACTCAGGACCAGTACAGGATAAGTAATGTAATGTATGTACATAGTGACTGCACCAGCAGAATAGTGACTGCAGCTCTGGAGTATAATACAGGATATAATTCAGGATCAGTACAGGATAAGTAATGTATGTACACAGTGACTGCACCAGCAGAATAGTGAGTGCAGCTCTGGAGTATAATACAGGATGTAACTCAGGATCAGTACAGGATAAGTAATGTATGTACACAGTGACTGCACCAGCAGAATAGTGAGTGCAGCTCTGGAGAATAATACAGGATGTAACTGTGGATCCTCATTTCTAGAGTCGGGCAGGAGATGCATCTATCATGATTCAGAGTCAGTTCTGTGGCGCTCAGAACATAAATGTCTTGTACAGATTGCATTCTCTTTGGGTGTTATTGAGTGAGGACCTGAAATCAGTCTCCTGGACTAAAGGCGCCATTTGATTGTAAAACCGCTGCTCGTATTTGTTTCCATCTATCCTTGGAATGCCAATGAAGACTTGAGCGACACGGGTCCTCCAAAATGACAGAGTAGGCAGCGTCCGCGGCGCTCATCCCGTCCGTCTGCCGAGCGCTCCGGCTGTCTGGAGTATATTTATTGCGACTCTTGACAGACAGTAAAACACGCAGAGATTTGCATAGATGCGAGTAATTGCGCGATGTTCTCGGTCTCTGATTGGTCTCCGCCTTTCCATTCCTGCGCTATTTCTATGAAGCATCTTTTGAACCGCTCTTTGTGCTGTGAGTGACTCGGAGATATTTCTTCAGACGACGCGGTGCCCATCTGTTTATCATGTCACGGCAAGTGAAAGCTCTATACAGCTTCTTCAGTAGACACAAGGGGGCGCTATTAAAGGGCACTGTGGGTGCAGAGAACCAGATTTCAACCAGGGTTGTCCGAGATTTGAAAAAATTGGGCACAGGCCGGGAATGATGTAAAATATGTGTTACTAAACGGTTGAATCGACTACTAACGCTACCATTCCAGTCCTCCCGCCGTATCTTGTTTACAGGGCTGCAGCGTTGACAACACGTGACCACTGCAGCCAATCACCGGCCTCAGAGGTACACAGTCCGCGACAACAAGGAACCACTGAATCAGCAGGGAGGTCAGGGAGACTGAGAAGTTAAACTGCAGCTTTAGATGTGAATGGAGAGTAAGGCATGTTATACAGATTATGTATAATCGAAATAATAAAACCCAGGTGTGTATATAGGGGGGTGGGATGATATTCTGTGACCGCATATGTATATCAGCGAGATATTCCAGGACCGGGTGTGTATATATTATATGGGATATTCTACACCCAGACCTGTATATATTATGTGGGATAATCCAGGCCTGGGTGTGTATATATAGGGGGTGGGATGATATTCTGTGACCGCATATGTAATATCAGCGAGATATTCCAGGACCGGGTGTGACTATTAGGGAAGAGATAATCCAGGACTGGGCATATATTTATGAGGGTTTATTCTAGGCCCAGGTGTGTATACATGAGGGGGAGGGAGATAATCCAGGGATGGATGTGTATATATTATAAGGGATATTAGAGACCCAGACCTTTATATATTATGGGGGATATTCTAGACCCAGACCTGTATATAATATGGGGGATATTCTAGACCCAGACCTTTATATATTATGGGGGATATCCTGTATATATTATGGAGGATATTCTAGACCCAGACCTGTATATATTATGGAGGATATTCTAGACCCAGACCTGTATATATTATGGGGGATATTCTAGACCCAGACCTGTATATATTATGGGGGATATCCTGTATATATTATGGAGGATATTCTAGACCCAGACCTGTATATATTATGGAGGATATTCTAGACCCAGACCTGTATATATTATGGGGGATATTCTAGACCCAGACCTGTATATATTATGGGGGATATTCTAGACCCAGACCTGTATATATTATGGAGGATATTCTAGACCCAGACCTGTATATATTATGGAGGATATTCTAGACCCAGACCTGTATATATATTTATGGGGGATATTCTAGACTCAGACCTGTATATATTATGGGGGATATTCTAGACCCAGACCTGTATATATTATGGGGGATATTCTAGACCCAGACCTGTATATGTTATGGAGGATATTCTAGACCCAGACCTGTATATATTATGGGGGATATTCTAGACCCAGATGTGTATATTTTATGGGGGATATTCTAGACCCAGACCTGTATATATTATGGAGGATATTCTAGACCCAGGTGATTATATATTGGAGGGGGATAATATAGGTCTAGATGTGTATATACGAGGGGGTTTTCTAGACCCAGGTGTGTATATATGACGGAGGGGAGGGAGGAGATAATCCTAGTCTGGACGTGTCTATTATAAGGGATATTCTAGACCCAGATCTGTATATATAATGGGGGATATTCGAGGCCCCAGTGGAGGGGGATAATGTAGGTCTGGATGTGTATATACAATGGGATATGTATATATGGAGGGGGAATACCTGGGGGTGTGTGTATATATACAGTCATGTGAAAAAATTAGGACACCCTTTGAAAGCATGTGGTTTTTTGTAACATTTTTAATAAATGGTTATTTCATCTCCGTTTCAACAATACAGAGAGATTAAAGTAATCCGACTAAACAAAGAAAACTGAAGAAAAGTCTTTTCAAGATCTTCTGTAAATGTCATTCTACAAAAATGCCTATTCTAACTGAGGAAAAAGATAGGACACCCTTGCCCCTAATAGCGAGTGTTACCTCCTTTGGCTGAAATAACTGCAGTGAGACGGTTCTTGTAGCCATCTACCAGTCTTCGACATCGGTCTGAGGAAATTTTACCCCACTCCTCAATGCAGAACTTTTTCAGCTGTGAGATGTTTGAGGGGTTTCTTGCACGTACAGCCCTTTTCAAGTCACCCCACAGCATCTCAATGGGATTCAAATCTGGACTTTGACTTGGCCATTCCAGGACTCTCCATTTCTTCTTTTTCAGCCAATCTTTGGTTGATTTACTAGTATGTTTTGGGTCATTGTCATGTTGCATGGTCCAGTTCGCTTCAGCTTTAATTTTCTAACTGATGGTCTCACATGTTCTTCAAGCACCTTCTGATACACAGTAGAATTCATCGTGGATTCTATGATGGTGAGCTGACCAGGTCCTGCTGCAGCAAAGCAGCCCCAAACCATGACACTTCCACCTCCATGCTTCACAGTTGGTATGAGGTTCTTTTCTTGGAATGCTGTGTTTGGTTTACGCCAAACATGTCCTCTGCTGTTGTGTCCAAATAATTCAATTTTGGACTCATCTGTCCAAAGAACATTATTCCAGAAGTCCTGGTCTTTGTCAACTTTATCTCTGGCAAATGTCAGTCTGGCCTCGATGTTTCTCTTGGAAAGCAAAGGTTTCCTCCTTGCACACCTCCCATGCAAGTTAAACTTGTACAGTCTCTTTCTGATTGTAGAGGCATGTACTTCTACATCAACAGTAGCCAGAGCCTGCTGAAGTTCTCGAGATGACACTTTAGGGTTTTGGAGACCTCTTTTAGCATCTTGCGGTCTGCTCTTGGGGTGAACTTGCTGGGGCGACCAGTCCTGGGCATGTTGGCAGTTGTTTTGAAAGCCCTCCACTTGTAGACTATCTTCCGGACAGTGGAATGGCTGATTTCAAAATCTTTTGAGATCTTTTAAATCCCTTCCCAGACTCATAGGCTGCTACAATCTTTTTCTGAAGTCCTCTGACAGCTCTTTTGCTCTCACCATGGTGCTCACTCTCACTTCAACAGTCAGGAGCACACCAAACTAAATGTCTGAGGTTTAAATAGGGCAAGCCTCATTCAACATGCAGAGTAACGATCTACTAATTATGTGCACCTGGTGTGATATACCTGTGTGAGATCTGAGCCAATTTAAGAGGGAATACATGTGAGGGTGTCCTATCTTTTTCCTCAGTTAGAATAGGCATTTTTGTAGAATGACATTTACAGAAGATCTTGAAAAGACTTTTCTTCAGTTTTCTTTGTTTAGTTGGATTACTTTAATCTCTCTGTATTGTTGAAACGGAGATGAAATAACCATTTATTAAAAATGTTACAAAAAACCACATGCTTTCAAAGGGTGTCCTAATTTTTTCACATGACTGTATATATATATATATAGGGATATTCTAGGCGCAGGGCCCGGGTGACCTTACGTGTTCGCCGCTGTCGCTCCGTTTACTTAGAAACTTAAACAAACTCCTGGATTTTCCGTGGAATGACGGAAACGCTTTGCTTTACAATCCTGCCAAGTCCACGTAGAGGAGGCTGCTCAGGAAGCCGGAGCACAAGCCGCAGGCTCTCCGGGCCAGAAACGTAACCCTTTCCTGGAGGTCGATGTAATGCTGGGGTATTCATCTGTGCCCCATCCTCTTAAAGGGGTTCTCCACTGATAATGAAAGTTCTGCCACTTTCCAATATACTTATTTCAATTCTGAACCAAAATCTCTGCTTGCTTGTAGTGAAAGAGGACAATCTTGTGTGTATTGCAGAGTCTGTAAACCTGTACAGAGCTAATACTTCGGATATCTCCACCTGATAACCGGGCAGCCAAGTGGTTGACACCGAAAATATCTGGAAAGTTAAACAACTGCCGATCCGCGGTAAAACCACACGTTGGCACCGCTTTTTGGCTACTTGGAAGCCACTTCATAGTTGCGACATGAAGCGCAGACTGTTGGGATGGTGTAGACCGGATGCAACTGTACCAAACCCTTAGGTGTGAGAAAAAGTAAGCCTCCACATGTAACTAAGAATGCTAGCTGTCAGTGAATGGAAACAGAAGCCTTGAAAAGGGCAAAGAATTGAAACTCAACACATATTAGAAAGTTACAAGGAGTTACACCTGCCAGGATGCCGTATGTGAGCATAGACTGGGGGCTGGTGCCCGCACGGACTGCTGCGTTTGCCCCCAAACATCATGGATATAACCCTCACTCTCCCTCTTATGCAGTGAACCACACACGCGTCTTGTAAAGCGAATTCCCGAGGATGCGTCTCCGCTCTGCATGTGGCCGGGAGTGCTGCTCTCCAGGTGTTTCCTGTTTTGCATGGCTGATGCATACTTTCGGGATGATGCGGGCCCTCAGACCCATGAACATTGCTGTGTGACCTTTGCGGGGACGATAAAAGACAGAGCTGACCTATGCGGCGCCGGCATCTACATTTTTTATTGGGCGCCATTGCTTTTATCTGTTTCTGGGAAAGCTGGGTGGCAAGAGAGGTCACCAAGCTGCTTAAAGACCTATCTGCCGACGTATGCGTTAAAGTCTGGGTCGCCAGTAGCAAGAGCTCGGGAAAGCTGAGTGACAGCTGCCGTGGCAGCAGTGCACGGGGTCACACCGGTTGGCGCGCAGCCGTTTCGAATGCATTGAGTCTGTCACGTCCTTGGCACCTGGTTCCTCTTTTGTATCTCAATCGTCGGCCCGGCTGTGATCGCATGTTGCCTGTAACATGTTCATTCGCCGTGCCAGGGCCACAGATGCTGCGGCTCAGGTGCTGCGGCAGCCTCAGCTTGTGCTCCGTCAGCAGATTCTGTCTGGTCCCCAGGTAGCTGCTCCATCTTCTAACCCGTCCCCTCCACGGACGCAGGTGCCAGGCCCTGGCACACTCTCTGGCTCTTCCACAATATTGCCCTGATGTGGCCCACGTTAGAAACACCTTACCGTTTATTCTCGCCCAAATCCATCAGCGGCACAAATCTCGCCCCTCTCCTGATAGTTTGTTACAATGTATCAGGGCTGTTTAGCTCAGTGATTGTCTAGACCAGGCACCTCTGATCTGTGGCTGTTTAGGGGCATGCTGGGAGTTGTAGTCTTGGAGAGCCACAGGTGACAGACCAGGCGGTATGATGCAGCAGCGTATACGACCCATTGGTTGGCATTGAGCCCAGGTCTCCACGGTTCCTGGTGGCCATAGCAGGCTGTGCCCCATGCCCGCCGGGTGGTCGGCTTTGTCCTCGATGAATGCTTTACCTTCCAGTCACACTCCCTTGTCTTTATCACCAAACATGAGTTAATCAAGCAAATGCAGCATAAATCCAACAGTTTTGTCACCCACTTAATATCACCCCGTGTCGCCTCGGCCCTCCAGAGAGGGTCCCCTCCGGTGCCACTTTGCAGATCTTGAAAATTGCATTTTCCTTTGTTTGGTGCAATGAGCTGGATTTATGTTGCCGTCCATGGCGAAGAATATTAATGTGCCCGCTCGTGCAAAATGAAGCCTACATCCCGCTCAGGCTTAAGTGACAAATGAATTGGGCCTGATGGAGAGAGAAGCCGTCCAGGACCTGTGGGGGCAAGTCAGGGGCTGCCCAATGTGTCATGAATATCATTAGCTTGACAGACTTGCATTAGTTGACATGGGCTTGTGAACCCGTTCAGTGCCAAGAGGATCTGACTGCTTATTACAGCCTTAAAGGGACAGTAACCGTAGAAATGCAAGCTTGGAGAGACCTGGCAGTGAAAAGAGAGCCTCCATCTTCTCCTTCCGCTGGTGGGTTGGTCTTAAAGCATCTGGTAAAAATGTTTTTAGTTCCTGCAGCATGGCCCTAAAATGGAAGGTTCATACTTACGGAACGTACTCTGCGCCGCTTCGGGGGTCCGCGCTGCCTCCGCTCGCTCCTTCTGCCGGTCCCAGCATAGTTTACATCCAGCTGGCTATGGCCGTGGTCACATGCACTGATGCAGCCAATGACTGGATTCAGCGGTGACGTGCTGCTTGTGGCCACATGACCTCTGAAGCCAGTCATTGGCTGGAGCTGCACATGTGACCATGCCCATAGCCAACCAGGTGTAAACCATGCAGGGATCGGTAGATTGAGGGGACCAGAGCGGTGCAGGTGAATAGGAATTTTTTGTTTCAGGGACCATTTTTACTGGAAAACACGTCTAATTAGAGAGGTACGGTCAAACTGCCTAGTTTTCCCTTGTAGACAAAGTATTAGAATTCATAAAATATTGAGATTAGCCATGTCCCCCTCCTCCTCCTCACTGAACTGTGCCTGCAGAAGGAACCCCCCGCTCTGCCTGTAGTAGGCCAAAAAGATCATGGGGGTCATTAAGATTGTAGCTGGCGGTGGATCTGCCGAAGTTATAAGGAGGCGCCGGCCTTTCCATAACTTTGGTGCATCCAGCGCCAGTCTAAATGGAAGCCAGCTTCCTCGCTGTCCTACATTTAGACAATTTTTTACGCCTAAAACAGGCGTAGAGAAAGATGAATGAGACGGGCCCCTTCCCCGCCCACTTTTTTGGACCTGGCGTGAGTGGAGAAAAGTCGCAGATTCCGCCAAAAGTAATGTTCATGATCGTAAACGACCCCCTACGTTTTGACCCTTGTCTAAGACTCACCCCTCGGTCAGTCTACGGGAGGATCCTTCCAATAGGTAATAAATTTGCGTCTCACATTCGGTGGTAAAAACCGCGTGACGTTTGACAGTGAATTGGCCCAGTTTTGGCCTCTTGATGAGTATTACCTATCCAAATTGTGGCCATTTTCTCGGATGCACAGCGAGATCTGCACCTGAACGGCGATATGTGACTAGACCCTTGATGCCTATTAATTAGTCCTGATGATCCACAGCTAACCGTCCTTCGTAAAGTCCCACAGCAATATTGATAAAATTATTAAAAATATTCGAGTTGCGGAGCAGGAACTAGCAGTTGGCGGTATTATACCCTAGGCACACGTTTGGGGTATATATTGGGATCTGTACACCCTGTTTACAGAGAAATCGCACATCACTGCACGAAGGACTATTAAAATTTAGAAGTTTTGAAACAACTTTGCGGAAAAAAAATAAAGTATTTGTATGATGAGAGCTTCCACCATCTGAAGATGCCGTGCCCTCTCCTGATATAACCAGCTCTTGGGACCCCCTCCCCTTGCAGCTGATCTTGTAGTTATTATGCCTCTAGGCCTCTGTGCATCAAAACATGTTATTAGCTGCTCCTGCGGTGGAGTCGGGCCCTGTACTTAGACCTGCGACGCTCCCGTCTCCGAGGCCCCTGTCTCTGTTGACCTTGTCCCGGATGGGTTGACCATGCAATAAGGCTCTGTGAGTTGCATCAGGATTCTTGTGCTCGTTCTGAAGCCCGGAGGGAAGAGCTCTGTTTTTCCTCGTCGGCTCAGTGATACACAGACGCTATCTTACAGCATTATAGCAACCACCGTGTTCTACCGCCTATAACCTGTGGCTGTCAGGGCACGCTGGGAGCTGTAGTTTCTCACGCACTGTGTAGCCACAGGTCGGAAAACATTAATGTGTTCCACGAATGGGCCGTATTACATACATGGGTACACGTGTGGGCTGTATGTGGGTATGGGCATATCTCCTGATGATCCCCCATTTAATAGTGCAGCTGTGCCATCGCCCCAGTGACCAGATGGTTCCAGATTATCCAGGTCGATCTCTGTCTATCCTGCGCCTTTAGCTCTCCTCGTTGCTCTCGTGCCAGGCGCGATGAGTGTGAAACGTGCAGAAATGTGCTGATCCCGTTCATGATAATCTGCCGCCATCTGCTCCCCTGATCACTGCTTGGCTAACTTGGGTTTCCAGACTTATGAGTACAAGCAATTTTTCAGTTTGTTTTTATATATGTTTTTTTTTTTTTTTTTTCGCCTTCTGCTACCATTGTGCTGTTTCATCAAGGTAACGCATCATGTGCAGCAAAAACATTTATTTTTAAACCAATAAATATTGTCTAAAGATGTAACGAGGATTAATCCTAGATATTCAGTCTCATCTAAGATCTGAGTAGAACATTAAATACATCAAATATTAAATTCCATATTCTTCTCCATAAGAGGCAGTATTATAGTAGTTATATTCTTGTACATAGGAGCAGTATTATAGTAGTTATGATCCTGTACATAGAAGGCAGTATTATAGTAGTTATATTCTTGTACATAGGAGGCAGTATTATAGTAGTTATGTTCTTGTACATATGAGCAGTTGATAAGTAGTTATATTCTTGTACATAGGAGGCAGTATTATAGTAGTTATATTCTTGTACATTGGAGCAGTATTATAGTAGTTATATTCTTGTACATAGGAGGCAGTATTATAGCAGTTATATTCTTGTACATTGGAGCAGTATTATAGTAGTTATATCTTTTATTTTATTTTTCTATAGTGTTTTTTAGGTTTATTTACATAAAGAGACAGTATGATGTTAAGGTTGAGACGTTTTCATTAACTTCTATGCTTGTTGAAGGTTGTGGCCAAGTCAAAGCAAGGTTTAGAATCTGAAGTTTTGTCTACCATATCTGTTCTCTTGTGAATCTTGGCTTTCCGGTGTAATGTGGGTTGAAATAAGGGCTTTACCTTTCGGCTTTATGCATTGCAGATCGTATAATCTTGCCACAATTATATTACTGGGATATTATCTAGAACATAGGATATCCTTCTTGATTGTAGAATCAATATTATAGAGACTGCAGCTCTTCCATTCCACCTGCGCCGCTATCATCATCATTACTGCATCAAACGCCTTGTGAGCTGCTGAATTGCTGCCTCCGCCAGAAGGATGAACGTTCGGAAATACTGAGCGCTCATCGCTCGATGTTGAGGGTTAAATTGTGGCCTCAGTTCAGATTTGCAATGTTGGCTTCTTATTGGAGATGATCAGTTATTCTGATGACCCCTCTACCGATGAGTGTTACCGGAGCCATGCCACAACCTTAGAGGAGCTTCAGACAAGAGCGATGATCAGACAGAAAGCTGAAGATGAGTTTAAGGAAGTGTCATTGACAGATAACCCCTCTCCTGCCAGCCCGCTCCGCAGACTCCCAACAGCTGGCTTCTGCCGGATGTGGTACAAATGACTCGGGATGAGCCATACGGGTGTCCTGGCACATTACGTATGCGGTGGTTAACACTTCTCATCTCTTCGTTAGATGTTGGATGGAACATGAGCCACACGTTACATGTCTTTCAGAGGCTGCTGAATAAACTCAGCCAGCCAGTCTCTCCGTTTTTTTGGCATAAGATGTGCAACTCCGCACCAAATCATTGACTTTTGTTCATATTCGTGGCAATCGAAAGCCCAGCTGTTAATATGAACCATGAACGCTCGGGAACGCCTGCCTCGTGTGTTATAAGGGTTCTTCTGGGCAGCCGGGACAGAGCCAGTGTTGGGCATCCTCTATCGTCTTACACTGGAGGCCTTACCACCTTAAACCTGTAAGAGGATAGTCTTCTGGACTGATGGTTACCTGTATGACAGACGCTTGAGTATATGGTGATGTATACAGCAGAGAACAATAGGGATTGTGTGGCAGGTAGCATAACAGGAAGGGCAGCAATTCAGATAAAAAAATAAAACAAAAGGTCTGTGGAGCGTATATCTAACAGCGCATGGAGGGGGTCTCTTTATTAGCACATCCTGAGAGCCAGACTGGCATCCTGATAATGACGGCCGGCTGCAGCTTCCCCGGGCATCTATGTAGAGCCGCAATGCTGCCATTTTCAGTAGCATCAGAACCCAAGGTGATGTACTAACAGCTTCTTGATGCATGAACCCCAATCTTATGGTTCAGCCCCTAAATTTTTTTTTTTTTTTCGAGAATACCTGTTAGAGTGATTTGGATCCAGGCCCTTTAAATGTGCAGCTGAACGCACTCCATTGTTTCCTTCTACCAGACACTTTTAGGCAGCTGACACTTCCTTCAGGGTTCCAGAAAAATTGCAGCCCCCCAGGACTGCTATTTTATATCGTGCGTCCGCACCCTTGTGACTGCTACTTCTTATCAAACCCCCCCCCACCCCCATAAGTGCTACTTAATATCACACTCCTGCACCACCATGATTGCTACGTCATATCACACACCCCCATGATTGCTTCTTCATATCACACACCCCCATGATTGCTACTTCATATCACACCCCCCCCCACCCACATGATTGCTACTTCATATCACACCCCCCCCCACCCCCTTGATTGCTTCTTCATATCACACCCCCCCACCCCCATGATTGCTTCTTCATATCACCCCCCCCCACCCCCATGATTGCTTTTTCATATCACACCCCCCCCACCCCCATGATTGCTTCTTCATATCACACACCCCCACCCCCATGATTGCTTCTTCATATCACACCCCCCCACCCCCATGATTGCTTCTACATATCACACACCCCCACCCCTATGATTGCTACTTCATATCACACACCCCCATCCCCATTATTTCTACTTCGTATCACACACCCCCACCCCTATGATTGCTACTTCATATCACACCCCCCCACCCCTATGATTGCTACTTCATATCACACACCCCCACCCCCATGATTGCTACTTCAAATCACACCCCCCCCATGATTGCTACTTCATATCACACACCCCCATCCCCATGATTGCTTTTTCATATCACACCCCCCCCACCCCCATGATTGCTTCTTCATATCACACACCCCACCCCCATGATTGCTTCTTCATATCACACCCCCACCCCCATGATTGCTTCTACATATCACACACCCCCACCCCTATGATTGCTACTTCATATCACACACCCCCATCCCCATTATTTCTACTTCATATCACACACCCCACCCCTATGATTGCTACTTCATATCACACCCCCCCACCCCTATGATTGCTACTTCATATCACACACCCCCACCCCCATGATTGCTACTTCAAATCACACCCCCCATGATTGCTACTTCATATCACACACCCCCATCCCCATTATTTCTACTTCATATCACCACCCCCTCCCAACCCCATGATTGCTACTTCATATCACACACCAGCACCCCCATGAGTGCTACTAAATATCACACACCCGCATCCCCATTATTTCTACTTCATATCACACACCCCCATCCCCATTATTTCTACTTCATATCACCACCCCCTCCCAACCCCATGATTGCTACTTCATATCACACACCAGCACCCCCATGAGTGCTACTAAATATCACACACCCGCATCCCCATTATTTCTATTTCATATCACCCCCCACCCCCATGATTGCTACTTTATATCACACACCCCCACCCCTATGATTGCTACGTCATATCACCCCCCCCCACCCACATGATTGCTACTTCATATCACACCCCCCCACCCCCTTGATTGCTTCTTCATATCACACCCCCCCACCCCCATGATTGCTTCTTCATATCACCCCCCCCCCCACCCCCATGATTGCTTTTTCATATCACACACCCTCACCCCCATGATTGCTTCTTCATATCACACACCCCCACCCCCATGATTGCTTCTTCATATCACCTCCCCACCCCCATGATTGCTTCTTCATATGACACACCCCACCCCCATGATTGCTTCTTCATATGACACACCCCCACCCCCATGATTGCTTCTTCATATCACCCCCCCACCCCCATGATTGCTTCTACATATCACACACCTCCACCCCTATGATTGCTACTTCATATCACACACCCTATCCCCATTATTTCTACTTCATATCACACACCCCCACCCCTATGATTGCTACTTCATATCACACCCCCCCACCCCTATGATTGCTACTTCATATCACACACCCCCACCCCCATGATTGCTACTTCATATCACACACCCCCATCCCCATTATTTCTACTTCATATCACCACCCCCTCCCAACCCCATGATTGCTACTTCATATCACACACCAGCACCCCCATGAGTGCTACTAAATATCACACATCCGCATCCCCATTATTTCTATTTCATATCACCCCCCCCCCCATGATTGCTACTTTATATCACACACCCCCACCCCCATTATTTCTATTTCATATCACACACCAGCACCCCCATGAGTGCTACTAAATATCACACCCCCCCCACCCCCATTGTTTCTATTTCATATCACACCCCCGCACCCCTATGAGTGCTACTTCATATCAAACACTCCAGTGCTGATAACCACCTTAGAAGTCTAACGCCTGTATTACACAGGCAGATCAGCAAGCGATTGTCTGGAGGGAAGTGTTCTCCTCCCGGCAATTGCTTGCTAGCTAGCGGAGGAGACCCCTGCTATTACATGCAGCGATCTCCTCCACAGCATGGGGAGGAAAGATCGCTGTCCCATTGCTCGTCGCCATACTGTCTAGTGGTTTGCCAGCAGGATCTGCTCTCAGCAAGCGCTGATTTTTTAAGCATGCTTAAAAATCTGAATTGCCCGATGAATAAGCATTTGTTCATTCATCGAGCAATCAGCGGCAGAACACTCCTTAGCAATGATTGGCCGAAACATTGGCCGGTGTAATACAGGCTTCAGTCCTGCAGCCTCTTTCAGGTCAGCGACCTTAATGCATCCATCTTGAGTGTCCTTCCTCGTGAATCCATAGATTGCTTTTTCAATAATGATGGATTGGTAAGCACAAGATAATCATTGTATGTTTCCCCTCTGCAGCAAAAATCAACCAAGGTTATTAGCTCGGATTTCTATGTTCTTGATATGGCATTTTACGGTGTAGCCCATATCGGCAGCCTTCCCTCCGTTACAGTCACTGGCTGAATTTAAAAGGACATCACCATTTTATGTGTTGCTGTAGTTAAGATCACCGCAGGGTGAGGTTCCAGGGTGGGTGATACGGGCACAGGTGATGATGGACCCTCTCCTCTCTGTCGTTACAGGACTGCCCCCAGATTCTACCTTCCACTCAGATCTACATTCCAGTCGGAGTGGTGAAGCCGATCACACTGACCGCCAAGAACCTCCCGCAGCCGCAGTCCGGACAGCGCAATTACGAGTGCATCTTCCACATCCCGGGGAGCGTGACGCGAGTCACTGCGCTGCGCTTTAACAGCACCAGCATC